>JBBIGA010000153.1:7315023-7385297 GCA_037576975.1 Alestes dentex | reverse complement strand
TAAATAAAAGAATGTTTATACCACAATTCTGTATATAATAGTGTATTGTTATTGACTCCCTAATGTGTCCCCCTATAGTATTTTATTCTATAGTATTTTATTTTTAAGTGAAGTGTTAGTAAACTTAGATATATTTATAAATATATAGGTTAACTTGTAATCCCCCCTTTTACCCTCACTGTTGATCTGTCTGTGTGCTGCTGTTCTGTTCTACTCTATGTTTCACCGATGGTCCAGGAGGACCATCACTGTGTTCTATATGTATATGGCTGGGATGACAAGAAAGCTTTACTTACTAATTAAGACTGCCCAGTTCACGCCAAAAGGGCAGGAATTCTGGCAAAATACACTAGTCATCTATTGGGCACTGGAACATTACTCATAAGTTGTTTACAGCACACCAATAAGAGCGAGTTCAAAATAATTGGGAAGAAAATCCACATATCAAGGTTTCTCCGAGCTTTAAGCATATTTCACATTCAACTCACAAGATCATAATGAATTTTTATAATGCAGCAGACAGCAATTGTGAAGAAAGAGATCGTTAAATAACCTTAGTTTTGTTGTTTTTAGCTGATGCTCTCTGGTTGTATGGGCAATCTCCCAGAACGCATATGCTTTAGTGGTTTTATTACTACGGATGCTCAATTAGAAATGGCCAAAATCTAAACCATGCAATCTACGAAGTTATTGTTTTGATATTAGCCAATCTGTATTACATTTTAATGACATGAACAAGTTGAGTCTGATACATGCATTTGTATTTGAATGCTGTTGCCACAGATTGTCATCCTATAATTCTGCATGACTCATTGTGCTTAATAGTCTGTCCCCTCTTAGATTTGATGGATCATTTCATTTGTACTTTATTTATTTATTACATAGCCAGCGGATTTTTTGCAAGTATGGCCTGTTCAAGGAGTAAACAATGTTAGTTATACTGCACCACTGGTTAATAAAAATGAATGTAAATGTAATTTGATTTAGCCCAAGTAATCTCATCAAAAAATAGCATTCAGAAGTGGTGCATCTTTATTTATTACTCAAACTTTTAGGGCTGCAGGCATACAGGGATGGACATTCTCAGAGTAATTAAAAAAGGAACCAAACACTCTTCAGGTGAAGAAATAATGTAATCTTCTAGAGCCAGGGTCTTAAACTGAACATATACCCTTTAAAATTCCAGCTCCCAACATCCATTGTTCTACAACTGGAGATCCCATGGCTCATGCTGCCTTTTAAAACATTCTAAGACCAGCATGGTACTTAATAGGTCCACTGAGGCTCACAAGGCCAAGCATTATGTATTCAAACAATTTCTCCAGATCATGAACTAGCAGGCTAGAGAGCACTGAAGTTAAAATGGACTGTAAATATAATTTTGGACAGATAATTAAGCTATTAAATGTAAAAAAAACAAAAAAACAAAACAAAAAAAAACAACTCATCCATATCTGAAGTCATCAAAGCTCACCTTTTGTTCGCGCAGCTTCTCCCTTTCCTCCCTTTTCTTGACCTCAGCTGGGTCTGCGCTCACTTCCATGCTCTGCGGGCCTGAGCTGCTCTCCTCAGCCCCAGCTGAGGAGACCTGAGAGGAGCTAGACTGCTCCTCAGATCGTCCGTTGCTCTGAGAGTCTGTGTCTTTCTCATCCAGATTCAGTGTTCCTGACAGCAGGGCATTCACCTTACACAGGGGAAACTCATGTAGTGTACTGTGGAAGTGTGATGGAAAGCCAAAGCTCTCCATGCCTGCTCTGACTGGACCTCCACCTGGATACATCTGGATCACTGAGCCATGACCTGGGAGAAAGAGAAAACGAATAAGAGTAAAACATCAAGAAAAGGCAAGAATTCGTTCATAAATGTGGTTTTATGAAGGACATCACCACATATTCATTAGGATTCTCCTGTCGTAAAGATTTTTATGTAATAAAGACACAAATTAACACTGAATACAAATTAATAACAGCACAGGCTCATACCTCCCATTCTCTCCATAACGGAGCCAAGAACAAGGCCGGCACACGTCTCAAACACTATAACTTTACTGCCTGCATGAATGTTGCCCATGGTCAGCATCTGAGCTAGGGTGTCGTATCGCAGGTGACTGTAACGAGAACAAAATCGCTATTCAGAGAAAAAACTGGTCAATCATGAATGATCAAGAATTTCAAGCGCTCTGAAGAGCAACACCACCAAGGACGTACCACACTTTACCAGGTTCTCTGCCATGGTACATCATGGCTAGAATACGGCAGGTAGGCTTCAGTACTGTTATATTGCTCTCATACCTGTGGACATGTTAAGTACTTTATTAAAACACAAATAAGCAAATATGTACTGTTTAATAACCAGAAACATGCTGTCCCCTCTACTTACTTCTTCTTTTTCTTCTTGATGTATTTCTCCTGAGCAAATTCAGTTTTATCCCTGAATGTTGTACTGTTGTCTATCAGCTGCTGAATAATCTCCTAAAAAGTGGAGAGGTGCAGTGAAGAACACACAAATCACGATATGTGTAACTGTATCTAAAAGCACTGATGATAAGCCAAAAATTCAAAAAGAAGCAAAGTCAGCTCTCAAAACTGTACCACAGTGACTCTCATCGATCTTTCAAGCCTACAATACCACCTATGGATTTTTTTGTGGCGAATGATATACTCTGTAAAATTCTCAACTGGAAACAAGAACAAAAATACATAATGACTGAAACAAGCATGGATGATTAAAACGTATGTCTAAGAGAGCAGAGCGACTGGTGCTGGAGTGGCAGACAGGCGAAATCAAAACCTTTTTTTGGTCTTTGGTCTTTTTTTAATCCATCTGTAGCTGAGACAGTGTGAGAACCACATGCAATAGTAAGTACAGTTCTAGCTAACTGATACAAAACACACAATTAGACATGAATAGTTTTGTCTTTATAATCCGTTCTTATGCAACAGTATCCTTGATTAAGAAAAAAAAACTGCAGCATGATTTTCTAAGATCTCAGCACACACAGAGTTTCTAATTTATCTTAATGTTTGTCAGAGTAACAATGAGGAATGAAAATATGCTTCACAGAGTTTGAACTTGTTTCTGCACCCGGTTATTTTACATTAGATAAAGTAGATTTTACACATACTACACTTTCAAAAAGTGGTGGGGACAAAATCAGGCATTTAAAAAAAATGTTTTGGGGATATCTCCCCAGAATAAATTATACAAGAGTTAAAGAAATACCTGGCCTTTTAATCCCTGGTCTTTTAGTGATTCGATGTCATCTCTGGTTAGTTTCTGTGACTTGCCATCATCCACAATGTGTCTGTTGTCCAAGCCTGCTTCCTTGGTGTCTGTTTAAAGAGAAAAAGAACAGCAACTGAGCATGGTTCATTACAGTGCCAGAGACTTGTGGTCTTAAAACATCTGCAGGCCTCAATCAGCCTGTTCCCTCCATCACCTGTGGAACCATCGGGGAGGTTTGGTTTTTGCAGAATCAGCTTCCCGCCACTGTCCACTTCAAATGTGGAGCCATAGAGCTCTCCGATGGCGTTGTCCATGAAGATCCATTGCTTCTCAAAAATCACTTTCCTGAAAAAAAAAAAAGATTAAAAACACAGAGCACATGGAAGAAACTGCAAAACACATTGAAGCATTAAATCACTGTGGCGGCAAGGAGGGAGGCACGATGATCTCAGAAAGATACACTATATGGACAAAAGTATTGGGACACACCTGGTTTTCGTTGTTTGGGCTAGGTCCCTTACTTCAAGTGAAGGGCATACGAAGATGTTTTGGACAACACCATGCTACCTCCAGGATCACTAAAGTTTTCTGATTCTGTTTCCAACTTTGTGAAGACAGTGTAATGGTCAGGCGTCCCAACACTTTTATCTATAAAGTTTATCACTGCCAGCAGATAAATGATTTGACAGTTTGACACTGTATTCAAGGAAAGCACGACATTAATGCAGCCCTGAGCTACTATGCGAAGGTGGCAGCATTTGATGTGTCTTGATGAGGAGCACATTTTGAGAATTAAGCCATTATGCCTACGACATTTCCCTTGAGCCCCATCTTAGATCTAAAATAAAACACCAACTTCTGAATTGTGTTTGAATATGTTACAGATTTGGCTGTCTTGCTGCAGTACACCGGTACTTAACGATGCACCTGGGAGCAGGTGAGCCAGTTGATTAAAGACCGGAGTAAATTAAGCCGGAAAAAACGTCTCGTTAGAGATCACAGTTTGTTGTGTCAAGGTTAGGGAACTCAAAGACTATATAAAACAACCAAACTTACTTTCTCTTCTCAATCTGCACGGATTTGTAGACGTCTCCTCTCTTCAGGACCACATATTCCCCTTCTCCTATCCTGCAGTCATCATCACTGTCCACCACGGCCCCTGCCATTTCTCCTATCCGTAAGTAAATGTCTCAACTCTAAAATCATTCAATAAACGATCTTCACACCAGAAACGCAGCAGAAACAAACGCCATGCACTGGGTTTCAGTTTTCGGTGTTTCAATGTCCTTCCCCACGTGTACACTAACATTTACTGAAAACTAGAACGACTAATCGATCCAAGCCGCTTTGAAACACGAAGCCAGGAAGAGTAACCGATCACAGAGAAATTCAGCGATCACGTGGAACGCTTTGGGCATTTTATAAAATAAAAGTCTGAAAGGAAAAGACATACGCTTTTAACTGGTGGTCTTTATCAGCATATATGAATATAAATATAAGCCGTGGTTTCGACTTATCGATCCATACCGCTCCGAAACGAAGAGTGACTAATCACAGAGTACTTCAGCTATCAAGTGGAACTCTGTGGACTTTTGAAACAGAAATGTCTTAATGGAAAGGGAATAACTTAGGTAAACTGGTCTTCGTCAGCATATATGAACATAAATATTGCAATAGTGGTGTCACACAAAGTAACAACTATTCATTACACGTTTTAAACTTTGTTTTAATTTGTACTTTTAATCTCAGGCTACAGTTTAATCTCGGGCTAGCTAGATTAGTCCATGAGTACAAATGCCTGCAATTTAGAAGAAAAATGAATACAGTTGCTTCAAGAAAATTGAGGTACTGTACATACATTACTGAACAAAAGTCAGAGGTCACCCTTTCATTTATTTAGTATCCAGGCAAAGCGGCCATTAAATGCACGTTATTTAAAACGTAAAGTTCCTTGAGCATCAGAAAAGAAGCAGGACACATATAGGCTGAAGCCTAAGCATTTTACAGAATAGTCTCAGCAATTCAATATAACATTTCTTTTTATTGTCCATCCCTATCAATCCATTTTTTTTAATCATTATTTGGTTCCACACTACCAGGCCTTTCACTGTTGTTATAATCTCACTTTAATTTTCTTTCTTCGAGCTTTTTTTATTACAGATATTCACTTTTTTACTTGCCTTTCTTAATGCAATTTAATTATCTTCTGTCGAACCTCAGCAGAAACCTCTCCTTAGGCCATTTTACGTGTGCATTAGAAAGAGATGTGGATGGCAGGTGTTTATGTAGTTGAGGCAGCTGGTGGCCTAGTACTTAGGGAGTCGTCCCTGTGATCAGGTCACGGGTTTGAATCCCAGGACTGCTAGTGGCACCACTGAGGTACCCTTGAGCAAGGTACTGTCCCCACACACTGCTCCCTGGGTGCCGCTGGCAGCCCACTTCCTCACTTGGTAAATGGGTTAAATGCAGAGTAAGAAGTTAACACTAGGTGCTGTGCTGTGTTCATGTGTAACTATTAGGGGGCACTAGTTGCGTGTGAGAATGTTAGTGTCTCTTTGAAGGGTAGCAATCCCAGTGAGATCTTTGGGAATAGCTTTTGCTAAAAAAAAAAAATACAGCTGTAACAGGTTGAGTTCAAGCTGAGAAGAAATGTTACAAGTGTTATGTGGCAGCAAAGGGCACAAAAGTAGACAAAATATTTTTTCATTTTTGATATTTTCATTGTAGGACTGGTGCAATTTTCTGATAAGTATATGTTTCCTGCTTGTTACAAACAATGTATAACTAATTAGTAAATGTTTTAACTGGAATTTAAATGCATAAATGGCTGTAAATAAAACACGTCTGGACGTAACTGCAAACTTCATCATAATTATTTAATGGTTTGATTCATATACATTGATCCTAAAATGTTTTGGTTGACATGTTTTATTAAGAAACCCAAAGCAAACAACATTTACTCTTTAATACTTTGTTGTGATTGGCTGCCTTTTAAGTCTTCAACCAGTATAAAATATTTTGTATGAAATTAATTGACCGACAATGTATTGGAACTGAAACTATTAAAAACAAAAGACAATTCATCTTTAAAAAACAGTAAAAAAAAAAAAAAAAAGAGAATGCTCTCAAACAACGAAGAAGTCCCTGCCATGCTGTCATTTCTGTGGTTTCCACTCACATTTAAGCATGGGGCAAAAAGAAACATTTGAAACTGTCTATCTAAAGTAAGTGGAGTTAGAATAGATGATCTTCAAGAGCAAGCAAATAGCTATATTCCACAATACTATCACAGCTGTCCATCACAAATGTTTTCTTTGTGAGCACTTGGTGTATGTTTACCTTAAAATGAGGTCTTCTGAATAACAAAATGTAAACAAACAAGCATAAGACTCACATAATGAAAAGACTACATTAAATTCCTGGTAAACTGACACATGGCTGGTTCCCAAGTTATATTCTAGACTTATTTTCAGTCTTGTCCCCCTGTAAGTTTACGGAAGAGTTCTTCATCTAGTGTTTCATTTTGGTCTTTGGAGCGTGTTGAGAGGAAAATGTAGCCTCCAATGTATTCATGAACCACCCTACAGTCACATTTCCGACAGGTGAATGCTACGGACACATTCTGGTCAAATTCAATGGCCACCTGAAAAAGAAATCAGATAGTAAACACAAACAGTTTCTATGGGTATCAACAGAACCAAAATGTCCTGAATTTAGATAAAAGCAGAGTTCTCCTGACCTGTCTGATCTCCCAGTTGACATTCCACTGTTTCATGTTAGAAAACCTCCATGTGGTCACTGGCAGGTGTGTGGACATGTCAATGCGGATTAGCCTGTTGTAGGAGACGCCCAGTATCTCATCCTTCTTGCTCCCTTTGAATCTGTGTGCACACAAAGATCAGAGTGGTTTCTGGTAGCTCAGTACACTGAAAAAATTATGGCAAGAGTAAAAAATAAACATTTAAGTCTACACCTTTCACATGATACACATATTTTCAGGTTCTATTCCATTCTGAAGTCAAGATGTAGTTCTATTTCTAACATATAAGTTAAGTTAAAAGAACTTAGATATTACACTGAAAAATGTTCTGTCTATGCCGGCTAAAACAAGCCTCTCACAATTGCTACAGTTTCTAAGGAAATAACTATCTGACAGATCTGTGAACTAAAAGGAAAAAGACTGGTTGTGTATTGAATGTGTAATAAGCTTTGTCTAGCAGAATGACAAAAGTCACAGTGGTTTGGTGTTCATGCACATACCTGACTATGTAGTACTTGATTCCAAACTCTGGTAAAGACTGCCATGCTTGAATGAAACGCAATTTGGCTTCCATGAGAGACAGCTGGGAAATGTTGTGATGGGCCTCCAAGATCCGTGTGGACAGCTGAAACCCAAAGCACATAAGAAAAGCATGTTAGTGTGTCACAGTGCTACCACAGATAATTTTAAAGGGCCCATATAATGGAACTCCAAATTTTCCTCAATTTTTTCTTTAAATGAAAGAGTGTGAAGACGTATGTGCACATGTATGAAGATTCATAACACACCATTTACTCTCCAGTCCACACAGTGTATATATGGAAACTAAGATACAAAAACAAAAAAAGATTGTCATGCACATCATGTAGGTCTTAAGGGCACAGTAACAGAGCCAGCCAGTCAGTTTAAGGTATGAAAAGAGGTTGTATGATCATGTTAAAACTAAGTATGACTGTTTGGTGCATAAACCCACAAAAGCTCCATAAGTGGAGGCAGAATAGAAGAAAACTGCAGGATGTGGGCTTTTTATATGGACAAGAGGTCTAAGTCACAGGTCTTTTTCTTATCTGTGCAAATTTGTTTTTTCATAATCACAGGAACATGGTATTTCCAAAAGTTTGTAGACACCTGCTCTTCCAATATTTCCCCCATAATCAAGGGTATACAGTTTGTCCCTGCCTTTGATGTGGTAACAGCCACTACTCTTCTGGGGAGGCTTACGCTAGGTGTTGGAACATTGTTGTGAGGCTTTGATTTCATTCAGCCACATAAGTATTAGTGAGGACTGATGTTGGCTACCCATGTCTGCCCAAATGACGTTCAGGTCTGTAACTCTTGCCTACAGAGTGACATCTAAGTTTGCACCCAGCTCCCTTAATCCCAGCATTCAGGCTTATGTCCTACTTGCTCCCTCCACTTACTGCCTGGCTCTGCCATCCCTACAAACAAGGCAAACCCAGTCCACTCTTCTCATTCACGGTTCCCTGCTGGGGAAATGAGCTGCCAAAGACGACTAGAGCAGCAGAATCCCTCTGTATCTTCAAAAATCTCCTGAAGACTCATCTATCCAGAGAGCATCTCTTCTCCTGAGGCACTGTCTATCTTCCTGTGCTACTCTCTACATAATGGGTTTAGCACTTAGAAGTCTCCTCTCGTTCTCACACGTTCCTGAAACTTGAGTGTTTCCTCATATTGTAAGTCGCTTCGGATAAAAGTGTCTGCCAAATGCATGTAATGTAATGTCTATAAACTTTTGGACATACAGTACTTACAGAGTCACATGCTGTATTTATATCATTATGTTTTAAATATCAGTGTAGTTTGGGGGCATAACACTGCAAAATAAAGCATTCTTTACTTGTTTGTTCTTGTATCTTTTGGCATATCGTGGAGAGACGAAGCATTCCGCATTCATCTCCATAGACTCCACGTCAGGAGCAGCCTGGCCGGGAGGGGGCGCCAGACTTTTCATCTGTAGGAAAGACTGGATGTTCTTGACTTCTGTGTTGTAGGAGCTGTAGGCCATGGTTTTGCCTTTAGAAGCCAGGATGCAGGCAGCTTTCCACTTGGCATACTGTGTCTCCTTAAACAAAGCAATCACAATATGCAAACAAAGGAGGTGAAAAGAGATTTGCAGTGTCACGCAAATGTGTTTAAACAAAATGTTTAAACAGTGCTCTCGTATAGTTTCCTGAGTAGAAATGTATATATAAATATACCTGTCTTGTTCTGTAACCAGAACAAACCACAATCCACTCACATTTTCACAGCGAATATACACCTCATTCATTCCATCCGCAACAGGCAGCAAGAGTTTGATGCCAAACTTCTTTTCCGTCACATTGACATCTGGAACAACTTCACAGCCTGCATGATCAATGTGGAATTAAACAACATGCATTAATATTTCACCACAGAGATCATCAAGATGCATTCTAAATGCGTGATGCTCACCTCGCAGATGGAGCTGTTCGATGGGCTCCCCGTGGGCTGACTCTTTGTTTTTGTAATAAGAAATGCTTGTGTCTCTGAACACAAACCAGTAATCTTTGAATTGCCGCAGTAGTCGCTTGGGCCTGCAAAGTAAAAACGGTAAAAAGAGCTTTGACTCTGAGCTGTAGTCCAGGAGGAATGCACTTTCTACTGGAAGTTTCTTAAAAAAACTTCCAGTACACAGATAAACACACTTCTAGAACCACACTTCCTTAAAAAACTTCAAAATATAGGTCCAACTATTATTAAAAAAATAAAAGAATGGCCAAAAATGATCAAAGATTAAGCCGACCTTCAGCACAACTCACCTATACAGTTTAAGATTGTCTTCTAACTTTGGAATATCCGTGATATCTTCCTGAAGGCATACAAAGAAGGCAAAATCTGTACTTATGTATTAATTAGCTATTAATAATATAATGGCCAATGATACTAAATGAATAAATAGGAATTATTGCAGCCCTCGTGCATACCAGAATCCTGTCTGTGCTCCTTCCTTCAAGTGTTGTCTCTAAATGTGAGAGGGCTGCCTCCACTTCGTCGATATCAGGTTCATCAGAATGGTCCACAGGTTTTGTCGACATGGTCAGTTTACATATGTGATACTGAAAGAGGCCAGATATTGTAGAGACTGTAAGTTTCTGCAGTAATTATTGTCTCATAATAAAACTGAGATGGCAACTTCATATATGAAGGAACATAACTGATACATAACTTCTATGTAAATAATAATAATAATAATTAAAAAAAGTAAAACAAGGTCTTGTTCAATACAGTTCCTTTTGTCATTTTAGATGCCATTGTTGTACATATTATAAAAATATAAGTGCTATGTTATAATACCATCTTCATAAGAGAAATAAAAAAGTGTTTTAGATTAGCTGTTACTCTTCAACTGCAGGACTGATCATCAAAATGTGATATTTGTTTTATGAAACGAAATATTCTGTGAAATAAATTACTAACTGAAAAATGTGTGCACAAGTATTCAACCCCATGTTCTGTGGCACCTCAATTTTTGCACAGATGAAAGATATTGCCTTAACGAGGCCTCACCGTGTGTTAAAAACGTCACATTTTATTTTAGGATTCAAGCACCACTGGTCACATTATGAGTCAAAATGAAAGTAGAGGCAAAGGTATTATCATGCACAAGACAGGAAAAGTTGACAAATTAGTATTCGTGAGTCTGGATATCCCGGTGAGCACTGGATCATCTGTGGATAAATGGAAGCTACCAGCCATGACAAACTCTGCATCAGAGCAGGAGGGGGGGGGGGCATTTGTGAGTGAAGCAACAGAGGGGCCGACAATAACTTTGAAGAAGTTACAGAGTACCACCAGTCATCAACATGAAGAGCTCCACATACAACTAGCCTGTATATGAGGGTGGTTAGAAACAAACCACTGCAGCAGGAAAACCACATCAATCACAGCATGTTAAAGTGACACAGTTAAAATAGGGGTTAAGGCTTTTTGGTGAGAGATTAAGCTTTCTATTCAAAATGCAGTGTGGCGCTTTACATCGCTTATTCCTCAACAAACACCATCCAACAGTGAAGTATAGTGGGGACGTTGTTCCTCAGCAGGCACTGAGCATCTTGTGAAAATGAAAGGACAGATAATCTTTCACAAGGACACTGATTTCTTTGAAAACTGTGGTCCACAAATATCGCCCAACCAACCTGAACAACAGATCAAATCAGCCAGGACGAGTGGGTGAATATCACTCCCTAACGGTGTGCAAAGCTGGTACAAACTTACACAAAAAAGACTTTCGGTACCCCAACAAAGCTGCTAATCATTTTTTATTTGTATTGTTTTTACATTTATATTAAGAACATCTTAGTTTGCAAGAAACATACTGTCTGGAACAATCTGTAGTATGTTTACTGAACTGAATTTATAATTCAGACAACCAAAAGTGCTGTTACGGTGGTTTTCCAACACATTGTATATAAGACTGATTTGGCTTTCTGAACTGCTTTACGTTTTTTGCAATAACAATCATTAAATATTAAAAAAACTGAGCAGAACAAAGAAAAGGGAAAATAATAAAACCATAAGATGTAAGATTTTATCTACAGAATTACTCTTCCAGTATTACTACCCCCCCACCCTTGAGCCAATCTTTGGAAGCCTGCTCTGTCTGGCTTGTAGAAATCTCTCCTGCAGCTTATTCTCTTTGTTGTGACAATCTTTATCACATTCCGCAGTCTAAAGCAGTCTCCTCAGACCTATGAAAAGTCTGAGCCTGCAGGGACACAAAGCACTGCGTGTCTTATCTCATCTCCCTATTTGCAGGGAGATAAAGAAAAGCCAATACAACACTGCACTACCTCATATAAACACACCAAACACACTGGACAAGATTTAAAGCTCAGTGCACAGATGGAACCCTCGTGTGTTCCACACAAAAGTGTCTGGATAAATGGATAAATACCGGCCTTAGTGTTAAGAATGAAATATGCACCCCTTTGTGTTTATGATGCAATTTCGGAATGTCAGGACTATCATTATCTTCTGGAAGGCTGCATGCGTGGCACTACTGTACCTGCAGGGAGGCAAACATTAGCATCTCTTCCTCCGTGCACTCAATCTCCTCCAGCAGAATGGTCCAGCGGGCCTGTTCATACAGCTGCGTGATCCTTACTGCGTCATACTGGAGAGGAGACATACCCACATAAAACACACACTAGTACACACACTCCTGTTATCACAGCTATTGCATGTTATTATCTACTAAGTTTTATTTCATACCAAAAGACATTTTGAATATTTTCATTTTGAATATTTTCGTCATTGCATTGACAATCATTTCATCCCCACAACAGAAACCCCCTTGACTCAAAATAGACTTATATTAAATGCCAGCTGCTGAATTCTGTCATTTAACATTCATGAACAGCTTTGATGTTCAGTCTCAGACCTGCACTGTCAGAGCCTCCAATTTGCATTATAAAGTCACACATTTCAAACATTTATTCACATGATTAGGCAGCTGGTCAGTGGCTTTTCTGTTCTTTTCTAAAACAGAAAACTATTGAGAGGCTAATGACTACTGACAATACTGGTGTAGAAAATCAAGATGCTGCTGAGAAATGCTAGATTATTTCCTAAATGTTCTCCCAATAGCTAAGAGAAAATGTCCCATCTCTTAATTACAACTGTACAATGAAATGCTTTTACCTTTGGATTGAGATCAAAGAAACAGTGGTACTTGAAGCGAAGCAAAAGTTTGTCATTCTCCTGGATTTCCTGCTCCATTAGAGAGCTTGAGGAGTCCAACCACCTGCCAGATACATTTATTTGCATTTTCGCTACGTTTTTGGAATAGTTACAGTAATTGATGGGTGCAGTTAGATTACAATAATACTAATAGGATTATTACATTATTAAATGATTATCATATCATATTTTACACATGGAACTCTCACCCAGCGTTGATTACAGCTTTATCCTCCATACTGAGAGGCTGGAACATCTTGGCCAGCTCCTCTGGGGACACGTTGGGCTGACTGGAAGTCAGAGGGTTGTCTCCAAACCACAGGCTGGTGGCTGATGCAGGGGTTCCATTCTCAGGGTCATAGGTTGCAGTCATGGTTTTACTGTAGAGACTGCTGCCAGCTACAGAGACAAAAATAGTAATTTGTTCCACATTTCACTAACATAAAGCATAATGATTACTGTCACTAGCCAGTTTTATATAAGTAATGCATGATTAACGCACTTAAAAAAATCCTACTATATATATATATATATTTGTTTGTTAGTTTTGTTTATTTATTTATACACTGACACATAACTGGTCAGTGCAACAATTATTACTTTTTTTCTTGCATGATGATACAGGAAATCATTTCACAATACACAATATGCACAGTGATATTTAATACATACACTTGGTAAATACTAATGACATACATGCTATGCTTAGAAATGCTTATTATGACATAAAGTGACACAGTTTCACAGTGACAGTATATACTGACATGCTGCCCATTTGTAGATGTAGTTTCAAGAAAGGCCAAAGTCTTTTTTAAGACACCACAAAGACATCACAAAGTTTTTATGAATAAATAAATGTGATGGAAAGAGGAAAGAATGGCAAAAACTGCTCAAAATGAAAACACAGCACCTCACCTCTTTAACAGAGTGGCATGAACATCAGAAGGTGTCAAAACACTGCACTGGAGTTTTGCTATAACTTGCAACCCAAAACATTCTCCTAAATCAACTATGAGGGTTTAGAAATAGAATGTTCTTTATTTGCCAAGCGAGTCACCTGATCTGAATCCCATAGAGCGTGCAAGTAATGCATTTCACCTACTGAAGACAAGGCTGAAGAAAAAGCCCCTAAACAAGCAGAAACTGAAAATGACTGCAATATAAGTCAGTCAGAGCCTCGTAGAAAAACATCCAGCATCTGATAATGGGTATGGCTCTGCAAAGGACTTAGAGACTGTGTGCAATAAAAGTGATTTCAATAATAGTCCCCTAATACAGATGTAAATATAGTTAAATTAAGTAAGACATTCTGACTCGTAGTTTTGAAGAAAAAAACACAAAAAACATCCAAACACTTGTGAAGTGCACTGCATACCAAGCAAGAATAAAAAAAGGTTGTTTAAATCTTGGTCCATTACCTGAGCCACTGATATTGTCCAAGTCTATTACATCATCTTCAGCTTGCTCCTTGTCCTTGTCTTTTTTCTTTTTCTTTTTTTGATCATCTGGTGGCTTTAGGAGGGACAACTCCTCAGATCTTCTTATGTCTAGAAGTAATACATTTGTAATTAATGCATTCAAGAAATTTACAGCAAATGTTTCTAATTGCTAAATGGTTCTCAGTCTTGATGCTGGACATTTTAGTGTTCCCCTGTTCTGTAACACCTTTCAGCAAGGATTTGATAATTGCTGTTTATGAGTTAGATGTTACAGTTAGGTGTTACAGCAGATTAAACAATCGCTTCAGAAAACAATCGCCAGGATGATTACTAGAGTACCTAATATGGATCCCTAACAAGAGCAATGTTGGGATTAACATCAGAACATTATCAGATATTCCCACACTTACTGAGCACTTTGCAAACTTCCTCTACGGCCTTGAAGACCACTGAGGAGAAGCTGACAGTCAGTCTGACGGTCTTCATGTTGGGCAGCTGCAGACACAGTGGCTTGTGCTGGGGGGTGAAGCGCAAGGCAGCGTCTGCCTGCACTCCATATTTATCCAGAGTCCAGTGGTTTTTCAGGAGCCAGCATTTCTTCTGCTCCCACCACAGCGCATGATCTGACCAATTATGAGGGACCTCTGTCACAGTAAAACGCAGTTCCAGTTTATTTGTGTTTATCAGTTCATCTCTTAACATTCTAAACCCACTGGTAAATGTGGACACTCAATGTTCTATCATGAACGTTCACCATGCTGTCCAATGAAAACTGACACTACAGTAATGTGATGTATATTTAGTTTTAAAATATATTTTAATTTCTCAATTTGATCCTGAAATGTAGTATTTTTTTTACCTGTTTTGAAATAATAGCTATCTAGACAAATCATCAGTATACTATAACAAACATGGTGTGAGCGCAAACAGGTTATTAAAAGGTGTGGCGTAGTGATGATTCCAGTGATGCCATGAAATCATATGGTGCAGACCAACAGCTTAGGGTTCAGACTCATGAGTCTTCCTTTAGTCACACCTCTCAATCTTCCCAAAGGAAGTGCCAGCTCATTCGAAAATCAGCCAGAGCTTTGAAAACAGCCCATCCTATTGAACCGCAGTGTCTAATTAGAATTGTATATCATTGATTTTTTGAGAATTTATGTAATTCAATTCATGCAGCAAATGACATTAAACCTAATATAACATTTCCATCAAGACACTCGGATGGACAATCAATATGATTTGTTACTTTTAATTTCCACAAAATCTTTGGAAATTGGTTTTACTCTTCGGAGCTGTTCCCCCAGGTTGGCTCATAAGGTGAACTTCAGACCTTGTGTCGGCAAATAACAGTGTGGGGGAAGAACAATGGCACAGAGCCAGGGGCAATTGAAAGGAATGCTAGGCAAACATAGGCGCACCCAATTGTTTAAGTGTGGCCTCTAGAAACCCGGGTGAGCCACATAAAAACTTCTTTCTGAGTTTATAAACGCCAGCCCTGTAAAGGACATGATTTTATTTTGTTCTGTTCTGAGTGTTTGTTGGACTGCTGGTGCTGGGAGATGACTAAAACCTCAGGGCACTGAATCATTCTTTGTTGTGTGTATGATGTAATGGGTTTTGGACAGACTATGAAGGAGGAGTCCCCATCCCTCGAGCAAGTAAAGATAAAAGCACTCACTAATGGCCTCCACGAGTTTGAGCATGAGTCCTCCAACGTGAAGGTCTCCCTTGACCCGAATTTTAAACTCCTCAGTCTCATCTCCTTCCGGCTGGTCCACTTGGACCGACAGCTCCCACGAGTGACCAGCAGCGGTGGCCATGGCTTCACCTACATCAACCGAATAAAAAGGCAGTTCAACAGTGTAGTAATACATTCCTTTCTCAGCCTATCCATAGCTGAACCCTGGGATGAATATCATTTTTCTCTCTTCACGCAGCTTTCACCCTTGAGCAACCACAAGATGCTTAAGCTGTGTAAGGTTTCTCAGATTACAGCCAAACAACACAAAAGCAATAAGCAAAGCTAAAGATGCCTGTCAGAATGATCCGTCTAATCAGTATCCTCCTTTGCTCTACCAATTATGTTAAAGTATTTCCCAAATATGTATTTACTGAGTGATCTAATAAAGTAAGGTTTTATTTGGGTTTGGGGGTGTATTTTACAGCATACATCACAGTATTTAAAATATTATTTATATATGGAACATTGACAATTTCTTATTTAATTGTATATATCTGTCATAATCCACCAGAGGGGACTGTTTCTTTCTGGTGAATCCAAGGCTTTTGTAAATTAAGCCATTGTTACAAATGGTTAGATAGTGTAGTGGATAATACATTATTTCGCCAGCACCTGGGAGAACAGAGGGTGTAAAGTTTTATCTTCAAAGGCCTGTGTGGCTTCAGGTTCTCATTTCATTTCACTTTAATCGGTTGGTCTCAGTTTTCAAACAGCTAATCGCAGACGCTTATAGGTTGGAATGAAAACCTGCAGCCACAATGACCGTTGTAGATGAGGTTGGACAAACCTGCTCTAGGAGTAGTTGGTCAAAATTCCTGACTTTAGGCATTACGTTCACCTGCCACTCTAAATCACACTTTATAAAAGCACTGGTTAAATATGTAACGAAAAAAGTTGTCTGCTTTACAAATAACAGCAAAAACAACACTGTTTTTCGAGTGTTGATTTGTCTATTTCACAATTTTGTTGCGTTCCAAAGTGAAAACATTGTTCTACTTCGAAAAATGTTTTTTCTTCTGGGGGTGTAAGTTGCAGCCAAAAGGAAATCAAATAAACATCACATGACTTCGAATACCACAAATCTTCACATAACACATTCATTCTCATGTTGTGAGAGGGGCCTGCAGGCATTACCACCTCTGATTTTACTAGGGTTTGCCGGCTAGTTATTTAACAAACATACAAGAAATATAAAATTTAAAAATATCATTCATCATATCATGTCTAATAAATGACACCCAAATACATTTTTGTTCGCTCTTATTCAATTAACTCAAAAAATTTACACTCAAACCTTTCAAGAGTTGAATTCCGGCATGTTAGAACATGGAGAACACATAACTACATCTTGCAGGACTGGGGTTGAGAAACACTGGCTTACAGAGACTCATTAATTAGGAAATTATACAAAAAGGAAGCTCTCAAAGACAGAGAGAATTAGACTTTACTGTCTGAAAGGTGGATATATGAGGAGGGTGGTGGAGTACAATCCTAACTCTGAAATTCCTGACAAGCAGGGACATGACCGCGAGCAGAAAATCCAAACACAAACCAGATTATTCCCTACTCTCTTCTAGTGATCTGATCCGAACAAATCAGATCAGATGAGAAGATAGACCAGAAAACTAAACTGTAGTGAGAGGCAAAGGCCAATGTTTTGCAGTTGAATTAACACTTTTTTCTTCCTTTTCAAAACTCCTTTTGTTGTGTAGTTCATACTGTGGCTCACAAGAACTGTGTTGTGTTTGAGAAGCCATGGGTACCTGGGCCTCAATAGAACTTGTTACAGTTCACACATTTTTCATAGTCCATGGACATCAAAAATTGACTGGCAACACCACAGTTCTGCTAGTTAGACTTTTATTCCCCCAGCATAATGTGAACTATTCTGTAGCCACAGGGCACAACTACTGCCTGAGCCTGTTGATACTGCCTGCAGGGATGAAATGGGGAAGAACTCCCTTACTGCAGCACATTAGAACTCAGGTGAAACACATACATCCAGCCAAGAGATTTCAGTTCTTTGGCATAATCAATCTCGACTGAACACATTGTTGGGAACACACTGATATTTTTCATTAATGAAACAAGTTCCATGAGTTTAACCAATGTAAAAACGAACAAAAACGTTAAAGACGATGCTAAGTTTACACGAAGAAATGAAGATGGCAGTAAACTGATGCAACCTGTAGACTCTAGAGGATACGTGTTGAAATCCCAGCGAGTTTTCATAACTTTCAGAAACAATGTAAAAATGCACAGCGACCTTAAAATGTATTGTAATAAACAAAAACAACTGGTATCAAAAGTACGTACTCACCAGAGACGTCCAAACTACTGCCAGCTCCGTTTTTTCTCCTCCGGTGGAGATTACCGCAGAGCCCCGGTGAAGGTATGCAAGACGTGAGCCCGCCCAATCAGGTAGGCCATGCTCAGGAAGTGACTAACAGCTGGAGCAGTGGGGCAGTTACACTGACTCACTTCTAATCAGTGTACAGTTAGAAATAGACCCACGATGTGAACAAAACTATTGGGACACCTGGCCATTACACCAACACGGACTTAAATGAGATTGCATTCCAATACATAGACTGAAATTGGTCCCCCCCCCCCCTCCTTTGCAGCTATGACAGCTTCCACTCTTCTTGAAAAGCTTTCCACAAGCTTGTTCAGTGTGAATTCTGTGGGAATTTGTGTCCATTCATTTTGTAGAGCGTGTATGAGGTCAGGCACTGCTGTTGTGACAGTACTTATGTGTTAATTTAAGCGTTTAGATGCTAGTGTTTAGCTCTTATATTTTTCGTAAGGTACACTATATGGACAAAAGTATTGGGACAAACATGTTTTTGAGGGTAGGTAGGCCTCTTACTTCCAGTGAAGGGCAATTTTAATGCTTCAGCTTTCCAAGACGTTTTGGACAACGTCATTCTTCCAACTTTGTGGACACAGTGTTTGGGGAAAGCCTTTTGCTATTACAGCATGACTGTGTCCAAAAAGACATGGCTGGATGAGTTTGGTATGGAAGAGTCCTGACCTCAACCCCATCCAACATGGGATGAACTGGAACAGAGATTGTGAGCCAGGCCTTCTCGTCCAACTTTAGTGCCTGATCTCATAAATGCTCTATAGAAGGAATGGGCACAAACAAAAATCTTGTGGAAAGACGTCCAAGAAGAGTGGAAGCTGTTATAGCTGCAAAGGGAGGACCAACTCCATATTAAAGTCTGTGAAGTTGAATAAAATGTCATTAAAGTCCTTTTTGATGTAATGGTCAGACGTCCCAATACTTTTGTCCATATAATGCGGATGTATATTCTTTCTTTCCAAAACTAGTGTGTCGCCGGTGTTCGCCACTAGAGGGTAGGATCATTCTACTGAACAGCAAAATGTTCATCCTAAGAGACGTCTATTGAGTCTGTAATCTGTGTTCAAGGCACATGTAAATGAAACACATATTATTGGGTGTGTTTTTTCAGTTGAATGGTGGATATGAGAATCAGCTTTTCTTCACTGCTATTCTCAAAAATTCTTGAACACATATACTGCAAAACTATTCACAAAGTAACCCAAAGAAGAAGATAAGAAAAATGATATTGCTGCAAAATATATAAGAAACATTCAAATGTGGGTCAGAACACAAGATTTCAAAGTTTAATTAAAGGAATGGAATAAAAAAGAACAGTTTCTTTTGTGACCATTTTGATCACTAGTACTGTAAATAAGTTACATTTCTTTTTCATTCAATTCAATACCGAAATAATCCGACTCTCAGTATAGATTCATATTTTTTCCAGTATAAGTAATACTGAGAGAATATATCTTATGGATACATGTATTGTTGTCAGCTCTAGGAAGGCAATAGCCAGTGGAAACCATGCATTTTAACTGTGCTAGTTCTGGTTTTGATCCACTTTTTCATTTATAGTCTGTCGTTTTCTTCCCCTTGGCACTAGGTGGGGCTCCAGTCAAAGGCTCTCACAGCTCAAAGTCCCTTAAGAAACCTTTTACGCTTTGGTAAACCCAACATGGAATGTGGACTTGACCAAAATTTTAAGTGTCAAGGTTCTGTCAAAAGATCCTAAATATGCATCATTAAAGCGACTCCCGAGGGAGAAGTGTTCCCGTAAATTTATGCTAATTCAAACCAGGTGCTTAGCTTATCCATGGCCATATTCACTTTCTCTGCTGGAGAGTGAATTCTGCATAGTCAACCCAAACAGGTACAAAATTGACACGTTTTTAAAAAGGATTCCGATACCAGTGCCAGCGACTGCAACCGTGAAATCTCATATGCAGCCTTGAGAAATGGAAGGCAGCACTGAATTTGTGAACCTTTCCGTGAACTTAAGCAATTATGATGTTTGTTATAGTTTAGTCAGCCAATCAGCGCCGTCCTCGAGGAAAATAAAGGTTCTTTTGTGTGCTCTATTAGATCCTTCCATGGCCAGTGTAAAAACTCAGGTCGGGTCTGATTGCCATCTAAAACCTAAATCCCTGTTCAAAATCCTCACACGGAGGCCAGAAGGATCAGGCTAGGCTCACAGTGTGCCCTTTCCTTAAGTGGATCAGGCCATTAAGAAAAAAGAAAAGAAAACATTGTTGTTTACATCCTCCACATGACCTCATTTGACCTCTCCTCACTAGCATTCCTGCCATAGTTTTGACATTTAAGCACAAGTACACGAGGTGGACAGGGAAAACATCGCCTAATCATACCCAAAGGGCACGCGGGAGATAACAAAACAACCTCTTAACCTGAAAGTTCAGGGGCTGATGGATGCCAAGCCATCTGTGCATCAGCCCTTTGATTTCCTCCTCTGGCCTTTAAAGAGACATTTTGTCCCTGGGAATTTAATACTTCTTTTGAAAGTTTCATTTTTTAATGTTTATGAACACAGAAAAAAAATGAGAGCCAAATTTAGAGATTTCAGGACGATTGTGACCGCCCCAAAACGAAACTTTTCCATTTCTTTTCTTATCTCCGACACTCTACAGTGTCTCATCAGGAATCATGTTTACAGCCTCTCAGTGGCTTCAAATGTCTGTTGAGCATAGCTAAGAGATTTCAAGAGTATTTCTGGAGGGTTTTATTTGGACTTTTACTATGTTTTATATTGTTTTTGGTCCTGTGTCTCCATGTGTCTGTGGAGTTGTACCATAAGAAAGTTTCTTTGAGGTCAAAAATGTTCTGATCCTGATTCTGATTTTGATTCTGATTCTAATGGGAAGCAGGGGTCAAAACATTGACCAACTGTATGTGATTCTAACACCTGGTAAATACTGATATGAGTCAGTGGCAGTTAATAAACATAGCAAACATAACTAAGTTTAAATTTTGATTCAGAAGTATCAGAACTACCACTACCAGACACAACAGCTTCTTTCCACAAGCCGTTAGATTCCTGAACTCAGAGCCTGCACCTTACATCAGGGGTCTGAGCAGGACCTGACCTCGTACAGAACTGCTATACAATGCACATGGCACTTTTAGCTTCGGCACTTTTTTAATAAAAACTGCCTTGTAAACATGCTGCTAAAAATTCTAAAACTTATTTGCGCTACCTGCCTGTTTTGTACTTTGATGCTGCAATATAATGTTGCAGCAGTTTTTATTTTTTTTTTATTTCTTTTTTTGTCTCTGCACTTTGTCTTTCTTTTTTGGTGGCCTGGTCCTATGTGCACTATTTGCTTCAGAGAATGCTTTTATAAGCCTCTGTGGACTTGTGTATGTGGCTGGGCTGACAATAAACTCTCTTGAATCTTGAATCTTGAAATCTTACATTAAGGTATGTAAAGTTCAGTAGTCAACATTCTAAGCTGTTGTTGTGTTACTGGTGTTCAGGCGATTCAGTTATTGGTGTTCCCATACAGTAATAATAGTGATGATGATACATTTTATTCATATTGCACGTGCCAAGTATATAGCACAAATGGCTTATAAAAGAAACAAACAATGATGGAATACCATAAAAAACATGAATACTAATTAATAAATGTTATATTAATAAACATGACTCTATTCAGTTATTTAACATATTAGTGTATGACACAATCCCTGTCTGTCATACCACATTGATCATCCTGGAAAAGTCCTGGAAAAAGATGAGTGAGAATCCTGTAAAAGCATTGTATGGAATCTTTTAATCTTCAGTCATACATTCAGTGCATTAGTTTTATCAGTGTAGGAATGTGTGATGCCTCTGAACTAAATGCTTTTGTCAGTCTCTGATTGTGGGGTCTAGTGAGAGTTATTTGAAAAGAGCAGAGTGCCTTGCTTAATGAAAAAAAGGCAACATAAACAAGCCTCTCAGATGATATACATGAGGGTGTATATAGGTGCAGTCCCTAGACAAAATAGAAACTGGAAAATGAGTTTTCCAATAGCTTCCTAACACAAAGATCATTATGCTACAATATCAAGCTATTTCAAGCAATGCCATAAAATAACTATATTTGGTCACACGAGCCATTGTTTGAAGACTGAAACTGTCTGATTTAACAAGCAGAGAAACAGGTCAAACTTCTTGCCAAAGAAGTTAAAAGGTCAGATTTTACAGTAATTAGCTGTTATTGGCAAAGCATATTGGGAAAGTGACCAGTACTTATTTGCAATCTTGAACTGTCTGTCTGTGAACATGGTAGAGGCAGGGCTGGAGCATCCCACCATTCCTCACAGTTGTGTGAGATTTTGTTGCATTAAAAAAAAAAAAACAAACAAACATATTATTCTTAGCCCACAGAAAAGTTTGAACACATTTTATGTTTTTGCACTTCCCCCATAATGACGTTTTGTTTGTCAGTTAATGGATATTTAGTTGCTGCTCTAATGTGATGTTTGGGTAATGATTTTCAACAGTGCTAAATTGTCAATACAAATAATGTGATTCTGCTTTTACTATTTCATGAATGTTCAAGCATTTGCTACTTTTTGCTGCCTCGATAGATTTTTCTTGTTTGCCTGTATTTTTACATGTTTCAGGCCTATGACATAATGTCGGAAAACAGGGAGCCTTCAAACAGCTGTGGATGCACATTTGTGCTCATGAGAAGTACATAAGAAATCCAGGTGCGTGACGAACTGTAGAAATATAGTAATCAACAGTATTTAGAAATACAGTACTGAAATTGTATAATACAGTATGACTAATGTAAAAAAAAAAAAACTGTGATAGAATACGAGGAATTTCAAGGAAGGGAAACACGCTGAGCTGATATTTTCTGTTCCAGGTACTGAAACTGTCATCACTGAAGTGTTTACACTGATATCAGTATCACACAGTAATATAATGCCTTTTCCATACGTGTTTTACTATTGCTCTTGTGTTCTACACTGTTTTACTATCCACGAGGGCATGAATACGTCTGGACGCAATTGACAACTCAAACAATGTCAACATGACTTAAGCAACAGCGGAGCTCACCTGTGTGTGCTGATCAGGCTTGGCTAAGTCAATACTCTGGGCGAAATAAAAGCACAGTTCAAATTACCACAGTGCTAAAGCAGCAAACCCTAGCTAAAAAATAATAGCGCTGATACTAACCAACACACACACACACACAAAGCAATTTAGATGAATTATCAGTCTGTGTGGGGCACATGGACTCACTGACATGCAGAAAAAGTGTGCGTATCATCTCATGACATGGTTGCAATTCATGGGAGGATTGAGTTTCAGCCACGTGAGCTCAATCTCAAGGGTACCGAGTTCCTTCGAAAAAAAAAAAATAGAGATTATATCTTCACAAGACACGGTTGTGTAAAGTTGTATTTCTCGGCCGAACTGAATCATTTTGTGCCTGTGCGTGTGTGAGCGTGTGTTTGTAGAAATACTGTTATCATCACATCCATAATGTTTGTTTAGCTCACCAGCTGTGAACTTTGCCTTGAGAGAGGAGTGTACTTAAGAGCGCAGAAAGGCCATACGTGTGACGGGCTTATTTGGGGAACTGTATGCCTGCCCGGGCTCAGTTCTGCGTGGGATCACCTTCATAAAAGTAAAAGAGTTCTTCACTGCTGCGCTACAGACCTCTGTTCGTGGAGCTTGTTTCCGAAAGCTTCTGAAATGAAAGCCAATAGGGGGTAGTGTGCAATGATCCTACTCCATATGCCCTGTCCACTTAAATTAGCAGGGCCTTGCATCCAACAGCATCTGTTTTCAATATGGAGCGAAGACGGAAGGGTGGGTGCTTGGCTTTGCAGCGGAAAATACAGCCTACTGTACTTTTAAATAGCCCACGGGAGACGCGGGACGGATGTGGTCCATATCGTCTTATCCCCGGATTCCTTGTATCTGGACTGCCACTTCTTCCCCTTTGAAAGACGTCAAATGTACAATTAGGAAAGAATGTGTGTAATGCTGTCTGTGCAGGCGTGTGTGTGTTTGTAGAGCACTTATGCCCTGGTGGCACCATGCAAAGGCCAACCGTATAGTGCACAGCCTCCAGGCAACCAAACCTCCGTTGGCCCGTTTATGGCACATACCATGGCTTGAATGTTGGCAAATGAGCCTTTTTTTGTATCTGAGGAGTTGTTATTTCTCCTACTTTAAAAATTGCTCATCTGTACCCCTAAGTGCTGTAGAACACAGTCAGAGAAATAACTCCTTGCAGATAAGAAGCACTGTAGCTCCCCCATAATTCAAAGCTTTGCCATAATTCACACTGCACTGCTTTAACTAAAGGGGCTGTCTGTTACTGGGGCCAATTGCATGTTTGTCCTCCAAATTGTTGGTGCAGCAGTAAGGCCATGAAGTTAAAAAAAAAAAAAAGAGAGAGAGAAGAAAGAAAAAAAGAGCAGCCTGGCAACATAATGATGACCTGCTTAAAGACTGGAACATATCAGGCATTTTTATACTGGTCATATATCGCTGTTTGACTACATTCAAACATGTACATAAGAATAGACACGCGGAAGGAGGCGCGCACACATGTACACTTCAACTGGAGCCTTTAAGTCCATTTAAACATATAATTTGCCCTGAGAAAAGAGGAAACAGGAAGAGCCTGTCGTCTTCTACCTAAACAGGTCCTAGGCCTTATCCTGAAATGCTAAAGAGGGCGCTTTCATGTCATCTAGTGCTCAACCCTTCAAAACACCCACTGTTTTCTGATTTTGGAACTAAACTAGGAAAGAAACAAGGTGAATTAATAATCCTTGCTAATACATGTTGTGTGTTAATCTATTTAAACGGAAGCTTATTTACTTTTATAATATGGCCATTTGTAATCATTAGCTCCCCGTGTTTGATTAAGTGCAGGCACTTTAATATGAGCTATTTAGTTGTAAGTTTATGCAGTTAGCACATGAATACACAAGTAGCGTGTTAGTGCTAACAAAAGCTCTTTACACGAAAAAATGATTTGTTATCTTATGCATCTCATGGGAGCTCTGTGAACAGAATGGCCACATTGAGGCATGATGGCCATAAATGTGGTGCTGAAACGGCACTATGAGGTGGCGTGTGAAACCATCTGGAAGAGATCTGGCATTTTTCAGAATCCACTTTTGTTTAGCCAGCGTCAAAGACACACATACGGCTAGCCGCCATACGCTCTCCTGGCTGAATGAATTCCATTTTTCCATTCACACCGAGGAAGGAGATACTGCACGAGGCAAAGCAGAATCTGATAAGGCCGATGACAAACCAGGGGGATTGTTGACAGGCCCCTGACATTTTTGGCACAGCTTCCCTGACCCCTTCAGCTCGCTGAAATGTGGATCACTTGAACAGACTCCTCTCAGCTCAGAGATACTGGAGAAATGTGCTAAAGATAATGTTTTAACAACCAGTGCCATGCTCCCCTTGTTCTGAGCAGAAGTACTTGTTAAAAGGTGTTTACTGCATACCATATGGAGTCCCAGAAAGACAATATGGGCCAAGAAGTTTTATGTAGTACTGATTATGTATGAAAAGCTTATGGCACATTTTTTCCATTAAAAGTGCCAATACTATGCCTTTTCAATGCTTAACTTTGTGCTAGGAAAAGCAATGTGGCTTGCAAATGTTGTTTCGTCTGAAAGCACTTGCTTTTGGTCAGGGTAAAGTGTTTCAGTAATGGCCAAAGACATGTCTTTTCAATATCAAACCACAATGCTGACTTCTCTAAATATAAATCTTTTTAAAAAATTTTTACTGCAGTTCCATAAATCCGTTTCTTCCTGTGTCTTCGGCCATGGCTATGGCCAATCTGAATAAACTTGTTGCAGTTTTAAGTTCATGGCGAAGGAGGCGGCTGGTTTCTCACACATGGAAAAGGAATCCAGACTATTGAAAGTCCTTGGCTCTCATTGTTTTGAGATGAAATATTTAGATATATATTCAAGTGTGCTCCACATGCTCAGAGCGGCCCTATAGCAAGACTCCCCACATGCTTCTGCTGACTGGCGTGCCAAAACCATTTGTGGTCATTTGCAAAGAACTGAAAGCCTCCGGCACCGCCTCCTGTGTTTCAGTGCATCACGTCAAAAGCTTAAGACTTTTAGTTACTTGCTTTAAATCAGCATCATTAACAAAGTTGTTAGTTCAAATCCACCCTCTACATTACGTCTATCAGTCAAAGGTCAAGAGGATCTGTCGGTGGCCACACAGGGATTATCCCGTTGACATTCCATTTCCAAGCCTTTTTTGCCCTGACTCAGTGCAGCAAGGTCTTGGCAGGCCAGGCATCAAGGAGCAATTACTGTCGCATTAGTGATGATCAAGCCATGTTTCTCAAGTGCACAGAGAAGCTACTGTTTTCCGCTCATTCTTTTTAGCTCCTGTCCGTCAGACAGAAGTCTTCGCTCTGCCTCGAGCTCACCTCGAGAACTATTAGAAGCAAAGACACAGGTGTCCTCTTGCTGAACTCATTCCAAGCAATTTAGCATCTCTTGGCGCCATTTCACTTCATTTCATATGTCTTTTTAAAAAGACGTATGGCTACACTATATTCTGATGATGAGATGTTGTCTTTGGCTTGTTGGAGGGAAATGACTTAATCTCCGCTCTCCGCACATGCTGAAAGATTCAGTGCAGTGCTTTGTTGCTGACTGCTGTTCAGCTGCTTCGAGTAATCATGTCACAGCAAGCTGTTGTTTTAAACACATCGTTGTAATTATGCATCCAAAACATTGTATCTCAAGAACCCACATTCAAACAATAGTACAAACAGCTACTTTTTCAGTGAAATAGCAGAATTCCACACATTCCTGCTAGGGCTCAAGCAGGTAATGGATCTTAAGAGACCATCTCTGCATTGTAGCTGCTCCTCTGGGATGTCCTGGATACCTCTCAGTTTACAGGAACCTCCCGAAAACGGCCTCGGGTGCAGGGATTACCACTCCTGTATGTGCAGAACAAAGATAGGCTGACTTCCCTCTAAGCACTCGCTAGCCTGTTTCACTACTGCACCTGAAACACTATAGTGGGAGTTTACATCTTGGCCACACGAAAGAGATGAAGTTCCTGTAAACAATGAAACAGAATGCCTTCTAATCTAACCTAACACCTAAGGTTAGCATGCACAGACTAACAGCCTTTGTAATCTTTGGTCAGGTGACTGTTTATACAGTTGTTTCTTTTTATTGTGGCATTCGTATATTTATAACCAACCCAAAGGAACTGATTTTGTTTTGTATGTGTGACAGAAGAGGCTGATATGTGACTTTTTTCTCTGTATTATTTACTATTGGTTTGGTTTTGCAAGTGTCCTTCTGGTCACATAATTCTGAAACTTTATGACAGGCTGTGCTGAATTTGTTCACTTGAATGAATGAATGCTTTAAGCTACCTAGTGCTTCATCATTTCAAGTTTGTGGTCACTTTGGGTGTATGAGTTTACAGCAATGAGTCTTGAAACCATTTCCCCTTGCACATTTTTCTGGGTTACTTACTAGTGGTTTGGGTTTGCCTGTGTAATTCTGGTAATGCAATCCCAAAACTTTTGTAAATTAAAACTTTATGATAGGCTGTACTGAATTTGTTCACTGAGCACTGAATGAATGCTTCAAACCACCAGACCCTCCCAGGCAAAAGTGTGGAAATGTCCTCTTTTTTTGACTATTTTCCACAGTCTAGAATAATAGTGAAGACATCAAAGCTTTGAAATAACACATATAGAATTAGGAAGTGACCAAAAAAGGTGAAAACAAAGATGCTCTTACATTCTTAAAGTGTTTTTTCTTACTATTTTAATAATGTTACTATGAAATTATTATTATGAAGATTATCATGAAATTAAAATGAAGATTCTGCATTATGTCTATAAACTGCATTATGTCTATAAACATAAGACATCTGCTAGTAGAGGAAAACACTGTCTCCAGATTAATTGTTTAAAACAAGTTTTACATACATTTACAGTTCTGTTTCTGTTCTTATTTTTTACATTAAACACTTGTAAGGCATAGGCATTTATTGTATTTGCAGTTATGCATATGCCTTTAGATAAGAACACCTTCATCCTTCTGAAAAACCCATATCCAGTTAAGCTTTTGAGGGGTAGTTCAGTGCTTCATCATTTCAAATTCGTGGTCACTATGGATGTGTGAGTTTACAGCAGCAGGTCTTGAAACCATTTCCGTTCACACATGGCACCGAGGCTGCTTTTGGTAACAATTAAGCTTTTAAAGATGCCTGGACACCCTGAGAAGACAAATTAAAGCCCATCTCTCCTATACAACAACCAGCCCACAATGTCTGGAGCTCGAGACCCTGATTCAAGCCTTTCATCTCGATCGCTCATCTCGGGGAAATTGATTAAAGGCCCTTGAGATTACTTCCTCTTTCTCAAACCTATTATTTTCCAATAGGAAGCGCTCAGATTGAGGACTGTTTAACTGTTGTTTCCCCTGCTCATTCTTATTTGTGTTTTTGTTAAAAGTAAATGAAGCGGCTTCCCTGTTTTTCTTGTTCGTCATCAGTCTGTAATACTTGAGTGGCTTGTGAAACGTTAGACCCTTCATAAGGCACGGTGCACCAGGCCTGTCACAACCCTGAGTGAAGCCAGTCACTCTCCAGACCCTCACACAAAGAAACCAGGTCACAAAAGGTTCTCTGGATGGCTACTGTTGTATTTAAATGCTTCTGAAGTTGCAAGCAAGAGGACTCACCAAGATAATGGAAGCCCCTCATGACTTTGACCTCTTGGTGACATGAATCCCTGGTAACTGTAGTGCTCCTTCTTTTGCTGTCTGCTCGTCACTCAGCAGTCATGCTATCCCTTCCGGAGAGGTCAGCGGGGTTAAATGATCAATGCCATTTCTCCACTGATGGTTTCTGAAATACTATCAGAAGATAAAAGAAATGGAAGTAAGATAGACATCTCTACATGTCACCTGATTAGTTTGGTGAAATTGGGCCCTGAATTGTACAAGGACTCTCAAAGGCTATAAAAGAGTCTTTTTTTTGTTTTAGGGCAGTGCTTTATTTTCTGGTCACAGTTTGTCAAAAGAGGCAAAATAGAGTATGTTTGGAATAGCAATATGTCTTACTTTTTATGTTGAAAGCAAAGTGGAGCTTGGCAAACAGCTGGCAGACACAAAGGAATGGAGCCCAAGAAATGAAAAGATAAGGAGAGAGGAGGCACTTTGATTCTCAGAAGAACACAGGGACAGTGCTATTCCTTTGAGTCTGCAAACGGGATGTTTCATACAGTACCTTCAAATACAGCAGTTATCCAAAACACTCGAAACACCTGCTTTTATCTGTGCTCGGTATCAACGAGGGAGCATATTTTCCATTCTTGTTCATTTGTGTATAGCAGCCTCAGCCCATTCATGTTCCACTGCATGAGGTGTCTGAGGATTCGCTGAGGATGAAACACTGGCTTTGAGGCAAGAGAGAAAGGGGGAAGTCCACTTAGAAAGAAAACATTCTCAGATGATAGAGCAACACCAGCTTTTTGCCAAACGGCGGTTACAGTACATATGTACCTGCAGGTGGTCCCAGACACCCTATCCAAACAGCAGCGTTTGATAGAGAAAAAAAAGGGCTGTTTGGTGTGATGTACTGGCTGCTGGCGGATTGCTTGCTTTAATGATTAATCTGATGGAGACTGACTTTTATCTGAGGACGTTCAGAGCAAGCAATGACAGATGTTGTTGTGTTTCACACCGTGCAGGCTTGTCCTCCCTTTCCCACGGTTTTATTATGCATAATAAAGGTTAGTCATGTATCAGCACATAGATGCGGCTCTTGATCAACAAAGTATTTGTGATGAATATTTTCACTGACATTCATAAGGCACCTACATAAGCCTTTCACACTGTCTGACATGAAATTGTCATAAAGGCTGCTTTTGTCCATTCGAGTGTCACATTATGACAACTAATGCTTGCTGGAATAAACCAATTTATATGTTTTTCTAGGTTTATGTCATTGTCATGAAAGGCTTATGCAGGTCACATGTAGCCTTATGAACAACACCTCTCAGTAAAGTGTTAACAAATTTTTCCAACCCTTTCAAGTTGTGTTAATCATTTCCACAGTTCTGCATCATCTCTCCAAGATTTCCTGGTTTCAAAGTGTTGAATTTCCTTGAGAAATTGTTTTTCACCCACTACTCCAGTTGACCAGTGGACCTCCCCACAGCTCATCCTGAATCACTGGTTGTGACGATGCCGCTTTTTACCATCTTCATAAACTTTTTCATTCATTTTTGTGGTAGGTGTGTAACTGACCAGCAGAATGAATCTATGCACAAAGCTTGACCCAAGTGCCTCTGAGGTGGGAGATGGGACTTTCCTCTCCCAAGCGGACCTTTCATCATCGATTCAAGCGCCGGATTTTAATGAGGAACCACAGCTTACTTTTTGACAGGGTTGAACAAAGCTGGCTTTTGTGTGCCCGATCTGGGAGGCCAGTAGCTCTTGTCATGTACATATGAAATTAATTATAAGGAAATACTAAAACACTTGGGTGGAAATTGCTTTTCACCAGATGTTCCACATATGAGGATCAATTTAGTATTCTTAGCGTAGCAAAATGACTCCACAAGTTCGACGCTGGCCTCTTTGATGAAAGCCAATCTGTCACTCAAGGCACATAAAAAGAAGCTGAAGTTCTATGCTACTGTTTGTTCCACTTTACAGGGCCTTAGGTAATGTGATTACTTAACCAGGTTAGGAAAATAGAATGTTTCATTCTTAAGTAAAAATTTGACATAGTGACAAGGAGTCCAGTGTTTCTCAATGATCCATACATAAACCAAGCAAGAGACCCATTCTCTGCTTCTCAGTGTAGAGAGAGTGAAGGCAGATTAATCAGGAGCAAATCAGTTGCTGCAGTGAGATCACTCTTACAGAGATCATGTGCACGAAAACTAAAATTCTGTTTTTTAGGTGAGAATAAATAATATATATAAAAAATAACAGACTACTGCACAAATGTTCAGTTTCTCAGGTTTTATCTTTTATAGGTGCAAGTATTGAACTAAACAGCTTTGCCTTAGTTTTTAAAAACTGCTAACAATATTTCTCCCAGAAAGTGACCATTCTGTCATACGTGTATACACCACAGCACACAGTGTGAACAGCACGAAATTCTTCCTCTGCATTTAACACATTCACCAAGTGAAGCAGCGGGCAGCCAGGAACACAGTGCCCGGGGAGCAGCGTGTGGGGACGGTACCTCAGGGTACCTCAGAGGTGCTTAGCAGTCTTGGGAATCAAACCCACGACTTCCTGAGCGCAGGGTGAATGCCCCAGCTACTAGGCTACCAGCTGCCCCTAATTTAAACTAAAAATATTGTTCTTTAAAGCATAAGTTTAAAGAAAATGACGGTACATCAAAATGATGCAGTGTTTACAGAACTTGAATAATTCAATGAAAACAAATCTCTTGTTCACTCTTGAGCAAAATGGCAATAATTACCTTTGACGAACTTCTAGTAGTGTTTTGCCATCCAACTAGTTTCATTGCGAGAGGAGAGTGTTGATTACAGCAGTGTTTTTATACTTTTCCTCATTAGATAAGATTTGATTCATGTGATCACTAATCAGTACCTCATGAAGCAGAATGAGGTGCTTGTGTAGGAATTTAACAGACACTGGCATGGAGTGGTTGTCATACTCATTGAGATGCTGATTTAAAAAAGAATTGCAGTGGTCTCTTATTTTTTTCCAGAGCTGTATATTACAGCAGTGTTTTAGCTATGGGTTCAAAGTTTTAAAACCACTGCACTTTTCTAATATAGATAAATGTAGGCTGTTGCATATTGTATATTGGATTAATGCAGGGAACAGTATTTTACTTTGAGCCAACCGAGCCATTCATCAAGCCACAGCATTAGACTGCACACTTCGCAGTTTACATATTGCCCCATTTAAAGAACTGCTTAAAACCAACAAAACTTTAATGTATGGAGTGCAGAACGTGAACGTGCTAGTAGGCTAATTTCAAAAATCTTAATTCGTTTACTCTGAGCTTTTATCAAGACAGAACTTCCTTTCTCCTTTTTGTATGTAGATCAGTGGGCTTGAGACTGTTAGGTTCTAAAACTTGAAGCTTGCTCGAAGAATTTCACCAGTGGCAAGATATTTCCCTATGAAAAATTCCTCACTACTGAAGACCAGTGCAGGGGGGCGTCTCCGAACCTGGATCAAAGAGGTGTGTTCTGAGGCATCTGGTGTTTGTTTACGACAGTCGTAGTGGCACATCACGGTAATGGAGTGTGTGATGAGAGAGAGAGAGAGAGTGAATTACAGGCACGGTGTTTACCCATGCGAATGAATGGGCATCAGCCTCCATTTGATTCTCTGGTGTAATTTAAGGCTGTGTTTGATCCAGCTGATTATTCATTACACTCTGTGCTGCTGCACCAGTTTTCACAAAGATAAATAGAGGAAACAGGCAATTAAGTCACATGAGTTAAAGAGGCTGGAGGGTCGGTGGACACAGACATTTACATAGCATTAAATCTGCAGAGATGGCTCATACACAGACCATTTCATATAAGGCACTGTAGAACAGAGGCATGGAGGCCTGAGCACAGCTAAAGGCCTAGTAACAACATTTAGGATGTGTTTGCTTTGAACGTGAAATGTAAAAGTGACGTTTAGTGTAGTTTAGGTCTTTGTACTTCTGAAGAAGCATGCATTTTTAAAGGGAACGCTGGTCAACTGCAACTTTGAAATCCAGTTTTATTGAAACATCATGGTCGAGGGCAGACAAAGGTATACACATGGAGATAAGTGTTGATATGTGCACACAGTTGCATCAAGCAAAAGACACAGTTCCACATGAGGATCCCATATCGTGCCACAAGAGGCGTGCTCAGTTAAATGTTTACACAGCTGCTCTGGAGATTATTATTATTGTGAAACCACACACTTTTAATGTTGCTGTGCGGATGCCAAAACACGTCTACTCTTTACCTCCCTCCAGAGCTCGTGTAACTGCTCTGTCTTCCATACAGCTTTAACTGACATACACAGGCTCAGAACAAGTCCAACACAGGGTATTTTAGATGTTCGTTGAACTATTTTTAAAGAAAGTAAAGAATATTGTTTAGGTGAAAAAGGAAGGCTAGTAATAGAAAGCTATTTTCTACTTTCATTTCCAGACAATTGTTGCAATCCCAATCAAATGCATTCTGTTTTGCTGGAGTTGTAGTACTTTCTCTACACTCTGCATGCTTTAAAACAACCTTAGACGTCATTTGACTTGTCCTCACCACATTTTATCTTCACCCATTTTATCTTCACCCATTTCAATCCCACCACTTTTTAAAAGATCTGCGACTCCCAACATCCCACACCCCGCCCCCGTCAACAAGTATGATGAGTGGTCCCCAGCACTTTTCAAACCAAACCGGTGCCTTTGTTTTCTTTCCTGGAATTTAGAAATACATCTAAGCAAGCATTAAACCCTTTTAAACTTTTGACCAATTCTCGAGTCATCTTTAAGACCTAATACAAAAGTATGGAACGCATTTGTGGAGATGTGACCGTAAATTGTGTACCTTTCCACAAAATAACACAACCTTTTCACGTTAAACCACTTGAGTATGTTTGACGTGCTCTTAAATGCTGTGTTTAGGTTTGCGTATCTGTGGTATGTGCACTTAGGATCATGTCTCAAGTGTAAACCTGCAGCTCCAGAGCTCACCATCAGAACAGCATCCTGCACCTCGTCCCTCAAAGACACTGTAGCAAAGTGACAAAGGAAGGATGTGTAGTTCACCATGAAAAGCTTTAAAAACTCTTTTAAATCTTTAAACCACGAGCCTATATCCTTTGATATGAAAGCACAAAGTCATTAAGGGCCCTCTCTTTACACTGACACTTTGATGTATGTTGAACATTACGGCCCTTTCCGTCGTTCCTGGGGTGATCGGTAGCCATGTTTTCTATAATTGACATTTAATTTGACATCGCATCCATTAATCTAATGAGTCTCTGAGGACAGAGTTTTAAGGTTTTTGCCTCTATGTATAGCAAAGTCTCCTCGTTTCTCCAGGGGAGGCTATAAACAGCTGCTTGTGCTTAAGCGGTGAAATGTAAATCTTGACGCGGGATGTTTATGCAGCCCAAGCTTCTAATCATGCAAACGTATAATTCAGTGACATGTGGTGTCTTTACGAGGCCAGTTTGATTCAAAGGGCAGATCCCTGTATTTACCAGTCTCGCTCCAAACTAGAAGTACATTGCATCTCTCATCTCAATCTCTCAGAAACGCTGATTTTCTTGAGACATCAAAACATTTTGCAGTAGCGGTGCGCCAGCAATCAGGAAAACGTTTAGGCCAATCTATTCAGCTCGCTGTCGTGTAGCAGGAGAACTTACAGAGGAAACCCGAAGAATGATTCTGCCCCTCTTAATCCTCTAATTCAAACTAAACCAATATGTGCCGCGTGAAGGTTATAGTGCTTAGGGGAGAAATATTTGGCAGCATTCTTGGCAGAGAAGAATGGATGTAACCCAGTCCTTACTGCCTACTATTAAACTCTTAGGAACACTCCTGAGTGTCGTAAGTCTACCCAAATCATTGCATATGATTTTCATGCATAATGTAAACGTATTTATGCAGCTTGTGTAAGGTGGAGAGCATGAATCATAAAATCACTTGTCAACTGGGTACCTCCTCCTAGCTACACTGTCTCTGAATCTGTGCATTCTTGTCTCATCTAATCTTATTATGAAAGGCTAGGCTACAGTGCATCTCAGCTGCTGTAATGATAAGGGTCTAAGAAGTGGGCCGCATGGAATGAACCCACAATTATTTGCTTATGCTTTATGGCAATCCATTTCTCTACTCTTGGCAGGGCTTTGCAACACGTTCTTTAGTATCTGCTGGCCTTGTTTAATATTTCCACCACATGTATGTACGATAAGTGCTGCATTCCCCTATCGGCCCTGAGAGGGAGGTCTGGGTCAGCTTTAGATTGAGCTGTACGACCTTTCTTGACGAACAATGGAATGTGTGTACCACTCAGCCAAACAACTGTTAGCACAGTGTAAGAGGGCTCAGTCTGCAGAGTCATCTCCATGTCTTGTTCCCAGACAGCCGTGTGGAATGCAGGCGATGACAGAAGCTCTACTCGGCCTATTGGAGGATACGGCAGAGGAGCACTGGCTCTGTGAAACATCCATAATGATGCTTACTCTTCATCAGTTACCTGCGGTGCGTAATAACACGTGGCTTGATTCAGCCATGGAGACAGATCACTGACAAAGGTCTGTGTTCTCCACTGACAGAGGCCTGGGCTTCAGAGTTTGGAGCAGAAATCTCACATTACTTGCATGCACATAGTTTAGCCCCAAAGTTATGTTGAAATAGCCATGATGATTGCACTCAAAGGAGCCCAAATCCCTTTGTGGCTGTGCCATGTTTTGGTAACATACTGGTAGCTAACCAAACTCTGTTTTTTTCTCATGGAACCAAATCGTGGCGACCAATAGGAGGCATTGCTGTGTGGACCATGTGATGCAAGAGCAGTTTGGGAATGGAATGTCCCATATAGTCCGTCTTTTATGGAATAAGCCTATTTTAGACATGAAAAAAGATGTCATGGTTTTCAAACATCATCATAGCCGCACTGCATTTGTCACTCTTCTTCTCATACTGTCAGCTGAAACTCTATTGCAGCGCGGCCTTGAATGAATCCTTCCACTCAAACCAGCAAAATCCCGCAGAACACAAGACCAGGAGGAAATAGTTGGTAATTACATAGAGTTTTGCTAATTATGTATTAAGGCTGAAGCATTACTGTGCAGGTAAGTACAGTGTTACCTTTGTGGAGGTATTTTCTGTATTGGTGTCCTGTTTTTATATAAATAAATGACATACTTTGAAGGATTCTGCTAAATATGGACAGATTGTTTAATTCTTGCACATTACATGTGTTCTGCGAAGTCATATTTTACGACTTTAGACCTTTTTAGGTTTAAAATGGATGTCTAGATTCCAGAACTTTAAAATGTTGCTTGGAGAGTAGATGACATCTTTTCCCATATCTTTAGGTTAAAAATCTGTCCTACTATAATATCTTAAACCATAAGGTCTTGAACAGTATGAAGCTTCACAGCACAACATTTAGCATGAATCTATACAGAGGTTGCCATGTTACAAAATATTAAAATAATTAGAATTACCAAAACTGTGCTTTTTCCTCTTCTGTGCCATTTGAACACCGCAGTTGTCCTTTACACTGTGTTACGATTTCATGGTGAATAGAAATACTCCAGAATGGAAATAAAATCTTTTTAAATTCACTTGAATTAAACTATGAGAGCATTTTGCCTTCTTTTGTAAATGCACTGGAGATGCATTACAAAACAATATTAGATAAATCAGTCTTGTCACTAGCGCCAATCACTCCATGCTGTCCTTTGCTGGACTGTCTTTTAAAGTTCACTACCAAAGGCCAGTGATCTCACAGCTACGGATCAAAGATCTTCTATTGCAAAACAATGTGCACAAAAGCAAAAGCCTTTTCCTCTACATGGGTCAACTACCCATTTTGCATTTTTAGGCACAGACACAGAGTTATTTTGAGGACAGAGAAGGAATCAGCTTTGTACACTGTCTAGAACAGCCTGCCACCATTAGGGAATGTCAACAGATTGGCCTATGAGCAAATAACCAACAAACCAGATAACATTTCATCCAATCAGTAAGTAATTGCATCAAGTGCAAATTTGTTAGATAATGCCTTTAGGCTTTTTAGTGAGGTATCAAAACTGTATTAAAACCCATGCAGACATGCACATGCACAAACATTCATGTGCAAACTCATGCCCCTCCACCCCACACACTCACACTTTATGCATACTAGTAGGCCCTGTGGACACATTCTCTTCTTGAGGACTCGGGCCACGCCAGCAGACAATAAAGAGAAGATAAACATTCTTTTCACTCTCCCTAATCCCCTTGTTTTCGGTAATTAAGGCTACTTAACACGTATTGTGGGGTGTTATCCCTAAATCTAAAACACCTTTGGCCACTGGAGGGTTTAGAGCACCAAGTTCATGACACTGTGTTTTCACAACAACCAGACGGTGAGTAGAAAACAAAAAGCCTGACTGGAAAACAGATCAGGCCGGGAAAAAAATGCAATTCAAGCTTTAAAAACTGTTTGTTGTGTGTCACAGAAACCATAGGTACGATCTGATGTTTGCATTGCTTTAATTTCCCTTCAGTTCCTTTAGTTTAATGGACAGTGTGGTCTTTGGCAGCTGTTTGTCAGTCAGTACTCAAGCTGCTGCGGTCCTCCAGTAATTTAATAAATGCGCTTCAAAGGGATCAATTGATTAAACATGTTACTTATGAGACGGAGGGGCAGCATCACCTCAGTGAAGGAATGCGTCAGTGTATTTTAATTGCTAAGTGGATGATCCCAGCTTATCCCTCATAAGACATTATTGTCTTAGAAGAAAACAAAGATATCTTTTGATCTCAATGGAGTTTCATCTGCTGCCATCTCTCCCAGCCCAATAGCCCAGCTGCTTTTGTCAAAACAAGCCTGCCATCATCACATAATTGAAATGAATACCTGTAATCAATGCGGGGTTTTCTTATGTTGATTCCTCCACCATAAATGCTGTTTACTAAGCACACGGTCATGTATGTTTTCAATACGAATGGTGTCAGATCAACTTTCCTGCGCCATATAAATACTGAGTTTATGTCTCTGTCACTTGTATGCACATTTTATGACAAATTAAAGCAGAAATCGACATATCTACTGATAACGATGAGAAGAACATGACCAAGTGATCAGGATTATACCTGCAATTTTTTTTACAGACATTGGGGGCTGGTGGTGGGAAGTTAGAGTCCAATTGGCGGCCTGCTGACAACAAAATCTGACTTTACATTAGTCACCTTTGTCTTCAAGTTGTCTGACAAGAGAATGAAGCATTAGGAGAGAGTGATCAGCCCTACAAAAGGCCAGTCACTAACACCCTTAATCCCCTTTAATCCCTACAACCAAGAGGCATCATGTGTGCCAGTTGTGTGTTGAAATGTTTTACACAAAATATTTGAGATTTTTGATGTATTTCTTGTTTTTTGGTAACAAAGCGTTTAACTGTTATGGAATGGTTGTCTGCCTTTTGAGACTGAACCACAACTTTATTCTTGATGTATATATATATTTTTTCAGCTCTGTCCATCATTCTGGACACTTCTAAAACGTCTATTTTTGTATGTTCCACCCCTTCCTACATAGTGTTTAAAACCTGAAGTTGAGGATTACTAGTACCAGAGTTATTTTATAGATGTACCTGCAGGTTTTAAACTTTGGAACAGCGATTTCAAACTTTTCAGCACTCGTGTTTTAACTCCACAATCCTACTGCATGATAGAAGCCAGCAGTTTAACACTGGCAACAAAAGCTGTCTTCACATTCTCTTGTCTGATTGGCTTAATCTTCATTGTGTAAATTCTGACTTGTGTTGTGTCTCTCCACAACCTGGTGAAGTTCCTATGTTCCCAAGAGATATTTTGCAAAAATGCATAACATAAAAACGTTTTTTTTCTTCACCTTATCTTATCAATATGGCCTGCTTACTGTCTTACTGGAGAAAAAGAACAGTGGCCAGAGGTGGGTAGAGTAGCCTTAAATTGATGTTATTTTTAAAATAATGACTCAAGAAGAAATGAAAGTAGTTAAAAAAAAAACTTGAGTAGGAGTGCAAAAAAGTATCTCTATTCAGGGACTGAGTTTTCTGTGTAGTACTTCAGAATAAACTATTCATCAGCACAGGAGCTGAACTGTGTTATTCCTATATGTTTGTTTGTATGGTTCCAGTTGAAAGTGCTAAAGCTCAAAGGTGTGAGCAACAGCAAAGCAGTCAAAGAGCTAAACCACCAGAGTAGAATCAAATTTAAACTCAAAAGGTATTGGCATAGTGTCTAATATGAAAGATTAGAAAGTAACTGAGGAAAAACTGATTTTTCTTCAGACATGCTCAAGCAGAAACATTTAAAAGTAAAAAATTTACAAAAAACAAAGTCAATGGAGCAAATGGAATTAGTTAGTGCCCCACAGTATCAGTTACTAAACTAACTGAAAATTGTTTTGTTCGCTTCAAAGGCACTATACAGACAGAAATCTTGGGATGCCTGACCATTACATCAACAGGAACTTTAGTGACATTGCATTCAAATACAGAGACTTTAATATGGAGCTGGTCCCCCCTTTGCAGCTATAACAGCTTCCATTCTTCTTGTAAGGCTTTCCACAGGATTTTGGAGTGTTTCTGTGGGAATATGAGCCCATTCATTCTGTGAAGCATTTATTATGTCAGGCACTGATGTCGGACGAGAAGGTCTGGCTCACAATCTCCGTTCTAGTTCATCCCAAAGTTATTGGATAGGGTTGAGGTCACGGCTCTGTGTGGGCTAGTCAAGTTCTTCCACACCGAACTCATCCAACGATGTCTTTGTTGACCTGGGGCACAGACATGCTGGGATAGAAAATTTCTCCAAACACTGTGTAAAGGGTAAAGGGGCATTTGGCTGATGCTCTGGGTAGTCATTAGTTACCCGGACAGTCAAACTGGAGCAACTGAGGGTTAAGTGTTTTGCTTAAGGACACAATGGTAAAAAGTGGGGTTTGAAACGTGCGACTTTGCCCTCAATGGGTTCACAGGCAAGTGTTTTATCCACTAGGCTACTACCACATGCTTCCACAAAGTTGTCCAGAATGTCTCGGTATGCTGAAGCATTAAGATTATTGCTTTTCACTGGACGTGAAGAAGACTAGCCCAAACTTTGGAAACCAGGTGTGTCCCAATACTTTTGTCCACATGGTATATTTATACTATAAAGGCCTTTGGTTTTCTTGAAGGGTTTTTATTTTTTTTTCAGCTAACATATGGTGACAGCGTTTCTCAGGTGACATCAGTAAGCAACAACAGAGAAAAAAAACAGAACGGAGCGCGAGGAGCGATCTGCTCCAATCAGAGCCGGCCGAGCAGAGCGCGCAGCGCACGCGGTGATGACGTTCCTCAAAGAGTTCGGTAGCTACAGAGCGCACGAGCCTCGAAGTAAGTTTTCAGCCTCCGCGCGCGTTAGCAGCTCACCTGAGAAAGAAGGAGAGTGGAGAAACACACCAGAGACACCATGTCAGAGACACCACTCCTCCACCCTCTCCGGGCATGTTCTCACGGACGTTCGTCTTCGTAACCATTTCACGGTGGTTCATAAACAAGACGCAGAACTAAAGGTGAACTTCTCAGCCCCTCTTTGGACTCTCGCAGCCTGATGAAGGAGAAGACCAGGCGAGCCGGGCTGCTGCCTCTCGACCTCTGACGAACCTCTGTGTGGATTTTTTAAAACACGAATTGATGAGGAACTTAAAGGAGACGATAGCTGGAGCAACGACCGACCGCAACGCTTCCTCGTTTGGTAAATGTGCACTTTTAAATTTCATTCAGGGCTCCTAAATGAGTACGGTGCTGTTAGACACTCGGGACGGGTGAAGGAACGAGACTTGGTTTGACTGAAGTGTTTTCAACGAGTTAACAAAGAATAACAAAACTCGTAACTTTATGGTGACTTCAGGTGACTGGAGTATGGGCCACCACCTGTATACTTTAGGAGTCTCCCCCTCTCTCTCTCTGTCTGTCTGCGTCTCTCTCTCTCTCTCTGTCTCTTTTAACCACTTTTTTCGTCAGGGCTCCTAAATGAGGAGGCTGCTGTTAGACACTCGGGGAGGATGAAGGAACGAGGCTCTTTGTGTGTGCGCGTGTTTGTGTTTTATAGAGGGACTGAAATTATGAAGAATAACACGACTGTTAACTTTTATGGCGACTTCAGGTGTTTGGCGTAGGTGCTACCACCTGTATGGTGCAGGAGTCTCAATTTCTCTCTCTCTTTCTCTTTATCCCTCTCTTTCTCTCGTTTCTCTCTTTCTCTTTCCCTGTCTGCTTCTCTCTCTCTCCCCCACCGTCTGTCTCTCCCTCTCTTTCTCTCTCTCCCTCTTTTTTATCCAGCAGTAAAACGGTGCCTAAAACCACACATTTTCTTTTTTAGACACCACGAAGCAACCGGTCCCTGTGTCGTCTCTCTCTCTCTCTCTCTCTCTCTCTCTGGAGAAGTTTCCTTTCATGCCTGCTCGTGATCTAAAGACAGAGCATGCAGACACTAACGTGTACACACACACACACACACACCCTCTCCTTCTCTTATCTTCGCCTAATTGCAGACTCCGTGTCTGCTCTCTTTATGTCTCTCCTTTCTTTCGATTTTTTTCTTTGATTCTCTTTACCCCCCTCCATTTCTTTGTCTTATGCATCCGCTTTGGTCTCCCCTTGTCCGTTTTTAAAATTCCCATCAATCTCTCTACACTGTGGTTAATCACAGGCGGGTGTGTGTGGGGGGGTGCGCTATCTCGGACTTTTTTTGTAGCTCTGAGACACCTTCAGATGTGATTTTCCCCCTGTGTGTTTGTATGTGGTGGTTGTGTGTGGGGAGTGCTGGTGGTCTACGGGTGTTCTTCATGTGCCCGCAGGTCCCCAGTTGTTGCACTGATGGCACCGTGGCGCAGTCATTGACCCTCTCTCTCTCTCTCTCTCTTCTCTCTCTCTCTCCCTCTCTCTCTCTCAGGATCTGTGTGAGCATGGTGGCCGCGGTGCGCTCCGTCACGGCTCTGCTGCTGCTCGTCCAGGTGTTGCTCGCTCAGGTGCTGCTGGGAGGCGTCGCCGCTGCGCTCGTGCCCGACGTGGATCGGCGCAGGCCAGGCGAGCAGAGCGCGAGCTTCCTGCGCGAGTTCGAACTGCGCTTGCTCAATATGTTCGGCCTGAAGCGCAGACCCACACCCAGCCGCGCGGCCGTCGTGCCCCACTACATGCTCGAGCTCTACCACATGCACGCTGCGGGTGGAGATCAGCAGCAGCAGCACCAGCAGCAGGGCGCGAGGAGGAGGCGCGCGGACAGAGCGGCCAGCAGGGCCAACACCATCAGGAGCTTCCACCATGAAGGTAAGAATCTATCGCATGCATAATTATACAAGTATATACAATGACAATGACAGGATCCTGGAGCCTCTAAAAGCTGCCTTGCGAAAGTTGCTGTTACTAAACAAAGTTAGGAAAACCTCTCCTGATGCCTTAGACAGGTTATGGGTCACCGTGTAGCATCTTCCAGTTTCCCCAACGAAATCCATTCAGGGCGCTTTCAGGAAAAGATGTTTTTTTTTATAGATTAAATGTTATTTCGTTGTTACCACTTCATATAAAAACTCAGTGTAAATGTAGTTTCACTTCTTGTCACCAATCAAAAACTGTTATTTTTACACAACATGACCTCTGGTTCCTGTCAGTAACTTTAACAAGAAATCTTGAGCTGGTACATTTCTCTACAAGGGACTGTTTTACTTTAAAACACTCTGCATGACTTTCATTACAGCTCAAGAAGTAAAGTATGCTGAAATTCTGAAACATCATTGGAATTTCTTTTTAGTTCAGAGTTTCTTGCACTTATCACAGATGTTTCTTTCTGAAATAACACCAAAAGTCTTGCTCTTTCTCTAACTCTCTGATGCAATCATTGAGAAACTGGCTCTGCATTCCACACCCGGTGCTCACTGTTATTAAAAGAAGCAAAAAATGTTATCCTGACTGCAACCTCTTGGAAAAAAATAGCTGATAGTGTTTACATCTGCACTAAGAACGTTTTTCCAGACGTATCTGTGCGCATGTAGCAGGCATTACCCACAAATCTGTGTATTTCACAGTACTATCATGAGTGCATGATATCATTTCCATTGAGATTTATTGGCATAAACATTTCAGCTTGCAGTTTTAGGCTTTACTTTCAGACAGATTGTTACATTTTAATTGCAGATTTTTAGACAACTCATCAGACTACCAAATTATCTGCTCATATGTGACCTTCTCTGTGCTTATGGGTTATAAGCATTTTGTCAGTTTGTTTGACACCTAACAATCCCATGTGTTTATGAACTGAGATGTCTTTCGATCTGCTAGAATGTGATGAGCAACAAGTGCTCTCTTGCTCTCTTGCTATGTTTGTAACCTTTTTGCTAGTTGGGGGGAAATTAGGTTAGGGAAGTTGTTGTAAGTAGTATTAATGTACTTCTTGGTGGACTACACTGTATAAATGAAATCTAAATCTGTCTGAGGAACTGCTGTTATGAATCACAAGCTGAAGTCTAAAGGCTTGCGTGCCATTTTAGCGTTTTATTGCAGTGCAGAGTGAAAAATCATTTTGGTGTGTTGATTGCTAGTTTGTAGTAGAAGAGATGGCACGTGAGTTTTTTTTTAGGGAGGTGTCCAAAAAATGAGTCATTAGGGCCTCTGGGAGGCCTCACACAGTGATATGGATTCACATGGATGACACCCAGTGGTGGTGCTGACATAGTGCAAACAATAGCTTTGATCATTTGTCAGCCTCTTGGTAGTGGAGGGCACATATTTGATCACTGTTAGAAATGGTTTATCATTAAATTCTAAAATGTCCAGTTCCCTTGTGCCACCCCCAACTTAGTTGCCCCACAAAGTCTTGTGTTTTCATAATAGTTTGCTAGTGTCATACAGGTCAGTTGAGGTCATCTTACTTTGACAGAAAGCTGCATCATCATATGACAGTTTGGTTACTGTTACCAAAGACTGTATTTTGAAATGACATGTAAATGTAATTAGATGCACATTCGATTCATATCTGCTTAATCTGGTGCTCTGTTTTGCAAAGACCATTTTAATATCAAATCTGTATCTACAACCCTTACGAGAATTGAACATCCCCAAAAATGTGACTTGTCATTAGCTGTTGCCTACTTGTTTTGAGATAACACACAAACAGAAATTAGGAATGTTGATACACTCATAACTGTGGCTGACTGCTCCAGACATGCCCCAACAAGTTCAGAGAATTACTCCCCCTCTGTAGGGATTGACTGAGAAAGAAAGAAAGAAAGAAAGAAAGAAAAAGAAGGAAGTAAAGAGCAGGGCTTTCCCACATCAAATGAAATATGCTTGTCTTTAGATGATTATGAAGCAGATAGGTTGGATTATGGAGAATGGAATTTCCAAAACGTCTCACTTTAAAAGAGATTAAGAGTTCTTTGGTGTAAGATTGTCTTCTTTTAGTCATCCAAGAAAAAAGATGGCTTTTTAATATGATGATTACAACCTTTTTTTTTTTTTTAAAGAAAACTTTTGAAACATCTACATTTTGCTAGAATACAGTTACTCAGAACAGCTCCACTACACTTAGCTGCCTCTTTTTTCAAAGTGCCTTAACACCTGGACCAACTATTACTTACAGCAAGCAAAGACAACACTAGCAGAAACTTAGGAGAGATTGTTGGGTTTACAGTCGTTGGAATGGGAAGGAATCTTCGCTTTTTAAGCTCAAAATAACCAGTAACCTGTTAACTATTGCCTACATATTGACTGTGACTATACAGCACTGATCCACTTGTAACAATGCACTTCTTTTTTCTTCCAGAGGCTTTAGAGGCCCTGTTCAGTCTGAAAGGGAGGACAACGCAGCAGTTCTTCTTCAATATCACCTCCATGCCAGCAGAAGAGCTAATCACAGCCGCAGAGCTGCGCATCTTCAGAGACCAAGTGCTAGGTGACTTTACAAAAAGCAACAGCAGTCTTGCAGGGGGTTTTCATCGCATAAACATTTTCGAGGTGTTCCGGCCTGCTCAGTCCCCCTCTGAGGAGCCTCTCACGCGGCTGCTAGATACTCGGCTGGTGCAGGACTCACATTCTCGCTGGGAGAGCTTTGATGTGAGCTCAGCTGTGGCACGCTGGACCGCACATTCGCACCACAACCACGGCCTTCTTGTGGAGGTGCTTCACCCCGAAGAGGCCAGTGGACAGGAGGAAGCCGAGAGGAGCAGGAGGAGGCATGTGAGGGTGAGCCGCTCCCTGCATGGGGACGAGGACTCGTGGCCACAGGCCAGGCCACTGCTAGTCACTTACAGCCACGATGGTCAGGGAGCGCCTCTCTTGCAGCCTCACAGAGAGAAGCGGCAGACACGGCGGGGGCCAAAGCAGCGGCGGAAACCACACCAGCGCTCCAACTGCCGCCGGCACCCTCTTTATGTGGACTTTAGCGATGTTGGCTGGAACGAGTGGATCGTGGCACCGCCTGGCTACCATGCCTTCTACTGCCACGGCGAATGCCCCTTTCCTCTCTCAGACCACCTCAACTCTACGAACCATGCTATTGTCCAGACTTTGGTAAACTCAGTTAACTCCAACATTCCTCAGGCCTGCTGCGTGCCCACGGAGCTCAGCCCTATTTCTTTGCTCTACCTGGATGAGTATGAAAAAGTCGTGCTGAAGAACTATCAGGACATGGTTGTAGAGGGCTGCGGCTGCCGATGAGAGTCAAATTCCCAATGAAGACTTTTATTTATATGAAAGAACGTTCAAAGAGCTATTTTGGAGGAAAAAAAAGTATATATATGATATTTATATTGACTGAAAAAATGGGAAAATAAATATTTTAATGAGAGTGTTTTGCTTTCCCAGTGGTTTTGAAGATGTCCAATGTACATTTCAGTGCAATAGCACATGAAGTATGATGCTCAGATTTTTAATATGTATTTATTTCATCATAACCACTTTATTTGTAAATGAATTATGTGTATTTATCATGAAAAAATATATGATCTTCTCCCATTGTGGCTCTGGGGGTACATTATTTGAAAAAAGTTTATTTATTGAACTCTCCTTTTATGGACTGTCACTCTAAATTACTGCACTGTGTTTAATGGTAATAAGAGAAATCCTGACTTAATTCGGAAGCTAATCAGAACAACAAGTACAGTGCTTCATGAGTGGTTCTTGAATATCTTTGTCATCCCTGTATCTTCCTGTCAGCAGTGTTGATTTTGAAATCCGGTGCTGCCTTTTGCCTGCTATGTTTGGGGGCTGTTTTTCAGACTCAGATTAATCCTAGTGTGGGACTAAATTGCACTGTCAGTAATGGTTCTTTATTTAAAATCCCTATTTAGTCTAGGACTAGGCTTAAGATCTGTCTGAACAGCAGGCCCTACAGGCTAACTCAGATTAACCCCAAAGAAGCCACACCCAACACAAGGATTTCCTTGATGTTCAGGTCAGAGCTAAATGTCTTAGGTCAAACCTCTCATGGTGAGAGTGATGTATAATTTAGACAGCCAGAAATGTGAGCAGCTGATGAAGACACGGGGAAGAGCCTAAACCCGGCCAAAGACGAGTACTTCATTAATAATATGGGAAAAAAACAAAGAAGATTAGGCCTGCTGTGATTGTTCATGTAGGGGCACATTCTACTCACCTCTCACTCTTGGCAGCATTCTCGTGTTATTGTTTAATCATATTGCAGTTTTTGGCACCACTATCTTTGGCTTGCTATGGAGTGCCAGAAAAACGATTAAAGAGAAAAACAGCAGCAACAACAACAAACATATAAACTCAAGACAGGCATAAGTATTTTGGGTCAAAAAAATTGGATTATCCAGCCTTTGAGAGGCTCAGTGAGAGAAAAAAGCTATAATTTTTCTGTTCAAAATACAAAAATGGTAAACTCTATCTAAATTGCTGCAGTGAGCGTTTGAAGTTTTTTGTGCCCAGTAATGTTTACTTAAATATGCCATTCAAATATTCACGCAGGGTATTTTTCAGCCCTGGAATGTGTTCAAAGGCTAAATTGTGGTGCCTTTCCAGCATGGGAATATCTTTGATTCTGAGTGTTTGCTCATTCCTTGTCAACCTGAAGTTTGCATGAAACATGGTATTTCTGTCTTCGTTGCTTTGTCATCGTATAGAGCCAACCTCAGTGGTGGGGAAGGAAAAACTGCGTCCTCTGTGGTTGGCACTCACCAATTCCTTTTCAGGGCCAGAAGGAGCTGTTTTGCCCTAAAAAAAAAAAACCTCAGAATGAAGGTCTTTAATGAAAATTACATTTCATGCAACAGTAAAAACTTACGTTCCTCCATCTCATCCAGGGCTCTCAGAGGGGAAACGTACTTTGGGAAAGTGTTCGATTTAATAGCTGGCCTTTACTGCACCAAGTTCATAAAGCTGTAATTGAGTTGTGTGGGAATACGACTCCCTTGCCATGTTTCCCATTTAGTGCACATTTCTCTTGGCCCAGCCTCCCCTCTCTGAGCCCTCTCTGGTCACAGGGAATGCTATAGAAGGGGTCAGGGTCATAACAGATAGCCCCAAAGGGCAGAGGCCTAAAACGTATACCTTGTAACAGTAGCTAATAACTTTAAAGACTTTAAGGACATGAAAAGGGCTCTCCCAAAACACATTTTCCAGCTTTACAGAGCTTTTTAAGCGTTTTAGGCGGCTGTTTGTGAAAAGATAAAGATACAGCGCAAAAGTGGCCTTCCACAGATTACATCCTGTTTCAGAGATCAAAACGATCTTCTACAAATGCAAACATGACGATACAACATGACAATCATTGTGAAAGAATATTTCACATTACAACTACTAGCTTGATAGGCTGTGACTGCTTTCTTATACCTGAGAGAGGAAAGCACCAAGCGATGATGCTGATGGAACGCATCTCTGCACACAACATTCACATGAGTATGAGGCAGTAAAAAAAGTCCCACAAGAGTTGCATGTTCTGTTATTTTCCAGGTTTTGCCATGGAGACAATAAATGTATCAGTGGTACATTAGATCAGTGTTTCCCAACCCTGGTCCTGGAGTCACACTGCCCTGCACATTTGAGTGTTTTCTTTGCTCCAGACACACCTGATCCAACTAATCAGCTCATTAACAACCGCTTACTGAGCTGCTGTGGGTGTGTTAAAGTAGGGAAAGCACTTAAATGTGCAAGGCAGTGTGCCTCCAGGACCAGGGTTGGGAAACACTGCTTTAGAGACTAATTTACTGTCTCACTGTGTGACCGGCAGTTCACATAACAACTCTGAAAAATGTCCTGTTACAACTATCCTGTTCAACCTTGGATTCTTTCCAAAGAGACTTAATATTTGGTGTTAATATTTGGTGTTGTAATATTTGAGTCCCTGCGGTGGGCAGTCCCCACCATTGACGCCGGGATAGGCTCCGGGTACCCGCGACCCCAGTGAGGATTAAGCGGTTACAGAAAATGAATGAATGCATTAATGAATATTTGAGTCCAGGTTACCAGCAGGTGATGGTTCAAACACAACGCTATATTTATGGAGGAAAAATTTTCTTACTGTCATGATTGACTGTTAACAACAAATTAACTATGACCGTTAACAATCAAATAAACTAATGAGAGAAAAGGAATCACTGCTCTTCTCATTTAGTATTTAGTATAAATCTCCGTAACCCTACCATAATTTGCTTCCTAAAGTTAAAATGCAGAGTTGGGCCAAGACTATCAGATTTCTACTGTAATGAAAATAAAACAAACACATTTCTTTCTATTAGTCTTGCCTCAGACCCTACTGCAGAATCATTCATACAGTTCATAGCGTGGGTTTTCCCAAAAAATACTACAAGAAATACAACCGTAAAGGTTTCCACACTTTGGGCTTAGCGCGCTGAATGGGGACGGATTCAGCTTGGAAAGGAACTGTAATTTGATTCATCTCACTAAGTGCAAACCACACCGAAAGTATCTGTAGTTCCTCTGACCAGATTCATAGAGCAGCAGAATCAGATTTCCAGACTTCTGGCGGTTGACGTTCGGAAACTATGCAGCATGTAGCTTTGATGAAGTGAACCCAAGCGGGACAGAATAGGGCCTTTGGCCACGTGCCACGGGGATGCCGGAGTTCGGCCCAGGCCCGCGGTCGACCGGAAGGCCTTTGTTATGCCACAGTAGGCGCGCTAATTTGAGATGTGGCTTACTTCGCCTTTCTCAGAAGCGTCCGTTAACATGACGTCCAGCATACTTGGAAAGGCAGCATCTGTGAAGAAGCTCAAAACACATCAAAAAGTCTTGCATCCACATTTTGGTAAGAGAGGAAAAACACACGCACACACACATACACACACATTCGCACACTCAAATGACTTTTCCAGAGTGGCCGAAAGACCTAGAAATGATGGTTCTTATTCTTATATCCCTTTAAAGAACACATTATTCTATTACATTATTAGTTTTTATGGTGCGTGTGGGTGTGTGCGTGATTGGTGGCAGGGGGGCTATGTCTGTGTGTCAGGGCCAAGCTGGGAAAATGTTAGGAAATGAGTCAGTAGTATTTATGAAGTCTAGTGTTTGTTTGTGCTTTTTCCACTTCTCCCTCTGGAACAGCAGATTATCCCTTCATTAAAAGTTCACCTTGCAAAAAAAAAAAAAAACCTGCAGTGACGGATTCATTGCCGCTAGCTCAGGCATCATTGCCTCTAGCTCAAAGCTTTACTTTGGTTCAGCTGATGCACAATGTGAAACTCCAAATTCACCTGGTGCATTTTTGCTCCAGTCATTTATTTCAGTTAGGGCTGACCTCATAGCATCTGACAGTTGGCTTGAGCCGAAGAAAGATCGACTGCCTGAAACAAAAGCCCATATCAATCAGCGGTTGAACTTGACAAGTGCACATGTGATTTTGCACAATTTGCCAAGTTTATGGAGTACGCAGTTTTCAACTATGCTTTTTTTGGCTCTCCATAACCTTCCCATGAAACATGTGTCGTTCGCACTAATCACCAGAGCAGAGTAATTTTGTCCTCCACACACAAACAAGCAAACACACACACACACACACACACACACACATACTCATACACCCACAGAGCAGGTGTCTTGGTGGAGGTGAGTCAGAGCACTCTCCCAGGCCCTCATGGTCAGATGCATTGTTTGCTTTGATCTTGTGCCAATCCAATTTGACTCATACCTCTAAATATGTGTTTTGGGACAGAGGCCTCTCTAACTCTCTAACAAACCACATCCCTCTTCCCAAGAACCCCATTTAGTCAAGTATGGTTTCATTTCCTTCAGTCTATTGGTCTATGGTCACCATGGCAGCGCAATGAGCTGGTGCATGAAAGCAATTCGACTTTTCTTGTAAAAAAGCTGTGTGGAGCGTGTCTCCGTTAGGACAGTCCCTCTGAGTGAGGGTGCAAACAGATGGCCAGAGAGAATACAGTATTTGAGCTGTTTGTTCCTACAGGGCAGCTGGAGAGCAGTACTAAACGCAGTTGGTGGTCTCGCTGGTGCGTCTGTTCTGTGTCTTTAAAATAGCCCTGGCGATATATGTCAACTCTCAAGAACAAGTTTGCGTACGATTTCTCGAACACTACACAAGTTTACACATTGATAAGATCTTTGAAGTACTTTTGTAGTTATGTATATAAACCACAGCAAGAAATGGGTATCATCTGCCCATGGATGTTTTCAGAGCCATTAGTTGTGTGAGAGGTGAGCTATGGGTGATTCCTCTTTGTTTACCGTGGTTTGGAGATCAGCATACCATTATGGCATGATTCTGGAACATGTCTAGTTCTGGCGTCCGTAATCATGATGTGACTCAAGCACTTAAAATCAAGTGCTTGAAGGACAATACAGAATACTAAGCCTGTTTATGACTTCATGCTTTGCTGATAAGTCTTCATCTTTAACAGATCCTACCAGCAGATGGCATTAACCAGTCTCTCTTAGTGAGCATCTTCCTTTTTGATACAAATGTGAAGTTCTAATACAAGACTTTTAAATACACATATTTAAAACAGGTAATATTACCAAAGTTCTTTTGTTGGGGTAACTTAGGGGAAGGCCAGTTCACAATAAATATACCACTAGTTAGAACTGGTAATATTTCAACAGCTATAACATTGCCCAGCAAAGTGGCAACAAGTTCAGCCCAAACTAATGCTAATCAGTCCAGTTTGTCCTGTTAATAAAGCACATCACTCGCCGTTGGTGGCCTAGTGGCAAAGCCTGGTCTTGAACCTGCTGCTTAGAATGGATTAGCATGAGGTTGCAGGCAGCTGCAAGGCCGGGAGGGGAGAGGGGGTTCGTTTCCTTGGGTGGTACGGTGCTAATTCCCTCCCCACAAGTTTTCCATTAGCCTAACAGACTTCATATGAAGCACTAGGCAGTGGTGGTCAGGGACACACGCCATCCCAGCAGCCCTGCCTGATTCACAGCATCATTCACAGCATATGAGTGGGAGTCTTTTTTGCCATTCTTCTCTGTGAGTAAGGCTATGCCATATCATGCAATGACCCCGGTCTCACGAGTTTTCGTGCAGCCATCACGAAATACAATTTAATCAAAATACGTGCTCTGATCACGATTTAGGGCTTTTTTTTGTGCTAGGACAACGCTTCTCTTTTTTGTGCTAGGACAACGCTTCACTACCCAGACAGTAGGAGAGAAATAATGAGTTAATTCCTTACCTTAACCTAACCCTAACCTTAACCTTAACCTTACCCTAACCCTAACCCTAACCCTAACCCTAACCCTAACACTAACCTTAACCTTAACCTAACCCTAACCTTAACCTTAACCTAAGAGTCACCAGTTAGCGCAGATACTGGTGATTTAACGCAGTGCGCATGAAAATACTTAGGGTAGCGTAGCGTTGTCCTAGCACGAAAAAAAAAACCTTAATCGTGATCCGAGCATGTGTTTTGATTAAATTGTATTTCGTGATGGCTGCACAAGCACTCGTGAGATCGGGTTGCATGCAATTACAGTGTTACCACTGTGTACATCACTAGTGCCATAATTGAGTGTTCTGGCACTGAAGGAGTGTTGTAGGTAGACCTGCGTAAAAGGAGTAAGCTGACTAAATAGCACATTTGTCATCCGTTTATAAAAGTAGCTACTGGTCATTAATGTTAATTGTATCAAGGTCCATCGACTGAATGCATTATCTCAGGGGCTAAAAAAGTCAAGGGAAATGCTGAGCTTCCGCTCAGTGTGAAATTATGGGAGTTCTGACAGTCTGATGCATAGATGTCAAGGCCTTTGGTTTATCCTTGAGATTTAAATTCAATAAAAATTTAAAGACAATAAATGGGAGTTTCACACTCGCACTAAAACGGTTCACAATGTCTCCACAGTTACAGCCAAAATTGGGGTTTACTGGTTATTTAGATTGCATTTCCTAGGTTTATTGAACGATATGACCCCAAAAAATGTTGGCTTTGTACACTGATGGTTAAACAGACTATCAAAGTGTATGCCTAGCAAAATCAAGGCACAGTTAAATGGCACTCATGTACTCAAAATCCCACTTGAATGAACATTTCATTACTAATGTGATCAAATGTACTTGCTCAAAACACACACATCCCAATCTTTTTTCTTCAAATCTGATGATTATTGGACTCTACAGGTTTTTATCACCAATCTCCCTGTTTTTAAAAGACTTAGACTGACAGGCGTGTTGATGGCTCTTTCAACTCTACTTAGCGTCAGCTGCAAAAACATGCGTGCATGCAAATGTCAGTCCACTTCACCCATGTCTGAGTGTCTGCACGTTAGAATGAGTGTGTATACTTGTGTGTACGCAAGGTAAGAGATGGATAGCCATCCGCCTGCCTAACCTCACCTTACTTCCTCTGAGTCACTTCCTGTCCCAGGCTCAGAGTCCCGCTGTCCTCAGGGTGATGTCATGGCAGTTTTCCACTCCTGCCTATGGAACACAAACATCTGGCCATAACATCATAGGCCTGAGCTGAGTGCCAACACTGAGTGCCAGCCCTGCCTCTCAATCAACCCAAATATGACCAACTGAGCTGCCGCATTCTGGTCCTGAGTTTATTGACTTTACACGAAGTGGGTGACTGCCTCGTCCGTAAGAGTGAAGCTTCTTCTGGTGTAACACTGAATGGTGCGAAAATACATCAAGGGCTTCTGCTGTGTCTGTAGGAGTAGTTTAAGCACACGTGCGCCAAAGACAACACAATAAATAGGCAAGACTGAAGTTTTCAAGCCCGCAGGCAAATGCAAATATCATATGGGAGAAAAACACACTTTTTCGGCCCTTTTCTCTTCCTTTTTTCGGGCTTGAAAGCAGACATATATTTAATACAAGACATTTGGTTCTTTCATTACTTTTTCTTGGCAGGACCTCCTGATAAAGACCATATAATTCTCTCCAAAAGGACGCACGGTGGTTAAACTTGACATCTCCAAGTTGACACCTCGACGGGTATGTTCGTGCGCCGGCAGGAAATGCCGGGGAGTGGACGTCAGCGGAGAAGAAGGAAAGTATCAGTGGGTTAGAGGTCAGAGGTGAACACAAAGGGGCAATGGGCACATTTCAACATTCATTTCCCTTCTACTTCATCCACGGAGCTTGTGGAGCATCGCTTTTTCATTTCTCCTCTTTCATTCGGTTCCGCCCCATTTGTCCCCGCTGGGCGCCTGTTGACAGTGAGGGCGGCACTAATAGTCTGGTGTGGGAAAGTTAGCGTTGTGTCCGGGGCATTCCGCACACCAAAATCTATTCGACAGAACCGTTGAAAGATCTCATATCCATATAGACGTGCGAGAGAAAGGGCAGGAATGTTTGGATAGGGCCTAGCTGCGGCTCTCTCTCTCTCTAACTGCCTGAAACATTCAAGCTTTTTTTTGTCCAGTGTGGTAGTTGCACAATGTGTGTGCCTGTCTCGTAATGTAAGACACCAACCCTCTGTGAACTTGGCATGTTCTGGAAGCTTCTGAGGTGGAGGGTGACAAATGCTAAAAGGTTCTGACAGGGCCTCTAAGCCTCACAAGTTTGTGGCCCACGTCATGGGTTCTGATCATGGAGGTCTGCCCCACAGGTGGTATGTTAAAAATTTTGTGTGTTCACATCACATTTAGTTATTGAGTTCACCTGAACTGGGAAAAGATAGCGCATGGCTTCATTTAAATAGATTTCATCCCCCTGGCTGAGCAAATTCTAGAATGAATTTCCCTTCAGAATGACAGCAGGATGCACCAGGATTTCCCATAAGTAAAGCAGTAGTCAAATAGTTGTACATCTTGTCCTGAGAAGGTCCATTTACATTCCCGCAAACAAGTGACACGCTTGTGTATGGCATTGGAGAACGAAAATCCTATTGCTCAATTGAGGCCTTCTCGTAAACAACAGACATTTATAACAGCGGTGAGTATTTGCAGAGGTTATAAACAATTCTGACCATCTCGGCTTCAAGCCTGTGCCATCGCTGTTCAAACACGAAGCATTTGTTGACTGCGACATAAAATAGTGCTGTTGGGTTTTGGGTTTCCAGAGAGGGAGCTGGGCTCGAGTATATTGACTCCATGTGGGGAGGACGGTTTTAATCGGACCGTTACCCACATGTCTTCCTGTTTCTAATTTGGAGCTGTGGTGGTTTTGTCCCTTGGCCAACAGCCTCTCATCCACCGAGTGTCCATTTCCTCTGAAGTGAATAGTAGCAGGTGTGTTGGCATGGCTTCGCGAGAACAGCCTCCTGAATGGGCTGTGTATTTTTCCCTCTTCCTCTCTCCTTTGTCTTCCCACTCTCTTCTTTTCTTTCTTTCTTTCTTTCCTTCTTTTTTCTTTCTTTCTCTCTTTCTTTCTTTCTTTCCTTCTTTCTTTCTTTCTTTCTTTCTTTCTTCCTTCCTTCCCTTCTTCTGTAACCATTTTGAATATGGAGCATGCTACAATAACAAAAAAATGTAAATTGTAAAACGGACAACCATAAACAAATTGCACAGCTCTTCTTTGAGGAGGCCACTTACAGAAATGGGCATTACACACATTTGCCCTTGTAATCTGGCCCCTGCGAGAAATTCATTTGGACTGGCACTGCCTCGCGATGACAGACATAATAAAAGTGCCTCCATGTAGCAAATACACCCATCTCCTCCTTGGATGACTTCAGAGCTAGGGAGGAGAACCTATCCAGAGTGATTCTGCTCCCTCGCCTGTCGGCTCCGAGACAAACAGGCTTGTCATCTCCTGGGGAAGAGAGGTGACCTCTGCTTGGGAGAAAAGCAGAGAGAAAAATCAACCTGCTCAAGCTTGTTAGGACTAGTGAAAGCACACAGACGACCTCATCCAGCCCCGGCTCCTTTGCTGTCCCCTGTGCAAGAGATGTTCTGTCAAAATTCCTGATGAAGGCAACAGGAACGGAATTAACCCCCATGACCTTTTCCTTAACTTCCGCTGGCTTCCCACCAGCCTGGGCTTAATGAAGGAATTGCCTTTTGTGGTCGGCTCCTCTTGATCTGCATTTGCAATTGTTGCAGACGAAACAAATCCAATTGAGGCACTGCGTTTAATCATTAGACCGGGAGTAGAAGAAACCGAGGGAGGTCGAACTTCTCGCAAAGCATCTTGTTCAGACGTTCTTTAGACTTCATTTCATGAATCATACATGATGTCTATGACTCTTCTATCTATAATTGATCATGTGGGCAAATGTGTTTGAGGTGAGGGAATATGATGCTAGCAGCTTTGCTGGTCAGGTCTTAAAGAGGGTGAAAAGTTGTTCAGCTGTATCCTGCAAATGTAGCAGAAACAGTGAACTAACTCCACACTCACTTGGTGCAACAAAAGAACACACCAGGAGCGATTTAATCTCTCTCATGATTAGTGGCCTGCTTTACTCACAATCTGATAAAGAATTCATTTTGCATGTGGAGTGGGCATCCGGTTTAGCTGTAAACATAGCCAAATTTTCTTTTCATCTCTGAAAGGTTCCAGGTTTCCCCTAATGTGTTGGGGCTTAAATCAATAGAGAATATGGTAACACATTAATCTTCCTGCTAGGTCTTTCACAGCTTTGAAATAGGAGCTAGAACAGGGACTCTCTGAGGAGCATTATCATGGAGCATTTTCAGGTGCACTTTAACTAGGCCAGCTTTTAATATGAAGCCTGTAATGGTTTTGTTTTATAGCCCACACATCAGTGGAGGCCTCCTCTGCCGGGTCTAAAGACCCAAAGAATGAAGTTGGTGAAATAATCTCAATAGTGGTACATCAAAGTCCGAGCATAGCCTGGGCTGTTCCTTTTTGAAGATCTTCTGTGCCCAAATAGTATCCTTTTTTATTCCCATACGGCTTATGTCTTTTGCAAATTCCAATGAAAATATCACCTGATCACGCAGCCGTGGCTTAACCTCCACCACAGTTTGCTGCCAGTTCCTTTGCTTTCATCTGGGACAAACTGGAACCTGGTAGCTGTCTGCTTAATTGTATCACATTTTCATTATCTTTGTTCTCTGCCTCTTCTTGTGAAGAAAGCTCGCCGAAATCTCATCTGCCACATCATAGGGGCCCCTATTAACCTCTGACCTCTGTTCCGTGTGTATGGATCCTCACACCCAACCCTGGGCCCATTAACACGTTGCTGCAGTGCAGAAAAAGCTATTTTGACGGGCTGTAATTGCTGCTAAGTGACGGCAGACAAAGATGCCCTTTGTGTGTGGGGCTAGCCGGGTGAGCCTGAGCGCTCTACGCTGACGTTTCCTGCGTACGGGATGCTGAGACCCCCGGTGGCCTGTGCGGGGTTTGCGCCGGGCCAGCCTTGCGGCGGCGTTTGTTTGAAAATGTGAGATAATGAGGGGAGGATTTTGGAGGACTGCACCCAATTACATGCCCCAGATGGACGCGCTAGGCGCTGATTAGGCCATTGTGACGTGGCGGTGCTTTCCCTTTCAGAGGCTCAGCACAGGCCTCCCCCAAGGCCTAGAGTGCGTAATGAGTTTACGTTAACTACAAAAGGTCAGGGGCCACTGAAGGCTGTGGCATTTTCTTTAAGGCCGTGCACTGTAGTGCAGGTGCTGCCATGAGGTCATTCAGCCCTGGCCTGCCAGCGCTTCACAGTCCACAGTCCAGCCCAGTCGCAAACTGGGGAGGAACAAGGCTCTGTTTGTTCTCAAAGTGCATCAGACCTGATTGATTCCACAAACCGGACATGTCATCTTCCTGAAATATTGGCAGCCATAGAGTAGATATGCTAAATATATCAGCGTGTGTGTATAAACCCCCGTGTGTTGTTTTTATTTTGTGGTTCAGGCTAAATTAAATTCTGAGGTGGACCTCTGTTCCCCGAGGTTTCAAAGGTTTGGGCACAGGATACATTAGGTTTTAAAAATGTCTTTCAAAACGCTTGAGGTTATTTTTCTTTGAAAAAGTAGCCCAGCACGCAAAATTCCAACATAATACAGTCCTGTTCATCTTGGGAAAGATCTTCCGTGATGCGTCCTTGCCAGCTGGGGCTGTTTCCTGTATTTCATATGTGTGTAAATGAGTAAATGATAAGGTGAGGAAAAAATGGACACCTCGTTACTCTAAATCAACCTACTCATTGAGAATAGATGTTTTAAGTTTTAAGTCTCCAACCAAATGCTGTCATCTTCGTATTTATAAGTCTGACGTCATGTACGGAGCAGAAGTGGCACCGGAGTCTTTTAATACCAATCTGTTGCTCTGTCATTATGGGATTGGAAACCGCCTATCAGAAGCAGTGTGAGTGATGTGGTGAAGCCTTGCCCTCTGCTATCCTCTGCTCTGCTTCTCTCACCAGCCAGTTCCCAACAAGACCAATGGGTGGCCATTGATGACATCACTACACTTCCCTTTGGAAGGACCTCTCCAGCAATAGATGGCAATGGGGGGAAAAAAAAGAAATGTAATTAGTCTTATATTGTGGGAACCTTTAACTAAACCCTTTATGTTGTTTTAACCTAGGAGGAACGTAATGAGACAGAATTTCAGATGTTCATATAATTTAGCTACTGCATTCACTTGAGGTCAAAGGCTGGCCATTAAAAGGGAATTTCCATCTATTTGACATGTCAAGCTTAGTATTCACACCCACTGCTGGTGACATGTCCACTTGTGCGCTATGGTGCTCAGACTGTATTGCAAAATTTTATTGTCTTTGCACATGAAAGTAACCTCTTCAGTTCTAGGCTTATTATTAAATTATTAATGTTAAGATTCAGTAATCACCATGAAATGAATGTGTAAGTTATATGGTTAAGAGAGTTATAAGAGGACAGAATACAATAGCTCCTAGATATTTCAACTGGGGACAATCCTCTAAGCAGCCCTTTTTCACACAAAACTCTTTTGATCCTGCTTAATATGAATCGTATCAATCTTCAGGGCAACACCTGCAGCCGATTCTCGGTCACAGCGAGCCTCAGAACACCACAGAGCTCTTTGTTCCCACACTGTGCTGCCTCTCCTGGTCCCGTCCTCATAGCAGCAAGCATGTGACTTTGTGGACGAACACCTGCAAAACACAGTGAGATTTGTTGGGCAATTAGAGACCTCTGAACCTAGCAGGCGGAGAAGAACCAGGCCCAAGTTTAGCCTTGTTTCGCTGTGGTATCACTCTGGTCAATGGGCCTGTTTTTGGCCATGCTTGCTTACTGTTCCATGAAATGCGCCTCTGGAACAGTGCAAACTCTACTGAAACAGACTGGACACTGTTAGGCAACAGTGCACCCTTTGTGTGGAATTGTCAAAGCTGGCTCTTTCCTGATGGTCCTCCCTTTCTTCAGAGCTTCAGCTGTGAGCAAACAAAGCATGCTCCAAGGCTGTGTGTTGCTTGATCAGGAAAGCGGACTCAGTGGTGGGTGAGGAGCTCCACAACTTGGAAACTGTGGCTGAAAAGAGAACATTGTCTAGACTTCAGTGCATCATGGACAATGCTGATCATCCTCTCCACAGTGTTGTGGTTGAACAGAGAAGTACTTTTAGCCATAGATGCATTAGCATTAAGTTCTCCAATGAACGCCACAGAAAATCCCTCCTCCCCACTGCCATCAGACTCTATAACTCCTCCCCTGTCACACACCCACACTTCAGACCTTATAACTCCTCCCCTGTCACACACCCACACAATAATCTGTGTAAAACCTGCTGCTATTCAGATGGGCAATAACTTATTGTGTGCCAAAACAACATCATTACATTCAAAATGTTCATATATATTAGAACTACTTATTAATTTAAATATAATATAAATATATTAAATATATTTAAATTAATTACATAAAAAACACAAATAAATAAATACAAAAATACAAATGATATGTATCCATACTGTTATTACTATAGTTACATCAATTTAGCTCTAAATATTATAGTTATTTTAGAATTATGATTAGCTCTGACCACAAATATTTTGAGGTCGTATTTCTTACTATATAGAGCAGAAGACTATATAGATGAACTCTATCTAGCTGCAGGTTGGCCAGACGTGAAAGAGAACCCAATCCACATGAACTACAAAAGACACACTGAACCTGACAGTGAACTCTCTCGTCACAGATAGATCTGGGAAATACTTTCTTTAAGCATATTGGTTTTGCAACTGAGGGACTTTTTTTCCTGCTGAAAAATGAAAATCAGTAGCACTTGGTTTTAAGCCTTCATTCACTTTGCATAATGGTTCCCAAGGTTGCTGTTTTTTATTTCCAAGCTCTCGGTGCCAATATAATTCAATTTCTTGATCCAAGCCAAATATTTGCCGCGTGGCCCACATTTCCACACTGGGCTGCGTGCAGTTCGGAGCGTGGGTGCTCACACAGTGCTCCTGCTGTAGTGGCTGGGAGGACTTTAGCAGAGACGCACAGCTGCGCTGTACCTGACACCTTACTGTGATGACACATAGACCAAATGCCTTGTAAAAACTGTTTCCATGGTGAATATGCTTCCAAAGCATATACAGTGCTTTGCATATGTTCAATCGATTGTCAAGATCTGCATTCTCTATCAAGTCTCCTTGAATATAACTGAATTAATGCTTCACAAAAATGACTAGTAATGTTAATCAGTTTTACATCTTTTGTGTTTTGGAGTTCTGACATCACTACAGTAAAGCACTGAACAGAGGAACTGGTGATATCCAGAATTACTGGGACACTTAATTTTATTCATTTTCAAATGGACCTTTTAATACTCTTGCAATGGAATTTGAGCAGGTGGTCCATTGAGCTTCTGAAATGTCAAAGTCCATTAACCTGCATTACCCTACACCTGAGTTTGTAGCGGTGCGTCATCCACCAGCCCGGAGTTAGTCAGACCTTTAGTAAATATCAGAGAGGTCAGACAAGAGATTCAAACAGAACTACAGTCAACAAAAACACAGGCCAAAGAATAATCAAGGTGAGATTACTCTACTGCGTAGGCTCTGTTAGCCATGACGCCACATCTTATCAATTTAATGATGTATTTACATTGGAAAAAGCAACATTATTTTGACTGACAGCAAAGTTATGAAAAATGCAAAGCCCTGACAGAATGGAATAAGAGCAGCAGTCTGTAATTTTTTTTTTTAAGGAAAAAACCCTTCAGAGGTCAATGTAACATTTTCCTATCATAAAGTAGGTCAGGCAGGCTGTGTGACAGGTGAGAGGGATTCTGTTTGTTTGCTGTTGGTCAGCGACCATCTTTTCCACGTTTTTTCCACGTCTTTTCCATGTAATTAGAAAAGTTTTATTCCAGACGTGCAGCTGGCCATGACAGAGGATGCCTCTGTCACCGTGTTGATGTAGACCTGCTGTATCGTTCCTGCCACCCGGAACGCTACTCAGAGCCTCGTGCACTGAGGGAATGCAGCTCTCCTGCTGAAAACGTGCCGTAAATCTGGAAATGTTGAGCAAAACTTGGGAAACACCTCAGCTTACAACTCTACAACACCCTCCGACTCTGATTCACAACTGCATCATGAACACGCCATGCATAACTGTCACGCCACTTAGTGTCATTATGTGACACATCCATGCAGCTCTTAAACACCGGGGTAAGAGTTCCATAGATCACAAACAATTTGGAAAAGGTTGACATGCCGTTAGCGAAAAGACTTCAAGTTGAAACCTTGTTTAACTTCACTACTTTCAATGCTTGTAATGTTTTTGCATGTTGTTTCAAAGACAGAGCTTGTAGCATCAGGCAATTATATATCAGTGGGTAAAGAAATGCAATTCAACAGGTGCTTATTGGCATGCAGACTGTTCCATGTCTGGAAAACATCTGCATAGGTGGTCTCTCTCTCTCTCTCTCTCTCTCTCTCTCTCTCTCTTCAGGGTCGCGGAGGAGGAACAGTTGATTGTAAATACTGTGTGCTCCTTAGAGCCAGAGAAACAGCCCCGTATTTCTGGAGCGGAGAAACTGTTTTTTTTACCCAAGCATATTTTTATCACTGAACGCCAACACGGATACACCAGGCCTGCACAGCTGCGCCTCTCATTTGTTTAAGCGCATACAAATAGGCCGACCCACACAAGCCATAAAAAGTGAGAGGAGGTTTTGCTCAACATGGCACTTTTGTCTGACCAGAGGATCAGGACCACATTCCAGAAAACAAACACATTATAACGACAGCATAAAAAGAAGGAGATGGATAGAATGAGATGAGCAAAGGTTCTACAGGAAAAGCCTGGGTGTTCTGAAACAAATTTGTTCATGAAACCTGATGTGAATTACTGGAGATACCTTTTTATGAGCATGCACATTTGAATTGTTTAAATGTTGAATAATATTTAAAGTGAAGTAGAATTCATCATGGTTGTGACATCAAAAAAGCATATTTACATACCAAGTCCCATTCAGCCCACAGCAATTTCTTCTGAAGAGATAAGGGGCGTTGTTATTGTAGGAGGTCTTTTGTCGTTAGTCTGTAAGCTGTAGTGAAACACGCGGGGAACATGAATAAATGCACTGTTCCTGACTGTCAGGAAGCAAACTGAGGTCTTGCAAAGGATCCACACCTTTGAAATAAACGTCTTATTTTATTTCTGACATCACTGATGATTACTGTCCGTACAGCTTGTTCCCGTGTAATTCAGCCTGAACCGTTTTTTTTTTTTTTTTTCGAACGAAGCACAATAGAGCGTAGCCAGTCAGTTACATATATCAATATTAAAAGGCACAAAAGAAACAAAAAGACCTTGTTATGGTCATGTAAAGGTCATGTAAAGATTATTGTTTCTGGTACATAAAACCACACAGTTGTCATGAATGGACTGGGTGTGGGGGAGGGAAATAGAAGACAAATGTGGGTTATGGCCCTATTAATGAGAGAGGAAAGGTCACTTCTAATGCAGAGTTGCAAGTCATCCCAGAAGGAAATAGATGCATACAGTAATCTGGTGCTCATAACACGACTGGCAGCTGACTCACTATTCTCTTTCCTAGAAGGAAGAGTAAGGCCAGTTTGGCTGTGTTTATAGCCATGGCCTATGAAACTTTATGAACACTTGTAGTGTCTCTTCTGGTCTCTCCCCTTATGAGTCACTACTAGGTTTAACTCAGGTTTATAGCCCGGGGTGACATTTTTACTTTTTTAGCCTTGCGGCAAAAAGCTTGAATTCACAAAGGAAGAGGCCTCCCTCTGTTCCCTAAAGCCATCGGATGACGTGATTGTGCGATCCGTACACGGAAGATCACTGTGGTCCAAAGGCTGTTGATTTTGGGAACTTTAAAAATGTCATGATTCTTACACATAATTTCATGTGTTTAGAAGTAGATTAAAGGATTGAAGTAGAAGTATGATGTGGGTTACAACATCTGTCAAACTTGGCTTCACAGAAAATAATGTCTTTTGACTGTGTAAATAAATAGCTGAATGGAACAGTCAGAGTGGAAACCCTAAACATTTGCTCTTCAGAAGTCGGAAAACAGGTGCAAACGAGCTTCCCTCTCTAATCTTTAACCATCTCTCCTTCCACTCCCCTTTCCTCGAAGCTAGCATTTTCTGTCTTTCTTTCTTTCTTTCTTTCTTTCAATCTCTCTTTCTCTCTCTCTCTCTTGTGCTCACTCCCATTCAAAGAGGGCTATCCCTCTTTCAGTATGTGCGTGTTTGGCTCCCTTTGAATAGGAAACATTTATTGTAGTACAATGTTCCAAATAGGCATCACTCAGCATAGACAGACTAAGAAGCTCCGACAGCATCCAACGCTGCAACGCTTGGAACTGTAGCAAAGCAGGGCGCTGAAGCCAATGTTCTCAAAATCATGCTGTCTTCTCAGCCGAAACACAATCAGATGCTTGTTCTTCATTTTATATATTTGTTTATTTTATGTTATTGCATTATATGTTACTCAAATTATGAATTATATGCTCAACTGATAAAAATGGATGGTATTACAGAATGAAGAAATCTAGATGTTGACATCCTGCACACTGATGTTCTCTAATTCTTCATTTACCCATCAAGAGTTTTATTTGCTCTTGAGCAATTTGCAGTGGAAATCCCCCTGCGGGGTCTGGCCCATAGAGAACATATATATGTCTGAGCGGGGTTTCCCCACAAGCCCCCGTCTAAATGACACGCTTCAAACACTAAACTAGGTGCTAATGAACTGGGTCCTGACAAAGTTTACTTTCTTGGGTTGAGTCCTGCCGTACAATGGCTTCATTCACTGGATCTCAGCCGTGGAAAGTGTCTGTAAGGTAATCCCGTAAGAGTTTGCGCGACCTTTTCAATTTTTCAATATGTCTTTCTCCTCAACTGCCTTTTTGCCCATGCCAAGGATAACACTAATATACCTCAGCTGATACTAGCAGTCGATTTGCATGCAGCAAAATGGCATCCATTCACAAATTGCTGGCATATTCACCAGTGGAGGAAACAAACGCCTCCCCTTCTGTGCCCTATTACTCACCCAATGCACTTACAGCCTAAACATTGGAGTCACTGGCCTGTTGTAACTCCTCCCTGGGCACCAGGCCTACAACACAGTCAAGCAACCTTTACAAACTAAGCATATAGTACACAGAGTGTGGAGTTTCTGGGCAGTAGGTAAATGCTCTGAAAGATCAGGAAGATCAGAACTCATCTGGGGACTAGGGGTGGAAAAAGTTCAGAGAAAGTCAAAGCATGGGTGTCCAAGTTTTTCTCAATCAAAGGTAGAAGTGTGGGGTAATGAAAAAGGTGAAAGTGTTAACAAAATAAATTTCAAACTCAGCTTGCGCGGTTGTAAGTAGCGGTGTGTAGTGTTGTGACTAATGAGTGGTGCTGGTTTCTGCCTGGTTTTTAGACAAAGTGGAATAGCTGTGGGCAGTTTTCAATATGAAATACTTCTTGATTCATACTGAGAACGGAAAAATCTTCCACAACAATACAGTAATGAAGGACAGTTTCACAAGCATTTCCACTCCTGGTGGGGATAAACTGTATGTTCTAGAGATCTATGTGAATTGTGAGCATCCTGGTGGAAAAAGCATTCTGAACAAGGTTTCGCTTCAGTTTCATCTCAGGTTCAGTCCAACATTTGGCCAACAGCTTCTCCAGTCATTGTTTTGCTAGTTCAGAGTGTTCTGATGAGTTACAGGACTGGTTCTGCTGTTGATGTTTGAAACAATGAGAACAGAATTTGAACAGCAAATCACACCATTTCGAGGTTAGCACTGATGCTGCAGGCTTGAAAGTCCTGAGCTTAGCATTGATAATGCAGCACTGAAGCTCCTAAGATCAGGTTGACACTGCAGTATTGAAGCTCTTGGGATTAGCATGGAAGCTTTTAAGATTAGAACTGAAGCCTCTCAGATTAGTATTAAAGCTATTGAGATTAGCATTGATGCTGCTTTTTCTTAATGTAAGTTTTTTTTTCCACCCCCTTTTTCTTGGTGAGGTTTAACTCATTCATATGGATGTTTAATACCCCATCAATGTCAGATGATTCAGGTAGGGGAACGAGACTAAAAGCTTGCCTCCTGAGACGTCTCAGAATAAAGTAATATAATAGGTGAAATGATACCTTTATCTTTGCACACATCTTGAGCTACACCTTTATGTGGCATTTGCTCCACTGTACATGAAGGTAAACCAACACCTCTCACCTTTCAGATGTCGGGGATTACACCTGGGTACGTCACTAGCATCTCACCCACATCATTTAGAATAGCGGATGCTTTAAATTTGATGTATTTCCAGCTTGATGGAAACGTGTGTAGCCCACAGAGAGACAAAAAAAAGTGCTGTGAGAGGAGGGGAGACCACAAACTATCTGGCAGAATATCTTCATTAAAACATATGAGCCTGTTCATCCATATCTTTTATGTCTCCGGGTTGTAGAGCGATAAAACACCGCCGCTCAGATGTGGAGGTCCAGTGTGTAACGGAAGCTGTTAAACAGTAGCCACTCTTCAAAGCACGTATGATATTTCAACATGTGATATCGCCTTCCAAGGATGAGGAAGGTAAGAATAGGGGCTTGGATGTGGCAGCAGCTATATTCATGGCTATCTAACCTGACAAGCTGCGATGCTTTATTTATGTCAGATGTTTCCATGAGAGCTAGAGCTATGGGACTTGGCTGATTTTGATGGAAAGTTAAGATCTGTGAGTGAACACAGAGATAATTGAAAATGCATGCTGCACTTGGTTTTTTCTTACACATGGTTGTTTTTTTTTTTTTTTTTTATGAAACTTTGCATGAGTGTGCGTGTGTGTACATGTGTGTGTCTGTGCATATGTGTGTGTGTGTGTGTGTGTGTGTGTGTGTGTGTGTGTGTGTGTGTGTGTGTGTGTGTGCGCATGTGTATCTTTTTTTCTTCACAGTGCTGACCTGAGCCTGGTCACTTTTTCGCAAGCTTCACTGGAAACATCCACAAGCAGAGACACGGGTTGCCATTTTAATGAAGCAATGATGGTTCCACTTGCATAAATAAACGATTAATTCTGGAAATAGAGAAGCCATTTATGGCGCGTTTGTTCACCAGCACTGGATCAGTCAAAGGGCCGTCTGGCAAACTGTACATAGGTAGTTTTACTGACACAGAGTAGCCTATACATATGGAAAAGTTTGTAATACTTTAAGCAGACCAGCCCAGGTCTATTGACAAAGTTTATCAAGTTCTTAATACACTAAACAGTGCATTACAGTTCCATTTAATTAATAAAGACTTCATTTAGAGACAGCAATGTTTGGACATTGTATACTAACTAGTCTGTAGGGTCTATTTTAAAAAAGCATTAGTCAGTTAGTCATTTTAATCACGCATAACTGGATATGTCTTGGTCAATGTAAAGGCGGGGATATTGACGTGCTTTAAAAGGTTTACTGTGATCGGCTGTCTAAACGCAGAACAGAAATGAAGGTTACCCTCATAATTTCCAGTTGTTGCAGATTTGAATGGGTTTTAGAGAGCAATTAAGAAGTATGAAGGGTATCCAGAGTATACGCAGTTAATAAAGCAGTTCTATTGACAGAGAATATACCCCTTAAATAGCTTATACAGTAATACCCTAGACAGTGTACCATAACATCTCAACCAAAATGGATTGCTTTATGACTCTGGCTTATGGATTTTTTTCCATTTCTGGCCCATCTGTGAAAGTTTAACTCTGAGCCAGGTCACAGATCCTGCCACTCTGTTAGGAGTGGAGCACCTTATCACCTACAGGAATGAAAACAACTTGGCTAAGAGGGTAAGTAAGGTGGGAGACCTATGCAGGATGTGACAGCACTAAACTTCAAACCCTGGAGCTCTCAACCCCCATTCAAGTCCATAAAGCATGTCCTGCACTAACCGAGGGGCTTCTAGTTGCATTCATAAAAAAAAGCTGAGGGGAAAAGGCAGCAGCCCTGCTTTCATGAATGGAGCATTGTGATGTGTGGCAGTCTTGTTTTCAATTGCACTTGATCCAGTAGTGAGACTGCTAATTGGTGAAGTGTGTTCCTCAGGTCAGCCTGAGGTTTAGCCTTCCACAAACACACTCTCCTGCACGGACGGCTTTCGGGACATGCATTCCAATTAAGCTCAGGTCACCTCTAGAATTGATTGTCTATTGCGCTTTGACTGGTATTGCTCAAGCATTGCCACAGTTTTTTTCACTAAAATAATTCCTGCATCCTCACTCTTAAAAAGGTATTCAAAATACACAATATGGACAAAAGTATTGGGACACACCTGTTTTTCAAGATTCGGGCTAGGTCCCTTGCTTCCAGTGCGATCTTAATGCTTCACCATACCAAGACATTTTGGACAATGCCATGCTTCCAACTTTGTGGACACAGGTTGGGGAAGAACCTTTTCTATTCCAGCATGATTGTGCATAAATGCTCTACAGAATGAATGGGCACAAATTCCCACAGAAACACACCAAAATCTTTTGGAAAACCTTCCAAGAACAGTGGACGATGTTATAGCTGCAAAGGGGGATCAACTCCTTATTTATTTGAATGCAATGCAAGTTTATTTATTTGAATGCAATGCCATTCAAGTCCCTGTTGGTGTAATGTCAGGTGTCCCAGTACTTTTATCCATATAGTGTACAAAAGTATCAAGTTTGTTCAAGGCCCTTTATTGTTAATCATGTCCATAGTGTCATTCTTTCACATGCTAGCTGGTCTCTTTGAGTCTTGGTTCCTCGCAAGATTTTTCCTTCCAGCGTTAGGGAGTTTTTAATTGTTTCTTGCTCACTAGGGGCTTGAACGTGAATTCTGTTAAGCTGCTTTGCAACATCAGTGGTAAAAAAATGCTATAATTAAATTTGACAGGATTTTTTTGACAGAGGAACCTCTTTTTATTCCATAAAGGACCTTTCAGCTAATTTTTGAAACAGGATGTGTGAGTGACAAGAGCTTTCTCAATAAGCTTTGGCATAATGTAACAGTTCTATACTTTTAAAACTGTAGGTTCCCATTTGGTCCTAGGCTTGGATGTATGAATCTAAGAAAAACGTTCAGTTGGTATAGAGCAGGGATGTCAAGTGATATCTGCAAAAGGTTAGTGCGGCTGCAGGTTTTCTTGAAAAAAAGCTCAATAGCAGGATCACAGTTGATTCAGTTTAATCAGTTGGTCTTCAAATAGATGATCAAGTGAGCTCCTGCTTTGTTGTAATAAAGACCTGCAGCCACACCAGACTCTTGTGGATAAGATTGGATTTAAAAAAAATTTAAAAAAAAGCTGTAAAAACTTTGATTACTGGGACAATTTTTAAAAACTAAAATAGGTGTTTTGAAGTTCTTAAACTTGTTCAGCCATGGACCCATCCATGCAAGAAAAAGTTACAAGGACCCCCACACTCCAAATCTTCCAAGATTTGACACATAAGTAGCTGTTTAAATCATTGTCTGTAATGATGACCTAGTTAAAAAAAAAAAACCTTGACTTTTTATTGCTATCGTGATAAGCATTGTCACAGAATACTTTTACTCTTCTCTGAGTGGATCGGGAATATCATCAGCACTTAAAAAACATTAGCAAACTCTGTTGTTTCATTATCATGTCAAAGTTTTTAGACTATTGGCTCAGAAAAAGCGCTTTAGTTCGGAGTGATGGGATCTTTACCAAGTCCCTACTTGTGTCATCATTTATTTAAAAAAAAAACCCCAGATGAAATCAGAACCTCCTGGCTATGTCACAGACCTCTAGGGGTTAGAAGTTTCACTTAATTTCACTCTGCAGAACATTTTTGGCAGCTTTATTTTTATGACTGAAGCAGTGTCCATGATGCTAATGTTAATAGCAGGTGATGTGACCATGGTTCATCAGTATTCTCTGCACGTTCTCCAAACTGGCAGTGCAGGTTGATGTTCCCAGCATATGCACTTACTGCCAGTTATATCCCACTCTGCACCTGAAACCTTCCCAAACATCAGTCTTCATTAACAGAACCCCTGAAGTGTTTTCTTGGTAAACACACAGATGTAGTAGATCAACATATTCTCTGAATACACACACATATACAGACACACATACACACATACACACACACACACACACACACACACGTCAGTCATGAGTGGTAGTAGTAATACTGCTCACACTGCTACTATGCTTTGGCCTTATTCTCTCAGGAGGCCCTCACAACATTCATACGGGAATTTGTATAGCTGTATAAAATGTTATAGTCCTAGCTGTGTGCCCAGAACAACCTCAAACTCAGCTCTGAATCTGGATTTGAGGGTTGTGCCTGACCCTCAGCTGTATAGCACCATCTCCTGGTGTCCCCATTAATAACCAAGGGTTTTACACTTCTTCTGACCATAATGTTCCAATGTTAGAATAATCATAACCGTTGAAGCAGCTGTGATGTATTGGTAGAATTAAGTTTTCTCCCGAGGGAATGTAAATGCGTTCAGATAAATTTCCTCCATATCAGCCAAGGGTGTATTTTAACAACTGTGTAGTATTGCAATCCTACAAGAAGAGACACCAATAGTTTGAACAGAAACTATTATCCATTTGGCCACTTTCAGTTTCTGAGCTATCACTAATAAACACACAGACAAGCATGCAACCTATGCGTGAGTTTTCGAAAAAAAAAAAACAGGTTTAACCACGTATTTAGTCTGTGCACGGTCTGAATAATGAGGAATGTGATATGCCTTAATACAAATGAATAGTCTGCTCCTGCGGTTTATAACTAGTGTTAACTCCATTAGCCAGTGGACCCATGTGAAAATGCAATGTGAGATATGCTCACTATGATTTACAGCATTCTTCATATTTTCACCAAGTTCCCATTTACCACATCTGCAAAATCAGATGTGATTTTTTTCTATAACCTAAAAATCCCCTTTTGCACCACAACTATTTGTTCACCAATTTGTTCCGGCTTTGAACACCGAATCCTGCTCATGAAAGGTGTGTTGTCTTTTTTGTTAAGGATAATATTCTTATGAACTGAAATTAGATGTTAGGGCATTAACACAAAAGTCGACTAGTCGACTGTAGAGGCACGAGTCGACAGCCACCGAGAGCAGTCGACTAGTCGTGTTTTTTTTTCTCTCTCTCTGCCCTCGCTTGTGTATGCAATGCAGTCTCTGCCTCTGATTGGCTGACGCTGACACACGTTCCTTGGTTTAACCAATTACTTTAGTCCCTTCATAAAAGGGGCGGTACCGTTGGCACGTAGTTTGGAATCTAAACAGGAGACCACAGCGAGACAAGAGACACAGCAGCAGAGAACAGACACACACCACATGTGTGGAGATCCTTCACTCTAGACACACAAACAGCACAGAGCCTGCAGAACCTGCAAGTCGGTGTTAAAGTACAGGAAAAGCACCGGCATTCTGCACAGCATCTGAAACAGCACTGCTAGCTAACATGGCTAACGCTAGCTAACATGGCTAACGCTAGCACTGCAGAGAGTCGTC
>JBBIGA010000153.1:7285642-7308527 GCA_037576975.1 Alestes dentex | reverse complement strand
ATATATGTATGTATGCCTCTGTCAGAAGGGGTGCCTTCTTTATCACTTTGGGTTGACAGCATCACATCCAAGTGCAAAACGAGGGTGCTGTGCAGGGTTGCCGAAAGGTGGCGCTACAGCTTAGTCTCGCTCGTATTGGCTCTTCATAAATGGAGGCGCGTGTTTGCGCGCTCACTCACTCGCTGTCGCTCCTCCAGGGTCCAGACGGAGTGTGAGAGACTGGGTGCGCGCTGCTGTCCGGCCGGTCCAGCTGTGGCGCAGGGAGCAGCTGCTGCAGGATGGGGAGCAGAGCGCTGGCAGTCTGTTGCTCGCTGCTGTAATAGAGGAACAGTTCGGGGCCGAAGTTTTCAGCGGGATAACCAGAGAGTTTGTGCGTTCTTTCTGCCCCCCACCGGGTGCTGTCCAGTGTCCAGATGGCCGGAGCGCAGCCGGGAGTGCACGCTCTGCAGCTCAAACCTGTGGCCGTATCGGAGAGTCTGAAGAAAGGGAGCAAGTTCATGAAATGGGAGGAAGTAAGTAACTGATTGCTCATTTTCCTGCCTCCTTTAGAGCAGTGGACGCAGCCTGTGCAGCACTGCTACACTGACTTCCAGTATAGGAGGTTAATCAAGTAGTTTGAATGAAATGCGGCACATTAATAGCCAGTCATCAAGAGGAGCATGAGTTGCGGTTGCACCTGGCTGTGGATTCTTGTTCTGTGATTTCTCACCCCACTTCTGAATGAACCCACTCTTCACTCCCATCTGACACATGGGAAGCTCTCGTTGTCACTGTTGTAATCACACGATTTAACTAGCTGAGAAGCAGTTGTTGTCGCCAGATTCTTGCTCTGGTATTCATGCAGCAGTGGTGATCTTTCAAGGGGCAAGAGTCACTGGTGTTGTGTTGTGAGTGAAAGTGAACCTGAGTCAAGCTATCAGAGGTGGAAGCAGCTGGAGCATTTAACGATGTGTTGGTCCGTTGGGTTGCATGAATAAATAAGCCAATTAATTAATGAGACTAAATATTATAGCAGCATATGGATGGGTTGTGGTGCACTAGGTTGTGAGAAATGTTCGTCAGCCTGTGTTTCTGGTTAAGAGGATTTTTGTCTTTACTGAGAATATCTAGACAGAATATTTGGTGAGACATGCCACTCCTCACAGTGTGTTAGGCTGCATACATGCTGTGTAATTGCCATTTTCATAAGCCCTGTAATGAAACAGCTAATCTCTGCAGACATTTTTCAAGTGCAGATGGAGCACCAGATTTAGGCTTTTATAAAAGGAATGGAACATCAAAAAATCTAAGCTGCATAGTTTTCACCTTGGCCCACATACAGTCTATAGGTCAAGGCATGTTTGATGAGATTTGCTCCTTTATTCTTGTACTGCAGTTGCATATAGCTAACAAGTAGTGGTTGTTTATTTCTGATATGGACTTTTATTACTGTTTGTACTTGTATTAGGTATATTGCTAAAGAAGCAAAATTCACACACCCTTGGCCAATGATTCAGATAATTGAGGGTTAAATTAGATTTTTTTTGCTGTTGTTGAACCATTGCTTTAACTCCAGTGGAAGCTGTAGAAATAACATCATCTCACTCAAGGAATTACCTGCCCAGACTTTGAGACTGTAACTTCATCTTAGAAACACTGATGAAGACAAGCAATATCCTGGCATTTATAGCTGCCCAGGTGGCTCCATTCTGCTGTATTTTTAAATATCCATTGTGAAAAGGTGATTCAGCTTTTGACAAAAACAGAAGTCATTCATGAGAGAAGCTCCAAAACACTACAGGGAAGTCATAAATTATACATTCATGGATCTCTTTCCCACTGCCCTCTACTGCGTTTGTGTGTGTGTGTGTGTTTGTGTGTGTGCGTGTGTTTAGCTCTAACTGTCAGCCTCTGGGACTGGAGTGGCAGGGCTGTTTTGGCCTGTTCCAAGCCCCTGGCCCTCATCTCTTTCCCTTGTTTTCCCAGTATGCTGCTGGTATGGGTGTGGGCTCTCCCATGGCCCTGCTCCAGGCCTCATATCCAGCAGCCCTTTCCAAAGTTCTCCCCGTTTGAACGTATTTGTCCTGTTCCCTCCTTCCTTCCTCCCTTTCTTCCTCTTTCTTTCTCACGTCAGTTTTTCTCTTCTGCCTCCTTTCCCACGTATGGTGTGAGGTGTGGGAGATAGCTGTGTTTATGTGCTCTGACTGAGCAGCACGGCAGCGTTCCTCCAGGAGCCTTAGAAATGGAGAGCTTTTCAGCTTGTCATTGCTTCTCACACTTACTAGCTACAGTCTTGACAGCTTGATGCTGGTGTAGTCTTTACAGATTAAAAGACAAGCTCCACTGAGTTCCACAGCCTTGCTGTCATAGCTGTATTTGATAGAGTTGCGTACAATGTTGACCCTTATTGCCCAACATTCAACAGAGAGAACTTTGGGTGAAGCAGTCAATTTACTATGAGACCATGATTTTCGATTTTTCTGTGACCGGAGTTGGTCTCTGTTATATCCTCTATCTGAGAACGCCCATGACACCAGTGAGGCCGATGTTTCCATCCTTTGCCACTGCCAGAACTTGCCACAACAAACAAGGCTTGATTTTAGCACTGATGTTACTAGAGTTTAATGGTTTTCGGATGAGTATCACTCAAGGTATTCATCAAACTATTTTTGTCTCAATAGCACTCCAGGCTCTTACTGGAAATTTTGCACGGAGCATTTTTCTCATCTTCTGAGTTTCTTCATTGTATGACATTGTCTCATTTTTTAGTATACACTGATCAGCCACAACATTAAAACCCCTGACATGTGAAGTGAATATTTATAATCTTGTTACAGTGGCACCTGTCAAGGGATGGGATATATCAGGCAGCAAGTGAACAGAAAGTTCTTGAAGTTGATGTATTTGAAGCAGGAAATATGGGCAAGTGTAAGGTTGGAGTGACTTCGACAGGGGCTAGACTGTTGGCTGAACGACTGGTCAGAGCATCTCAAAAGCAGCTGGTCTTTTAGAGTGATCCCAGTATGCAGTGGTTAGTACCTGGCAAAAGTTGGAAGGACAACTTGTAAACCTAAGGTTCATCGAAGGGTGTGGGGACGGAAAACTAGCCCATCTGATCCGGTCCCACAGGGTAACACAGATTGCTGAAAACGTTGGTGCTGGATACAACAGAAAGGTGTCAGAACATCACACTCTACTGTGTATGGGCCTGTGTAGCCACAGACCAGTCAGAGTGACAACAATGGGCATGTGAGCCTCAGACCTGGAATAATGGAAGATGGCAGTCGGGTCTGATGAATCATATTTTCTTCTGAAGTTCAGCCCTGTTCTGCCTTGTAAATGAGCAGCCAGATTAGAAAAGAGATGATTTATACAAATCAGTCTTGAAGGCATAACAACAAAAACAGCCTGTTTCATTCTGAAGATAAAAAGCATGAATTATGATGAATGATGAAATAATTTAGGCACTTAAACCCACACAAACATCATGGAAAAAAGAAGTAAAATGTAGAATATGGGCCCGTTATAAACTCGGTGAATCAGTGTTGTTGTTGTTGTGGTCTTACTAAAGACTGACCAAAATAATTTGACTTTTGTTGGATTATGCCTCAATACCTCAATTTATCAAAACACTCAATAATGTCTCACCTGGAGCTGTGACTGGTCATGCTGTCAAAAACGCTATTGGTTAGAAGCTTGTTTGCATACTGTAGTCTTTTGTGATATCAGAGACCGATATTGCAATAATGATTAACAGATTATATACAGTGCAGCCTGGCCATGTGTCCAACAGCACACAATACCAAAATCAGTGACTTTCTTTGCTCATTTTTTGTGAACATGCTATTCTCAGTAGGAACCAGAGTGAAATCATTTCTTTCTAATAAATTATTTTATGTAAATAATTCTAATTTAAACAGCTAAGATCTAACTAACAAAGCATGTGTTAGACATGTTCACATTCTCAGTCTTGAACACAGTATCTGTTTCATTTGTGAATACAGACACCATGTTAATGTAAATCCAAAAATATTGATACAGTCGTCACAGTAATATGTTGACTGAAAAAAGCAAATAAATGAAATGAATACATTGATTGTTATTGTTAGTGACCAGTCACAACAAGGTGTTAATTATTGATTGTCATTATCAGCCCACAAATATATTTGTGCATTGCGAGCTGATACCTACATCAGTTGCTAGTTACCACAATACATTTCCTTTCTTTGGTCTTGATTTATTTTGCTTTTAGCCTGGTACTGCTCTGCTTTTGTTACCCTCAAAGGCCGCTGATGATTTGCTTATGGCAGTGTAGCTTTCGTGCTCTGCTGCCTTCTAATACTCATCATGCTCTAGATGACCTATTCTTATGTGTTGAATAGGTTTTTGCCTCATTCATGAAATGCACTGGCAAAAAAAGTCATATATTTTATGCTACAAACTGGATCCTTTTCATCAGGTGTATGAAGGGAACATTAGCCAATCCCCAGTCACATATTTACAAATTAAATCACCTGCCAAAGGCTGAGATATATCAGGCAGCAGGAGAACAGCTGATCAGTCTTTCCATCTCCAGAGTCAATTGAGCTTCAATTCAGCCACAAGAGCATTAGTGAATTCAGAGGCACGGATGTAGGATGTAAGCCCTGATTCCTGGTTGGCTTTCCAGTTCATCCCAAAGGTGTTCATTAGGGTTCAGGTCAGGGATTTGCGCAGGTCAGTCAGTTCTTCCCCACCAGTACTCACACCTGCATTGAAACTAAGGAGCCCAGCTCAAACAAGGAAAAACAGGCCCCGAACATTATACCTCTTTCAGTAAATAGCTGGCATTGTGCATTCAGGAAGGTAGTGCATTCCTGTCATCCACCAAACCCAGATTCATCCGTTACACCATTCAAGTCTGGTTCATTATTTCAGAGAACATCGTGTACATGGTAATATTAGACTTGTCTGTAGCTGGCTAGGCATGGATAGCCATTACATTTTATTTCATGGCTGGGAATGGGTTTGAATTTCATTTCTATAGAGAGTGTTGGTACCAAGGACAGGCATTTTTTTTGCCTTAACTGTCAGTGGTCCTGTTTGGTGTGGTCTACATGGCTGAGCTGTTGTTGCTTCTAGACATTTCCTCTGCACAATAACAGCAGCAGTTACACTTACAGTTGTCTGGGGCAGCTCCAGTTGAGCAGAGATTTGACAAACTGCCTTGCTGGTGATATTCGATGCCGATGACAGACTGAAAGTCATTGAGCTCTTCAGGAACTGTGACGTATTCAACTCCCAGTGTTTGTCTACGGAGATGGCTTCATACTTGATTGGTCATGCCTTGTTAGCAGTGGGTGTGTCTGCAACAGTCAAATCCACTAATAAGAAGGGGTGCTTATATGCTTTTACTTTGCTGTTGAATTGCATGAATATCTTCAAGCAGCAGTTGTAGTAATTGCAATGTTATTGGCTTTTTAACTGGTTGGCTGAATTTTCTCAGCATACTCTCCAGAAAAAGTCAGGTTCAGCCCTGTAAGTAACCACAGGCCACTTGACATGCAGAATGGAACCTGATATCTTGAGACAGGTTGTTGGTAAATGGCCTACAACATCCCCTCATTCTGTGCCATCTCCGAGACCATGCCTCAGGCGCTCACACAGCGACTAGTTGCTGCACTATGACAGAACTGTCTCCCGGGCTTTAGCTATTCAATGTGCTTCTCAGTAACGAGCAGCCCTTTCCAAAGGGCCAGAGCTCCTTTTTCAGACAGAGCGATTGATTTCCCTTTTAGTTGTCCGCCCGCTGGTGGACCTCTTTCGCAAAAGCTCACCCGCTTTGAATTCTCTCGCTGTGCATATCAGAAGGATCAATTAACTCATCGCTCACTCAGTCTCCTCCTTTATCTCTCCCACCCTTTTGTCTCAGCACGGATGTGTGCAAGCGAGCTGTATTACCTGAAATAGAATCATTCTCAAGCTCCTGCAGGAAAGCTACACGGGGCATTGTCATGTGTGTTTCATGCAGGGAATTCAAAGTGCATCAAGATTGAGTTACAGCAGAGGAAATGGAGAAGGTTGAGACTGGCCTCCTTACACAGGCTCGTTGCGTGAAAGTGCCAGTGTGCATGTTACTGTTTTCCTGAAAGATTTCCCATGGAATGCCATGCCAGCCTCAAAGTAGCCCCGCTGTCTCACCCAGAGGCAGTGAATGAGGCACCCGGAGATAGCCTGGAGTACTTGTTTATGGCTAACATGCTCGATCCAGTGCTTTTGTAAAAGCAACAGCTGATTGTTTCAAAGCTCTCTCTGATCTCAACTCTGCTTTGTTCCAGCGGGCCGCTCTCCTCAGTGCTGGCTGACGTCATTCCGCATCTTTTGGGAGCCAGCACAGCAGCGTCATGCTGTAGCTAATCTCTGTTTTTGTAACTCTGGTACCATTTAGCTGTTACTAAACAGCCCTGCATCCTGCAAAACACAACCGAAAAGAAGTCTTTTGTTTTTTTAACTGATGTGACCAATAATATCTTCAGTTGCTAAGTAAAGATGCCTGGAGGGGAAAAGACTGTGTGAATATGCTGTGACACAAGATCCCTTTCGCGTCTCTTTAGTGGTCCAACTCATAACAGAAGTGCCAAGTGCCATGTTTTACTCAAATTTGCTTTCTTTTATACAGGAACATAGGCTTCTCTCTGTCTCTCTCTACCCCCCTGTCTCACACTCATTTTCCTTCTCTCCTTTCTCTTTCTCTTTTTCTGCCTGCTCCTCTTTTTCTCTCCTCTCCTTTGTCACACTCTATCTCTCACTCTCTGTATCTTCTTTCTGTCTCTCACATAATCGTGTAGATTTAGTCCTTCACAAACTGGTCCATTTTACTCTTGTCCTTGAAAAATACAGTAAGCTGTACAGAAACACCCAGTCTGTCTCTGAGTGCCTGTAAACTCTCTGTAAACTGTACTTTCTCTGTGTCTACAGGACTCCACCACTGTGACTCCTGTGACTCTACGAGTCGACCCCAAAGGCTATTATCTGTACTGGACTGATCAGAACAAGGTAGGTGCTTGTCATTTCTTTAGTGCCAGGTCCACCAGCAGGTCCTGAGGTTACATTAAGCATGTGATTTTGAGGTTAAAGAATGATATATCTGATGGCCTGAGACTTTTTAGACTTTTTCGTTTGAAAACTCCCACAGATGTGTTATTTTTGAACAACTGCTAATAAAATATACGTTAAATAATAATAGCATTCATCACTTAAATTATTTAAGTTAGTTCATCCTGGAGTCTGAATCAGGAATCATGTTTTAGAAACTACAGATTTTTTTTATGTGATTTTTTACAAAATAACTATTTTTTTTATTAACATCTGATGGGTTTCTGCAGACCACCACACCATTGTCTATACTTAAGAACCCTTCATGAAATATTCACACAATGGAAAGGGCAGATGCCATCTTCATATGGTTAAAAAAAAGAGGCTTTGATATAACAGAGACAGTATCAATCAATTAATCGAAACTCAATGACAGCAATCAGGAAACCAACATACGCTGACCAGATCATGTTTCTGCACACTTAACACAAATGGTGAGCTAAAGAAAGTGGTCATTTCTTCTTTAACCCATATCATGTTGCAGCATATGTCTGGCAAGTTCTTAGGGCTCACAGTGCTATCCCCATGACGGAGCTTGATTCCCTGTGCTATTCATCTCTATGCAGACAGTAATGCGGCTGGGTGCTGGGTGCACTGGCTGATCAGGTTGCTGAAACAAAGTCTAAAGGATTCAACCACAAGGAGATTTGCTAATGCACAAGGAGATTCAACCACAAGGAGATTTGCACCAGTGGAATCTCACTCTCTCTCTCACTCTCTGTATCGTCTTTCTGTCTCTCACATAATCGTGTAGATTTAGTCCCTCACAAACTGGTTCAGCCACAAGGAGATTTGTTAATACAGACACCTTGTGTTGTTACAGATCCATGGCAAGTTCACATATACTGTAACACAATCTGCATTGATCCACCCTTTGGCCCAACTTTACATAAACACTGTGTAAACACTAGATACGCACTAGTTCATTAGCACTGGTTCCTAGTTAATTCAAGTTAATTCTGAGTTAAATCTTTTAGATGTATTAAAGACTCTTAATAGTACAGTTTTATTTGTACAGAAGAGCGTACTTTTTATTGCAGTCATGAGGCTGTAAATAATGTAGGTTTCAAATACTTGTGAATCCTTAGGTAGATCCTTCTTTATCTACTTATTAGACAATGTTTCACCTTTTCAAAAGCTTCTTGCAAAGGGCATTTCTGTCCGGCCAGGCTGGGACAAGTCTACTACCGATTGTACTTCTGACAGCTATAAGATAAAGCCATGGAGTCATCACACTGAGACACGAAAGAAAGAATAATCGAAATGGTTTTCTTGTCTGTGCATACAGTTATCAGCCACAGCCATCGACAGTGAATAACGCTGATTATCATGATACAGTGTCACCTGTCAAAGAGTGGGATATATTAGGCACCAAGTGAAGAGTAAGATCTTGAGGTTGATAGGGTTGGCAACAGGAAAAATTGGGCAAGTGTAAGGATCTGAGCCACTTTGACAATGGTCAAACTGTGATGGCTGTACAACTGGGGCAAAGCATCTCCAAAACAGCAAGTCTTGAAGGGTGTTCCTGGTATGCAGTGGTTAGTACCTACCAAATGTGGTCTGAGGAAGGACAATAGGTGAACCAGCTATTAACAAACCCAGACATCGCCAGACACTGGATATCTTCCCTGCTGATGTTCTGCTAGGCCTGCAATGCAGCATTTTTACTTTTTACTTGTTTTGACATTCTTTATTGTCTTTAGTCTTGTCTTCAATAAGAAGATAAATGAAATGTATGCGTGCTCAGGCCAGTCAATAATATTTCTCTTCTTGGCATTGAAAATGTCTATAGTTGCATTACCAGCATGGTTTGGGTCATTTTCTGCTGCAAAGTGAAGCGTTAAGCAGTTTTTCATCCACTGAGGTTTGATGCATTTGGCTGGATCATAGCCATTGTGATGCTTCTGCAAATTCTTCAGATTTCATCCTGCTGTTGCCATCAGCAGTCACTTCATCAGCATGGAGACGTGAGCCAGTTCTGCTGGCAGCCATACGGAATTACGTCACGATGTTAGACAGATGAGGTGGTATTCTTTGGATCAGTGATTCTGTAGCCAGTGTTTAGGGAGCTCAAGACTGTCCTGAAACTTGAATGTGTCCTCATATTGTTAGCCGCTTTGGACAAAAGCGTCTACCAAATGGTTGTAATGTAATGCAGTGCCCAGATTTGAGCTCCAACCCAACTCACAATACATAGATGTAGAGCAAAAAGGCAGACCATCAGAGATCCCTGATGCTGATTTGAGAATCATTTGTTTCGGATCATGAGCAGTTGCACTATCTGTACCTTTCTCTCTCAATCAGTGTGTTACAGGTCTTCTGTCCGTGAGAGTTCATCCTTGCTTTGTCTCTGACACAATTCCTACAGCTCAGATTTTGCTCCCGATCAGCTTTTCTCTCTGACTGAAAATATAGTTTGGATCTCTAGTGCATCAAGTGTGTAAAATCTGGATCCTGGGCCTTTACCACCCTGCACAGTTTAGTGCCAACCCTAATCTAACACACCTTATCCATGTAATGAAGGTATTTAGGTTAATCTGAATATTAGAACCAGCTGTGTTGGGTCTCCTGAGTGGTAGATTCCAGGACCAGGATTGGGCACCGCTGCACTACATGATCCGCCTGGATGTTTATTAGTTTACCAGTTTATTTCTTCTACCAGTGACAGAGTAACAGACAGCTAATTTTGATTTCTCTTTTGTCAATGATTTATGACCATTATAATTATTATCTACAACAAATTTCAGATGCAAACAACACATCTAGAACCACCTTTAGACCTGTTATTACCTCTTTGTTCTTTGAATTTTGTTGTATGTAGAGTCCAGTTAGTGTTAGCAAACTTGTGTCACTGTCCAGTTGCCCATGGACTGCACGGTTGCATTTTGTTTGTAACTGGGGATGTATAAGTTGGCATTAGCTGTGTGCATGCATATGAATGAGTGATATGCTTAATTAGAGAAAGAGAGAGAGAGAGAGAGAGAGAGACGCATTCTTGTACCCTGAAGAGGCTGCTAATGGTTCTGTTGCTGTGATGAGTAGTGAGTGGGTTTGTCCTCTGAGACGGCTGAAAGTGCATGAGCTCTTCGTTCTTCATCATCCTGTGAGAGGAGGAAGATGAGGACATGCACGTGTTTTCAGAAAATTGAATCACAGTCCCGTTAACTCCCCCAACACAACTTTTTCCAAATCCTGTTGGGCACAGCAAGACCCGATGTGATTACTATAGGACTGACTGCCGTTATAAAAATAAATGCCTGGTTTTTTTGTGTGTGTGAAGGCAAGCCTAGAAACTGACACATTCCAAGAGGAACTTTTTACACAAAGTCATGCCTGTAACATTCAATTTACTTCATCCTAGTAATGGTAGCGTGAGATCATGAGACTGCTGCACACATGAGGTCATGAGACTGAATATTGCCATGACGACGCGCCAATGAAGAGTCCTGATTGACCGTGCCTGTTTCAGAAGGCACTAGTGGAATCCAGACGGGTATTGCCTGAAGAGGCAGAACCATCTGGAGTTCCAGACTACAGACCTAAAAACTCCCTCTTATAAAAAAAATTGATGTGTGTTTGTGCGTATGTGTGTGTGTTTGTGTGTGTTAGGGGGTGTTTTCAGTTGAAAAAGATCCTAAAAACCTGAGAAAACAGCAGCCTGCAAAGTCAGGACCACTAAAATTGTCCTGACTTTGTGAAGTTCTTTTAAACAAAAGCTACATGTTTCTTTTTTAACTAGAGTCAAATCATTTCAGTTGCTAAGATTACATTTAGGGTATAGTTTAGTGTAGGGTTAAGCTAAGAAAATTCTTATGTTCACTGTTCTTTATTACAATATCATCAATGTACCATTAACGTAGACTATTTCCTTTTTGCTTTTTTCTTTATTAAAATGCAAAATACTATGTTTATACTATATACTATATATAAATATGTATGTATGTGTGTGTGTGTGTGTGTGTGTGTGTGTGTGTGTGTGTGTCTGGCACCTATGATCCACCCTGAAACAGTTTCATCCTAATGTGCCAGAAAGATGGGCACTCACACATGCTTGATGTGCCGCCCCACCTTTCTCATTTCACACAGTCCAAAACCATGGGCACTGAAACTCACAAGGATTTTGTAAACGCGGATAGATTTATATACAGATGTTCAGGCATCTGTGTGTATATTTCTGCCCAGATGGCTTGTGCAACAGTGCGTGCATTTATATTTACTTGCATGTGTAGCATGACTGAGTGAGCCTAAAGCGCTCCTATGGCCTGCCAAGCTTGTGCATTCCTGAGATTCCTCAGAAGCAGGGCTGTGTTTCGTGCTCTGAGCTCTCTAGGGTCCGGCCTGGACGCCCCAACCCCACTGTCCTGGGATCTGGTCACACTTTAAACAGCCACGGCCTGTTCGGGGCCGGACACACTCCATGTCTAAATTAAAATGTAGCCATGACACTACACTGTCTAACATGAACAGCTATTAAAATCCCAACTATTAACAGTCCATTATTAAAATTGAGATATTAATGATTCTAAAATGACAAGACTGGATAACAGTAAGAATAAAGTCTTACTAACATGACAAAATCTGTGACAGTCTGTAAGGAGGACCGGAAACCGACATTCACATGATTTTATTTACAAAGGAAACCAAAGACACAAAGGAGAATAACTAGAACCAAAATGCCATAACATTTAGCTGGAACGATACACCACTAAACTTAGAAACATAACAGGGAATCTTAGGAAAGGATTGGTCACAGGAGACATGGTGAAAACCATAGACAGAAAAAAAGACAAGGCCACAGCAAACAAAGAACAAATGCACAGACGGAGGCTAATATAATGGGTCGGAATAGGAAACACCTTGGAAGGGGTGGAGACATGGATGAGACACAGGTGGAGACACTGATCCAGGGGCAGGTCTAAGGTGGAACTGAGATCCAAACAAAAGGCCACATGGCTCAGAGGAAAACAAAGACAGAAAGGGGGGAAAAATGAGGCTGAGTTTGGCAAAATCACAGAAACAGCTTATTGTTTATTAAGGTAACAATTTCCATACAGTATCAAAAATACTAGAAACATTAAATCTGTAACTTTGATATGTCCCTTGATCTCTTCCGAGGGTCTCTCATTTGTCGTCTTCTGTGGAAACCGCTGTCATCAGAACTAGGCATGTGGGTGTCTCCTATCACACTAAAGTGGATGGGTGGGGGGGGGGAGGTTTTTGCAATGCACGCACGCCATGCAGGCTTTCAAAGCATTGTGTCTGAGAACTTTTTTGATCTGGGCCGAACTAATCTGTACAGTAGACTTTTAATGCCCGTTACAAAGCAGACATTTCTAACACATCAAATACTGATGTTTGTAATACTCACTATGGTCACATATATATCATTTTTTAATATGATATGAAATTCTAGATGTAGTGAATTGTTGTTTGAAAGTTTCAGTATGTAAAAATACCACCAAAAAAGCTACTGCCTAAGGGGACAAGAAGCCTGCCTGTCCAGGCGTTGTGTCCCACTGTCGCGATTTTACTCTTTTGCCCTGAGCTAAAAACAGCGCAGCAGTGTGTAAACAGCAGTCAGTGTGTGTCTTAAATGTTTGAACTTGTTTGTGTGGGGTTTCAGGATCCCATTACAAGCTTGTTTTATATTCCCCCAATCTGAGCCATGAAGGAGATGAGCCAAACCACTGGCCACCTCTCAGAACATCTTCCAAGCACTGTTAATAAGAATTTATAATGGCCAAGACTATGATTTTGCTGTTCTGAACAAGCAGTGTCTGTCAGTTTGACTCTAGAGTTATTACAGCCATCGTTGTAATATTTAATTGTAATTAGATAGTTATATAAAGGATTACATTGTCATGTCATTTGTTATGTTAGACATTTACAGATATTTAGATATATACAGTCTGCCACTTTCTTTATGATTTAAAGAACAGTCTATTAACAATAGCACGCATGTCCCTAATGCAGAATACGGTTTCGAAAGGTTTGACTGAAAGCCATTTGTGAGCACATGCATTTCAAGTTCACCATTTAGACTTTACTTTAAAGTAGATAATGGCGTCGTACTTTAAACTGTTCCAGTCACTCGTCCTTAAGATCGTACAATGACTCCAGTATGAATCAGAATCAGAATTTGATTTAAAACACTTTTGAACACATGACTGTAAGCACACTACATCAGTCATGTATTCCTCCTTTAAAACAGCATTTCAGATAAGCTTAGTCATCGTCCCTAACTCCTTCTAATCTCATGAAAGGTGAATGTCCGCTGACCTAGCAAAGTGATTGTACTGTATTTATTATCACAAATAATTTGACACTGTTGAAACAAAACTTTGTCCTCCTAGTTTTGTAATGACATTATTTGTATATTATTTGAATCTGTCACTTACACTGTGTCAATGTTTTGTGACAACTAGATTAAGAAAAAAATGACAGTGATGAATTGCAGGATTGTGTAGTCCTAGCCAACACCTGGAAACAGTCCATGCTTTCAGGAAAAAGGACAAAAGGACAGTGTGATATGGCTCAAGGAAATAAATGCATCGGTTATTCATTTATGTATGTATTTATTTATTTATTTATTTGTGTATTCATCCCTCATTTCATGCTGTTCTTTTCTTGCTAGTCAACAAGTAGTGCTTGTTGCTGAATTTCTGCTGGCATTTCTCAAACCGACAGTGTCTCTTAATTGTGTGCTAACTGTAAGCCGGCCAAACTGTTTACTGTTACATGCGGTTCAGTGCTCATGTGCGAAAGGCAGGCAGACCCGGGTCACTGTGGGCAGAGGCGACCAGTAAACGGTTTCATTCTGCGTCACTGTCATCGAAGGCCATTTGCCTAAGGCATTTGCATAAGATCGAAACCACCGAGCCATGACTGCATTTCAGTGTGTAGTAGGCTGACAACAGGTGTCATGCACTCAAATAACCTCATGCCTGATTAGTGGAAAGTGTCCTTTGCAGGGGAGTATAGGGCAACATAATGACATTTGACTAACCTTGACATTAAAAATGATTGGATCCAGCTGTAAAATAGTCTATGTAGTGCTTTGGCTTTATTAATCAGGTTAGCTACTGAAAAGACTGACAGTGATACTGGCATGAGTCTGAAATCCAGGTTGATACCAGTCATTTGCATACAGTCGCCTTTGCAGTGGCAGTTGTGCACTGATGACTCTGCATAGAAAGCATAAGGAAGTGGGATCTTTTCCCGTAAGAGCAGTCCTATGGTAATGAGTGTAATGAGTAACCGTCCTATCATTATAGGGAGGAGGCCTCTCCTTAAAGCATCAGAACAGGCCGTTGGACGAAGAACTGGAAAAGTGTCTCAAAGTGCTGCCCGACACTTAATGTCTCTTATACATCACTGTAATTCGTCCATGAGCCTCCCCTCTTTCTCTCAGCGCCAGCGGCTCTGCCTCCTCCTCTTTCCTTCCCGCAGCCAGCAGATGAAAGGCGGCTTTCTTGCCCAGCTCTGCACTTTTATCTGATTAGCCAGACAGGTCCTCCCTCCCCTCGCTGTGCATTATTGGAGTAGACAAAGTGTAAATCTTGGGCCAGTCTCCTGAAAGTGGAATGCGCTCCGTGCCAAGCTGGATCTGCTGCCCACCTTTCGTCAGCGGAGGAGGGAGGGGGAGGGAGAGCCATTTAATATGCATGGGATTTGAAAGAAGGAGAAAGAGCGAGACTGACAGAGAGGGAGAGAAAGAAATAGACTTTGACTGTCTCAGATCTGAATACGAAATATTACTGCCAAAAATGGTTGTAATTTTACCGTAAATATTTACAATAATGTGCCTTTTTCTTAAATAGCAGTATGTTATTGGAAATTCCTACAAATTCTTGGAGTTAACGTTCAGTCTAGTTTAATGTAATAAAAGGCTCCTGTAAAATTGACATTATGCCAGAATTCCTAGAAATCTCTACAAAAGCAAAGAAGAAATTTACGGAGATCCATTAGAAGTTGGTAACGTCAACTCAAGTTAACACTCAGAAGTTGTCTAGAAGTCGAGGCAGCGTCAGTAAATCAGTTTAGCGTCTTGCGGCGTGTTAGTTGACTGTACAGTGTAGCCTGTATCAGGAATCAGGGTGCAGGATTAGCAGTCGAATTCTGCTTTAAGCTGTCATCAAATTGTCTTTGATGTGTATGTTCAGGTACCTAAGAGGGTATTCTGCAAGATCATTCTATGTTATGTTCTTGTTTCACGTAATCTGCGAGTTTGACTGGAAATGAGATACATTCTTACTTGTTCTAATGAACGGGATAGCCCAATCACACTGAGGTCAGCCAAGACATTACCTCTGGTGAATAAATAAATGTGAATATTCATGCCATTTTTTTTGCAGTGGCCAGATGTGCACAGATGTTGGACGCCCCCTCACTGTCTTGCCTCCTGGAAATAGTTCCTTTTTTTTTTTCTATGTAATGCATCAAGCATCAGGCGTCTGTATGTATATAAAACACCAAATCGGGATTGTTCTGACCTATACTTTAAATGCTTTATTTAAATTTAAATTGCATCATTCTTTAAACTATAACAATCTAAGCCTGTTAGTTTGTCCCAGAAGATTCAGGTTTTTCTGGCATGCCAGTTGTGCCAGTTGTGGTTGCGTTGTCTTCTATGAGGGTAAATGGATGTTTGGTTGCTGTTGAAGGATCTCATCTATTGGCAGGTCACCTACACTGTTCATTTTCCACTTTAGAATTCACTTTTGCTAACTAATATAGGCTGTAACCATTTTATGATAAATATCTGCTGCTGTAAATGCAATTTTAGTCAGTTGCAGTGAATTGTGATTTTAAGATATAAAAACTATTAATCTTTCAAGTCTACATAGTGCATTTATTTAATGAAATCATTTCACTTTGCATTGCTCCAGCGGGCGAATGATAGGAGGCTTGTTTTGATTGCGTTCTGAAATCTGACCTTTCTCCATGTCCAATTATTATGATTATCAGTCAGCATTAATAGAACTGTTGATTGTTGGTGCGGGAGCTGCCAGCAGCTCTATGGGAAAGGCTAAATGGTCCGCAGTGGAGAGTGGCGGCTGATTTGACGACAGACATGCTGGGAGCAGCTGCTGCCCAGAGAACCTCTGCAGCTGGTTTCCGTAACGACATTGAGATTGAACAAGGTTGTCAGAATATAGCTGCTCCTTCTTCGTGTCTGGAAGACGTGAAAAATAAGAATGCTTTCATGCTGGAAAGAAACGGTTGTGACAACGTTCCAAACGAGTCTCGTCTCTTAATCCACCCGTCAGTCTGTTGTCATCTGGATGGAGGCCCTTTGGGAAAACTCGCTCCTCTAGCTTTAGCTTTAAAAATGAATGTTCCTAAACGGTTCAGTTGTAGAAAAATGCTGAACTTCTACATTGTGTGGAGGTTCTTTAAACCTTGAGAAAAGTTCTTTAGGCATGCATGAATGATTCCACTCACTGAAAGGACCTTTAGTGAGTCAAAAGTGTTTCTTCTGTGCCATCTCCAGAGAAGCCTTTTCGGCACCTTTATTTTTAATAATGTTGGAGTGAGGTACTTAGTCTGTTGCTTGGCAGCTCCCAGCTTGAGTGGGGCTCTGGTGGGTACGGGCAAGTGTGTTTAGAATGCAAGACACACTTATTTTCCACCAGACACCTGGGAAGTTCTGTGGAAGTGGATTATAAATAATTCTATTATAAATCATGTCCATATCTGTACAGAGAGACCCTCTTGTTTGTATTAGACGTCTGCACTCTTCAATCACAAAGCGTGCTCGACTTGCTTCCTCTGAAGCTTTATTGTGTGACACAGCGAATGGGCCATGGGGTGCTTAGGATCTGAAAGTTGCTTGGAAATCAAAAGCCAGAGCCGGGCCTGATTTTCCTCAGCTGTTCAGATATTCAGATCAGTTAACCGGCCACCGCGGAGCACAGCTCTCTCTGTTCTCTCTTGTACTGAAAACAGAGGCTGAGTTTCATTCATGAAGAAAAAGGAAAAGGAGGCGCTGTGAGAGGCCGGAAGGTGAGTGCTGCTTCTGTGCCATGTGGATCTCTGAATGGGACTAAAATTACACGCTGCCCTAGCTAGCCAGCATGTGGGCAACCAGTTAGAGTTACACACACATCAAGCCAGGAAGTCTCCCCTGCATGTAAAACGGAGAGTGTGGGTAGCCAAGAAGACCATCTAAAACCTGGAGAAGGACTCTTATTAATTTAACCCTTAGAAATTGCTGGTGATACCAAAAGCCTGTAATTTGTTCTTATTTCTCACCCTATGAGATTCTATGGATTGGGTCAGAATCTAACCATTTAAACAATACATGTATGCATTTGTATGCAGAAAAGATGTATTATAATCATTTCAGTTTGATGAAAAGTTATATTTATGCATACGTTTTACTGCATTTGTATTCGCTTTGTACATTTGATTTTGCAGACCAAACTTTACAGTTTGCCATATGTTGATTGTATTGTGACAAAAATTCATAATTGTGTATGTGATTGTGTAAATCCATTTAATTAGTGTAGCCAGATAAAAGCTCTTCACTTGTAGGGGTTTAATATGTTATCAGTGGTCTAAGGAGCTGCAGTGCAGGCCTTTTGATAATTGTATTTGCAAAATTGACCTTTAAATCAGATTTTCATTGTCTGCTGTGAACAACGGCAGATGGTCCAGATGGATTTTCTGGTTATTCTTGAGAGATTCACTCAGTCAAAATAAGCACAACACTGACCTGCCACAGGTACACGTACATCGTCCATTTGATCAGCTCCATTTACAATTTTCTTATTATGCAATTACAGCTTTAGTCCATCTGTTCCTCAGCATGTTACTCAGCCCACTTTTGCCCATTCATCAGGACGCTACAAGAAAAAGCATACACAATGTTTTTTTTTTTGTATATTTTTGGCTTTTCTGCAAAGCCAGTTCAGTGACATCTGACAGGTTTCTCCAGAATGCCAGATGTTTTAAATGTTTTCTAAAGAATGTAGAATGATTTTGTTGCAATATGGCCCTGATATACAAGGTTACAGGGTCTCTAAACTCTTGTAAAAAGTCTTACTCATTAGCCATCTCTCTCATTAGAATATACTGTACATTTTACAGACATGTACGGTATATGATGGCCAACAATTTTTGTCTAAAATTGTCTCCATGAAGGTCTTTAGAGGGCATCACTTTTGCACAGTGGTACTGAGAAATACCCTGCTAATGCCTCTTGCAGGGCTTGTTGAAAAATGTATGAATGTATTTTCTCGAGTCAAAGGCCTGGCTTGATGAAATTTTGATGTACAACATTCTGATGTCTCCTGCTAGAAAAAGCAGATTAGTTTTTATCTATATGGAGCAGACTCTCTCTCTCTCGCTCGCTCTCTCTCTCTCTCTCTCTCTCTCTCTCTCTCTCTCTCTCTCTCTTTCTCTGCCTCACTCATATCCCGTGCGGCCATCTACTTCATGACATGAAGTGTGGCTTCAGAAAGAACCCCTCTCCTTTTATACAAGCTGAGCATGAAGATTGTGATGCCAGTGAGTTCTAATTTGATATACTACTCTGACAATGGATAAAGAGGAACTACGTCTGTCTCACAGGATCATTTTCTTCCTGCATGTTTTTTGATCTCGTGGTGTGTGCCACATTCAAATAGATTCAAATGTATGGGGGTCTGAATGTTGGGCATGACGTGGAGTCTTTCCGGTCAGTGTGAAATACGAACAAAACACAGATTTGCATCTCATCCCCAACAGAAGAAGGTATTAACTGGCATGCTGTTCGGAGACCTGTTCTTTGTTTTGTTAGTGAGTAACAGCTCCATACTGTTCACAGAGGGCGAAAATTTCAAATAACCTCAACATTAAAATTTCACCACATTCCAACCAGATTAAATTATGCTCACCACATATTTGTATCTCTGCTGTTTGTTATGTACATTTTCTTCAATACAGCTCTCAAGTTGGCTTGTTTAGTTTTGAATCAGAATCAGAAATCTTTGTTTATCCTGGAGGAAATTGCTTATTTTATGATGGCAAAGACACAGAAAGACCCAGCGACAAGTTCACAGAGACAATGTAAAATATAAAGTCCCAATAAATCCAAGAACTTGAAATACACTATGCTACACACACGAATGCTGGGTATAAATACTATAGATGAGTAACGTACAGTTAAGCAAATTACTAGTAACGCAAATGGGGTTTTAGGGGATGTTATTGCACATAATAGAGATAAGTAGCAAATAAGAAATATTGATGTAAGTAGTGATATGGCACGTTATAATACTATTGCATATAATAATAATGTTGTTGTATAATATGAAGTGATTTAGTGCCCAATAAGAACACTGCAAATGACATTTGCATGTACTTAAAAGACTATTGCATATACTTATAAGATAATAATGCATATAATGATAATGATTTAAACCCAATAAGTAATTGCACAGCGATAAGAAATTGCACAATAATTGCACGGCACTCCAGTTGCTATTGCACTTAAGCTACAAAATGTGGATAAAAGTACTGGGACATACCTGTTTTTCAGGGTTTGGGATAGGGCCCTTACCTCCAGTAAAGGGTAATAATCTTAATGCTTTAATGTACCAAGACATTTTTGACAATGTCATGCTTCCAACTTTGTGGACACAGTTTGCGGAAGGACCTTTTCTCTTCCAGCATGACTGTGTCCCAGTGCACAAAGCAAGGTCCATAAAGACATGGCTGGATGAGTTTAGTGTAGAAGTACTTTACTGGCCCGCACAGAGTCCTGACCTAAACCCCATCCAACACCTTTGGGATGAACTGGAACAGAGTGAATGAATGAGCACAAATTCCCATAGAAATACTCCAACATCTTGTGGAAAGCCTTACAAAAAGAGTGGAAGCTTTTATAGCTGCAAAGGGGAGACCAGCTCCATATTAAAGTCTCTATATTTGAATGCAAGTCCCTGTTGGTGTAATGGCCAGGCGTCCCAATGCTTTTGTTCATAAAGTGTGTGAGACAAATAAAGCTAACAAGTAGTGGAAGTCTCAGGTCAGCCAAAATGCAAAAAACAAACTTCAGACCCCAAACGTATCTTGGTAATTGATGACATTGTCATAGGAAATTTGTTTAAATTTGATTTTTCTAACTATTCATTAAATGTCTTTTAAAAGTATGTTTGACTCTCTAAGGCTGCGCTGGTAGAGAAGCGTCAGCTTCAGCAGTCGGAGAGATGACAATGAAAACATTGTCTGTGCCAAATTCCCCCTTGCGTATCCTCATTTACTTTCAGAATCATGGAAGATCAGGAGCTTTTCCCTTTTCAGCCCAACAGCCTAAGTACCTCAGAAATGGAGGAAAACAATGCATTGTGTGTCTCCGCTGTGTGTCCTTGATTGCCCCTGGGGGACAGAGCTACTGGAGAGGGACTTTTGTTTTGATAATGACTGCAGCAGAGGGTTTCGTTTCAGGCTACACTTTCTCAGAAGTTCAGTGCTAATGATGGATTCAGAGCGTTATTTCCCTTTGTTGGAGAAGGTAGTGGATGGAGCAGCACTGCCAGGTTCTGCTGGATTTTAATTCATCTCTGTGGGCCTGCAGATTACAGACCACTCTGTCAGACAAACAAAATTAGTCAGATGTGCAGTCACTGATGTTTAAGAACTTTTTTTTCCTTTGCTCATGTTCAGTGAAGGAACTTATTCTTACTGTTTTTGTTGCTTGTCAGGAGTGGAAGTTTGTTACATGAAGAAAATAATCTCAGCTTTGTTTGAAAAATGTAAATAGTAGATAAAAAGAAATGTGTGACAAAAATAAACATTTTTACCTCACCATTAAATAATTAAAGGAAGGAAAACCACAACAAATGAGATATGCTAATCATTTTTGCTCATCATGTTAAGTAGGGGTATAAAAAGGGGGAAAGTTGGGTGATGATGCTTGTCAACACAGTTTAAATCCAATGGAGAAATTGTCTCATACAAAAAGAAACCTAATAGTAAAGAAATATCCAACCAATGTGTAACAAAATGCCTGGAAACCAGTGTCATGGAAATCCTTTTCCTTTCATTCTGTCCTCAATGCGTTCATTCATTTTTTGTGCAGCTAGCTTTGAACGCAACACAATGCCTCACAACAGCCTATCAATACGGAGCTTACAGAACTAAAAATGACTATTTTGTTAGGTATCAATAAATGCTGGCCCCTCCATTTCACTGAACAAAAAAGGATGTTCACCACTACTAGCTCCTTATACAAAGGCTGTCATTAGGCCTGGCCTAAATATCTTGATAACTGCTGCATGTCATAGTAGTGAACATATATTATCATAATTTACACAAATGCTTTACCTGAAATCTGTGTCCCATTTTATCTGGAATAATCAGCAATAGTCCAGCCCTCTTCATCAAATAATTAACTATAGTTTATGTCACAACATGTTCTTTTTCAATGGATAACAGATCATCTTTTAGAAAAATGTAAGAGAAGTTCGTTCTATTCAGATTCCACAGCTGAGATATAGGGCACATGTCTGGGTCTTTAAGAGCAGTGTTAAATTATGACCATGCTCTCATGAATGATGACAGGCCTGTGAAAACAAACGCTGAGTGACAAACACAAGCATTCAAATTGTTACATCTGAATGCCTCCTGTCCCTCAATGAGCAATGGAGCATTAAGGTTACTCGTCCCAGTCTCACTTTTCCTGAGGTGACCCTGCTTTGCCAGACAATCAGACGTTCGTAGTTATATTTCTCTATTATGTATTCGATTTTTCATATTTTTTCTGTTTCAAAAATAACACCTGGTTCAGTCTTTTGACTGCCAAAGTATGTTTAGAAGAATGTGTATTAATACACACAGGACTGCAGCCAATGCAGCGTGTCAAATTGTTGCTTTATTATATTTATTGTCACATGCTTTTCTGTTGATCTGTATAGATCTACTTATGTATGTCATTACAGATGGTGTGTTAGATCTGTGTGAAGTTTGCAGTATAAAACAGCTCTTAGGTCTCAGAATAAAAGGCCTGCTTTCCTTCTCTCTGGAGAAGCAGCTGCATGTAATAGCAGGAAGTTGCTGTCAGTGTGTGTTTGGGTCTTCTCTCCTTGTTGGCGTAACAGCGTACGACTTGCATGTGCTCTTACGGAGTTGACTCAACACTTAGCCACTGCTGACACACACTTTAACCTTACACACACCACTCCCTGTTGCCATGACAATTAGCGTCACTGCAGATTTGGCCTGGCTGCCCACTCACTCTCAACCCACTGGATTTTGCTTTAACACTCATGTTCATTGTTATTACTCTCATTGTCCTATGCTATTCAACGTATGTAGTACTGTGCAGAAAAAGGACTGTGCTAATTTCTTTCGTTTCCAGTCAAATGGCCGGTAAATATAAGCTATACATATATAACAATAATTGTTCAGTTTTGTAAAAAACAAAAGCAAAAACATATATTTAACAAAACACTACCTTCAAGCCTCAACATCTAAATCTATATATACACACACACAGTGAGGAACATAAGTATTTGAACACCCTGCGAAGTTCTCCCACTTAGAAATCATGGAGGGGTCTGAAATACACATTGTAGGTGCATTCCCACTGTGAGAGACAGGATGTAAAAAAAAAAAAGTCAGGAAATCACATTGTATGATTTGTAAAGAATTTATTTGTTTTGCACTGCAGCACATAAGTATTTGAACACCTGATAAAATCAGTGTTAATGTTTGGTACAGAAGCCTTTGTTTGCAATTACAGAGGTCAAACGTTTCCCGTAGTTCTTGACCAGGTTTGCACTGCAAC
>JBBIGA010000153.1:7250090-7280358 GCA_037576975.1 Alestes dentex | reverse complement strand
TTACTAAGTGGAGTAGAGGTGGACTTCTTAAAGGCAGAGTAACAGGTCTTTGAGAGCCAGAATTCTTGCTGATTGCCTGGTGTTCAAATACTTATGTGCAGCAATGCAAAACAAATACATTCTTTACAAATCATACAATGTGATTTCCTGAATTTTTTTTTTTTTACATTCTGTCCCTCACCGTGGGAATGCACCTATAGTGTGAATTTCAAACCCCTCCATGATGAAGTGGGAGAACTTGCAAAATCACAGGGTGTTCAAATACTTATGTTCCTCACTGTATATATAATACATATATGTTTCTATGTTTAAACATATATGTATTATACATTTAAGTCCTTTGTTTTTTTTCTGCTTTTCACAGTCCAATTTACACTTAGCAGTCCATAAAACCCTGTTCAGTTTCAGGGTTCTAGTGCAAATCTTCTTCTTTTCTAAGGGTTTCTTGAATAGCTACGCACCCTTCCAGATCCAAAGTGTTGAGTTTTTTATTTTACAGTATGGAGGGAAAACCAGATTTTTTTTTTTTTTAATGCTGTGTACCATTGCGGGCAGTTTTAGTGGTCTTTCAGGTCTTGCACAGTTATTGAGTCCTGTTTCCTCTCTAAATTTGAGAACTCCAGTTTTTAAAACTGTTTTGTTTTGACTTTTTTTAGCCATTTCAAATGTACATAAAAAACATGTGGAAGGCAGTTAAGGTGTGTTTGGGCTGTATATAAGATGTTTAACAGAAGTACTAAACAGTTTACAGATAAATACTCAAATCCACCATGTTGTTGGTTTAAACTGTTTCAATTACATATGAGATAGAATACATTTTACAGCATTTTGTTCACCACTGTAGAGGTGTTAAGGTGTTGCATATAATAAAAATGAACAAGATCTCACAAGACAGTACAGTGCATTTCATTTGTATATGTGGCTTAGGGCGGGGTGCCACTCTGTTAGATTAACTCACATTGTGTTAATTTATATCCACACACCATAAAGCAATAGATTTATTGCCCTCTATGAAAACACTTAAGCCTTACCAGGCATTTGTTTTCCCACACTTTCACTTGCAACCAACCAGCATAGTTGAGTGAAGTGTCTTTTGGGGGGGTTTGTTTGTTTTTTTCTCCGCAAGCAATGTTGTTAACCTCTCATTTTCCCAGCATGTTCTTGTGCATTTCTTTCGCTTGTGGTTGAAGTTTAGGTGAACAGTGTGTGCTGTCCATTGCCTGGATTCCCCTCTCCCATGCTCCATTTCTGCCTTCACTTTTAAGTGTGTCAGAGATGTAGGTCACTCATCTTCTTCCCTGTGTTCAGTCAATTCAATTTGGTAAAATGATAAGAAAGTATCAAATTTAGTGCTTTGAGGCAAGGCGAGGCACAGGAGTCCGCCATACTTAAAATACCGGCTCCCCCGTGTCACTGTTCCTCGAGAGAGAGAGAGAGAGAGAGAGAGAGAGAGAGAGAGAGAGAGAGAGAGAAAGAGAGAGAGAGAGAGAGAGAGCAAGTACACAATCTGTCAGCAAATAGGTTGCTGATGGATGGAGCAAGTGGAGAAGTTGCTGATTTTATGATATTAATTCTGAAAAATGGTTTGATGGCAGTGTGCCATATTATAGTACATCTGATGCGTCTTTCTTGACCCACCATGGCCCATTACTTGGTGGACCACATCAGTTGCTGTAGATGAAATATGAATAATCTTAAAGTGTGATGAAGAATCTTACAGAAACTCAAAAGATCTCTACGGATCGATCGTCAGTTGATTACACCACAACGACTACACAACTGCTATTGTAATATCTTTTAACTGTTTACTCTGCAGAGCTTCTTTAGAGTCTTATTCTTGTGTATCTTTACCTTTGGTTTAATCTGGTTGGCTCTGAGAATCCACAGTCATTTTCTTTCTACCCAGGAGCACACTTCTTTTTCTCCTTTTTTATCTGTGAACTTTTCACAGGGGCTTCAAAGGGATTTTATACAGATGACTTTTCTGAAATGCTTTGAATCTGGCCATGGAACTCTGAAAACCTGTACAGCCTAGGAAATTACTTTCTAGCTTCTTGCTATTGTCCTAGTTTCAAAAGACCCCTGGATCCTATTTCATAGCTATACAGTAGGGCTGAGGCCAAAATAGTTTTTCTGGTTAAACAACTGAAAGGTGTGGGACGGTCACATACTTTTGTGGGCACAATATTTGTAATTGGTGAACGTTTGATCATTGAGCGCTTTGAGCTACATCTTCTGAACAGTAATATCATTAGCTGCTCTTTCATTTTTTGCAAAACCTGTTGCACGGATTAGCCTGCCCAAAGGAGAATGGGGTTACAATTTCTACAAGTTCTCCAGTAAAATGAAGTACCTTTGTCTGGATGTCTGCAGTTGTGAAATGCTTAAATGGGCACCTAAAGCATGCTGTGATGTCATGTAGATCATTCAGACAGATTTTAAAAATGTAGCGTTAAGAGGACAAGCTGCGACCTAAGGGAAAAGAAAGACTAATCTCTCTTGGTAAGGGAATGTAAAAGGGGATGTCTCTCCTAGGCATCAAGCTTAAGCTGGAAGATTGGTCTACAAAATGAAGTACCTGTCCCCAAGGAAGAGCAGCAAGCAGAGCAAGTGGATGTAAGTGACAAGGTCATGCTTTCTATGAGACAGGGGACCACTTCTAGAACCCTCTCACCTCCTGGGAATTTGTAGCATTGACCGTTGGAGTTAAGGTGTCATATTTGTCCCTCAAACAAAGGCCAGGGGCACCTGGAGGCATCTTTCATTCGAAGAGGTTTGTCATGAGAACAGCTACTGTGTGGCCACTTGACTGATGGCTTTGTGCCTCAGCTGTGTGCTTGCACTCCACAAATAAATGCTCCAGCCATGGGACCTTTAGCCATTGAAAGAAAGCAATGGCTCAGACTGATGTGGCCTCCGAGAGTGCTGTTTTGCTGGTTATCTTATAGTCCACAATGCAGCAGTGTGTGGCCAGAGCTGATAGACTGTTATCAGGAGGACCCACCAGTTCACTCTGCTGCATTTCTCAGAGTCCAGGTTGCCCCTTCACTGCTCCTGTCTGCACTGAGGGAGCAGTAGAGGCATTGACACCAACCTCTTATCTGTCACAGTGAATCCACAGATGACCAGGCACAGCTTTATGACTCCTACTTGTGCGGTTGAAATAAGAAAGAGCTCTGACACGGATGACTGTCTCAGAGAGACTGCACCGGCAAGTCTACTGAAGCTTAAGGCTGTGATTCAGTGTTTTCATCTGGTTTCTCCTGAGATCTGAGGGTTATTCTATGCTACGATATCACTCCGGCTATGAACACAAAGCTAGGGGTAGAGATAGCTCTGGCTGTCATCTTCAGAGGTACTTTATTTACTCCTACGCCCAGCTCATTGGAAGCACTGAGATCATGTTGACTCTTTTGGCTTGTGGATTTGAGCACATTGCCAGGGAACGTGGAGTGTGTGCTGTCATCAGTGTTCTTCAGAAGATCTCTCTGCACCCACTGTGTCATCTGTGTCCCCAGTGCCATCATTGTTTGGTTGATACTATGCCTGTTAGATGAGCTCATTGATTTACTGATGGGACAGATGGAGGATGTCACATCAGCCACTGAGAATAATCCTTCTCTGGCCGCAAATATGTCAGCAGAGAACACAAACATTTACACCCATCGTCCACAAGCAGAACAAACTGAATCTTCCTCAAGTGTACTTGTATCACAATCAATCATATTTGGCCATGAAGATGGACCTACAGTTTGGTTCTCCTGCTTGATTTGTGAGAACAGTACAATGCGATGGTGGAAGTCCTCTCTCTCATTCCAAGCATGGTCTGGAGATGTGCCCAGAGCACATGATACTTTGTTTGACAAGGTTTATTTTGGATCTGTAAAGGGTGAGGAGCAGGGTCGTGTGTCATACCTCGCAGGACCAATATAGACCCCAGCACTTAGAGGTGACTGTCTGCCCCCTCTTGCATCGAACCAGTTTCAAACGCTGAGTTCCCCATCTCCACTATTCTGACTCCTCCAGTTTCCTCTGCGCACATTTGGCTCAAAAATGTTCTCACGTTTTGTTGATTTATTTCTCATTCAAACTTATTTTTTTTTATTTGTGTAAGCTTTGATTTGAAACATATGATATACATTTGATGAAATGACAAAAGGGATTTAAAAAACAATGTTTTTGCCATGTTTCTGTTACTTGTTGAAAGAGAAACAAATATTCAGACTAAACCTTGTTGGGCATAAACTGAATATTTAAATGTTATAGCAAAAAAAGATAGCAACTCTAGATTCTAAACTCAAGAGATTAAATGCTTTATTACCAGCAAGGAGCAGGGCTTTGGACGAAGGGCTGCAACGCCTTGTCTCAGATGGTGTTTGTCCTTGAGACTTCCACCGTGTGTTGTGGTTACTGCATCTATGCGTAACGAGAACGAGGTTTTAAATAGACACACACTGACCTTGATAAGGCAGTTAATTATAATTTTACTACTACTGTGATTGTGACTGCTGCTGACTCAGTCCGCCTACTCTACAGACTGTATCTGCGTCGGCAGTGATGATAGATAGCAGTGATAATGAATCTAAATTGATTTTTTGCAGTGCTGCAGAGGGCTGCTGGAGTGTTCATAGCTGAGGGTTAACTTCTGGCCTGGGTACAAGAGCGGGCTGTTATGAGAAGACAGTGTGCCTTTTCTAACATATTTTTGTCCTGTGTTTATATATCACACACTTGCCTCAGAACATGTTGAGTTGTTAGGTAATCTAAAGCTGATTAGTTATGTGGCTTCTGACACTGTATGATATGTTTTAATCTTTAAACATTTCAGAAAGTTCAGGCTTCCATATGATGCTAGTACTGTTTTAGTTCTAGGTTGCATGCGTGAAGCTGAAAGTGAAGTATGGAAATCTGAAACCCTTTAATATTGAAGTTAAAGATGGGTGATGCGGCAAAAATAGAATATAGTTTATTTTTGCCACATAATATCACAGTGTAATCTCACAATATTTTCAACATTTTAATATTCTTGCTGCATCATACATTCTTAACCCATTCTCTTAAACTCGTAGGCCCAGATTTGTTTCCTTGGAGTTTAAGGGGTTAAGTTAGAAGCAGATTGAACACTGAAGTTAAGAATGAGTGCAAGACTTTTGAAACATTTAAAATATTGTGATTTTATTTTGTGATATTATGAGGCATAATTTTATAAATGTATACATTTAATAAATTGTCAGACTGCACAGCTCTAAGTCAAGTTGCCTTTCATCTGAGGAAACTTTGATTTATTAGAATATGCATTTGAGACATTTTCTTCAGTGTCGATATCAGACTTCAGACTGCAGTATAGCATCGTAATGAATATGGATTTACCGGCCTTTCAAACCATGCGGGAGTCAGTGAAGGAAGCTGTGCAAACTTGCTCTGTAAAAATGATTTGTTGTGCCAGCTTAAAATAAGAAATCTGGCTGCTGTAAAATGATGAGTTCAGTGAATTTCAAGCAGGAAGTTCAAAGACGTATTTTAGGCCTGGCGCGTTACTTAGTTAAAATACCAGATCATTTTTACAGTGAATGAGAAGAAGCTGTTCATTAGGTCAAGTCCTGCAGTGAAAGAGACAGAAATTGTCGTCCATTATCCACCTTTCATGATTGGCCGAACCATTCATACCATGTCAGGGCATTAAGGTTTTACTTGCTAAATCACAGATTTTAATGTTGTGTCTGTTCTGCAGTTCAACACTGATGCTTATGAGCTTATGCTTATGCAGTTACAAGGTTGTCGGCCTACATGTCCAAGGTAACGAGAGAGACAGCATGTCACACACACACACACACACACACACACACACACACACACATGCTCAGTGAGTGATTAGTGCCTGAGGGGTGCAGACCTCGCTGGGCTGCTCTTTCCTGGGGCTGCGCACCTCCCTGTTTCACGCAGTGCGGCATCTCTTTAAACACACACTTCAAAGAGCAGCTTTTATAGCAGGGTCTGGAAATGCTAACCTTTGACTCAAAGCATCTCCCACAGCAAACAGGGGCTGTTAAATTGATTTGAGGAGTGAAAGCCCTGCACGTCGTGTTTCTGCTCACTTCCGGTAGCAAATGAAGGCATTTGCCAATCATTAGGCACACAAGTCAGAGGCTGTTTGGGTAATTTCGTTCCAGGGAAAGGGTGACTTAGAAGTGATGCCATGGGCGTTTGGTCATATCAGTGCACCACAGCAACGTATGAATGTGTTTTCTTTACTGGCTGGCTAAGAGCGCTGGGTGGCTGTTACAAATCTGCCGGTTTAAAGAAACTCTGTAGGGCTTTTTTGAGTGTAATCTTTGTGCTTTGCCCTCTTGCATATGTTCACTTACCACAGACAATCATTTTGATGCACAGTGGGAAAGCACCTGCTCATAGGCTTCTATTACAAGTTGAGTATTTTGAATCAAAAGAATGTTTGCTGGATGATTTTCATGTATCTGTCGATTCAGATACACACAAATTATATTCAAATATATAAGAAAACAGTACTGGGTCTGCCTGCATTTGCATTACTGCAGCATATGTATTCAGAGAAAAAAAAAACTGGTTTAGATTAATTTTAGTTCCCTTAGGTACAAACCCTTAGGTACAAACAGTGCAAATGGACTCTCAGCGTCCCTCTGGTCAGTTCCATACATTAAATAAGTTTTGAAGGTATGCAACATTGACTTTCCCAGAGTAATATTTTCCAGCTGAATACCATTTGCACTTCTTGTTTGTACTTCTTTGCACTGTGACCATTTTTAATGTAAAAATAAAAAAGCCTGGAGTCAAGGTAAAGATATGGAGTCAATTAAGCTTAAAATATAACGTCAAAAGAATATGGTACAATTGTGTTCTCAAACCAAAGGTACTGCAGACATACCCTTGAGCTTTTTACCCCAGTAACAGTGCACAGAGAGGGTACAAGTGCACCTGCCTTGCTAAAACAGGTTACAGGAGAAAAGTTCAGCGAACATCAGTTAGGTGCAGTTCTCCTCTCTGGCCTGCCACTTACACCACCCAACAGTTGTCAAGCACCAATAGCCACAATCATGGTGTATAACTCCTGATCTCACAAGCCTAATCTAAGCTGCTCATAGCAATGCATTTGCCAAAACAGATGGTATTCTGATTTCATAAACTATTCAAGCACCAGTAGTTCACCCGAAAATCTCATTAACACAACGTTCCCCTTACATCAAAGCTAGTCAATCCACAGAGTCATGTTTAGTGTCTGATACAATACTTTATTGTATATATTGTGTCTGTACTGGAGATGTATAATGGTCATAGGAATAAAGACAGAGCTCTCTCTCTCTCTCTCGCTCACACACACACACACACACACACACACACACACACACACACACACACACACACACACACTGCACATACTGATGGCAAGAGGCCTGTAGAAAGCTGTCAAAGGTTAATCTGCCAAATTCTGGACCCAGTCATCATGGCAAAGACAGCTGGGTAACGTCCAGCTTGACTGTGTGCCTACGTGAGCAGGTCACAAGAGAATTGAGTGAAATGTTGTCCAAAAAAACTTACATTCAAAGAGATTTGGAATATTACCCTCAATTAATGTGTGCCAAAAGCTGGCCGAGCCTTTCATGCTTATTAATTGAGTCATCTTTTCCCTTTTCACTCACAGGCTGTGGGAATTAGAATACACACCAAACATCTGTTCTGCGCAGCGTTCCTCACACCTTTTCACTGGGATGTCTTACGTAACAGAGATTATGTTTGTGTAAACAGTGGCTTCAGGAACACCTCTGGTGTGTCAGCATTTGGAGCTTTGATTTGACTGTCCTTTCACACAGACAAATTTAACACATTTGCCACCTATGACCAGGCCTTGATTTCTAGTTGTACTGCCTGTACTCAGCACTGAAATTTGAGGACGGGGGAGTTGGTTTTAACTCTCACAAATCAAATCAGGCTTTATTTCATTTTCTCATGGTTTCACATATTGTATGTTACTCTGGGGTTAAGCATCATAATTGCATTTAGGGATGAAAGATGGTGATTCAGCTTTAAAATTTGTAGCATACACAATAAAACAGATGGCTACTTTTTATGTAGTCATATATATCGTTCTAATATATGGCTCTAATAGAATTACTTTTTCCAAATATAAATAATAGATTTGAAAATAAGAAAATAAATATAAATTATGTATTAGAACAAACATAAATAATATGCGTACAACACTTGGCCATTTCATCTCTATTTTACTTTGTTTGTATAAGCATTTCTAAAGCTCTGACCTCACCTTGTGACAGTCTAATATTTTTGTACTTATCATCCAACACATGGTTTGACTCAGTCAATACTTCATTAAATTAAATCAGATGTGCTGGTGATGGAATTTAGCAAATCTATACAATGGCTGAGGGCACTGATGAAAAGTCAGGAACCACACCTTCGTTCTTCTAACGAAACTCTCTGCGAAAATGGTCTCTGATTTAATAATAGCGGACCGTTTTAGTGCCGTATAGATCTGTTTACAAAAGGTTTTTTCACCATAGAGAAGAATTTCACCACAGTTGAATCATTTGTGCGTTCACATGGTTCTTTGAGTGCTCACAGAACAAACTGAGGAACAATTTTAAAGATACTATAGAAGGAAAGTGATAAATCTACCAACTACTTAGACCTTAGCCTGAGACCTGTGCAGAAATAATCATAGAGTTAACTGGTGTGAAATTTGCTAAAGAGTTAAATTGAATTGTTGTGAGGCCACCCCCAACTGTATCATTAGGTTTAGTTTTTACAGCCATAGCAACTCCAACTCTTCTTTTTTATCCTTGTTTTATATTCGGGTATCAAAACAGGGACTGTGTTTGATTTGCAGGTAACCTTTCTCTTTGGCTCCCAGTGGAACAGCTTACTGGACCCTAGCCATGAACCGTGAAAATGCCATTCTCATATAGACAGCGTTGGCCAGACTCGATTCTTAATTGCTCACAACAGGAGTTACACATGGAGCAAATGGAGCAAATGGAGATTATTACACTCTCTCCGGGTTAATGTTTCAGTCGGTCTTGTGACTTGTGCTATGAGAGAAGAAAAATAAAAAATGTGTAGCTATAGGGCTTGTACTGGATGTGAACCAAAGTCAACCTCCTTTTGCTGTTTTCAGTGGCTTAATCCCAGCGTCACAGCTTTCAACAGGAGGAGCCTCATAAAGAAGTTAGAGTGAAGTTAATGTTAGTGCTCATTAACATTTCACTTCTTTGAGATAAGTCTGGTGGAAAACTCATAAAAGCCTCAGTTACCATTGCATCTCTCTCTCCCTGTCTCTCTCTCTCTCTCTCTCTCTCTCTCTCTCTCTCTCTTTCTCTCTCTCACTCGCACTTTTTCGCTCAGTCTCTCCCCATCAATAATACATCTTTTGAGGTACTTACAAAGTGGTCTAGCCCACCATCTGGAGCCACTGTGGTATTTAAGATGTGGTTATAGAGTGTCTTGTCTGAGCGGGGCTTCAGTTAAATCATCTTGATTGGTCATCCTGTCATAGCATACTCAGACTGAAGTTATATTAGCTTCTCCTATTCTATATAATTCTATTACAGAAGTGTGGCTAGCTTCATCTGTACCAATGGACACACATCCTTAGCGACTCAATTCCACGCGCATGACAGCTGCCCTACAGTCCCTTTACTTGTCTTCACATGAAATGTTAGTTTTATGTAATTGCTGTCACAAGAAAACCCCTACAATGATACTTTTTACACTGTTGAGAAATGCCAGCTACACTTCAAATTGTATTTTAATGGTCAGTTTGCCAATAGACATTTTGTAATACCAACTTTTCAGCAAATCATATTCTGTTTGGGGGGTTACCTAATTTTCTCCTCATTTTAATCATGCCAGATGTAGGTAAATGTAGTGTTAAGTGTCTTGCCCAAGGACTATTATAGTGTGGCGTACTATACTGGACCCCAGTCTTCCCTCTACATTTGACAGCAATGATATGATGTGTATTGATTTCAGATTTGCTCTTGCTGTGAAGTCATTCAAACTGGCCCAAACAACATTTGTTTGAAAATGGTCTGTGTTGACAATGATCATATTCTTTCTTTTTTAATTGCAGGAGACAGACCTTCTGGACATTTCTTCTATCAAGGATGCTAGAACAGGGAAATACTCCAAAACGCCCAAGGTAAGCTGTGTTGTCAAGCTTCACGCTTCAAAACTGACCTTTAGAGAGTGTGTCAAAGATACAACCTCTACATCCACACAAGCATCCTTTGCTACTTCCCTAGAGTGCTGTAACAGACCCCTTTGCTAAATATTGAAACAAACATTCATGCAAATAATATTTAGACAGGAACGTGTTGACAATACCCAAAGCTCTCCTCGGCTGTGCTTGCCAGGAATTTTTTACTGCATCCCCAGTTTCTCCTCAGCAGTGATAAAAATGTTCAACATAGTGGTTTACACAGTTACATCCTTTCCTTGTGCCTAGATTAATCCTACAAAAATAAACAAGAAACAATTGCTTTCATTTGATAAGTGATGAATGTTGTTGGAGGGAAAGCACACCCACAGTCAGAACAGCCTGGAGTAAAACAGATCATTTTCCCTGAACTAAATGTGTTGTTTTTTCATCGTTGGCCAGTGACATGGTACAGAGGAGTCGCAGTGTTCAGGGCTGGAAGCAGAACAGATGAAACAGAGTCTGTGTTATCTGAACTAAAACGATTTTGGAACTCATTACACTCCTATGTGTAAGTGTCATAGTCTGAGGGTTGATGTGCTTTTCATGTTGAAGCCCATTAAGAGCAAGAACGGACCTGTGCCACATATAAAGTGAACGCAGTCACAGACAGAATGTGAGAAGCTAATATTCCAGCCCCAGTTCAGTAGCCAGACCAAGGGATGCCAAAAAGCACATCACTTTCTGTAATTCTGTTGGGCCATTTTTGATAGACAAAAGCTGCCCTGTATCACTTATGCCAAGGGGCAGTTTACTGAAACAGTAAGAGCCACATTCCGCTGAGTCGTGACTGGATACAGCGGGGAGCACTGCTAGAGGCATTCAGTGTCGGATGGCCAGAGAAGCAGACATGCCAAATGACTAACAATATCCATAAACGCACCCTAATCCATTTATAAAAATCAGCGACCTCAGCTAAACATAGTTTTAAAACATAGTGTCAGGAGATGAGTCACAGCTCAACTATGAGTACCTTAGAAGCCCTGAGGAGCCCTGAGGAGCACTGACCGCGTGATCCGAAGAGCACATGAAGGCTTCTGTTTTAAAATTCACTATTTAAAATGATAGTTTGGGGAAAAAAATACACCATTTTCAACTTATCCCATATGTAGTAGATCAGCCAAGACATGTTTGGTGTCCAAAGTTTGCTTCTTTAGTTTGCAACTGGAGCCGGGAGGCTAATGTTCCTACCAAACACTGGAAGTCCATAGTCACTCCTGTCTTTTCCATGAATACAGGTCCAAAACGTCTCCAAAGCTGACACAGAGTTCATGATATGACTAACTTTGATAGAAATTTTAAAAAGCTTCCATGTGTAAATGTCATTTTGGCTGCAGCAGTGATCTAAAGGAATAGTTCTAATTTGCAAGGACAACAATTTCCCCACACCGTAAGACATAGTTTGTCTGGAGCTTTTCAGTTCTGCAATATAGCTACAAACAAACAAGGGCAATTTCAGATGATAAGCATTTTGTGCTCCTCTCACTACCAGACTGTGGTCAGTCATGGACAGAATATGAGTGGCAAGTTCGATAACCTTCCACCTGACGAAGAATGTTTGTATTCAGTTTTGTAAATGTGTTTAAAAAAAAGAGCTAAGGCTCATTATGTGAAGAAGACCCAGCAAAAAAGAAAAAAAGAAAATGGTCATACGTTGTACACAACTGTCTGCCATATGGTGCCCAATGCTCAAGGTAGCATGGTGTTAAGGTGATGCCATGGGGAAATTATGACATTCCCAATGCAGTGCAGTCTTGTCACTTATAATCTGAAAGTACCCTAATGGAACCTTAAACTTTTTTAGTCACAGCCATGCACGCTGGCCACATTAAAACCGGGTGAGCAGGAAAAATGGGTAAGGGTAAGCATCTGAGTGACTTTGAAAAGGGCCGAATTGTGATGGCTGGACAGTTGGGTCAGAGTATCTCCAAAACAGCAGGTTTTGTGGGGTGCTCTTGGTACAGAGTGGTTAGTGTCTATCAAAAGTGTTGCAAGGAAGACAAGTGATGATTTAACAACAGGGTCATTGTCACCAAAGGCTCACTGATGCACTGAAGGCTGCCTGTTCTGATCCCAAAGACATTTCTGAAAAAGTTAATACTGACTGTGATAGAAAGGTGTCAAAACACACAGGGCATCATAAACTGCTGCATGTGGGGCTGTGTAGCTGCAGACAAGTTAAAGAGCCCATACTGACTCCTGTCCACTACTGGATGGATAAAAGAACACTCCATAGCTAAAAACAATCATAGCAGCCACTGGCAGCCTGAAATTTGTCTATGCTTTTGTCCGTTTTAAGAGATAACAGTACATCACACTCATTCATTTAATCTATAAAACAGTTATATACTATTAGTCACATATGCATTTTCCTTTTATATATAAAATCAGCAATGCCTACATTAACTCCAGTTCCCTTATGATTCCCTGCCTTGCCTCATACATCACCCAGCGTCTCTTTAGGAACTGTTAAAGTTCCCTTTTCTGCGTTTGACCTCATTAAATTCAGGTTGGAGTTTGCATGCCTTGCCACAACCGGCCTTTGGTTCTGTCTATGCAAATTCTGATTTGTGCTAAAGATGCGCATTATGACTCAACCAAACCACCGGAGCAGCACTGCATCAAAATTCAAATAAGACTACAGTACTTCTTCCCAAAGAGCTTCATTTTAAAAGACTGTTCCTTTTAAAGAGCAGTTAATCCTACTGGGAACATAATGGATGGATGTGTGTGGATATTCAGAGACTGACTGAATTAAGTAAAAGGCAAAAAAATACAAGTCCTTGCTGTGCAGAGTGTTGTCCAGGTTAAGTAGGTTAATTAGCATATGTCATCCCACTCGTATTTGACGTTGATTGGATTTAGCTTTTTTTTTTGACAACAGCTGCCACATAGCCCTCAAATTAACATCCTTGTGCGTGTCAGGTAAACAAAACAGGAGCAAAATGACAGTCACAATGGAATGAGACAGTGTGTGCATGTGTGTGTTTGTCTCTTTTGAGTTGCTGTGCTTGCTCTGATCAGAGCCCTTGGCCAAGTTTATTAATGTCTCGATTTAAGTGTTGTTGCATCGAACACTGCACTTCAGCTTGCTGCCTCAGAGCTGTAGCCTTTGGGTAAACCTCTCGCTAGGAATGGCCTAATCCAATTTTTGTGCCCTCACTCTGGTCCTCGTTCTATAATATTGAGCATTAGTGAATACTGAGTCCAATATATTAATAATAATAGATCCCCTTCAAGGAGTTAAACTTAGTAATAGAACTGATGTGCTGTTTTTGCTAACCCCAAGATAGTGTACTTAGTATTGACCAGAGGTGGAAAGTAATGAATTACATTTACTCACGTTACTGTAATTGAGTAGGTTTTGTGAGTAATTTGTCATTTTAAAGTAGTTTTTGAAATAGGTCATTTTACTTTTACTCAAGTACATTTTGACCCAAGTATTTTACTTTGCTACATTGGAAAACCCCCCGTTACTGAGTAAAATATTAAATGCGGGAAAAAACAATCTGCCTGAACTGAAAGGAAATTGCACATTTGCGCGCAGAATAGAGAGCGTAGCCTATCATTGGATGATGGCTGGTGCTGAGCAAAAGATAGAGGGCATGGAGGAGGTTGGGGATTGCCAAGCAGAGACACTGAATTCCCGTGGAAGAGATGAATCAGAAAGAGAAGGAAATCCTTGGCCTTATCTCAGCCAGCTTTTTGTGTTCAAATGCAAACGAGGCAATAACTTCATCATGCAATGCAAAATGTGCCTGCTTGGTTGTCTTTAAAATGTTAGTGTCCTGGACACTTTCAGTTTGGTTGGTTTAAGTTTCATATGTGCCATTTAGTAAGTCTGCTTTGAGTAATTTTTACTCAAAGTAAATTTTAAATTAAGTACTTTTTTACTTTTACTCGAGTAGATTTTTAGATGAGTACTTTTACTTGAGTAAAATTTAAGCAAAGTAAAGATACTTTTACTTAATTTCAATTTTTCTGTACTTTTTCCACCTCTGGTATTGACTTATGGTCCCATTTGATTGACTGATTTGATTATCTGGCTGCTAGTTACTTTAAAATACTGCAGTGTTATTCATATTCACATAATGGTTCACAGTAAGCCCGGGTTTCTCAAGCACTGGGCCGCGGACCACTGATGGTCCGCAAAGGCTTTTGATTGGGCCGCAAATCTAAAATCAAGACAGGCCATTGGTCCACAATTGGTTATTTAATATCATCTAATGTGGTCAAGTGGGCCTTGGCAACATGCTGTGATAAATAGGTGGGCCTTCATGTTGAAAAGGTTGAGAACCATTGCAGTAAGCTACACTTATTATTAATGACCTACTATTTTATAGTATTTTTCTGTCATTGCATGACAGTGCATGACCATTGTATAGTGCTTTACATGCATGGGGTAGTATGTTCTTTTCTGATTATTGTATGTGCAAGTACTGCTAATGCAGGTTCTTAAAGTCAGAATGGACACTGCAGTTTCTAGTTTGTACAATCATACATTTCTGAATGTAGTGAGGTATCAGGGAGGGTACTTGACCCAGTGGTATGGTGGGAGGGGGAGGTGAAACCAACTGTTTGGCGCACACTGATGTCGTCAAAAATCAGAGGAGTTTAAAATGCATCCCTGTTTGAGATATATGGTCAGAGAACTAACAAGGTTAAACTAAACAAGGTCATTTTGATTTCAATTTGACCCTAAACCAGAAGGGACATGGCAAGTCCAGTGAGAGCACTTCTGTGACACTAATGTCTTTGCAAAGCTTGTTGCAAATTCCTTGGGAAGAATTGTAGCAGGAGTGTTTTATGTACATTCTTCTGGTGGCATGCAGCTGGTAGAAAGCAGTAAAAACGTAACGCCTGTGCACCCGCATTTATTGTAAGTCTAGTTTAACCAAGTATGGCCAATGAAAGCTGGCTAGCTCACGGACTGTTAAAACCCTGGCCTGGCAGATGCTCATTGGGTCATTGTCCTCTTTCAAACAGTTATGTACTGCCCACATTCAGACTGCTTGTTATCTTGTGAAACTGTGCCTCATGTAAGTTTTGTAAAACACACAGCTATGCAAGTAGTGGAAAAAGAGCTAAATATCTATAACATACACTACCAGTAAAAGTTTGGACGCACCTTCTCATTCAGCAATTTTCTTTGTTTTTATTATTGGCTACATTGTAGATTAATATTGAAAACATCACCTGTTGCTCTGATGCTTTGCACACTCTTGGCATTTTTTCAATCAGATTCATGAGGTCTCGACCTGGAATGGTATTTAATTAACAGGTGCGCTTAGTCAAGAGTTAATTATTGGAATTTCTTGCCTTCTTAATGTGTTTGGGACCATCAGTTGTGATGGTAGGGTTGGTGCATGTCAATACCAGTGCCATTAAATTACAATTAGATTGGCCCTGATCACGATCCACTGGATTGTACCTGAGCATCCATACTATTATAATGTACAGAAATAGGGTTTGACTTAAATACTGAAAATATGTCTTTTAGTAAATCATTTCCCTAATAGACAAGAATGACTGAAAGGGCATTTCAGTCACTGCAATGTATTTGTTTTGGTATATGAAAAATTCCTTTCAGTGAAAGCCTTCCACTGAAATGTTTTCAACAAATGCGTTTTATACTGACAAAGCAGTCGGTATATGATGACTGTACTCTTGTTTGTTTGAATGGGAATGTGGGGCATAATTAAATGAAGTTTGTACAATGAGGGATTTAATAGCTTTTGGTCTTATATTGTTTATGAATGTGCTGGATACTCCTCTTAAGGCTCTCATGTTTCTGAAGCTGCTCTTATTTCCTACTTGCCAAAGTCTCCCTGACTGTCAATAAACAGACACAGTTCTCACCTCTCTCTTCATGTTTTTTTCTCTCATTTTCTCCTAGAACATCAGGTTTTCAGTGCTGTTATCCTGAATAAAAGGGTTTACATAAGGCGCAAAATGCAGATGTGACGATAATAGTGGCAAATGTGTGTTTAGAATACTGTTAGAAGACTTTTTTAATGAATTAAAAGATTATAAAGTGAAAGCATGAATAAATAAGTGCTGTGTCTTTAAAATGTATGTAACCATCATAAGAACTACACTACTGCAAGCAAACGCAGCTGAGAGTTATATGAAGACCAGCAGAACCAGCAGTTTGGTCAGCTAATGGAAAAAGACCTGCCCGACCTAGTAAATCAAAGCCAATGTATAAAACACACAAGCACATGATTTAAAACCAAGTGTTTTTTAAAAATCTCAAAACAAACACAGCATAAAGCTCTTATTGATCTTCTTTGATCGATTGAACGTAGTCCTAATGGCCAGTGCCTGTTCTGGCTTTAGGACGTCCCTACTGTAGCCTGTGGTTACAATCAGATTATAATTGACTCTGACTCACATATATGGGTTCAAGTTAATAATAAAAACTGTTCTCACTATCATTTGTCATGATATTCCCTGTCCTATAAGAGTATACAGTAAAGGTGGGTGATATATCAAAACATCACAATACCCGGAGAAAGTTTAACCACACATGGTATGTCACAATTTTGATACGATATGTCAGAATTTATTTTTACTGAAGTTAATGAGTGATGACAAAAAAGAAGTAGTTAAAATATTTTTAAAAAGCTGAGAACATGTGCTTTTGATTCAACATGTCACATGCTGCACTAAACTACATCCTGGTAAACATGACTAAAGCTCTGTTTGTAATGAAACAGTTGGGCAGTGGTCTGTAAGTACTGATGTAAATACTGATTACACAATGTTCAGAATGTTGTGACATTATCACAATGATGATAAATATCATCATATTACCCAACCCTAGCATCAAGATTTGTACACTTTAAATTCAAATGCATGCCTCATTCAATACATCACATGAAAAATAGAGCTGAATTAGTCAGCTCTAGCTGCTCCCATAAAAGTGAGCATTGCTCAAAAGCCTCGAGACTGCAGCTTTAGATCTCTGTGAGTCTAATAAATATTAAGTAAGTATATAGTGTTTGTTATATAATTTACCCTGCAGTGTGCAGTGTCTGCAGATGTGGTCAAACTGTGACATTTTCTCATGCTAATCAATATAACCTTTGCTTTATTGGGAACACGTTTTGAAAATTTGTCTTATTTTTGTGTTTAGTAATGGACAGGAGCAAAGTACAACAACTCTTGTGTTACATATGAACTATAAAGAGTATAAAAAGTATAAAGTATGTAGAACATACAGTAAAGCGTATGAAGTGATAAAAAAAAACACTAGCTAATACTGAAAAGATTAAATTCTGAAAGGCAGTCAAAGCAGAATTATGACATAGTCGTCTAATACTGCATTTCAGGCAGTGGATGTGTTGCGTTCAGACTAATGACCAGTTCTGGAAATGTGCGCAATTATGTCGGAGACAATGGAGACATACGGACACAATGGGAGTACACATGTAGAACCAGCTTGCTCATCTCTGTTCATTTGCAAAAGCAACAAGAGTAGCAGTATTGTAATGAGCTCCCACAATCTGTGGAAACCTCCACTTTTTACAGTTCCACTTACAACCCAATTAAGCATGCGGAGGAGTAATTAGATGCCTGGCAAACTGACCCTAGCTAAATGGGTAATGTGCTCTTTTATTTACGAGCATAATAACGCTTTAATAAACTTAGAACTGCTCTTTTTGTCTTGAATTGTGAGTACCTGATAGCTCGCTAATTTAACTACTTAAGCTAAATAAGCAAGTGTTGAAGGTAAGCTAATGGACAGCCACAGTAAAACCTTGTACCTTAGAGATCACACAGAAAGATGTGTAGGTATTGTAGAGTGAAAGGACATACAGTAAGTAAACGCTAAAACTTTTAGTAGCAAGGCCGCCAACTCTTACATATTATCTGTGAGATTCACGCAATCTCACAGTCTCACATCACACTTGCCATTTTTCAGGTTCTTTTCATAATGGCCTCCCAACTGGGTCTGTGTCTTTATAAAGTCTTATAGTACTACTTACACTCCAGCTTTATGAAAAAATCTCTTGAAAGCCAATGGTGGTACTGTTCTGAGAAATTAATTAGTGTGAAGGACAGTGTGCTAACTAGCACGTTATTGCCAGTCCTTGGATATAATGCAGGGCACAGTTTGCCAGAAACCTTCACTAGATGCATGGTGAGTAGATGAGAATTTAACAAACAAATAGAAGTAAGGCTCCAAGGTTGGGGGGTTTGAATCAAGGTCCTGGCCTTGTGTGTGTGGAGTTTGCATGTTCTCCTTTTGGTGGAGTAGGTTTCCTCTGGGGTCTCCGGTTTCTCCCACAGTCCAAAGACATGCGCATCAAGTGAATCGAGGATTCTAAATTGACCGTAGGTGTGAGTGATTGGCCCAGGGTGAGTCCCTGGCTCGCGCCCGTAGACCCTGGGAAAGGCTCCAAGTACCCGCAAGCCTGGTAAGGATTAAGTGGTTATAGAAAATGAATGAATGAATGAATGAATAAAATAGAAGTAGGCCTAAGTATTTTTTTTCCTGTCACTGTTTTCCCAATTTTCTTCCCAATTCACCCTCCCCGTGTTCGTGCTTTGTGATTGGGACAGTCCTAAATAGTGCGTGGAACTGGAAATGAATAAATGGGGAGAAAATTGGCAAAAAAAAGGATGACCAGGTCAGCAGAAAGCTAACAGCAGATTCTTCCCCCAACTCCTGATGGGGGAAGAGGGTGGGCCATCACTGTGACATTACTGGGGTTTGATCTCCCCACGATCCTGTGATCCAGTGCTTAGACTGTTTAGCATGTAGAAACGGTTCTGCTGTAAAATGAATGTGATTCTGCTTTACCTGGGTAAAATAATAAGCTAAACAGTAACAACCAGTGCCAAAATACAGATAATCCTAAGCTCTGAAATCCAAATATAACCAAGTGAAGAATCTGACAGCACCACTCATTGCTGTTAACAGGCTCTTTTCAATTTGTCTGCATTCTATATTCTTTATAATTGGACTATATTCTGGCCTCAGAATAGGATGACCAGGTTAGCAGAGAGCTAACAACAAATTATCTGGAAATTATTAATGCTGAATGAGAGGAGGTCCAGAAAGCTTAAAGTCTTAAATGATGTCGCTTACTCCTTAGCATGTCACTTAAACATTGTTTTAATGTTTTTTACAGTTTTAACAGATTTTAACAAATCTCCAATTATATTTTAATAAGCTTTTATGGTATTTTACCTCTGTAAAGCACACTGAATGACCTCTGTGTAGGATCATGTTCTATATAAATTAACTCGCCTTGCCTTGCCTATTATATTTTACTTACTGTTTTTGTATATTAAACTGAGAAACTGTGAAAGTTTTGGCGGTCCAGTTACATTTTGTTGATTTTCTGTATGAAAATAAATATAAAATTCTGCAAACTGGAATGCACAATTTTGCTTTTATGTTTTTGTTCACTATAAAACTGTCCTGTAATGTTTGTACTGGCAGTCGTTTGTAACTTGTTAAATTAATCGAATAAGCTGTAATCGTGCATTAAATTATGTAAAAGTGTGTTCCCTCTCGAGTACGTGCACTTACATTAACTTACAAACACAACAAAACATTTGACCAAACTTTTGCATTTGACTGTAGAAGTTAGAGCTTGGCAAAGGTTAAGCTTTTATTCAGTAATATTTGAAATAAAATTTCAGGGTTTTAAGAGAAATATAAAATATATTGAAAAGGACAGACTCACAATGCAAACTAAGTATCTGTATTACGCTTTACAGTCTGATGCCACTCATGGCTTCCTACAGTAAGAAATAAGTAGTGTGCAAAAATCAACAGACTCAGCATCGTCCCCTGCAGCCCTGTTCTCTTTTCAACCCACTATCTGACAGAAAGAGAACAATACATGAATAGCTGAGCAGTTTTACCCAGACCTGCTGGACTCTATGGTGGATTTTTCTTTCGGGTTTTTGTGACTCACAGTTCAGAATATATGATTTGTCAGGGATTTCCACCCGGTCTTGGGCACAAAATGGTGAGAACCTTTATGTTCGACTAATGTACTGGAAGGAAAGAGAAAAGATAGCAATTAAAAAGAGAGGGAAAGAGAGTGATTACTGATTCCATGAGCTGCCAAAGTGTACATTAGGACTGCTGGAAAAACACTGCGCTGAAAAAGCTGGAGTGCTGTGATCGACATGCACGCTGATGTGCACATCTCATTTTCTACGGGCAGTCGTTCAGATTAATTGCACATTATCTGTGCCAGGCTGAGCACTCTCTAATGTCTTATCGTGAAGGTAACAGGAAGCTCAGTGTCAGAGGATATCGCGGCACACCGGAGAGGGCTTCTAACTGCGCTTATCTAGATGCAAATCTCCCGCACATTCCACATAATACAGTAGACCCCTGTTCAGGACCGCTCTCTGGAGTCTCTAAGCTCCTCTTTGAATTCTGCATGCTTGTCAGGGATGGTGAAACTGTAGAAAGGCCTGATCCTGCCGTCGAAATAGGAAGTGGGAATAGTTTGGGCTGCTACACCTGTTCAGTAGCCACAGTGTGCAGTGGAATGGGGCTCATGTTTTAAACTGAGCGAGAAATCAAACTTCAGAAGCCTCATGGCATGATTTCATTTTGGAGATTTTTATTTTTTGTATTTCGTGAATTATCCTGTCAAACTGTATAAATAATGTATTGTGTCATATTGTTTGAACATTGTGTGTGGTGTGGGTAGTGTGTTAGTTTGGGGCCTGAGTTTCAGTTTGCGACACTATTTGTGTCTCTGACAAAGTTAAAAGGCTCTACAGTGCCGCTTCTATTATGGTGCTTTCCAGAAAATGTCATTACGGAACTCTACAAAGTGTTAGTAAATTGCAGCTATATAGTAAATAAAGTTTTACGTAATTGTCTCACTTATTTGAATATCCCTGAAATAGGCATCGTGTCCCCACACTTTTGGCTGGCCATATACATGTGTTAAACATAGCTGATGCTGAAAAAACATAAATGAAGGAAGCAGCTGAGATTTTACAGACTCCCAGCAATCAATGAGGCATTCAGAAGCCTAGTAGACCCTGCAGACCTCTGCAGGGTATTCAGGAAGGCCGTCTGCATTTAACTCTTGATCACAGAGCATCAGTAGCGTATAACCATTCGAAAATAAGCCCCAAGCCGAGCTAATCTTTCCCACAATCCATATTGATGTCTCTCTGTGTTTCGAAAATGAATTTGACAAGCACCTCTGCCAAGGACATCCATTCTCTGTGTGTTCTGTGCTGGCTGCCCTTCCAGTCAGCATCTTAGCAATCAGTGTAGTGTTTCAGTGGATCTGACCCAGTGTGTGCAGGAAAAACTGCCTTTACACCACTGGAAGGTTTGTTAGAGGGTTTATTCTGCACCTCACTGCGGGAAGGTGAGGAGGAGGGGGCAGGCAGGTGAAAGGTCCATCTTGTTAGACTGTTGCTATAGCGATGGAGGCCTAGAGAATGGTTTAATGAGTGTAAAGAAGTGGACTGAGACAGTTGCGGGCCCTGCCAGGCCGCTCCACTTCAAACCCTTCACGAATCGCAGATCCCCCTCTACGCCTTTCAGCCACCTCCCCACAACACGCTCACTCCACCAGAGCTGTCTTCACTAGACAAGCTGAGCAGTTCCCCTCTCCGTCTGCTCCTTCTCTGCTCCATTTGATTCAGGGTCGATGAAATATGAGATCGCGTGATCAAATTGTTAACCTTTAACTAAAAGTCACTGAGTTTAGAATGACACAATGAAACCAAATACATGGCTGGTTGGTTGGTTGCCCACTGTTTTGTAAATAACACACGCACATAGACCAGTATTATAACTAGTTATACTCCATTATTATAGAGTTGCTGCCAGAACAAAACCATGTCAAATTTGGTGTACTTTGTTTACTTTTTTATATGATTTGAAAACATCACTTGTGACAAAAGTTTGTGGTGAGTGAACTGCCAGAAAAGTTTTAAATCATTTTCCATTAACTTTCATTATTAGTGAAGGCTGATATTTGTTTCTCCTGTACAGCTGCCATTTTGGAAGTATGAGATTTTGTTCTGCAAGCAGAATGATTTTTGCACCTTAAATTTCGTTGTTCCTTGAAAAAGTGACAACGACAATTAAGATTTATCTTATCTTACCCTGCAATACAGCATTAACATTGCCGTGCCTTAAACGTGTCATGGATGATGTCATATGCTGTTATTTCCATTATGGGTACGTTATATCTTACCATTACTAGTTATTGTTATGACAGACACTGCAATTCCATGTCTTGACCTTACATTAACGTGACTGTCATGATATTACAATATGTTGTAGCACCTCTCGTGAAAATTTTGGATTATCATGACACTGGTAAATCAACTGATATCTAAGGACAATATATACTGCAAGAATATCCTGTTAGTTTTACAAACATTTGGAGAATTCTGCATAAAATGGAGAATGCTGCATTAGCAGCAAATTTTCTTAATCACTGACGAGCAGCAAATTTGGACAGTTTCTTTAAAGCTGAATGTAAAATTCTGTATTGCTGCTAGTAACCTACTTTTTTGGGGTATTTGTAGACATATTATCTTCCACTCTAAAATACATTAATGACTGATATGCAACACCAGACCAACGTAATGTTCTAAAGTGATAATAGTTCTAAACTATTTAAATATAAAATAAATATAAACAATACACACAAAGGTTACATGTTTAATTTGGATCATTTGTATACATTACATTGAAGACTTTTTTGAAAAACACAAAGAGCTTCCTTTGTTGATAGTTGCACACTGGATGCAATGTGTTTTGAGCATCAATTTTAAAACACTTCTCACCCGACTCTGCCGTTTCAGGTCAAGATCGTCACATGAATACTAAGATGTCAGCACTTTCATTCCCTGACTCTTGAGGCATTAAACTGACTTATGCACACCAGTATTGAAATTCTATGTGTGCGGGCACAGTAGCGCATACAGCACACCTCCAGCATACTGCATTTGCCAAACAGTCTGGATAATATCTTAACGTTACTTAGATTAGTAAATAGTCAGTACAGTACCAAGTGTTGTGTTGCCAAAGTGAACACTGTAGAAACAGCAGTGGACATTTACTTTAGCTTTCTATAGTAATCCATTATTTCATTAACTGGTTGACTAGCAGGTCCAACTTTTGCGACCCAAAACAGAAGACTGTGTTGTGTTTGTAGCTATGCGTTCTTAGGTGGACAACTTCCGCCTGAAGTTCACTAAACTCTAAAGTATAAGAAACGGAAAAAGATAAATGATTTCAGAATGAACCGGCCACGAATTCCTAGCTTATCTGCTAATGGTAGTCACTGGTTAACAAAACAACAACTTTTATCAACTAAAACAAAACTGAGCTTAGACTCCTTAACATACATCATTGTAGTTGCATCAAAATGCAATTCCAGATTATTACCGCAGAAGTGTGAGAATGGTTTCTCCAACTCTGAAGAAAGAGTTTAATGACCAACATGTGTGATGGCTGCTTCTTGCACTTTTTGGCTTTGGCGGTTCTTGCTCCCACAATGCAAAGAGTAATAATACTCTTATTACAGAAGAGTAATAATTCTGGATATTAGCAAGGTACATTTTTACTGACCTTTCTAATAGTATGTGACATATACCACAACGTGTTTATTTCAGATTTATGCATGATGAGACTCGAGAACTATAAACTATATTGTGGACAACAAAATGCCCAGGGGGTATGAGCTTGTGAAACAAGCTCTGTTTCTAATAATTCAGTTAACTGTCTCAAGTAACATTTGCCTGTGATATGTTTATATTTGCTATTTAAATGTCACCTTTATTTGCATTGCATTGTTTAAAGCATAGAAGAAGGACACCCTGTGTTCTACTGTGTGGTTTTTCATGAACACAGGCTTCGTTATGGCACCTCGAATTATAACGCCCCTCTCTGTGCCTCCAAAGCATCTACCCTTGCCTGTAGCTTTCAGGCTTATTAGAGGCAGTCCATCGCTCCATTATTCCATCCATTTTCAACAGACCTCATTTCGCACGCAGACAATTTACCGGGGGGTGTTTGATGGGATAAATTCGTGTAATGATGGCAGTGGCGCGACCTTTGACCTTTCTCGACTCCTCCATCAAGCTCGGTGAAGCGAGCAGGCCAGCCGATGGCTTGATTGAATTCCAGTCATAAATCTCTGAGGGAGAGGAGGAGAATAGCTGCTCTGGGCTCTATCTCTTAGAAACGGCCACACTCCCGGGAGCAATTCAGAATGAATCAAAGGGCACAAAGTTGTTAAGGATGGTCTCTGGCCCTGTATTTCATCTAGGACCAAATCCAGCCCTCACTGGCCTCCCTGATCTCAGTTTATTTAAGACCAACTTTCTTCAGGCGTTCACCGTTTTCGGGCACCATTTTTTATATACAAGCAAAAAAATCTCTTTGTTGTGGGATAGGATGTATTACACCTCCTATCAGAACTTTCATTTGAACATACAATTATTGAACATACAAGTATGTTTGCTGTTTTTTGTAACTGTAGTAGCCACATAGAACATGACTTTATTAATATAAGGGTGGGATCACTTTTACAAGGTGGGGTAAAATAATGCTGTTATTACTGATGCTTCTATTTTGTTCTTGTCTGAATCCGCAATTCTTTACAAACTATTATTATTACATTCTTATTATTACAGATTATTATTTTACTATAAAATGAACAGTAGAATATACCCAGGTATAAAGTATTTCCATGCAAATTGCCATGTTATCCCTTAAACGTTACATCCAGTTGTAAAATTACCTTACCTCCAACTCTAAATCCGTCCAAATAGTACTTTAGATGTTGATGATGGAATGAAATCAATCCATTTTCATGACATGCTTACTTATGGTCTGATAACCAAATTACTGATTTTGGGATGATGATTGGATACTGCTATAATTTAAATATATGCTAATTTTGTGCAAGTTATCATTCTTTGTTTCTCTTTAACAAGCCACTCACTTTGTTTTGTTAACTTGTTTGTATTTAACAGTTTCCTTTTTACGACAAATCTTATCTAGGGTTAGTTCGAATGTATTCAATAGAAATAATTGCACTTAATTATATCCTAACAGAATAACACCAACTAATTTACTACATACATATATATGCTTTGAAAACCATTTGGAAATATTATCATCTAGATTTTCATTCTGACAAAGAATGCTGAGGGACATGGAAGTGAAACAAAGAAACAAAGAAACAAAGAAACAGGACATCTGTGGTAGAAAGTCAAATGGACAAGCATGACTAGAAGAAGAATGCCAATGCAATATTTTGGTTTCCAAGCAAATGAATGAGGAGAGCCTCTGGATGTTGACAGTGTTCCATGGAGTCTGGGCAGAATACAGCCACCATGATAAATTATTAAGTGACATTAGAAGCGAGGCTAGTTGGTAATTACATGCTAGGTAAATTACCGGCGGGGGAAGTGCACGTAGGGTAAGACTCTGTAATACTCACATGTGGTACTTTGTAACTGAATTTAGATCAAGACTATATGGTTTGTCCTTACAGTTGCGCAGATCGTAATAATTGGTCTAAATTTACCAAATGACCCAAGCTGTTGTGCTGTAAGAAGGCAACAGCAAAGGGGCCTACAGAGCAGTTCTTTGCACCTGCATTGATTTGAAGTTTGTTGAGAAGCGGTGGACAGTAGAGCTGCAGGGCTCTCCGTCATTTCCATGTTAATTAATAATCTTAATGAACATCTGTAGCTCTGTATGTGCAAATGCGGTGACTTGAATATTTTCCCAGGCGCCTAGACATCTTTGAATTCTGCTACATCCCTCATCGCTTGGACTTTTTAAAAAAATAGCCTAAGGGCATCTTTGTCTTGAGCGGTAGTTGCAGTAGCATCTGTGTCTGCATTTTTGTTCCTTCCTATCAGTCAAATTGTATAGTTTTTCTTCACAGGAAATATGCTGACCGAAAGGCTGATCACACTCGTCTCTGTGGGCCGGAACACAGAGTCATTGGTTTGTCATTTCTGCTGTCTGCATAAAGCTGCACAAATTTGTCTAGACAGTAGCCTCTGTGGAAACATGAAAGTCGCGGAGACACAGAACTCTGCTTAGTGTTCCTCCACTTCCCCCTCGAACTCCAAAATATTACACTTCATTGCCTCCAAAGGGCCAGTTTAAGTGGTCACTTAAAGTTCAGTTCTTCAGTAGCAGTTCTTCAGTAAATATCTGTCTCACATGCCTGTCTGTACTTTCACTTGATGCAAAAGGCTTCAGTATAATATACACATTATGTTTTCATCTATGCTTTTTGTTATATGTGTTTCTAATTACTAATCAGTAAATGTCTTGCACACATTCACACAGAAGATGATAATTGTAAAACACTGTTTATAGGTGTACCAAAACACCAAAGGCAGCAAAGTGCTGTATAATCTGTAGGGCAGCAGTAATAATCCAGTCAACAAGCAAAGTCAAAACCAGAAGATCCACATTACACATCACAACCAAATCACTAGGCAGAATGTAGGTCCAGAATAACAAGCAGAGATCAGATACTGAGAAGTCTGACACAAGAGGTGTATGGGTCTGTGCGCTAGGCAAAAGCAGCCAGCACTTGGCAAAGAGGTGGAATATCCTCTCCTTTTAAAAAGCCAAGAACATGGGTGATTGTGAACTGAATGATTAAGGTCTGTGTTGTGACATGGAATGGATTTCAGGATCTGGATTCATGCTTCCTCAATTGTTCAGAGTGCTGCAGCCAATGTTGTGACATACAAGAAGATGAAAACATGTTACACCTGTTTCAGCTGCCTGATGAATTAATTTTCTTAGATTCCTCTGTTAGTTTTTAAAGCTCTCAATGGATTAGTATTCTTATACATCTCAAAATGCCTGTTGCAAAATGTCTATGTTCCAAATCATGTTCTAAGTGCCAGCCAGCTAACTGTTTCGAAATATGAAGTGCGAAAGCAGTTTTCTGTCACTATGCACCAAAGCTGTTAGACTGTGTATACTGTGTTATATTGTCTATATAATGGTAATATAGTCTATACTGTTTCCACAACTCTGTAAGAATGCACAAGCCTTTAAGAATGTATACTCAGGCTGCTATTTTCACTCGTCTCACACCGTTTTCTGTTAGACCATTACTGTTACACTGTTTATACTGCCTATACTGGTCATACTTTTTGCACATTTCTTCAACCGTTGCACATTTTGTCTTATTTATATTTATATACACTGTACAGTGAGCAGTGTACCCTTATCTTACTTTATAGTTCTTATTTGCATTGTTTTGTTTTGTTTCACAATGTCTTATGTCTGTTACAGGTGTACACCATTTTGTCTCTCTGTACACTTGTATTTAGTTGAGATGACAATACAGTTCACTTTGACTTTGACTTTGAGCTTTACGGCACTTTGCAGATAAGTATTTGTCAGGCATCTACCATTAAAACTAAAACATGACATTCTGTTAATAATGATTACTTCAACTGATGTTCTTATGACACTGCATGTTTTATTGAATGCTGTTTGCATCTTGACCAATCATAGATGTTTTTTAAGATGTTTAAATGAATTAAAACCATCACACAGTCCAACAAATGTGAGTCAATATAGTAAAAACAATGCTGCCAATAGTCAAAAATAACACTGCAGTTAAGACAGCTAGGCAGCTCAGAGCAAACAAAATTCAATTCAGTGCAATATTTGAGCTTTCTCTGCTTGTGAACAGAAGAGCTTATTGTGTATGGAGCCTTTCAGGTGTGATGGAAATGTGTAAATGGAGTAGCAACTCCCATCTATAATTTACACTGAGATTCTTGTCCTGTTGAGACTATAAACATTACAGACTTCCAGTGGTGAATCTAAAGTACCCTTCCAGTGGTGAATCTAAAGTACCCTTAACTCCTTATGTCAGTCCTGTCTAATCAGTATATTAGAGGCAGATCGATGAAAATTGATCCATTTTTATCATGTAAATCAAGATTACATCAAGAGTTTACCATTGTGTTTTAGTATGTTGAAAGTGGTATGATTGCAATATGTAGCAACATAATTTCAGTATGGCATTTTGTTAAAATCATGAAGCCCTAATCTGAATACTAAAGAACAGCTTTAATTATTCAATTGCTAAAGTGAAAGTTCTGTTTGGTAACAGTTTGTCTGGGTACTTTTTCGCTGTTTAATATTTTTTAAATAATGTGATATCACAAAGAAGACATGGCATTGTGGCTTTTTGGGCGACAGGTTGGCACAATGTTAAAACTGTTGGAGTTTGCATGTTCTCCCTGTGTCTCTGGTTTTCGTCCCCAGTCCAGTAACATGAATGTTAGATGTTAAATTGGCCAAAGGCATGAATGTGTTTGTATGTCTGTCGCGTGATTGACAGGCGACCAATCCAGGCTGGGATAGGCACCAGCACCCCCAGCAACTCAGAAAATAGACAAATGAATGTGAAGTTTCCCCCAACGTGTGGTCTATCTGCTTCTCCTTTAGGGAGATCAAGGTTTTTATTAATGATGAAGCAGAAATGTGTCTGTTCTGTGCTTGCCTTTCCTTGTCTGCAGAGAAGCTGTGTGATTATTCCAGCATATGGGCAGATAGCACCTCTCCTCAAACACTAGTGCATCATGCACAGATGTCCTGTTCAGGCCGTTCCCTGTCTGTCTGAGTGTGTGAAGCTGTCATGACACTTTTACAGATGGCGTTACTCTCAGAACAGAAGGGTACATGGCGACTACTGATTGATAGAGAAAATGAGTAGCAAAATGTTGAAAGTCAGAAATGATCAAAGTCATCACTGTAATAATGATGGACATTTTTGAGGTTCTAGTGTTTACATGGCTGAGCGGTTTGCAAATCTGTTAGTTTTCATTGTCCTAAGCACATTATATTGTGCAAAAAACAAGTTCCACCACAGGAGATGTTGCACTGACTGTCACTCCTTCCTAGCACTGAACCTTTTAGTAAAACCATGAGACTTCCAAAAGTCAGCCAACAGCCTGTATTTATTTATGCATTCATTCTTAGGCATGAGCACATTTGTCCAAAGCAGATGGTAACATTTGAGCTTATTGTTTATTTTGAGATTCATTTTTATTTCTGTTGTAAAAAGTCACTGTTTATAACGTCAGACCATTTGAGATGTGTCCCCAGTAGTAAATGGAGTTTTACTCCATAGCAGTGCTTCTCTTTATAGTGATAATGTCCAGCGCTTGCATGTGGTTCTGTGTCTGTTTCCTGTTTTTACCCAGTTGTTCCTGGAAGAACTCCTCGAATAAACCTCAGCTGTGTCCCAAATCACTCAAACTATCACCTGAGGCTGGAGTCTGTAACACGTCTCAATAAGTATTTGGATCTGTTTTTCGCTGAGTGTAAACCCGGGGAAACATGTGTCCTTCAGTTCTAAACAGTGTTCCAGCCACATGCTGCAGCTGTCAGCAGTTGCCCCCACATTTAATGATTTACCTCGTACAGTTAGGGGATTGCCAAAAACGTGGCCACGTCTACCTGCATCTTGGCAGTGGCCCATGCAGACCCAGTGCACAACAAAAGCAGGTTTCTTGAAGCCTGCGGTCGCTTTTGTGTCCCTGTTTGCAACTTCAGGCACTGCTGGTCTGTAGAAGGTTGGGCTTTGATCCAAGAACACAGGGAACCAGCTCTGAAGGAGCAAAAATAAAGAAAAACAAAAAAGATCACTGCTGGAGGGCAGTCACGTTCAGCTTTAAATACATTATTTCTGAATAAGTCTAGTAGAAATCTCATGGACAATGTATTTGTACAAGTACGAAATGTATTACATACTGTATTACGTGAATCCATGTTTTGCCTGTCACAATTAGTGTGACAGATAAAACATGGATTCATGTAAAATATATGTCAAAATTAAGCTCTTACTAGTAAAAAAAAATCACCATAAGAACTTTCAATCCATTCTCAATTGATTTTAATGGAAAAAAAAATTTACTAGTATGTAACATAATCATTTACTTTTCTCATTTAAAAGAAAAATGTATTTTGCTGTGTCAAATTCAAATTTCTCTCAGTAA
>JBBIGA010000153.1:7229804-7249990 GCA_037576975.1 Alestes dentex | reverse complement strand
ACTGCTGGAGGGCAGTCACGTTCAGCTTTAAATACATTATTTCTGAATAAGTCTAGTAGAAATCTCATGGACAATGTGTTTGTACAAGTACGAAACGTATTACATACCGTATTACGTGAATCCATGTTTTGCCTGTCACAATTAGTGTGACAGATAAAACATGGATTCATGTAATATATGTCAAAATTAAGCTCTTACTAGTAAAAAAATCACCATAAGAACTTTCAATCCATTCTCAATTGATTTTAATGGAAAAAAATTTTTTACTAGTGTGTAACATAATCATTTACTTTTCTCATTTAAAAGAAAAATGTATTTTGCTGTGTCAAATTCAAATTTCTCTCAGTAAATTGTAGTAGCACACGTCGGGATTGAATTCTTACATGCATTTTGTATTTGATGTATTTTTGTAAGAACTAGTGAGAAATCACCAACATATGTAATAATATACAGTAATTAAAATTTCATTATGTAAGATGGACCCTGGATCATGCCTTTGCAGTGTAACAGTTCCTGAAGCTGCAAACCATCACACGCAAGCAGCCAAAGGCAAAAATTGCTTTCTGTATGCGTTGAGCCATTTCAGTACAGGCATATGCTAGGATGGCTGTTACTGCTACTCTTATCAAATACACTTTTTGACTCCTTTCAGAAAGGGTTTGGTCAAGTGGAGGGGCACTTAATGTGCAGTCATGCACATTATAAATGCATGATTTTCTTTGGGTTAGTTGGCCAAAGGCATTGTCGCAGTCAGGAACGGTGTCTTTTAAAACTTAGAACGCAAAGTCCCCTACATGCTTGTTGGTTGCTGTGCTTTCACTCGGTACGCCGCCTCTCGGCCGCTCTCGGGACCCCCACCCCCCCACCCCCCAACCCCCGCTCCCTCTCTGGTGGGCAGAAATTATCTTGAAAGTTCTCCCAGGTTCAAATATCTGGTGTTATTTTTCATTTGTATCTAAGACCTAAAAATAAAAGAAAGTTGGCCATTTCTGTTCTTTCTTGGCATAGACAGAGGTCATTTTTTGATCCTGGTTGCAAAGCTCCTATTTAACCCTGAGAAGTTACAGTAATCATCGGCAAAAACAACAGAGTGGTGTATTTCCAGCTCATAGCTCATTAAGACAAACTGAGAAAAAAAAACTGCAGATTCTACAGATTCAGTCAATCCACATTTCTCTTTATGAAAAGAAATGGAGGCAATTTATTATGATTTCATGAGAAGTTATGGTTGTGCAAATGGTCTTGTTTTGGGAGAAACAACCCTTTGCATTTCTTTTCATTGCTTGTTGAAACATAATATAAATTGACTGTATACAAAGTTTATTGCGTTACATGGGCCCATGCTGGCCACAATCCTGTTAATTGCATAACTGCGTGAAAAATGACTACGGTATACAATTAAAGCATGTTTTTTGGGAGAGGCACAGAGGAAGGAAACAACTACTAATAAAAGTGATGATAGCAGAGTTTTTTCTTACGGTCATTTTGTGTGAATGAGTTTTTTTACCCTCACTGTTGGCTGTTCTTGCTTAACTGTCACCAGGCACAAGCCTAGTGTATTTAAATGTGTAATTATATTTGAACAGTATAAAGTTAGCTAAAGTAATCACTTTCTTTTTTAAGACTTACAAACCTCCCTTTGAACAGTACAGGCCCAGTGGTTTATCTAATTTGCTGCTGTTAACAGGGTCATAAAACCGGTCTATTTAATGGCAGATATTATGTGGATCTTAATGAATGTCCTGAGGGCTATGACTTGGCATAAAATACCGTTACGTAAAACTCTCAGTGGGAGTTGTTCTGGTGTTGGACTGTCCCCTGAGGACTGTGTCTAGCATTAGCCACTGCTGAATCTGTACGGTTAATGATTGGTCAGTGCAGTGTTCTGACATTGTCCTGTATATGCCTTTTGTCCATCTGCACTGCTGTTATTATGTTTCTGCAGTATTTCACAGCATGAAAGTCAACTAATTCCAACCTTACAGCAACCTTTACCGACTGTATTTTTTCTGCCTTCTCCAGCCTGCACCCATATAGTGTTTTATGCACAGTATGAACATTAATTTACAGTTTTTTTTCCGTCTCACATGCTGGTAGGAATAGGTGCCAAGAGTGCAGAGTTTGTATCTGCAGTGCCCCTATGGCAGTGTGCAGTCCCCTCTAGCATAAGACGACTTTTCCTACAAAAGCATATTTTTCATCTGGCCCCCTTAATCCATCCTGGCCCTCTGCCTCTTGGTCACTGCTGATTATGCTCAGTGAAGCTCCTCTAAGCAGACCTTCTTGCAACAATGCTTTCCTTGTGTCTTAGGGGCTGCTTTGTGCTTATCAGACACGAGGATGTTCGTTATTAGGGAGGAGAGTAATAATGATTTTGGTATAAAGACTGAGGACGGTATTAACACACGTTTTGAAAACAGGGCTGACCAATATGAAACGGCTGCCATGCTCTCCCCTGCTCTGCAGAGCCACGTCTCCGACAGAGCAGCTCTCCAGCTATGCATGTTTAACAGGGATGTGCATTAAGATGGAACATTTCTTGACAAATTTGACAAATAATAGATTTCCTTCGGTGGTGAGAAAATAATTGTCTGCCTACAATCTTTTATCTAGACATGGAAATATGCTAAAGTGGGAAAGTGCAGTTTATGTAATCTTCCTAAAACACAGTCTAATCATTCATAGAACGCTGAGAATGTCACAGTGATGGTTTTCAAAGCGCCCCAATCCACATCAGTAAAGGCCTTGTTCCATTGTCCAGAGACACGTCATTAGAAAATATGAGGGAAAGCGGTTTTAATAAAGGACAGGCAGAATTCTTCCCGCTCAATGCAGGGTGACAGCGCTGACAGTTGTACTGAGCGATTTAAAGAGACGGCTGGGATTTCAGTCAAACTCTGTCAGCTCTGTTCAGCATTTCAGACGGAGAACATATTCTCTCTGTGTGTCACTCTCTGCTGAGTCTGACTTGCCGCACTGAATTGTTGGACTAGTCATGCGTCTACAGCAGCCCGATAACGCTGCTCGACAGAAAAGAAACATGATGAAATTGACAAAGTGTGACAAATGTGTATTTTATCAGAATCAGGCATGTATCAGAGTGTTGGCAGATAGTTGAAAGCCAATGATGTTTTCACTGGATTTGAAATATGTGTGAATTTTGATATCAGCAGTTTAACAAAATCAATTGCATGCAATTCACCCTTCACTACAAATGCAATCAATCAGCCTTGTGCTTCTTTAGTTTTGCTCTGGAGAAACGAGGTAACTCAAACTCTACTCTGCATCTAAATACACTGTCAGAAAAGTACTTTTACAAGTGCAGACTCTGTCATTGAGATGATACCCTCAAGAGTATGTCTTCGGTGCCTTTGTTTAGGGAACATCACCTTTGGAAGTATTTCCCACCATGCAAACCATGCAAGCCCATGGTGGTAATTGCTTTGTATAATTGGCCACAAGTGGTTGGCTGAATAAACATTACATAGAAATATTTTTACTTTCTTTATTTGACAGCAAAGAGATTCCATAACGCTCTGCCTACCTAATCAGCCCCGTAAACAATTCTCTTGTACTGGCACTGAAAATAGTGTCTGATGAGAAGGAGGTGCTGGACACAGTTATTGTTATCAGAGGAAGAGAAGCTGCCTCTATGCCTAAAGTTTTCCCTGAGCTTTAACAATCACAGCCATTCAAAACTAACATAAACGTTCTTACCTACGACCCAACACTTGAACCAGGCATGTTTGAAAGACCAACATGGAGGACATGATCAAGGCTTTTTCTGTCCGTGAACATTACTACCACATTCCAGTAATGACTCCAAACACCTTGTCAGTTTATTTTTAGAATTTTAAAATAAAAGTTTGTACACAAATCCCTCTTTCCCTTGTGAAAGTGAACCCCATCTATACACACCATTAGACCTTAAGCACCATGTTGTACCTTTATGGGTACATTTTCATTGTGTCTTGGGAGGCAAAATCTTCCTGCACAAAACCGTTCTCTCACAGAGTAGCAGCTACTCGGCAGTTTTGCTGAATTCTCTTTGTAAATTATGCATTTCTGAATTCTTGAGTGTGACTGGTTTTCCAGAGGGAAGAATTTGTGGGAATTCTTTACCAGCACAGTGGTGTGGGTGGAGTTTTCTCATGCTCCTGCCTGATTTACCGGAGAGCCACACAAGAGTTACTGGAACCATTCTCTGACTATGTTGTTCCAGTGTTTGCCAGTTGCACAAAAGTTCAGCGGAACATCTTTATTAAGCTGTTCTCTCATGTCTGCCCCACCCACAGAGCTGTGCTGTTAGAATGTAATGGTTGTAGTTGTAGATTTGCAATATGTAGTTACATTTTTCAAGCATTTACTCACAGACGGTCTATGGTTTTTCTATATACAGAGAACCGCCCTGAAATTATTGTCTGATCATCAGTATGATACAGATGTGGCAGATAAAGATTCAGCTGAATAAAAGCTGGACCATTCTTTAACTAGGCAGCCTGTGCTGACTGAATACGTTTAAGGTAAAGGAAATGTGGGTAAATACATGATTTTGCCAGATCAGTTGCTATTTTAAATGTGCCCTGTAGAACTGTAGTGATAAGATATTAGAGCATGAGTCTGACCTGATCAGAGTACTCCCTTGCATCAGTTATTCTAATTTGCACAATAAACTGATAAAATCAGTAAAGCTAAAGGCCAAAACCTTTTTCTTGACCCCTGAAACACAAATATGTGTTCTGTGGTTGCAAGAGGTAGTGCTGTTTTTCCTCTGGGACTGCACAATGCTGCTTTCAGCTTAATTAAACTCTGTAAATGAAGGATCAGGATGAGCGATCATTAATCCATCATCGACTCAATGGTACCTCCTTGCGTAGTGGAGCATTGGCTGATGCCTGACCAGTAAAGATCTGACCTTTTCTGCAGTGCTGCACGTTTGTGCCTGTGTGCTCTGTGATGCTTGCTGCGTTGTGTTTATTTCCACACTGCGCAGCTGATTTATGCACAAAGACCAGCACAAACTGTTAGCCTTGATGCCTCAATATGCCTGTCAATGGCTTTCAGCAAAGAGAGGTTTCCTCTGTCTGCCATGGCTCTGAATTCTAATACCTAGTGCGAGTAGTAAATAATAATAGAAACACCAGTACTAAATGCTAAATTAAACATTCTTGCATTTTATCCATGATGCAGTTTGACTAAACATCGGACCAAAGGATGTAAGATTGCAGTCATACTGTAAATGAACTCCGCCAGAGTTTAATCAGAGCTGGACTGTGCATGCGTGTTCAGACAGCTGCGTTGATGATTGGGATGAACCGTCCCAAAAGAGCAATCATTCTAATACAGCTAAACCTGCCAAGTCTGAACACGTGCTCAAACAAATAGGAATAACAATCTTTTTCAGATTTCTAATTCCCTTAAACGCCTGTTGCTGACATGATTTGAAGGCGGCGCTCAGCATTTTCATTATTACACCATTAAAATAGATAAATGAGTAATAATGAATGCACTTATGAAGTGCCGATTGATTTATATGACTACAGCTTTTCCTGTCAGATCTGAGTGTTCCTTTGGGAAATGTTTCAGACCACTTTGTTCCAAGTGTCTGTGCTGACAGTAACCGTTAGTATGGTTTTTGAAGACTGTTTACAAGAAGCTACAAAGCAATTCCTCCACAGCGTGTCTGCTTTCATTAGGCCTGGGATGTCTTGCCATGTCATGTAGGGCACCTTTAGAGGGATTTACTGAAAAGGGAGGGGAGTCCTGACTTCATTGGCTTTAATTTGATTGGGCTTTATGGTTCTAATAAATTATTTTGCAGCAAATGCTATTATACAAAACGTGTCTGCCCATACAGTGCAATGTACTGGAGAACTGGCGTCCTAAATGGGATCATATATTGAAAGTTCACAAAAAATCTGTTCCCTTTAGAATTGCAAAGACCACCTGCATTGCGCTCTCTTCCACCCACTTTTTACTGAACTGTAAACAGGTAGCTGACAGTGCTGGTAAGTAAAGGGCACACAGTGTTTAGTGACAATGTGAATTCAGGGTCTTGTGAGAAAGCATCATTGTTCTGCTTTTGTCTTTTCTAGTATATCTAGAATGACTTTGTTCAAATAATACACATTCCTCTGTGTACCCATTAGCAGAAGATGGACCAGGCCTAAAAACTTTATTAAAAATGAATCAGTTTCTTCTTAGCAAAAGCAGTATTTTAAAATTGTGATCTTCTGTTCAAATTTCAGCATAATAACCCTAACCTTGTTTGAACAAAAAAGGAAAAAAGATGATTTTGCCTAAATACAGTCTGTTAGTAGACATGCTTACTTAGCTAAACAGTTTTTGCACAAAATCATGTGTGATGACAGAAAGGAACAGGATATTCAGAGCTAGTGTATACTTATAAGTTGAGATAATTAGATGAAACTATACTGTAAGCACAGAAGTACCATGTACATGCCATTGTGAAATGACACACTGAGTGAAATCACACAGGGTGTGATGCTGATCCAGTAAATAATGAGCTAGCGGTCTCCTTAATGAAAAACAAAACAAAACATCATAACACTGACAGAAATGTACTTTAATGGTTCATGATGATCATCTGTTGTCCTGAAACCAGATCGGAACCCTGTGCTTGACTCAGTGAACAGACAAGTGCCTGTTTACGTAAACATAGTAGTTTGTGTGGACTGTGGCATGGTGCATCATATTGTGTGTGACTTCTTGTGTGGCTGATGTAAATTTGAATTAAACAGCATATTAGTCACCTCCAGCTCTGTTAGAATGAGTGAGCACTTGTGAGCAAGAGTTGATTCTAATTATGCCTTCACTTTGCATTTGCAAGTAAGTGCAGTGGCCCTTTGCATTGACTTCATTGAAATGTCAAATAGCTGCACATGAATATTATGTTATATTAATACAACTCTTCTCAAAAGAAACAAAAGAAAGGCAAACTGCTTGACACATTTGAATCATGTAAATTCAGAACAAAGCACTGTGACTGTGTTTTCAGGTGCTTGCACTTTTACTTACCAACATGCTAACATGTAATACTGCATAGAAAGTGCACTGTATTGTGAAGCATAAAACATAAAACAACATTTTGTAATAATTATGTGTTCTCATGTACTTGTATTGTTAAAGGGACAGCTTTTAAATGTTTTCGTCAGGCATTTGCACAGTTACCAGGAAAGATAACACATTTCTTGTAGTAAATCATGTTTTTGTAATAGTAATTGGATGTTTTCAGAGGACGTGCAAATTTAAACACACACACACGCACACACACATTCTAACTGTAGTACTCTGACACTGAGACACTGAGGTCCTGCTTGGCTTGCAAACTCCATTGCCTCAGCAACAGGGTTTTGAGGCCTTCACAGCGCACCAGTACACTAATTAAATCTCGCTGCTGCAGTTGAGGCAGGCTTTTGGACATGAACAGAAGAGTTTTTTTTCTATCTTTGCTCTGTTCTTCTTAGCCTCACCCTACAGCAGCAGCATAGAGAGCCAGAGAGGGGCCCCAACTCTGCAAACAGCGTTTAAAGTCTGGGTCAGTGCTCACATAATGATCACCAGATATTTGATTTAAAATATCATGAAACCCATGCTACTGGGGCACTGGGTGTGTTAGCTTGCTGTGTTATAGCAACAGGGGTGGAGTTTCAGTGTATGGGTTCCGATGAGAAAACCTGGGTTAGGTGCAGTAACCACATACACAAAATTGGTTTTATTGACACTGACATTTCCTGGAACCAGCCCTTTGTTTCCAGGGCCCTGGTCCCCGAGGCATTTTGTTTCATCTCGTAATTTTGGAAACAGCCCTATGTTCCCAGTGCCCTACCCTTTCACATTGAAATTTTCTAGGAAACATCTTATGGCCCCATGTTGCCTCAATTATAAATGAAAAATAAACTTCCTCACTTCTGATATATTGACAAGTATTGACATGTTTTCAAAAACATTCCTCACACTCCGAACATATAAATGGACACAACTGATGGTCTATTCGGTTTGATCAAATAAGTTGGTCTTTTTTAGTTTACAACAAAATGAAAAATTTTAATCATTGCAAAACAGTACTTCTGTTGGTCTTCATGCTAACAATAGAGTCCTTCAGCACATTCTTAGTAACAACATCAACTGTTAGTTCTGCCTTCAGGATTGCCAGTTCTCATGGTTGGTATGAGACCTGTGAGTTCAGGCCTGTGCAAAGAAATCTCAAGCCAGCCAACCTACATGCCCAAAACAAACTTGCTTCACAACTATTTTAGATCTTTGTGCTTGATGACGTTCATATAGGTCATATTGGAAAGACACTGGTAATATCTCCCACAGCAATCTGTTTTCCCACAGGAATCTTTTTTTTATGTCATTAGTGTGGCTGAAGTGAGCAGTGTGAAGCATAAAGTCATGTTTTGCCAGAGCAACTGAAAGTTGGAGTTCATAATCACACCAAGATTGCTCTGCTAACACTGTTCCTAGAGGTGTAACTCCGAAGTTCTTCTCAAATTAAGTTTTAGGCTTGCGTGGGCTTTGTTACTTCATTATCCAGTTGCAACAGTGTTGAGGTAGTTATTAAAAAAAATAAAATTTAAAAAAACCTATTCCAGTATAAAATACTAATTACGCCTCTTAAACTGCAATGCATTCCTCTGTTCCGAACAACACTCTCATTTAATGCTTGGTAAAATAAAATTATGAGTAGTCATTGGAAACCAGTCCCAAGAAACAATGCATAAACAGCTGCCCGGACCCCAATTTTAACCCTTCCCCTATATCTATACTAGGTATTCAGTTATTTTAATGCCTTTTAGAATAATGGGTCTACAGGCAAATTAATAGGAGCTTTGGTTCAGTCTAGTGTTTTAAGCAATTTGACAATGGATGCACACTTGCGAATGAAAATATTTAAATCTCACATTTAAGTCTCATTACAGCTATCTGAAAGTCTCCCTCCCGCAACCTCACTAAAGTTTGCTACCCGGTGCTTGTACCATACAGCTGCCCTCCCCATTTCCCCTCGGGGAAATCCTCGGTATAATTTTCAAAGAGAGTTCCATTACTGTATTAGTAGATTGCTGTATTGATCTCATGGGGCAGACTGAGTCAACATAAAAATAGACTTTGGGAACAGTAGTTGCCCGGTAGTTATTTGACTCAGCATCTATTTTGCATAACCTTTGGTGACCCTAGGATCCTAACCATATGAAACCTATGATAAGGTTTTAAATGAACACATTAAGAGCTGAGGGTACAGAGAGCAATGGGGACATGTAACCCAGGATAAAAACTTGGGGACATACTTAGGACCCATGGAACAGTTCCCCTGCCGGATTCGCTAAACTGACAACTTGTGCACAGCTGTTGGCCTTGTGGTTAGGATGCTGCCCCTGCAACCAGATGGGTGTAGGTTCGAATCCCAGGACTGCTAGAGGCACCACTGAGGTACCCTTGAGCAAGGTACTGTCCCCACACACTGCTCCCTGGGCGCTGTGTTCCTGGCGGCTTGCTGCTGCACTTGGGTTAAATGCACAAAGGTTGAAATGCAGGGAAAGAATTCCATGCTATTCATGTTTGGTGTGTTCACGTATGACAAATGGTCACTTCACTTGTCTTGGCGAACTTAACACTGATGCACACCTGCCGTGTTATTCTCCGTTATCAGTTCTATTAAAATGATATGTAAGCTATTTCATTTATAGTGATCACTTATATTGGGTCACTGTCCAACTAGATACCTGAAGTACCCCTATCAGTGTGTTAAATGTTACTAGCTATTGCCCTTTTTAAAGATTATATTTAGGTCGGACCCAGGTTCTAGTTGGTGTCTAACAATGAGCTGCAGAATTCCATAGAAATGAATCGTAGCCTTAACTGAGTGGTGGAACGAGAACATTTGTTAATTGTTAAATGGCCAGATTGTTTTTTTTCTATCCATCTTACTCCACAGTCAGACAACGACCCCTCCCCTTATGGCCTGGTGCTCTGACTGGCACCAGAACTGAAGGACACTTTCTTCAGTCATTAACCATGGACTGGTTTGAGGCTTTTTGGGGGTTTTGCGAAGTATTATGCATGATAAGCACGATTATCTGCCCAGGGACATAATTTTGTGGGGGGCACTCATTGCCTTACTCTCTGACAAATTGCCTGTGATTTTTCAGCGTGAGATGGATGGCACTCTTGCCTTTTCGAGTGCAGTCATTTTGTGTGATTGATTGCCATTTAAATCAGCAGTTTTGGCTTTATTGATTAGGCCTGAAACAGCATATGTGTCCAGCTCATTTTTATTGTCTGTCATGTAGCCCTGATCAGAGGCTGAGAGTTTGCAGCAGTGCTCCGCTGGGAGTGTTCCTAGCATGCAAATGGAGCTCTGAAAGGATCTTCTGCATCAGACGCCCTGCAGTGAAACACTGGTGGAATCACCATAGAACTCTGAAGCGCTCCCGGTGACATTAGCCTCCTAAGTGTGCTTCACAGTTTAAATCAGCTTAGCAGTCACACTGAGATCACAGTATACCTATCTGGGGGTTAAGGAGTAGCATTTCCCACAAACGAAGAAGTGTTAAATCTCATTAACTGAAGGCAAATTAAGAGACCCCGAGGGGGATAAGGAAGAAAAGCAAAAGGGCCCACCTCCTGAAAGTTCAGCATGCTAATAGAACAGCAAGCCTTGAAGCCATTCTAATGTGAATGGGTGACGGAGGACATGTACGGGACATTTATCACTGGGACACAGCACACTGACTCTCTTTGTCTGATTGGGAAAATTAGTGGAAGCTAATTTGCTTCTGCTGCAGAATCCTTTGCAGGGTTTTTCTTATTGTGTTAATTAGGCCGGAAGAACTCTTTGGTATGCTACATGGATGTCGGTCCAAGGTGAAAGGGAAGAGAGCTGTTTCATTATTATGCATTACTTGTGCTAGGAAAAGTGTGAATATTTTTATGGCTATCAAGTATGACCTGCTATTTATGAATGCTTCATTTCACAAGTAACCGGTCTAATATATCCCAGTTCCAAACTCATCATTATGCTTATTAAAATCCCGGAGAAAACAGCTTTCACATTTATTACGTTCAGTGATTTATAAAGTAGGCCTGGAATCTGAAAGATAGACCACAGATGACAAGGCAGAAGAAATCTATCCAGAGGTTTTAAATGATTCATCAGCTGGCCGTATGATGGAGCAGTGGCTGTCTGTAGTCATTACTTTCCATAATGAATAGTATAATACTTAAAACCTAAAATACTGTTTGGATGGGATTCGTTTTACAGAGGGAGTTGGCGTTATTTAATTATAACTGGTGTTTCTTGGTGATTTTCATCTAATTTAATCTGTCATGTTTGTCATTTTTATGGACTGCATGCTCCCCTGATGTTAAACAACTGAGCATGTTTTACCTGCTATAAAATGAATTCATAACCCCAGGTTATACTAATCCGGTATGAATTGATATATCAGTAAATATTCCGTCAATGCCTGTGGAAAATATGTTTTGTTGTTTTAAGCATAAAGTAATCTGAGGAAGTATTTACATTCAATATTGTCCTATGTCCGGTATGTTACATCGAACATTACAGCATTTTAAAAAGGTTATTTTTTTGTGCGGGTTGACTACTGGCTGTAAATTTCCGAACGAATGACAATTTTATCGACTCACTGCGTTCACTTAAGACAGCTAGATACATAGTTAGATTAAGTGAAATGACTGGTAAATATTAGGACATTTTTTAAATGTTAGGACAAAATGATGTGACAGTAACTTTCTGTAATTTGTTCCAAGAGTATTATCTCAAATCTGTCATGAATGTTACAGGCATCCTGTGATAAAACTTCATTTGCCCACTTCCCCCTATAAAACTCATCTGTCCAAATACCTCTTAAGACATGCAGAATTATCAAGCATATTTTAAATATGAACACTTGAACACTTACTTGACTTAAAACGTGCGTGAAATTCAGTCATTCATCATGAGTTTGTTCATCATACAAGAATTAACATTTATTCTGGACATTTTTGGTAGGTGGTTTTGGTGTGAGTTGTACTGCATACAGACAGATTGTTTTAGACTTTTAACTAGTTTTCAAATGTGGTAAAAAGCTATTTGGAATGTTTTGCAGTTTACAGTGTTATAGGCAAATTAGATACATAACGAATGCTCAGGAGTTCATAATATTATCATCGTTGTCTTTTAGGTGTGTTGTGAGTACAAACTAATGCATATGCTCCCCTTTCAGGATGCTAAAGTGCGTGAGCAGCTGGGTGTGGCCACTTTGGTGGGGAAGATGGAGAACAGGATGGTGACGGTGGTGACTGGTCCAGACATGGTCAATATCAGCTACCTACACTTCATGGCTTTTCAAGATGAAGTGGCCAAGGTAAGTAATTAAATCAAAGTGTGAATAAGGTCATCAAATAAGTTAGCTATTACTAGAATAAAAAATAGGAGCTTTTACCTTTGGAGACTTAAAAGATTTCTGAATGACAATAAATGAGAGACTCTTGGAAGAGGACTGTATCACCAGTTTCCACTCTTCATTCTTCACGTACACTATATGGACAAAAGTATTGAGATGCTTGACCATTACGCCAACATGGACTTTAATGCCGCAGTGTTAAAATACATAGACTATCGTATGGAGTTGGTCTCCCTTTGCATCTATAACAGCTTCAATTCTCCTTGGAAAGGTTTCCGCAAGAATTGGGAGTTTCTTTGGGAATTTGTGCCCCTTCAATCTGTAGAGCTTTTATGAGGTCAGGCACTGATGTTGGACGAGAAGGCCTGACTTGCTGTTCCACCTCATCCCAAAGGTGTTGGATGGGGTTGAGATCAGGGCTCTGTGTGGGCAGGTCAAGTTCTTCCACGCCGAACTCATCCAGCCATGTCTTTATGGAGCTCGCTTTGTGCACTGATGCACAGTCATGCAGGAATAGAAAAGATTCAAACTGTGTCCACAAAGTTGGAAGCATGGCGTTGTCCTAAATGTATTTGTACGGTGAGCATTAAGATTATTGCCCTTCGCTGGAAATAAGAGGCCTAGCCCAAACAAGTATTTCCCAATACTTTTATCCAAAAAGTGTATATTGCATTGAGCTCCTTGCACCCTTAGAGATTAAAAAAATTGTTTTTGTGAATTACTGCTAGTTGTATGTAATTCTTTGTTCATTTAGAGACAAAAGTGTGTTTTTTTATGAATATTGGAATCATAAGTTGTATATTTGTAGGAGTGGGCAGAGGAGCTGTTCAGCTTGGCCTCAAACCTCCTGGCCCAAAACATGTCCCGGGAGTCCTGTTTAGAAAAAGTGTGAGTACAGTTTGTATTTCCTATTCATCATTCTTTTTATCATTTTGATGGTTGTCTGCTCTAACAGCCCCTCTGAAATGTATGAGCTGAATGGATCTAATAACGTCTACTATGATACCACTTCTACCAGTCCCCTCTGCACTATTTCAGTGTACCCTGGTGAACCATACACCCCCATAATAATGAAAATGCCATATAGTAGGAGCTCCCATATTGAGCAGTAAAAAAAAATCAATACTTGACCCACTGAAGTAGGGGCTGATGGCTAGGACTATACATTCAACTAGTGGCCCCAAAGCCAGCAGTGTTTTAGAGTCAACTTGTGAATTGAAGCTGCGTTTAATCAATGCCAAACAGAAATCTTTTCTGTAATGTGTAAATGTCACACCATTGTTTTTATTGTTGTGGCATAATATGTTCTGTATAGGGGATCCTGAAATGTTTGGGTTCTGTCATTTTGCTAGTTCGTCTGTTGGGCTTTTATTCCAGTGCTTTAGTACTTTGTAAATGAAATGGTACATTGGGGGCTAAGGTACCATTTCAGTTATATTTTCATCTATTTCAAATGGCCAATCGAAGTGTGATAGTCATCTGCAGCTCTTTTTGGGTTAACGAAAGTGTCTTCTGGAAATGTTTTTTTTGCAAAACTGAATTTAATGACTTGGATAATTATGCCCCTGCATTCATTTGCTTCTTTAAGCTTCATTGCATGCACAAAATGGTCAGTCTATTGTTTTGTTTTCTTTTAAAACCCAGAGTTGGTGTCTGACAACATGTTGTTCAAAGAAGAGTAAATGAAAGTAAAGCAGTCCATAAGGAAAATGGTCTAAATAAATCAGCATATAACAATCAACAATCAATATTGTACTAAGACCAAGTTCATTTCTGAATATTCCTGAAATCCTTCCAAGGACTAACCTATGTAAAAAACTATTTGGTACATCGCACATGGAAAACTAATGACACAAACAGGTCAGTTATAGTTGCAGTTAGCTCAAAAAATTAAAGATGAATACTGAGAGATTCTGTCCAGTTCTGACGTTTTGTTAATCCAATTGTGTAACTGTGTGGTTTCAGAGTTGCCATGAATGTACATGTTTGAGCACAGACTACTACTTAGTTTAATATTTAGTTGACGTGAAGCTCTTGTCTGCATGTTGTACTATCTTGAACCTGGTCAGTGATATGAAACACACTGTACTGGCAGTGAAGGAGTTTTCTGGGCCAAAATGAGAACATTTTCACCTGACCGAGTGCTTGTGTCTAATCCAAAGACTAAAAGCCCTTAGAATAAATAGGAAGTTGAGAAGAATGTTACCATGGAAGATACACAGTGTCTGGGAATGTGCACCGAATTCAGATGTTTTTACATGTACAAGTTCTTACTGAACATTGCGGCCTATAATCAAAATGCATTTTGAACATTAAAATTAGATGAATTTAGGGGTGGTTAGTATGCATTTCCTGTCATCGTGAGAAAATTATGTGTTTTTGAGGGCATCCTGGTATAATCTAACCACATTTCAAATTAAAACAAGAAGTCGCTAACACTACCCCATTTTTTATTAATTTACAGTGTTTTTATTAATTTTCTGAATTTTCTCTCTGTACATTATCTCAATGGATTTGAAATTAAGCCATTAGGATGTAACAGAACTAGCAATTGCATTGAGCTTTCAGAAATGACAGCTACCCCTCCATTTTTAGAGGCAAAAGTAATTGTACATGTAACTGACAAAAATTTTCATTACCAGGTGTGCTCCCTTCACACGTTATTCCGTGACAAATCTGGAGATAATTCAAAGCACTGAATTGCATTTGGTAGCTTTTCACTGAAACTCAACAGGAGGTTCAAAGAGGTATCAATGTAAGTGGGGGGGGGCCCAATTAAGCTGAAAATAAATAAATAAATAAAATAAGCCAATGAGAGAGACAGCGAAAGCTTTGGTACAATCTTAATAAGAAAGAAGGCAATGGTGAGCTCAGCAACACCAAAAGGCCTGAGAGACCTAAAGTGGATGATCACAGTATTCTTTCCTTGGTGAAGAAAAACCCCTTCACACCATCCAGCCAGGTCAAGAGCACTCTTGAGGAAGTACGTAGGTGGAAAGACTGCCCACTTCTCAAATATGGTTCTTTGGACAGATTAAACAGAGATCAACTTGCACCAGAATGATGAGAAGAGAAAAGTATGGAGAAAAAAATGTACAGCTCATGATCCGAAGCACCACATTGTCTGTCAAACACGGTGGAGGCAGTGTTATGGCACGGGCATGTGTGGCTGCCAGCAGTACTGGGTCACTGGTGTTTATTGATGATGTTACTGCTGACAGAAGTTTCTTCTTAAGGTGAAGAAATAGAATTATTATTCAATGGCCTAGTCAATCAACTGAGCTCAACCCAAAAGAGCATGTTTTTCAATTATTGAAGACAAAACTGAAGGCAGAAAGACCAATAAACAAGCAAGCAACTGAAGGCAGCAGCAGTAAAAGCATCTCAGGGGAGGAATCTCGGGATTTGCTGATGTCCATGGGTTACTGCAGGCAGTCGCTGACAACAAAGAATTTTCATCAAAGCATTATTTTATCACTTTGTCTGAGTACTGTTGTGCCTCTGAAAATGAAGGTAATTTTTGACAATCTAATTCAAACCCTTACAAAAGCTTTATGCAAAAACCTTAAATTAAAGCTGAAAATCTATACTTCCGTGACACCTTGATCAATTAATTTCAAATTTGTGGTGGCAACAGTGTGTAACAGGCAACCATGTGTAAACATGTCAGTTCTTATGACATCACGAAAACAGTGAATTTAGAGCAGGCTGCTTTTGCAGCTTAGTTTCCATGTAAACAAACTGTATGGACTGACTAACAAATAGTATGAGAGTCTAATAGTGTTTACAAACTCCATTGCACTACTTTATATTTTTAAAAAGTTTTCCGTAATTTGGGCGTCATTACCTTCTTTAATTATATTAAATTATATTTTCACTTTAGCACCTCCGATGCATTAGCAAATAAACTTGTGAAAAATTGCTGTTGGAGTACTTAGGGAAAATCTAAGAACCTCTAGTCATAGATGTGACTGACATAGAAGTTATAAAGGTTTATTGCACCATATTCTGTAAGGGCTTTATCAGGGGTCCGGATTTGCTTGACTTTCTCCCACTGTCCTTTCCTCAACTCTAATCAAAGAAAAATGCACAGAGCCACAGCAGAAGCATGTAATCATCCATTTAGCAGTTCCCATGCTATTAGATAGGGGAACAGGGTGACTGGGCATTCACTCAGGTCTGGGCAGCAGCTGCATAGCGACAGCAGCAGTTTAGATGTCCTCGTGCCACAGACCAGATTTGTCTGGTCACGCAGTGGGTGGCCATCAGTGGATGTGGGAGATAGAGTCAATGGCATTGACAACCCTTACCCCTGACGGTTAACTAATACCGATGACTTTGCCCTCGGATGACGCAACACCTGTGAGGGCAACCGCATAATGGACATGAATTATTTGTGAAAAAGCCACTTATCACTGAGTGCATAATGATGGCTCAAGTTGCATGCAGGCTATTTTTAGACCAGTGGTGTAACTCATGCTCCACTGCCGATGCAAAACATCCTGGGATCATGGAGCAATGTACGAAATGTAAATACGTACGAACACACACTCCATACGCCCGAAGATATTTGCCCAGTGGCTATAATTAGAAACGCATTGGGACAGTTATTCACTGCCACCCACACAAACAAATTTTGACAGAAGGCTTATTGATTTCAGGCAAATGAGGCTGGCCCATTTTCATGCATATGAATGTGCAAAACGTCATTGATATTTATAATGGCGAACTAATGAATGCATCTACAGTTCAGGCCTTTGTCCGATGGCCAGGGTGGAATAAATTCACAAAAAGTGATGGGTTCTCAGAGGATGTTTTCATTCCATTTCAGATATACTAGACTGCTGCTGCAGCTCACTCCTGAGGGGTCTATACCTGTGAAAAAGTGAGTAACACACCAAATGCTCTGTCATCTGTCGGTGAATGGTGTTCACTTACTTTATCTTCCATTAATGCATCTACAGCTAATGATCATGAATTAAGCCCACGTTGCCTTCCTGCTACAGAGCGAAACTGTACAAATAATGAATGGTGAAAAGGAAGTGAATGAAAGAAAACTCTGTAAGGCATAAAACAAAGCAACGGATAAATAACGTTGAACATATTCAGGCTTCTCAGGCTTAACAGACAGCTTATTGTTCCCAGCACTATATGTCCAAAAGTTTGTAGACACCTGCTCATCCAGCATTCCTACTGAAATCAAGGGAGTTTCCACCGCTGCAGTAACATCCTCTAGTCTTCAGGAAACACTTTACGCTAGGTGTTGGAACATTGCTGCGAGGGTTTGATTGTAGCCACAAGAGAATTAATGAGGTCAGATTCTGAGGGTGGATATTATTGATATTAGTTCCATTCCTCCAGAAAATGCAGTTCCATTGCTCCACAAAACATTCAGCGCTGGGCATGGTTATCTTAGGCTCATGTGTTGCTGCTCCAGAGCATCCTGTACTTTCAGCAGTGTTTTTCTATGGAGATCTTCTCACACAAGCTGTGTCAGCAGCTGAACACCTGTGTCAATGATAGGTGCACCTTAAGTATCTGAATTTGCAAATCAGCAGGGTGTCTGCATACATCTGGACATATAGTGTACATCCATATGACTGTTTTCATATGATTATATATATTTCATCAACAGAATTGTTGAAGTAAGTAAACTGGAAGACATTGGGGTGCTGATGTTTATGTTCTGTATTTATACTATTGTCATTTATTTATGTTTGTTATTTATGTTTATATGCAGTGCGTTACTATTTTTAAGTAGAGTACCACGAATGCGCCTTATGAAATGTCAGTTGCTGTGTCCTAACGGTTCTTGTGTGCCCTGCTCTAGTATCTTCCGGGTGTTTTCAGCAGACAGGAAGCGAGTTGAGAACGCGTTGGAAATCTGTGGCCTTCCTTCTGGAAGAGTAAGCTCTGTCACATGTCTGTCGCTACTCTAGTTTTTGACTTAGTTTGCTTTCTGCCACTGAGGTTCTGAAACTGTGTGGTCGCAAAGAAAGTTCAGCATCAGGTTCTGAAAAAACACAGTGTAATTTGCAGTTGGTTATTTGAACTAAACAGCACAAACACATGGTGGAACTTATATACTCAAACGTAACACCTTAGACATATGTTTCATCATTATATCCTCTGTTCATAGGTATCTTGTGAAACAGTTTAGAATCTTAATCTGAATCTTTCTTTAAAATTGTAGTAATATAGATCATTCTCAAGGACAAAAATACCTCCTGTCAGTAGATGTTATGGGAACAGGGTCAAAAAAATAAATAGAATTTTCCTGGAAAACCCTCCCCAAGAAGACACACCATCATGTAGAGACTGTTTTTTATAGAAATGTATCAATTAACAACTCCCTGTGAAGCTACATACGGCTGTTTATCCAAACAACTATTAAATCTGATTGTAAATAAAAATCAAAATTTTCAGGTGGTGTTTGTTATATGCATATAGAACTATACAAAATCACTGTTAACCAATCAGGTGTAGTTATGTGGTAACAATCCCTTAGTTTGACACCCTTAGTTTTTTTATTCTGACTCCTTCTTAATGCTATGGTCATTTAAAGCTATGATCATCAAAATAGACACCATCTACTGATATAACCAATAGTGACAGCTGTGCTGCTAAGAGGTGGGTTTGCAGCAAGGAGATACAAGAAATACACAGGCACGTGCAAACAAATACACACACACAGACGCAGACACACACACACACACACACACACACACACGCACACGTTCACAAAATAGAGCCTGTCTGTCTATGACTACATAATTAGCTGCAGGCGCTAGTAGCGCATTGCCATATTAGAGGCCGGCTGGGATTTGTTGTTGTTGCGATGTGTAATTAATTACAGCTAAAGGTTGGCGGTGCTAATCTTTCAGCTCTGCCTTTAACCCTGACTCCTGCAGAGCCGGCCGCCTCTGTTTGTGCCTGGAAAGTGTTTGAGAATTTCTCAATGTGTTCATTAGCCGTCGCTTAAGATTCTTCTCTCTTTTCCTTTCCTTCCTTTTGCCTTCTGTTAAGTTCACAGCTTTCCAAATTCATGGTATGATCTCTAACTTTACTGCACAGACTTCATTCATCACAGTGTGAGATTGTATGTGACACTGTTGTGGGAACAGCCCTACAGGTTCTATTTGGTGGTAGGTTTTGATAAATTGTGAGTATCAGAAGCTACACCGTGTTGAAAAAAGACAGTTGCAAGTGTTACGTCATGATCAAGGAGGGAGAGGCAGCGGTGCTCACTGAGAAGATTCAGCAATATCTAGACTGACCCTCTTTCTCCAGCTTTACTTCCATTTTCTCCTTGTTCTAATGTTTTGCTCTGTTTGGTAGTGTGTGTTGATGTTTTACTATTGAGCTGGTGATATTTATTGAATGTAAATAATAAATAATAGCATAAATGATTATTATATGACACATAATACGTAATAGCATAAATCATTATTATATTTGTACTCTAAATGTGTAGCCATTGGATGTAGCTAACATCTATTTTGCCAGCAAGCAAGCAAGCAAACAATGAATGAATGAATGAATGAATAAATAAATAAATAAATACATACATACATACATACATACATACATAAATGAATGTTCTGCTGTAATATCTGAAATATAATTTATTACTTAAGTGTGTTTAATGTACAAGTGTGTTTAATGTACAAGTAGAACTTGCGATATGTGTGTGTGTGTGTGTGTGTGTGTGTGTGTGTGTGTGTGTGTGTGTGTGTGTGTGTGTGTGTGTGTGTGTGT
>JBBIGA010000153.1:7153552-7214499 GCA_037576975.1 Alestes dentex | reverse complement strand
TATATAAAGTTTTTATAAATAGTAATAAAAACAAAAACAATTAGCTTAATAATTTCATAACATTAACATCAACAACAGCAATATCAATTAACATCTTCTCCAAAAACTAATGCACATCTGCCTCCTTTCCCTCAGCTGGATTCAGGGGTTGCTCTGCCCAGCCCCATTGACCTCCTGGGTAAAATCCTCATCAAGAACAAGAAGAACTCCAACAAGGACGAAGGCAGCACGAAGAAGAAGCTTTCTGAGCAAACCTCCAACACCTACAGTGACACGTCCAGCATGTGTGAGCCTTCCTCTCCCAGTGCAGGTACTTATTCTCGCACACCTGACTGAGGTTCAGTCGTCATCCATGTGACACAATGAATCCTTTATCACCTGAGCGAACATATAGCTTTTAGGTGTGAAAAAACGTCTAATTAATGGGATTTGCACTTTTCACATTCATGTATTGTTTTTATTAATCATATATAAGATTGAGCATAGTAGAGTCACCCAGATGTGAACCGTTCTGGCCATAAATGTTAAAACTCAGTCAGAAAAGTAGGAAACTTCTATGATAATGCTATAATAGTTTCTGGTGTCTCTATCACTTCCAGAACCCCTCATACTCCCATACAGTCTCTGTCTCTCTCCATCTCTCTATCTCTCTCTCCCTCCCTCTCTCTCCCGCTCTCTCCCTCCTTCTCTCTCCCTCACTCTCTCTCTCTGCTCTGCCTCTGTGTTTGATTCTTGTTCTTATACATTATTAATGTATGTAAGCACTTTATGATTAACATACATGCTAAATCTCTTCTTACTCTGCACTCTTTCAAACTTAAAGTGTGTACTTTCATGTTTTAGACATTGTTAACAAGGTCACTCAGAAACCAGATCAGAGTATACTCATTTGATAAACAGCAGCAATTCTGTTTGATTCAAAAAGACTCATCTTTTAAAACTAGACCACACAACTTGGAACTAGAGATTTGATCTGTGTACTTGCCATCATGCTGTCGCCCAGCGCTGAATGATAGCAGGCAGCCAGATCAATACTTTCAATGTTGACTTTCAAACACAATCAAACAACCATCAGCAGCCCACTAGAACTCATCTTCCTTCAGTCAAATCTGATACTGCCCTCTGGTGGCCAGTCAGCTTTAACACCTAATCAAAGAGGATTGAGATTTAATAGCACTACTAGCACTCACTCACTCATTTTCTGCAACCACTTCATCCTCACTATCCTTCTCAAATATGTATTAAAAAAAACAGTGAATGAGAATTTAGATTTATGTTTGAATTAAAGATTAGTACATTGCACGTCTGCAAATGTTAGTGGCAATAAAAACGAAAGGCGGACACTGAGGCGATAAACGCTGAAAAATTTCCGCATGAAGACAATTACATCACAGCTTCAGCCTCTCAGTTTCCAGTAACTGCATTGATGTAGCATATTTAATTCATGTGCAACAGAAGTTCATTTGAATCATGTGATTTCAGTGCATTGCTTTTGTCAGTGCCTGATTTATTACACATGAAGAGTTGGACTTTATACTGTCAGCTCCAATACAAGCATTTTTTTTCCATTTCTTTCAGAGCTTGTTCTTGTTTGACACTAAGTATATACACTGAAAAAGACAGTGTGTGTGCAAAAAAGCGAAATAAAAGACAGCAGTTGTGTTTATGTAATATATATTATTCATGTGCAGCCACTTGACACATTTGAATCATGTACGTTCAAAGCACAAGACATATCTTTCTTTTGCATAAGAGATCAGTTGTTCGCGGCGTGTGCTGAACTGCTTTTCCACTGTGAAAACAGTCATTTCATGTAGCTAATACGCAGATGACTGCAGCAGTTATGTCCCCAAAGATTAAGGACACAGATGGAAACATCCCATGTACAGATTTTTCAGACAGCTTAGCACCAGTCATCTTAATGCTTCCAGCTTTCACATCATCCAGGGGACTCTTTAAAAGCTCATATGTTCCACATTTAGTCAGTGATCAATTCATTTTTATCTGCGTGACAAACTAGGATGAAGTGTTATGCTGCCGCTGGGGATCTGGTATTCATTAGATGAGAGGAAAATCATTCTAGGTATTTGGAATTGTGTACTGAAGGATGGTGTCAGGTGCTGGCAGGGTTTTGGTTTGTGTGTTTAGGAATGACAAAATCTGGATGTCCTCACAGGGTCCACGAACCAGGAGATACCCGACTCCAGTCAGCCAGGCTCGGAGGCCAATGACAGCAGGCCTCAGGGAAGAAAGTTTATAGGTGAGAATATATCGATGTCTACAAACCAGTACACACCCTCCAGACATCTGTATTACACTGTTTATATGCATTTTATTCCTCAGCCATATTTATAGTTGGTGGTGGTAGCTCAGTGGGTAGGATACTTGCCTCTGGACCAAGAGGTCATGGGTTTGAATCCTACCTTCAGCAGACCACCACTGGGTTCCTGAGCAAGACCCTTAACCCCAAGTTGCTCTAGGGAGACTGCCCCCTGTAGTTAAAGAATGGAAGTCGCTTTGGATAACAGCATCTGATAAATGCTGTAAATGTATCGTTTAATTCATAGTTACTCTATTTTCAACTTACTGATAACACTTTATTTGAACGTGACTTACATTATTAACTTTATTACGAATGCAAGGACTCACATTTATAAAGCAACATGTGAATATTTAAGAACAGTTTAAGCTAGATGATATGTTATATGCAGTAGATGACAATGTATTTACACAAGGAACCTCACACTGTTATGAAGGATCATTCCCAAGTATGTTCAAACCAGAGGCCTTGTCAAGAGTCTTCTATATCAGTTCTTTGTGGGTTCTGATACCCTTGAACTTAAGTGATAATTACATATACATATCAAATAGAAATAGAAATTTCCTTGGCATATTTCTATATCTAGTAATATTTTATTGAGTATTAAATTAATCAAGAAACAAAGAAACCCCCAAAATACTTTCTTTTAGACACACAAGAAATGCTGTTAGTAATTAGTTATTCTACTATTTTCAAAAACATCTTGGTCATAAACATCTATTGATTCATAAATATGGTTTTCACTGCTAATCAATCACTATGAAGTTGTAAGAAATGTTACTATTATATGACTATTCATGTTTTGTGCTTCCCAGTGTTTAACATGCCTCAATGGAGAAACGAGATAATACCCTCCCCTAGAGTGTTTTATTAAATTGTGGATAAAGCATCTCCTCTACTTATGTTTACAATTCTCACTTCTTTCAGAATTTGATAAATAATTCATAGAAAATCACACCATGCTTTTGGAGATAATTACTAGCATAATAATTATGCAAATTCATTTTTTAAAAGATTTATTTATTAACATTGTGTCACGTCTGACTGAGGATGCCACACACTGATGTCAGCAGCTTTGACACTGTGACAGTTTCCATGATATTCAGATCACAGATGAGTATCATCACCTCACGTTATATATCCCAATCTTTCAGGCGAGGTTGAAGCAGAAAGTGAGGATGAGGACGATGAAGACGACGAGGGCAAAAAATCAATGGATGAGGTAGGACAGTCTGTGTGTCTGTGTAGTTTATTGAAAATTAAGGGGCCGTTTGAAGTACACATGCTCTGTCTAGGATTGCTCTCAGCAGAGCCCATCATATCAGTGTTCCCATACTGCCTGCTGGTAACAGTGATTACTTTGGCCCCGATCCTACTGGCATAACTTGAGTAAAAACTCAGGAACTGAGTGGGTGTGCACTGTTCCTCATGTGTAGGGAACAGCAGGAAGTGAAGCGTTTGCCACTGAGGAGATGTCCAACCTAGTCAACTACATCCAGCCGGTCAAGTTCATCTCATTTGAAGCTTCGAAAAGTAAATTACACACTTTCCTTTGGATACTTATAGTATAGTACAGTCAAGAAGCTTATTGCAGCTGACTCATCATGAAACAGAACTTATTCTAAAATATGATGCTTCTGTTCAAACGGTGTTTGTTGGTGGGACAATTCCTTCTCGTGATTATCAATAATAAATGCGATTTTACATTGCGCATTAATGTATTTTTTCATATTGGATTTCGTCACCATTATATAAAAGCCACTATGAATAATACTGATCAAACGCTACGAATCAAACACTATTGGGTAACTGTAACAGATTGTTTAGTGTGTGTATTGCAGTGCTTTATAAAGTCATATTCTACAGACACATGTATTTCGCCTTGTTTTACAGAAACAAATAAAAGTTATCACATGTCATCATTTGTGGAGACCAAGGCACTGGAGCAGCTGACCAAGGCCCCAGTGGAGTTTGTGGAGTATCCATTTCATACAGTTTGGTTACAGTCGAGCTTTTATCCCAAACACTCCATGGGAGGTGTTCCTTAACCAAATTTGCACAGGTACAACAAACTCCAGCTCAGCCGAATCTACCCCAAAGGCACCAGGGTGGACTCCTCCAACTACATGCCTCAGGTCTTCTGGAATGCTGGATGTCAGCTGGTTGCACTGAACTTCCAGACGATAGGTACATAAGCAGTGGCTGCGCGGCCCTTGTCTCAGACTTTACCACATCCTGCTAACATTTGTTCATTCCCTCTCAGGGGGCTCTGAGTGGTCTTTCCTATTTGGATAGTGGCTTGACTTCCACAGAGGTTGGACTTAAATAAACAAGATATTCCAAATATTCAGAGCTGACTTATATTTATTATTATATGTATATTTTAAACAGTCCTGCCAGTATATGTATACTGACAGCTGGTGCAGCTGGTGGCGTGGTGGTTAGGGAGTTGCCCCTACGATTGGGAGGCTGTGGGTTTGAATCCCAGGACTGCCAGTGGCACCACTGAGGTACCCTGGTGTGTTCACACAGGATAAAAATAATCACTTTACACTTTTCAGTGCTTGTGATGAAGCTCCATTAAAAGAAAAGAAAACAGTACATTATTTGGACAGTGATAATACATAATAGCATGTAGGCTACATGTGATAGTGCATGTATGTTTATGTAACATAGGTTAGGTAAAGAGTGAGTATATGCAGCAAGATATGAATGCTGCATTAAAAATCAGTACAAAATAGGAAAGACCTTAAACATCCCTGTCAGTACAAGTTGGTTTGATAATATGCAAGCAGAAAGTTCACAGAACTTCAACTAATTGTCATTGAACAGTTGTGCCATGTGGGATTTCATAATGTTCACTATTGTTTAGACAAATCAGAACAATGCTCTCTGGTCAAACAATGGTTGGCTGGGGAAAATGGGCCAAAACTGAACCACAAAAAGCTGCAAGAAGAAACTTACTTCTTACTGTAGAACTCTAGAAACTATATTCGCCGACAGTGACTTTGTAACAAGACAGTATTTTTGATGTGTGGTGTCTAAATATTTTTGTACCTGTTAAATAAAGTTTTTAAAAATGCAATTTTTGTTTACAAATGCTTACATTCATGCTAAAGTAAAAAGTCAAACAATTTTGTATGTATAAATTAGAAGTGGGTATATGCACTGGAAAACAAAAGTGTCTTTGTTTGAAACATTTATTTCCCTTCATAATATTATCTTAAGATGTATTGTTCAGTAAGTTCTATACTGAGCTATAAAACAAATATTTAAGGGATGTATTTGTTAGCGTAAGTTATTATACATTGTGAGAAATCAGTAACATTTGACTTTAACTGCTATTTCAGAAGTTACATTTTAAATTCAAAATAAATGGCAGCTTACTGCAAAAAGTGCAGTACCACAGCTTGATTTAAATGTGTCCTTTTTATTTAAGTAGTTGTATGCAGTACATTATTGGTGACTGTAATAAGCTACAATTTTTAAGGAAAGAAAACAATGCAGCTGCACTTTATTTTAGCACATTATTCCACATGCATGTTTTTATGGACAAAAACATTTTGTATGAGCACATTTTAACATCTGAAAAGAACAAGAACTAAAGCTTTTTGTCTGTAATTGCTGTTTAAGAGCTCCCTCTTAGATTAATGGCTTCCAGATTCTTTAGCCAAGAGATTCCCCCTAAGGCCTTGACTAAACTTTGATAAACAATTTGATCATTTTCCAAATGTAAACTGAAAATCATCTCTGTGTATTTATCCTCACTGATGCATCGTTTCTGAGAAGTGTGTTTGTGTGAAAATCACTGTGAGTCTGTTTTCCTCTGTCTTGTCTGACCAACAGATCTGCCCATGCAGCTGAATCTGGGAATGTATGAGTACAATGGGAAATGTGGCTACAGGCTGAAGCCTGAGTTTATGAGGAGGCCTGATAAAAACTTTGACCCCTTTACTGAGAGCACGGTGGATGGGATCGTAGCTCATACACTGTCAGTGAAGGTAAGGGCGCCAGTTCCTGTGATAAGACATGCTGTTTCTGTCTGGGATTTCAGACGAGTTTACTCATGCACTTTTGTCTCATTCATTGAAAAAGTGCTTCTCAAAGCTGAGTTTGCACCACGATTTCTGTTTCCTGATAACATTATTTCTGGTTTGGCGTAACATCATGAAGTTACCCCTAATTGCTTAAAATACACAGAGCATTTCCTCATATTTGTTTTTCCTCAAATTTACCTTTTAAATAAGATTTAATATGTCATTGTTATTTATAATTTTCTCTGCCTCTGGTTGCACTATTTTCTCTTTAGCAAGAAGAGATAGCAGTATAGACATAGATGATGGATACTTTATAAAGTGCCATTTTACAGCCTTTTTAAAAGTGTTCTTTGTGATACATTTATGATACATCAGATTATATCAGGTCAGTTCCTGTCCGATAAGAAGGTTGGCACGTATGTGGAGGTGGAAATGTACGGGCTTCCGGTAGACACAAAGAGAAAAGCGTTTCGGACCAAGACGTCTCCTGGCAATGCTGTCAACCCTGTGTGGGATGAGGAGCCCATAGTCTTTAAGAAGGTAAACCATGGTTTTAATGTGTGTTTATGGCACTTGGGGAATTGGCGCCAAGACTGATTTCAGATTTGAACAATGAACAGCGTCCACACTGTCCTGAATAAGTGACCTCTTGCTGCTCTGAGCATTCTCTGCATGGATGTTTCTCACAGGTGGTTCTTCCCACTCTTGCTTCTTTGAGAATAGCCGTTTATGAGGACAATGGGAAGATTATTGGTCATCGCATCATTCCAGTGTATGCCATCCGACCCGGCAAGTGGCTCTGTTTCATCTCCGTACTCTCCTCTACATCCTACCACACCACATCTTTACTGTACACACAATGGCTTTTTTTGTATCTGCTGTATATTACTGACACGTCTGATCTCAGCTTTGATCTCAGGTTGTCACAGTTTTGCAAGCTAAGCCTGCTCAGTATTGTTATTAATAGTGAACAGCAATGATAAACAGTGTGTCTTCTCTCTCCTCGTACGTTCTGCTTCAGGTTACCATTACATAGGGTTGAGGAATGAGAAGAACCAGACACTAACACTGCCTGCCATTTTCGTCTACATCGATGTCAAAGACTATGTCCCTGACACTTTTGCAGGTACAAAACAAGAGTTGGGGCGAAACTATAACACTGTTGGGCTTTACACAAAAAAATTTTGCAGTAATTTACATTATTCTGAAGCGTTTAGCCAGAAATGTGATACACATTTCTTGCTAAAACAGGGAACTTGAAACACTGATAACACTGGATTGTAAGGTCTGCTTCTTACCGGTTAATGAACTATTAGCAAACAGTTATAATGTTATAGTACATAGAAGCGAAGCAGTCTTTGAAATGGTATAATTTATTTACATGTGTTAAAAAGGTTTTCCTGTCAATTGCGTACAGTGTACCATAGAATACGCTCACATTGTGGGCTGTATGCAAGGGTTTTCACACAGTCATGATGTGCTGTTTCAAGAACTGTATCAGATTACTTAGTTAAAGTCATCAGTGCTTGGTCGGCAGGCTTGCCAAAAAGTATAAGCATATCCTAAAGAGTTAGGCTTTCATCATTCATTTTCGACATTGTTAAAACAATAAACTCAGTATAAATAATTGTGATCAGTGTATTTACAGGTTCATAAAGGAAAATATTGTACATATTCCTGAAGTTATATAATAAACCCATTTAGGGATGGTTACCAGTTAATATATCAGTGGAGACTCTTTCAACACAAAATGTCATAATAAGCACATGTACAACATACTCTTATGTAACCAAACTATATTTTAGTATCTTTAACATATACCGTACATTCATTACATGACCAAAATTATATTTACAACAATATTAATGGCTTGGCCCTTTAGTTCAAGTGATGAAGAATCTTAAAGCCACAGTGTACAGTCACACTCTAGAGAAGTGTTTGCTCCCGGCTTTGTGGCAGCAGTTTGAAGAAGATCTTTCCTGTTTCAGCATGATTTTGCCTCCATGCACAAAGCAAGATCTATAAAGACATGGAGTTTGGTGTGGAAGAACTTGCCTGCACAGAGCCCTGACCTCAACCCCGTCCAACACCTTTGGGATAGTCTGCAATGCCTATAACAGCTTCTCTATAGTATGGAGTGCTTGTTAAACTTCATATTATATGAATGTGATGCTTGGGTGCCCACATAATTTGGACCATGTAGAGTTTACCTCCAGGGCATCAACCACTAAGGCATCACCAACCATACATTTTACTGGACGCTGAAGATGAAGAAGAAATTCTCGATCAGGGAAAGCAGTTAGGTGCTACAGATGAGTATATGCATTAGTATCATAATTCCTCTCAGGAAGAGGATTCCTATTGTCATAGTAGTCTAGAAAACTCACAGTAGTGGTTAATCTTACATGTTTACTACACATACAAAGTAGACTGGTCCATTTTTTTTCAATGTTTTTTAAGCATATTTGAATGTGTACATGTGTGTTTTCAAAATACTGGGATACCGAACTGATTATCCTGAACCAAAGAAAGCAGTTGTCTCTTATTATTTGGAATTTTTTGTAATGTTATTGAAGTGTGGTTTGGTATTTTTTGCATTTCCACTTTAACAAGAAAATTTTTTTTATTAAATATTAAGTGCATTATTTAAAACCAGGTCGATTTCTGCAGGCTGGTCTAGATACTGGAGATTATTCAAGGCCACGAATATAACTGATAACAGTGAATTGATGTATTTTTTTTACATTTTTCTGTATTTATTTTGCAATTTTTTGAAATTTCCATTTGATTGATCATTATGCTCATGTTTTGAAATAAAAGGAATGAAAATAAAAAAAATGCTTAAATACCTTAATAGGGTAAGATCTTCTTTGATATACTGCTAAGAAAAATAAAACATCGTGTGACTTACTTCTTTTCAATTATGTTTTTTTAAGGCCAAATATGTTTAAAGATTAAATCAAATAATAATATGATTGTCACGTAAAAGACAAATTAATACATCGATTAATACCCAATTTACAGAAGACCTTATTTACAAGTAAGGTTAACTGATCCATACCGTATTTCTTAGATTGCTCAAAATGTATTGAAATCGACAAATAATTCTATTGAATATGGCATTAATAATCGCTTGCAGTTAATAAATTGGTACGAAGCAGACCTCAGAATAAAGTGTAACTCAGAAATCATATTCGGGTGCAGCTGATTGACACAATATAGACAATCATAATACATTCAAAGATGTGTTCAGATTCTAACCGGAATGCGCAACCCCTGATTTCTTTGTCTTTACGCCATGCCGTGAGCAGACGTGATTGAGGCGCTGTCCAACCCTATTCGCTACATCAACCTGATGGAGCAGAGGGCCAATCAGCTTGCGGCTCTCACCCAGGAGGAGGAAGAGCGGGAAGACAGCAATAAGGAGGTCTGTAATGTGTGACTGAATGTACGTGTACTTGTGTTTGCATATTGGTTCGTGTTTCTGTATACAGTGATGCTTTCTGTGTTTGACCTGCCACATTACTCATATTAGTCACAAAATTGCTTCCGAACCCTTCAGCAGCTGCACACTGATGCACGATCTGATTGGCTTGTCCTTAGGGACTTTACTTTGTCCTTCACTTATGACCAATCAAGCTGATGCAGCCGGACGAGATCCAATTAACACGTACCTCGTACAGATGTTATGGCAACGGCTTTAAGGAAGTTGTAGTCTTAACTGTCTTTTGAAGCGTACTGGATACAGGGTGGACAAGCACTGATAGAGAGAGCTTTGAGAAAGAAAGAAGCATTGAAGGAAGGATAAAGTTCTCCAGGCTTAGCATTAGCCATGATAAGAGTGGGATACCAGCGCTACATCTACAGAGTCTGCGCTGGACTAGAGGTACATTGATGGGTTTAGTCTCTGAAATTTGGATGCTGCGACGTTGATGTTGTAATTATGCTTAGAACCAAATCATTAAGAGTGGTGAAGGTACAGTTTTTAGCAGTTTCTTTACTATTTTAGGGTTTATAGAGATGTATGGGCAGTGTTTCAGAGAAGATGTACATACAGGTCTTTTGAGGTCAATGTCACAGGTATTTTATCAATCATTGATTTTTAACCACTTAAATGCCTCAATGTGGGCCTTGACGCTACAACTCCGATAGCTACAAAACTTCAGTATTAGTTTAATAGTGGTTACTAACCTATTATTTGTAGTTTCGGGATAGTGACCCTTAAGTTTAATACTAAACCTTTAGTTCAAATGGTTAAATAGGAATTGTTCATAGTGGTGGTGATAGGAACCAGACTGGAACTGGAAAATTCCAATTCCGAAACAAAAAAGACTCTATACTGTTTCCACAGCTCTTTAAGAATGCACAAACCTTTAAGAATGTATACTCAGGCTGCTATTCTCACTTATCTCATGCTGTTTTGTACTGTTACACTGTTTATACTGGCTATTCTGGTCATACTTTTTGCACAAATCTTCAACCGTTGCACATTTTTCTCTGCCTTATATTTAAATACACTCCACAATGAGCTGTCCAGGCACTCAGGACAGGTTAAATCTCACCTTTACCTTATTTTATATGTCTGTTATGTCTGTTACAATATATGTACACGGTGGAACCTGAGCTTCGCCATTTCGTCTCTCTGTATATGGTTGAGATGACAATAATGTTCACTTTGACTTTGACTTTGACTTGATTTTACTAATATCTGTATGACATACAAGAGCTCAGAAGGCACGTGTAGGTTCATTGGTTATTCTGGATAGCAAATAAAATGGCTGTATTTGCACTGTAGCCATCACAAGCCCTGGTTGTGGACAACCCCACATTTATTATTATTATTATCATTATTATTATTATTATTATTATTATTATTATTATTATTATTATTATTATAGTAGTAGTAGTACGTTTTATCTGCTCAGAGTTTTCAAACTCTTATATCAGATATTTGAACCGATATTTGGTCAGTGTTATTCATGCCTGTGAGTATGACTGAACATTCAGGTAGATGCGGATGGAGAACTGGTTTCAGAGCAGAAGAATGAAGCCAACCATCTGTCGTCAGAGAACGGAATGAGCACTGCTCCCATCACTGCTCCCAAACCTTCCTCAGTGGGCAAAGACCACACACACTCCTCAGGTACACCACCCTGGATCCCATTTCAGGGCCTCTGACGACATGTTGAAACAGAAGTGAATAGCGAAATACAGCAAAGTTTGGCTATTTTTCATGTCCAAATCATTCCAAGCATGCTGGACTAAACATGCTGGACTAAACAACCATAGAATTTGTTCTGAGTTTTCATTTATTGTTTAAAAAAAGCATCATGAGTATGTTTTGAATTAAAGAAATTGTTTTCACATAAACATATTTTGAGGTAAATGTCCAGTGATGTGGTCATTTAGAGTCAGTGCATTTAATTCTGCCTTGAGCAGGCTAGACTTATTTTGTAGATTGGGTTATATGTCTTAAAATCATTTAAGACTTTTGTTGATTTAGGATGATGTTCTGGAGTTTTTTTATGTAATACATATGTGTGTGTATGTGTGTGTGTGTGTGTGCGTGATTGTGTGTGTGGTGATGTTTATGTTTTCCTTTTTTATGAAATTGGTTTCAGGGTCCGTGAAGCCAGTTAGCAGGACTGAAGATGTGATTCAAAGCGTCTTGGCAGGTGCAGTAATTTTAGTGCAGTGAATCACAAAATTAAATACAGTGGTTTGGCCAGCGACTAAATTTACACATCGTTCTCCTCACAACAAAGTATCTGATCAACCAAGGTTAGCCAATGTTTTGGGTCTGTTTGTTGGTTTTGCACGTCATACCTAAACCATCATTCACTGAAGGTCAGTCGAGATCATGCCTCAGCAAGTCAGAGCTGTTTTGGCAGCATGAATGGACCCACACAGTAATAGGGAGGTGGACTTAATGGTACGTCTGATTGATGTACTTGAGATAAATAATGTGCTTGTTTAGTTTTGCACAATGCTAACCACAATGCAAACTTAACTTTGGGTGACCAGTCACACCCGGAGTGGAAGGTTGTGTAAAGTTGGGTTTCGACTGAACCTAACGTCTTACTGACATTCAGCACCCGAAACAAAACATTCCAGTTGTGTGAATAATGCAGCAGCCCCACATGTTTGGTGTGTGACAGAGGTGGAGGGTCAGACGCTGGAGGAGCTGAAGCAGCAGAAGGCTTTTGTGCGGGAGCAGAGGAAGCAGTACAAAGAGCTGAAGGAGCTGGTGAGGAAGCACCATAAGAAAACCACGGACATGATAAAAGAACACACGGCCAGGCAGAGCGAGCTGCTCAGTGAACAGCTCCGCCGCCGCTCCGCCCTACACAAGACCGCCAAACGAGACGGTAAGAAAAGGTAGGTTCCCTAACACATACTCTCTTCTACCAGGCTCCATCACCAGCCTTATTATCTTTTATTTTTGGGGGGTTTTGCTGATTTATTATCAGACTTTGGCTCTTTAAATCTCTTTCAATATCTCCTCATATCAGCTGACAGCTGCAGATGTCATTGTACGACTCGCTTGATTTTGTAGTTCTATAGTTCACAGGCAGGTCATGACTCCTGTGGATGTCTAGAATCATTCCTGTTGTTTTGCTGTTGCTCAGTTTACTTTTCAAACGCATTTAATATTATTACATATTTAATAATGTGGCTACTACATGATAATTGCATTAATTGTTGGTTTATGTTTTGTATTTATGGGTTTGAGTCTACATGCATGGGCCTTTCTATTTAAATTGATGTCAAACAATGACAAAACATGGCAAAAACAAAAATTTACAGGATAGCGCTTTAGAATGTGTTTTAGGCAGAAATTCTGTACTTTATTTCAGTTAACTACAAGTGAGAGGTCAAATAAATGTAACATTTCTCTGTTTGTGTGTGTGTGTGTGTGTGTGTGTGTGTGTGGTAGATCAGGTTCAGATCATGCTCTGTGTACTGTGGATCAGGAGTTGGCTACTCTGGAGCAAGAGAGCGCTCAGAGACTGTTGGAACTGAAGGAACAGCAGCAGCAGCAGCTCCTCATCCTCAGGCAGGATCAATACTACAGTGAGCAGTACCTCAAAGGCAAACACATCAAACAGGTACACATTGCCTCCAGAAACTCCGTCCAAAAATCGAATTCACATGTTTTCTTCTCGTCCCAAATGTAGTCGATCAGCTAAGACACTATATGGACAAAAGTACTGGAACGCCTGACCATTACACCAATTTCACTGTTTAATGACACTGCATTCAAACACATAGACTTTAATATGGAGTCCCCCCCCCCTTTGCAGCTATAACAGCTTCCACTCATCTTGGAAGGCTATACACAAGATTTTTGAATTTTTCTGTGGGAATTTTTCCCCATTCGTGCTGTGGAGCATTCATAAGGTCAGGCATTGATGTTGGACGAGGTAGCCTGGCTTGCAATCTTTGTTAGTGTGGTCAAGGCTCTTTGCAGGCTAGGCAACTTCTTCCACACCAAACCCATCCAGCAATGTCTTTATGGAGCTTGCTTTGTGCCCTGGGGCACAGTCATGCTGGAATAGAAAAGGTTCTTCCTCAAACTGTGTCCCCAAAGCATGGCGTTGTAAAAAATGTCTTAGTATGCTTGATTTTATATAACTGTGGCGATGGGTATGATTGAAACACCTGATTTTAATAATTATAGGCATGTCCCAATACTTCTGTCCATATAGTGTGTCTGAGGTCTGCTCCTTTCTTGCTTGTTTAGCTGGAAGTAGTGGAAGAATCTACTCACAAATTAACTTTGCGCAACCCACACCCCTTAATTGTCACACACTTGCTTCATACACAACACAGTTGAGGTGAGTGTGTGATGATTGATGCGAGTAGTTTGCATGATGGAAGACTGGTGTCTGTAACTGTTTACTGTTCATTATGTGCTATAGTCACCGGTCTGATTGCACCTACACACATATTAAGCAAAGGATAGACTAACACGGAGAAAACCTGAAGAGAGTGGAGTGGTCTTTATCTGCCTCTAACCCACAGATAAAATCTCCATCAAGTTTGAGTACAAACTCTCCTAAACTCAGAAAGGCTGATCCAGCTCATGTTGTCCATTTTCCCCAAATATGAGCAAAACAAAAAGTATCAATTGCGCTGCCTCAAACAGGGAGCACCTTAGTATGCTGCCCAGATCTCCCACCATGATCTGCGTGTGGATTACCTGTTGCCACAGACAACATAATCCGCCCTGGAAAATGTGCTGAGATTTACTCGAGCAGAAAGCCCAATTAGTTTAGTTAGAAAGAGCTGACAGATTTCCAGTTCAGTGAGTGTCCTCGAGGAAATGAAGCACACTCAGCAGAACATAATGTATTTTTTAGTGTCACATGACTTCAAGGCAAGGCACCACTGGAGAGAACTATTATTTTTTAAGCAATGTCACCATTAATTGCAAGTAGATTACTGATATTCTTATTAGAGGGCAATATATATATATACACATTCCAAGAGGTTATGTTCTAAGAGCACCCACGTATGGTGAAAAACCGCGTTGTCGTGATGTTGTAAAAGCCTAAAAATGCCTATTTTTATAGTTTAATTTCATTTATTGTCATTTATTTATTCTTAATTTAATTTAAAACTCATTAGCCTTAAAGACAATGTAAAGGTAAATCCATATTCGTGCTGTACAGTTTACACTGAACTCCTGCAGTGCTAGAACGTAAAATATTGATGTTACCCCTGTATAGACTGTACTGTAATTCATGCACGGGCGTTTTCTTTGGTATAAGTACAGTAATAAAAATACAGGGCTTTAAGAAGAACAAAACAAAAAACACGAGAACACTCAAGACGCTCCACAGGGGAAATTCTGGACTGCAGTGTCACAGGGCAGCATCCACTCAGCAGCAAGGAGAAATAAATAACGTTCTCGGATTGGCTACTTTCAAACCTCCTATCTCTGAGTACAGCTGACTGTGACGTCTGGGTCTCGTCCGCCATGCCCCCTCATTCTCATGCTGAGTTGTTTATGTTTGGGCACTGAGCAGCGGAGGTTCATTCCGTTCAGGTGTCTGATAAAAATATAGCAATATTAAACAAGCATTCTGTAGTGCTATTTAGAATAGGCCTAGAAATGTACACTTAAAAATTGAGAATCTGCCTTAAAATTGCCTTAGCATCAGCTCCGAAAACATTTGTGGAGATGTGGTTGTCAGTACTAAGGCAATGGGTACGTATAGATATCCAAGCCAGATTTTTCAGGAAACAAGTACAGGGTACAGTCTTTAGTACAGGGTACAGGGCCAACTGTGAACTCTTTCTCAGAGGTACTGACTAGATGTCAGTCCAAGGCAAGATTCTGTCCACTGTATCTAGCTTAAAATCTCTCTCTCTCTCTCTCTCTCTCTCTCTCTCTCTCTCTCTGTTTGTGTGTGCATGTGTTTTTGGTGTCTTGTCTGAACTGTCCACTCTTCCAGCTGGTAGAGAAGCTGACCACAGTTGCTGAGGAGTGTCAGAGTAACCAGCTGAAGAAGCTGAAGGAGCTTTGTGACAAGTAAGCATTGTATCTAATGCAAGATTCAGTTAAACCTGCAATGCAATTCAATTCACTTCATGAGGTCCTGTGGAGTACAACAGCTTTACATTTTTGCTCTGCAGAGAAAAGAAAGACCTGAAAAAGCGGATGGATAAGAAAAGACAAGAGAGGATAAATGAGGCAAAGTCGATTGAGAAGAATCTAACAGAAGAGTAAGTGTTATCTGCACACAGCATTTGACACATTGTTCACCACTGCAATGACTATAAATCCTTTCAGAGAAAGTCTATAATAATCAGACAGTGAGAGAGTGCAGAATGTCAGCTTTAATTCAAGACGATTTGTGTCTGTAATGAGTGAGTCACATACACGCTTTATTCACTCTTTATTCATCTCTTCATTTTACTGCAATTTAAGTAAATAATACAAACATTGGTTATATGTGTTTACATTCAGTTGATGTTTTGAATGAATAAGTCGTTACTGAACAGTCAATCTTGTTGGTGTTCAGGTAGACATTTGTAAATTGCTCTCAAGAATGATTGGTTAAAAAAACTCTTGAAATAGTTAAAAGTACTATAACTGACTGGTTATGTATGAGTTTTGTCAAAGTAACTCCCTCTTTTTTAATCACAGCATCTTTTTCAGCAATTTTTGGAAATAATTTTTGTCAAAACCCTCCCAGCACCTTTTCAAGCAGCAAACAGTTCGGTTGCGTTCGCTGAACACGCACTTCACACTTGTCAGTCCAGCTTATCCCATGTAGCTCAAAGGGAGAAAAATCTGAAGACTGGGGTGGCCAAGACATAATTCTCAAAACTTTTTGCTTATCTTGGACTGGACATAATTTTGGCACAACTTCGAAGGGGCTTGGGGTCATTATCCGGGTGAAGAATGAAATTTTGTTCAATGATACGTAAACCAGAAGGACTTGTGTGATGTTGAGTGAATTGAGTGCTACCTTTCCTTTTTCATGATCCAACACAAAGACAGTGTCAGTGCACTAAAGACAGACATGAAATGTCTCTTCAAAAACGTTTAAGCCTTTGTGGCTAAATAATGCCAGACTTTTTAATTGTTGAATGTACTCGTTTAATATACCAGTGCATATTTATCCATTTCAAAGTTACACGGGTGATGTGTTTTGACTTTATGCTTAATTTGTCAAACATACATTTGTTCATGCTTACACACTTTGTGAGTCATATTCAAGCACACTTTGTGAGTCATATTCAAGCTTCTTCACTTGTTCACCTTAAATGTATATTTTTATGCACTTTACTGCTATTTCTGCTAATGAGTGTGTGCATGTGTTGTTTGTTGAGAAAAGCAGGCCTACATTTAATGCAATGTGCATCTTACAGAGAGAAGTTGGAGATCAACCGATCACATGTGAATGAAGTTGTACAGTACATTAAAAGGGTAAGTCAAAAAAACAAGCACATCTGAGAACATTGCTGTATTTATTATTATCATTTTGCTTTTTAATGTAATCTTGAAATCACATAATAACGAAACGAAAGTGAGATATTCAGATGAAGAGTGATTGATAGGTTTATTGATCGGTTTATTGATCATTTATTGATAGGTTTGACTCTATGTCAAGACATGGCAAAAATGTAGCAACATGTGAATGTTTATTCTTTTTTCTTTACATCAAACAAGAGTGTACGCATAATCTTAATCAGAACTTTATATCAACTGCAAATCATATGAAATGATACTCTACTGCTCAGACGAAGTGTTGTTTGAAAGTGTAGAATCAACAGAACTAGGAAATGTTTCTCATCAAACGACATCATGCTTTTCTTGTCACTGCAATAACTGTGACTTCGAAGGGTTGAAACTGGACAAATGTGGTGAAATATGCATGCTGCGCATAAAGCGACAAGACAGATGCCATGTATCTTACCTGCTTCTTCTGTCTCTTTTTAGCTGGAAGACGCTCAAAGCAAAAGGCAGGAGAAGTTGCTGGAGGCGCACAAGCTGATACGCCAGCAGATTCTGGATGAGAAACCCAAGGTATGACAATTCTGCTCTTCTGACACTTTTTCCTCTATTGTTTAGGCAAGTCACACTAAACATGGCATGAAAACACTTTGCATGTCTCCCAAACCACACACCTTGTGTGTGTGTGTGACACCTCATTGTCACTGTTATTTTAGGAGGACTGTTCGCAAGAGGGAGAAGGTAAGCAGTTTTGCATCCTCGCATTGAATAAATCAAAGCTCTAATACTGAAGGCAGTCTTATTGAGCTGTACACTGCTTCCTAAGCTCTGAAACTGAATAAGTGGATGTGTTCTTTCTGCTGTAAGTAATCATAATGCCACTCCAGCAGCCTAACACCTACGAACAGCATAATGTTAACCTGGCATAATATAAGCTCGGCACTGTTAGAGTGCCGTTTTTTTTAAATGCTTGGCAATGGCGCCCTTAGCTCCCTGAGTAATAACATGCAATGTTCTGCATTTCAGTCCCAAACATGTACAAGTACACCTAATGTTTGACTATTTAGGTGGTGATTTCCACTAATACAGCATATTAATACATTTATTATTCTGTTCTTACTCACTAAAGCCATGTTATTACCAGATTCATGCATGTGCTCTATAATAACCTTGTCACATCATACTTAAACATAATGCTGTTTATTATTTATTATAAGATATTCCATAACACCGTAGTTAGTAGAGCTTGTACACTCTTCTGCTTGTCATATATTTTGTCTTGTTTTAGATCTTTTCTTGCATTGGCCATGTTAGCTTGTCTATGGGCCACACTGGATACCAGTGGTTTGAAAGTAAATGATTTAGATGTGGCAGATGGTTGCACATGAATAAAACTTGTCATAAACATCAACTATGTTGATGTAACATGTTATTCATCTGCAGTCACTGTAGTAAATGATCATTCTATAGGTCCATATGCAAAGACTCATCTAAGCAAGGTTAGTATGGTAGTATGCTTGGGCTGATGGTCGTATGCTTGTCCATCATTTGTTTTGTTTGGATTGTGAAATGTTAAGTCAGTCTTTTTACTTACTTGTTGATGTCAATTCATGCAGCATTCGTTAATATATGCACTCTAAAAACTTACCATTTGCTGCAAAGAAAGACCTCACTGCTTTCATGGTGTACGCTGCAAAAACTCCTGATCTAACCAAGACTTGCAATCTTATTTCTAGCCTAAAAAGTCTTCTTGATCTTGTTTTGAGAATAATATACTATATAAGAGCAGATTTGTAAGATTATTACGATTGTTTTAAGATATTTTTATATAGTTTAAGATATTTTTTATATTTCTTAAATAGTATATTATTCTCAAAACAAGATACAGAAGACTTTTTAGGCTAGAAATAAGATTGCAAGTCTTGGTTAGATCAGGAGTTTTTGCAGTGTAACAAAAAGCAGTTAATTTACACGCGTCTGTCCATTCCGACAATCTGCCCATTCACGATTAATATGTAGTGCATGAAAATTATAAACAGTGAGAATAAGAAAATGCAAGACAAATGTATAATATGAGACCTTTAGTGTAGTTCTGAGTCATGTCCTTCTTAGCTTGGATTGGGTTGCAGTACATTCCAGCAGGTTCTGCTTTTGTGTAGCTTGAACAAATGCATGTACCTTTGTTGAATATCACTAGTAATGCATTGCGGTAAGATGAGGAGCGTCTGCTATTGAACTCAAGAGGGCACTATAGCACAGAGTACACAGATCCATGGAGCAGAGGTGTCACTGGACCAAACTGTCTCAGTAGGCGAAATCTAAGCTGGAGTTTTAGCTGATGCTATCTTTATCGGGCATCACTTGGCTAGCGGTTTTACTTTTGATCTAGCGTGTCCTGCTTTTGGCCAATCTGAACCTCCCATGTTGTGATATTTCATGGGAAAGGTAACTGTGACCCACCCCCTTGTGTTTCCTGTTGTTCCAATTAGATGCCTGCCACCCATGCCTTTATGATGTGATGTTCTAGCGAATGAAATAAGCATTGTTCTATCCAGTTATTTCTTAGGAACTATTTATTATGCAGCCAAATGGTCCAGCTGCACACCTGCCCTTATTCCCTCCAGGAACAGTGCTGAGTTCATGGCTAAAATCAGGAGAATTTGTTTCTTCTTTACTTACGCACACAGTCAGATATCTTTAGCGAATATCTTAGAGTGAAAAAATATCCCCCCTAAAGCAGGTCAGACAGATTCAGCTGTTTATTTGTGCTTGAACCCCACATCAGCAGGAAGAGAAAAAAAAAGAGTGAGTGGAAGTAACCAGGGCAAAGCTAATATCCGAGAGAGAGAGAGAGAGAAAGAGAGAGGGACTGAGAGACAGAGAGAGAGAAGTAGTCCTGACCCATTTTCACGCCTCGGAGCAGCCTCTAATGGACAGCTATAACCATCTCCGGGTCTTTGGAGACCTACTGGAGAACGGTCTCTGGACTCTACACGCTTAGAGCTCACCAAGAAAAGCAAATGAGAGAAAGAGGAAGGGAGGGAAGAGACAGAGAGACTGCATACTCCCATCGAATACCCAAATAGTGTAACTCTTTCTTTAAGACCTCTTGGAACAGCACTTCCCAACAAACACCACCCTCCACCCTTTTAACCCTTAGGACGCTTTTGTGGGTTCACCCTGTAGTTCTTCCACTCTCACAACAAGCATCATCATCGCTGCCATAAGTAAATCCAGTATCTTTACGCTCAGTCGAAAGAGGGACAATGTTTTCCGTATGGCAAATGTTTTATTTTTAATGTCAGAGACCATTCATTATAGAACTATATGCTCTGGTGTGACAAACAGGACACTCGGAGGTATAGATACATTTTGACATATAGATTGATATAGATACGTTTTGTTCTCAAAAACAGAAAAATAGAGAAGAGGAGTTAATGTAAGTCTGGAATGTAAGAGGTAATTATAGCGTGCAGGCTTTGCAGTGTGATAGCGAGTGAGGAGTGGTGGGAATGGAAGATGATTGTTGTCACACCTCAGTGTGTGTGCGCGCAGGTGTCAGTGTCCTGCTAACGTTCCAATCAAAACGGCCCCCAGGACTCCAAACCCGCGCAGCATGACACATAGTCTAATGAGCCTCAACTTTCAAAATCTCTTTGGAAAAAAAGAGAATGTGACAAACGCACATCACAGCGAGCTGAACATTGTGATCCTCATTAAAATAAGACTCCGCGCCTCGCCTTGCTTCCAAATGAATCTGGTTTAGTTACAGTAGATGTCTAATCATGGATTGCTGTTTCAGACAACGGACATCATTTGCCCTTTTATTATCCTCACTTGCTGGAAAGTGATGTAATACGACCAGGCTTTGCTAATACACATGACATGAGTTTTTTTTTTTTTGGGGGGGGGGTTTGTTTTGTTTTTTTGTTTTTTTTACCAATGCTGCGGTTTTCTAATGAGGAGTCATTTTTTACTTATTTAGTTATTTTTAATCTCTGTACAATTCTGTCTGCAGTAACAGTTTCCCAAACAAGCAAAGAAAGTCTAGGTTGGTTGCTGGATTTGTTTGATGGGAGGGCAAGGTGTTCTCTCCTGTCATGCTGCAAAGCTCCCAGGTGTGTTATATCTGAGTTTAATGGGGTTTTTTTTTCTTTGAGAGCGGTGTGATTTCTGCCCCCTTGCACAAGCCCACAGCTGAAGGCAGACGACGACTTGTCTACAGTGGCAGAAAATGGTTGTATGGCTTCACAAACAGGAACTGTATGCGTCACCATGGCAACACTTCTGACCCTAACCCCCCCCCCCACACGCCCGCTCAACAGACAGGCTACTGAGGAGAAACATAGACCGATACAGTCCGGAACAAAGATGTACATGAACACATAGATGCAGGCCAGTATAGAGATACACTGCACAGACATAAAACAAAAAAAAAACATATAGCAGAGACAGACAAACATACAAAGATCAGCCATTCATGACAAAAGCAACGAATAACATTGTCTCATAACATTAGTGTCTGTCAGTGGGTGGGATATATTAGGCAGCAAGGGTGACCTTAGTTCTTGAAGTTTGTGTATTGGAAGCAGGAAAAATGAGAAAGCAGCTAGATGACTGGAGCAGAGCATCCTCAGAATGGCAGGTCTTGTTTGATGTTCCTGGTATGCACCTACCAAAAGTGTTCCAGGGAGGGATAACTGGCGACAGGGTCATGAGCACCCGAGGTTTATTGAATCGTGTTAGGGTTAAGGTTGGCAAAAACTAGCCCTTCTGGTCCCACCACACAGATGATCTACTGTAGCGCAAACTGTTGAAAAAGTTGATACTGGCTATGATAGAAAGGTCTGAGAACGCAGAGTTGCATGTGGAGCTGTTTAGCTGTAGATGGGTCAGAGCGCCCGTGTTGACTCCTGTCCGCTGCCAAAAGCACGTTCAATGGACATGTGAACACAAAAACTGGAAAATGGAGAAATGGAAGAAGGTGGCCTGGTCTGATGAATTATATTTTCTTTTCCACTATGTGGACTGTGCATATGTGCCGTTACGCTGGGGACGAGAAGGTACCAGAATACACTATGGGAAGAAAGCAAGCCAGTTGAGCTGTTGTGATGCTCTGGGAAATGTTCTGCTGAGAAACCGTGGGCCCTGGTAATTCATGTTAGTGTCACTTTGTCATGCACCACCGAGCTTAATATTGTGGCAGACTAAGTCCTTTCAGCAGGATAATGCACCATGCCACACTGCAAAAAGTGGTTCAGGAGTGGTTTGAGGAACATGATAAAGAATTCAAGGTGTTGACTTGACCTTCAGATTCCCCGGATCTCAATCCAATCGAGTATTTGTGGGATGTGCTGGACAAACAAATCCACTGCTAACATCATGGCAGAGATGTTCACAAGTCATTTTTCCCAAGTCCAAGTCAAGTCTCAAGTCTTTGTGCTCGAGTCCAAGTCAAGTCTCAAGTCTTTGTGCTCGAGTCCAAGTCATGTCTCAAGTCTTTGAGTGGCAGTGTCAAGTCAAGTCTCAAGTCATTGTGCTCGAGTCCAAGTCAAGTCTCAAGTCTTTAGCCGTGTCCGAAATGTGCACTTGTTCACTCGTTCACTACATGGTGCCCTACATAGTGAATGAGTGCACTTTTCGGACACAGCTTTTGACGAGCAATGTTTACAAACAGTGACTCTAAATATGGGATTTTTGAGCTGAAAATGTTGAGCTCTAAATGTTTTGAAGGTTTGCTAATTGGCCACGCCCCGCGATTACAATTGGCTGTTACTTAGCAGGGGGCGGGACTGCCTGCTGTGATCTCCACTGACCAACATGGAGGATTTGCCTTAAATGATCTTAAATCTAAATGTTAAATATGAAAAATGTATCTCGCACTCTAAATGTGAAACTTCACAGTTAGATAGGGCTCGTTAACACCTTTCCAACGACCCCTCGAAAACCATTATTAGCTGAAAAAGGACAAAAGTAATGGGACACCGGGGTGAGGTGAACGGTTTTCGGCTAATAACTCTGGATTATGGCAAATATTGGGTCGTTGGAAACAGCGCGAGATATAAATAAATAATTCCATGAAATGAACATTGTTTACGAGTCACCACGCCCAAGTCTGAGTCAAATCATTGAGGGCAAGTCTAAAGTCAAGTCACAAGTCTCTGTTTGTGTGACTTAAGTACGACTCGAGTCCGAGTCTCAGACTCGAGTCCCCATCTCTGCATCATGGTGCCATATACCACAGCACACCGTCAGAGGTGTAGAGGAGTTCCTACCTTAACGATTCAGAGCTGTTGTGGTGGCATGATGCAGATCTACACAATATTAGGCAGGTTTCAATAATTTAACGTATTGGTGTATATTCAGCACAGCAAGGTTTTATATACATATATGCAACCAAGAACAGAGATATAGACTAACACACACACACACACAGCCCAGGGCAGAGATATGGATTGCGTCAGACACAGCAGTAGAGTTTTTATACACCTCAGTGACACTGCTGAGTTGAAAATAGTCCAGCAACTAAAAATATCTTGCCAACTGTAGTCTTCTGGTATGTGTCCATGATATAATCAGGTAAGGTACAAGGTAGATGTACCACATGAGCTGGCATAGTGTAACTGTAGTCTCTCAATAATTCATAGTAGTCTCTGGACAATACGCTTTATGATTAATAACTACACAATAAGTTTAAGATGTTAAACATGGCCTAGTACAGTATATAAATGTAGAGCCGGATTAGCTGATACATAGAAAAAGAAATACAACACAGTTCACAGCTATAACCCAAAACACGGATGCAGCAGTAGATAGATACTGTAGAGCCTGAATGAAATGGAGAGAGTGATATACTCAACAGAGAAGAGCCAGGGAGAAGAAGAGAGACAGAAGGGGAGATGAAAAATAGGGAGGTAATCTCTGAGACAGTAATGAGTGGTATTATTAAACACTAGAGATCCAAAAAGGGGAGGGGGCAGAGAATGGAATATGACTTTTCATTGCTAGACAGCAGAAAAGAGAGACAGATGGAGTGTTTGTGATGTGTTTGTACACAGACGTGGAGGCAGAACAGCTTGTGACTCGTCCAGGCCCATTGCATTTGGTCCCGCTCCCAGAAACAGAGCAAGAGACTGGCAGACGCTTCACAAGGTTTACAAAGATCCCTCAGCCTGTCACTAAAGCCCCCAGTGCCGGCCCTGCCGTGCTTTTGACCTGTTTGATGTGAGCTGCTCGGCCGGGCCGCATTAATAATGCACGTGGACCGCCTGCCTCTTCACGACAGGGGAAACTATTGTCACTCGATAGAAACCAGAGGAGCCCAAACAATCCCCCATGGCAGAGATGTTCTGAATGTTTGCAGTGGCTAGAGTGCGTGGCTATGGAAATACTTTGCTGGAAATGCACTGGTGAGGGTGGCACCAGTTCACTTCCTTTTCTAGAGGGCTGTTTCTGCCATGGCTCAAGTGGTGGTATTTGTTTGAAAAGGCAAGGGAAAAAAAATGACAGAGGCCTCCAGAGAGAGATGCTAGGTTCATATGCAACTCCTTCCCACTTACCTGACACACTCTCAAATCGTTCCATCCAGGGACCCGCAGTCGTATGTTTGGACATCTTCAGACAGTGCTAGACCAATATAGCAAGATTTATATGAGTGTTTTCCACCTGCATTCCTAGACAGGTAAGAGACCAGGAAAAATGCAAGAAAGTAAAAAAAGAGGAAGCACAGGCAGTTTGATGGAAGTAGGTAATAGACTTTTCAGCCCACATATCACTTTTTTTTCCAAATTGCTCACCAGTGTGACTTAATTATGTAGCAATAGCTGTCAAAGGGGCAAGACCCAAAATTGTGCTTGCCAGTACTTCCCCTAACCCTCCGAAGTTGAGTTAGTACTTTTACTATACTTTTAACTGTAATTACATAACATAGTTTTAGTTAACGATTGATTTGAAATACATTTTATATTGACAGGTTTGAATCTGTGCTTTCTCCATTTGTTTTTTTTTTTTTTGTCAAGGAATGATAGACACATGGGAAAAATTGTTCAATGTTGGCAAGTTGAACAAAAACTGTTAAACACCGATCAGTTATAACATATAAAACCCCATGTAATGTTATTTAGATCTCAACTGTGTCGAAGCAGTGACCCCACAGGAACCTCTGAAGGTGTGCTGTGGTATATGGCACCAAAACATTAGCAGCAGATTTACTTTAAGTTGTGATGTGGGGCCTTCATGGGTTGAACTGTTTTGTCCAGCACATCTCACAGATGCTTAATTGGGCTGAAATCTGTGAGAGTCTTTGTCATGTTTCTCAAACCATTCCTCACCAGTTTGTGCAGTGCAGTGTGGCAGAGTGGATTAGCCTTCTGGCCAAGGGGTGTACTTGTTATGCAACACTGTTGAGGTAGGTGGTTAATGTCAAAGTTACATCTACATGAATGCCTGGATTTAAGATTTCCTGGCAGAATCACACTGCCTCTGCTGGCTTGCCTTCTTTCCATCCATTTGATTCACCAGACCCCTACCTCCCATTGCTGAGTGGTCCTGTCTTGATGCTCATTTTTGCTTTCAGCAATGGACAGAAGTCAGCATGGGCACTTTGACCAGTTTGTGGCTACACCGCCTTGAGACTGTCAGTGGTTTTAACATAGTGGCTGATTGATGTATCATAGTATCATGATATTTGTGATAATATATATTTATCCGTCCGTCATTCCACTCATATATGTATACAGTAAACCACCTCGTTCTTGTGCTGGGTTGCTAAGCACCACACCCAAACATAAACCCTGCACGAGGACGAGGGGGCGTGGCGGACGAGGCCCGGACATCACAGCATAAATTCAGCTACAACATAAATTCAGCTACATTTCCATATAAAAAATAACTAGAAATGATATATATATTATATATTGCATAATAGTAAACATTTACATTCAATAGGAAAAACATATTTATAATACTCAGTTCATATTTATCTCCTTTTCTTCTGTTTCTGTCACTATTTCCTTGGCCAGGTTCTGCACTATTCAATGTGCTCATCATTCTTGTCTTCTTTTTGCTCTGTCCTATTTGTGATCTGCTTGTTGTTTGTAAACCCTCTCGCTGTATTTACAACTTTTTCTCTGCTGCTATGCTTTGCTATGTATTGTTGTAGATATGATACGAGGTTTACACCTTATGTTTACACCTTACCACTCTAATACGAGGTTTACACCTTATGTTATTTAGAAGAATCAGTAGAATTTTCCTTTAAACACAGACTTGAAAATAAACCTTGAAATAGCTTGCATGTTGTAGCATCTATTGAATGTTTACAGTCCGAACTGTTCTAAGGATACCTGCACCTTGAGGTGTATCCAACAGCAGTGCGAGAAATATGCCGTTTCTTAGTTGAACTAAAGTGTCTGAAAATCATATTAATAGTAGGTGTTTATAATGGTTGTATGCTGTTGGTCCTGATTATGTCAGGGAAACCAAAGGTTTCCATTCGGTTCTCTCATTTCAGTGCAAGCAGAAGTCTCTTTTAGAGCAGTGGGACGACCGAGATCCGAGAATTCATTTGCACTTCAGCGTAGTCCAGAAGAGCCTCTCTTCACTTGGTGGTGCTTTAGAATTAGGACAGATGTTGAAGAAGGTCATTTTCCTCCTAAAGTATTTTAAGAGAGCTGAGGATTGGATCTGAGTCGGGTTTGTTGACAGATGACAGGTCTTTTGAGGGAAGACATATTTAACGCCCCCTGCTCGAGAGGGACTGGAAACTAGACTGTGTCACGCTTTCATCTCTCAAGGTCATCTGAGGTGAGCCAGTTAATTTAGATCACCTTGGCCAGTGTGCAACACCCCCCCGAGTCTGCCACAGAGCCGAGGGGTTTTTGTTCTGTAGTCTAGCTGCTGTTGTTGCAGTAATGGTATAGCAGTCTGAGGTGCAGGGGTCATCTTTTGCCTTCGCATACAATTTCTGAATACAGTATTGGCGTGAAAACACATCTCATCAAACCATCAGAATATGTTTTATTCAGCTCAATCCTGGAGGCGAAGCCTATGCTGAGCCGGGGAAAACCTATAATAATGGAGCTGGTGGCGTGTCATGTTTATATAATGACTGCCATAGAACGCCTGTCTGTCAATATTCTTGTTCATGAAGGCCTTCTCTTGTTATCTATCCCCATAAAGATTCTCGTTCCTTTCTCTCTGGGTCGAGCTGAGGAGGATGGGTTCCCCTTCTTGAGTCTTGGTTCCTCCCGAGGTTTCTTCCTCCAGCTTTAGGGAGTTTTTCCTCGCCTCTGTCGCTTTGCCGTACTCACTAGGGGCTCGGACCTGGACTCTGTAAAGCTTGGTTGTAAAAAGCACTATATAAATAACATGGAATTGAATTGAATTGCAGTGATACGTGGGTTAGCTGGTGACTTGCTACATGTTCAGGTTGAATAGTTGTCTTTTTTTTTAAAGTACATAGACTCTGGCCTTTAATTAGTTCTTCTGCAAATAACCTAATAATTTGTTTAGTATACAGTGCTAACCAAAAGAGATTTCCCTCTTAATTTGATATAGGTAAGTCCTCAGATATGAATACAGTGTAAAATCAATTTAGCCATCTTTAATACTTACATTATTGTAAATCTATTGTTTCTGAAGCTCGTTGCTATGTCACCGTTGTTGAAAATGATGGATGATTATCTATCAAAAGGCCCATGCTTTGGAAAATGTGCAATTTCCTTGTAGCCTTACAAATGATCCAGACATCCAAAAAAGGAGCTTCTGCATTTCAGTCTAAATTTTGGTCCATAGATGTCAGCTTGGACGTCTCAAAACAAAGTGCCTGAAAGGTATAATTAGAAAAAACGAGGGAAAATGGTTACGCAAATATAATTTTCTTTTACATAAAACTGCAGAAATGCAGTGCATTCCAGTAAAAAAATGTGGGAAAAAAAGTTAATTAAAATATTAAAATATGGAATGTGTGCCCTTTGAAACTACAGTGAACGGAAACTGTGAAATGTTTTTCTATGATAAAGGTTGGAAAAAGCTCAAAGGGGATTTAAACCTGAAAGTGTTAGAAAGAGAGAGTGTCAAGGGCCGAGGGAGAGTGATAGAGTGAGACGACGCTCTAACCGCAGCTGCATTTCTAACGCTGAACATAACCTGTTCCCACCCACGCGAGCCTCCAACGCGGCCGAGCAGCCTTCGCCTTCCCCTCGACTTTTAATTACCTCTGCTGTCACACTAGCCCCCCAGGTGATAAAGAGGTGGCATGCACACACACTCCTTACACAGGCACAGGCACACACCCACACATGCAAACACACACACACACACACACACACACACACACACACACACACGCACACCCTGCCGAAGACAGAGTGGCCTGCGGGTGACACGGCTTACCATCCAACCCAGTTGGGCGCCCTGGCGAACAGTTGCTTCAGGGCGCCTCACTTACCATACACACACATACACACAGTCACACACACACACCTCACAAACCCTCACGTGCTGAGGAGTGGGCATCTGAGGCAAGATGGCACTTTTTAATCCGAGGGCCTTTGTGCCCAGGCCGGCAGGGGGACAGCAGATGTCCTTCCCCTAAGTAGGTCGCGCTTTTTACTGGGCGGCCGCATCTTTAGCCATCTGGTCGCTCCGTGTCACTGTCAGCTGCGTGAAAATATGAATTGCCGCAAGGTGACCTCTGTGACGGAGGCACCTGTGGGCAGGAGAGGCCGCATGCTGCTTCAGACCTTATAGCCATATAGGCTTTGGAACTTCTCTGGAGACCTTGAGACATGACAGACCATAGACAACATGGGGCAGATTCTACTTCACAAGACATTCACAAGGAAATTACCAGGCATGTTGCTTCTGACAAATGTTTCTGAGTGAAACCTGCTCTGAGCTCTGAGCTACCTTAGGCATTTAGTATCTGATAAGTGGGATGTTTGGAGGGGATATGATTGGTTAATATTACAGATATGTGATGATAGCAGAATCGTATCAGTGTCCGCAGGTGATTACTTTATAAAATATTTCTGAGCATCCAGTCAATGTTTATAATTCAAATTGATATTTGACGAGGCATTTATTTCGCTTCAGAAGAGCAGGATCTTTAGGCGGTGCTGGGCCACTGTGCCAGCATAGCCACAATGACAGTTTATTCATTTAAATCTGCTCTGTATATTATGCTGTTTCATGAGAATTGCACACATAGTCATGGTCCAAAATGTAATAAAATCTTGCATTAACTTACCCTGAAAATGAGGAAAGTTTTTTCTCCTTTACCTGTAAAGTTACTTTTTTACAAAGGTTTTGTTACATCAGGGACAAAATATAACACTTCCTTTTAATGGCAACCTTGGTCTGGTCCAGCCTCACCCTCTGTTTTTCTGAGTGTGTGTATTTCATCATCAGCACTTATTTCCAATATTTGTCTGCTCAGCTATAACGATCATAAATTCAGGGAAGTCAATGCATTTTAACAGACTATCGCTAAGAATGCTGCATAATATAACCATGGATATGAACTATCAAGGTAAAAAAAGGTTTGAGTTTTGATTTGTCATATTTGGGCTCAACTTTTAATTAAATACACTCATACCTTTAAAACTTAAATATTAGTTCCATAACAGTTACCAAATAATTCATAGTAGTTACTAAATAAGTCTTAACAGTAATAACTGAACAATACGCTTAGGGTTTAAGGGGATTAGACAGGGATTTTTCTTCATATGAATAATAAAAGCAGAGCCCCTATCTGCCCTTCTGACTTTAGTATGAAGCTAACATAAATGCTGTACTGAAAACCAGAGCCCAGCAATCTGACAATCTGAGACACTTGGAAAGCTCCGGCAGAAATGAACAGAGACTGTGTTTCTCAAGCATTGCCTCTGACACAATTCGTCTTTGGTGCTTTTCTTTAATTACAATGCTCCCAGAAGACTGAGTGGGGTAGTTAACTAGTCAAATAAGCATTACAGCAATTATTGGGTCAGAATGAATACAATTCCGTCATCTTTAATCATTAGGGGAGTCTATGCCTGGGAGAAAAACATTCAGCACTGAATTGGGAGAGCCTGAGAGAGGCAGGACAGATGAATTGAGACAGCTATCATTTTTGTGGCAATTGATTTCCATTGCCCTCCTCGGAGTTTTAGCACCTCTGTGCAGGTGCTCGAAGCTCAGAGCTCAGGCTCCTCTCTCGTGACTTAACCCTGAGCTGCTGAATCACCCAGACGCTGCTGTAGGACCCTCTTTGTAGGCCCCTTAATATTTCCTTTCGCTCTCTTGAGACAGTGGAGTTGAAACACACAGGCAGAAGCTCATATGCGTCATGACACATTACACTTGGAGAGCTGGATCATAGCCAAGAGTTGCCATGAGCTTCCTATAAGCTGAAATCTCGTTCTGGTTGTTTCTGCAGCTGCAAAGCGAGCTGGACCAGGAATACCAAGACAAGTTCCGGCGGCTCCCAGTGGAGATCCAGGAGTTTGTGCAGGAGACTGCTAAGGGCAAGCCGAGCAATGAGTGTGAACAGAGCTGCTTAAGTAGCTCAGCCGCCGAGAAGCTGAACCACAGGGCAGCCCAGTCTGAGGAGGACCTGGAGGAGGCTTCTTCAGAGAAGGTGTTTGACACGCCGCTCTGAGCTAGCCTCTGGCCTTCACATTTTACTAGTAGTTATGCTAACATATGTACATATGTTTTGTAATATCCTTGTTCCTAGTGTTGTAATTTAACGTGCATCTTTTGCTACGTCATCTGTGGGATTTGTTGACAAGGCATTGATGCGGTGCAGAGATGGTGTACTTGAACAATGGCGAAAACACTGACAAATCCTTTACGACATTCTGTTTTTTGTCTTCTAAAGCTGTTGTAGAGCTCAGATTAAGGTCACAAGTTGGATGATGCTGCTTCTGTTTAGATAACCACTAGAGGTGTATATGTGTATTGTTTAAGGACAGATGTAGGCCAGGCAATTATCTGCGAGAGAAGCTATAAACGTCATTCGAAAGTGAGCCTGTATAAATAGCTGTATATTTAGGCACTATAGACCTTCCATGTGCTAGCTTCGCCCTGTTCATTTGTGACTCACAGGGTTTTTTGCCCCCATCACTTGACTGTTGATCACCACAGGTTTTGTGTTTTGTTTTCATATGTGTTTCATATTTTATACATTTGATATTTTTGGTTGTTTCTTTGTTTTGTATTTGCCTAAATGTAACCAAATGCACACTTAGTTGTAACCCAAGAAACGGGGTAGTCATGCAATTGCATGTTTTTTGTACACTTGTAAATGTTCTTGTAGCACAGAGTGGGAAAAAGATGACCATATTCATTCTTATTAGTGTACATATTAAGATTTGATGTCATTATACAAAGAACAGAAAGACCTTTATTATTTTAATCATATTAGTAGAATGGACCATAGAGGATCTACAACACAGCAATGGTTTGTTTTAACAGAAAATGAATGTCAATGTTACAGACCTGACCTTGCAATGTTTTGATGCTGTTCTGGAACTGGGAGTCTGGACTAGGAGGGTTTTTTTTAATTATAATAGAGCAGCATTGTCTGTCCCACACACACCTCCTCTGGCCAAACTGCTGTGTCACAAGGCCCCCAAGCTTTTGATTCTGTGACCAAACAGTAACACATGTAATAATCAAGAGGAATATCCAACAAATAATCAAACTGCTATCCAACATATTAAGGTTCAGATCGTGTCTGTAACCAAAGATAAATTTCAAGGAGATAAAATCAGTTTGGAAATAAAATAACGGTCTCTTTTGTGGTAAACTGTAGCATGTACCAAGCAAAAATAGTGTGTGTGTGTGTGTGTGTGTGTGTGTGTGTGTGTGTGTGTGTGTGTGTCTATGTGTGTGTGTTCATGTAAGTTTTTGTGTGCATCTGCAAATATCGTTATTTTATCAAGGCTCATCAAGCCTCATGGTTGTAGACTTGCATTACTTCTACAGTGGAGTGTTTCACAACACACCGTTGTCAGAAGCACTTAAGACGTTATGGCTCTTTAGGCTGTTTTATATAATCATTTAAAATAGTAGCAATTAATGCTAACATTTGTATGTTACAAAACCAATTACATGCCAATATTCCTTCACCATCCTCTCCTGGCAGGAGGGAGATCTCAATTTACCAATGAGTGCAGTTTACAAAGGCATCGTATTAATATGTTACAAAAATACAGCAGTGGCTCTCAGAGGTTGGGTGCATTTCAAGTGATGTTACATTATTAGAATAAGTTCAGATTACGCTTATCTTGGTTAAAAGGCTAAAAAGTGTGTTTATATGGGATGTGCATTACATGATGGAATTGGTATACGGCTCTGCTTATACCTTTAACCTTTACCTTAAATATTTAATATTACGTGTTCAGCATAGAGCGAAAATCTGAGGGACTATTTTATTGTTGTTTTTTTTTCTTAAACATATTTTGTCCATTTTTAGAATATTTTGTTTTGTTCTTGTTTTTTTTGTTGTTTTCTTTGTTTGTTTTTCAGAACTTTATGAAGAAAGAACAATGACCTCCCATAATCTTCCCCAGGGCACACAGCAAGATTGCTTTCGGGAAACGTAATTAATTTTACAACATGAAAAATCTGTGTGTATGGGATATGGTGAAGGATTTGGTAAAGGTTGCAATACATTTACCTTAACTATTTCATATTACCTGTTCTACTGTAAAGTGGCGAGTGGAAATATGTTTGAAGGAATATTTCACTACTTTTCCTACTAAAACCATTGTTCCTTTTTCTCATTTTCAGAGTATTTTGTTTTGTGTTGTTTTGTTTTGTTTCTTGTGTAGAAAAAAAAAAATATCTACCATAGTCTTCCATAGGGCACACAGCAAGAACCTACCTTATTTTTGAAACATAACATTTTTTGGTATTTTAACATTTAAAACATACCATCTACTCTAGTAATGACTGTTTTATATTGTTGCTTCTTTTGTTTGAATGTCTTGCTAAAATCTTTACATTATATTGGGATTCTGTAAACTTTTAAATTGTTCACACAAAATGAATCCCATAAGACACCATTGAAAGTTTATTTTCCTTTTATGGAACCGCACAAAGAACACTTTTCGGTCCCTTTAGTTTTACCTGAAATGTGAATATGATGTATCAGCCAGAATGATAGCTGTCTAACTACCATTTATGCCAGTTCTGTGTAAAAACGCCAGAATATTTAGCTACAGTCCTTTAAATTCTTAATGTGGAACTGGATGTGGTTCTATAAACTGTGGAAGCCTTTGACAGGTCATTTTGGGGTCATTTTTTTAAATGGTCTGGAATGCACCATTAAATTCTTTAGAGCACATTATTACAGCATAGATCATTTTTCCCAATATATGGACTCAAACAGTCCTCATTTTATACAGTGTATCAAGAAGTACATGATAATGAATTTTACTGATGCAACGTAGCCTAGAAAAATAGAAAAATGACATAAATCACACATCAGCAAAATCATTGTTGAACTGCACAATTGTGTTTTTCCTGTTGGAGTAATTAGCCCCAAAAACATAACCTCTAAAAACCAATGTTGCATTTTTGATGGTTTATCTGAAGACTTAGCTGTGATATGCTAATAAAACACATGTGCATCAGTGCTGGAGTTCCCAGGACAGTCAACTTATAAAGTCAATCCCTTTTGAGCATGACAGATTTAAACCATGACATCAGTCCAAGATCCATATAATTTGCTGTACTCAACTGAGTCACAGGATTTGTGCCATGAATTACATTTGTAAAGTCTAATAGACTTGAACTAGTGTCTGCAGCAGCGCAAACTGATTTTGAATTTTTCACAGATTATTGCCATTCTGTGAGTCATCTGCCTTTTAATATGTTTGCCTTGTCGAATGTGTGTGAAGTGCATCACTGTGTAAAACTGTCATTGTAATATAAGGAGTATGTTTAGCTGTTTGTCTGTATGTCTTTTTTTTAATCGATGGTGTGCACCTTTAGTACAGTAACACTACTGAGTAAAGTTTGTTATTAGCAGTATTTCTGAAAATGATGTTTTATATTTCCTGTAGTGGACAGTTTCATCTTCTGTATGTTATGTGTTTCTCTTCAGCAAGTTTCTGGATATATGCATTCTTCAGAGAACGATAACAAATATATGAGCATATGCTATGATAAAAAGTGGACTAAGAGGAAAGGGAAAATGCTTGTGAATAAAATAAATGTTGATTCCATATGTAGGTTGTGTGATTTGTTATGGGAAGTACACTATGTGTGAGTATTTGGGACGCCTGACCTTTACACCAACAGGGACTTTAATTACATTGCATTTAATACATAGACTTTAATATGGAGTTGGTCCCCCTTTTGCAGCTCTAACAGCTTCCACTCATCTTGGAAGGCTTTCCACAGGATTTTGGGGTGTTTATGTGGGGATTTGTGTGCATTCATTCTGTAGAGCATTTATGAGGTCAGGCACTAATGCTGGATGAGAAGGCCTGGCTCGCAATCTCCGTTCCAGTTCATCCCAATATTGCAGACATCTAGAATATCTCAGGAGGACCTCTGCTCAGATCATTTTGGAGGTTTTGCTTGGCTAGACACTCCTGTGGACTATAAATCTGAGGATGAGATGGACCAGAGCAAACGCCTTTGTTTGGGAATATGATATATTTACCAAGTTTTAATAAGAAAGTGCTGGAGCCCCACCAACTGCATCAGCTGACCTTGATAGGTTAGTGAGGCTGAAGCAGGACTTCTCATTAGCAGTAAATAACACAGCCGTATTTCACATTGCCCTGTCAGCTTTAAAGTGAGAAAATCTTATCTGGTGGGTGTGCGTCCCGTAAACAAGTCCTCCGCGGCTCATTGCTTTCAATCTGGAGTATTGTTTAACTTTCTCTAGAATCTTTCAGCCTCCCTCAGGATCACCTTAAAAATATATACTTTAAAAATATACAGCCATGGAAAAAAAAAATAAGAGACCACTTTTCCCTTTTTTCTGTTTGTGCAATTTGCAGCAGTGTGTGTGTGTGTGTGTGCGTAAAATGCACAGGTTGCCATTCTTTTCTGAACTATTGTGTGAGCTGTGTAAAAATTAAGAAACGCCTCCATATGTGTTGTGAGTGCAGTAGTGTGTCTAGAGCAGCTCTTCTATGTGCTGTATTCCAGCAGCTTCACTCCTGATTCAGTTTCTGATGTGATGAAACAGAGTCACACAATTTTGATGGTTGCTGTTGTAAAATGATGTAAGAGTGTTGTGTAGTTTAACATTTCCAAGGTATAGGTATAGTTTAGGTATAGTTTAACATTTCCAAGGTATAGGTAACGGTTTGTAGTTTGGAATTTTGAATCAAGTGTAGTCAATAGTGTATAAAACAATAGTGACATGCACATTTTACACAGACACACTCCCGCACACATTACAAACGCACTAGCCAGAAAAGAAATGATGCAGTCTCTTTATTTTTTTCCATGGCTGTATATATACAGTCATATGCAAATGTTTGGACACCATGGTCAAAAGAAAGGTTGTTCGGGGTTTATGAGCTCACTCACACTGGAATCTAAGTCTGAGAAATGTGTAATCTGAGACTCCTCCTCAAGAATCAATGCAGATTCTGCTAAATAGGCCTATCACAGTTATTACATAGTCACCAGACCACAGTTTTTTGGCTGATCATTATTGGTTTCCGCAGTATATTATTTTTTACAAATATATTGCATCACAACAAGCAGGGTGTTCAGTTTTATCTGTTGGTGTGTGCACTCATATGCCAGCATGCAGCACAACATTTCATGCTGGTACAACACCGTGTTAGCTACAAAATAAAGATCCCTAGGTCAGACAGACAGCAGACAACAGATAGTGGCAGAAAATAAAAATAAAAAATACTATTTTGAAACTCCTAATTCCTTTCTTTGAACCATCCTCTTCAGCTGGGCCCCCAGGTTTTCAGTGGGATTCAGGGGAGGGTACTGGGTAGGGTATGTTAAAGCTTGATTCTGTGGCCATTTAAGATGTATGTGTGCTGCTGGATAAATCAACAAACCAGTTTTAGCTTTTTGATAGAGGCAGTCTGTCTCCTGCTACTGTGTGGAGTCCATGATGCCATGTATCCTAAGGTTTCCTAAGGTTTGCTGAACTTCTAATCCTATACCTGACACTGGTGATTTAGGAGCAGATTGACGGGGAGAGAGAAGGATACAAATTGAAGGCTGGAAAACGGAGCAACAATCTAGATCACCGAATATGGGGAGATAGAGCAAATGGATGTGGAGAGACAGCGCACATGAAAGAGAATTATTCAAAGCAAAAGGCGCTGTGATCGCTGTACAGCTGTAGCCCTTTGCTCTGGTATCTATCAAAGCAGGAGCCAACATGTGCTCATCCACTAGGGGGGGGATTTTCTATAGCCTACTTCTTGTCATCTCCACGTCTTTGTGTGTGTAAGAATAATCAGGATGCTTTCAACAGGATGAAACATGGCATTCCAGTTTCTGTCCTGTCCAAGGAAACTAAGCTCCAAAAGCAGTCCGATTTTAATTTATTGTGGTTGTTGTGTCACAACTATGAACACATTTACACGTATCCATTCAGATGGATGAAAGTGACGAAGCTTTGCTCTGTTCATAGCTATTGGAAAGCGGCTTATTGCAGCCTTCCAATGAATCTAGCACTTTTTAAAAAACCTTTTACAGTGGTAAAAAAGTGTGGCTAGTTGACCCAGCCAGAAAAGTAATTCACACACCAGACTAAAAGAACAACAAAAAAACATAAAACAGACAAACAAAAAACACTTCACATAAAACTTTCATTATGCCCAGACAGATCAGGCAAAATGTGTTTGAAGTCTAAATTGTGTCTCTTTAATCTAGGCGAATAAGGTTGCTAACAACACGGGGCAGCTGGTGGCCTAGTGTTTAGAGCATTCACCCTGTGATCAGGAAGTTGTGGGGTCGATTCCCAAGACTGCTAAGCACCTCTGAGGTACCCTTGCGCAAGATACCGTCCCCACACACTGCTCCCCAGGCGCCGTGTTCCTGACTGCCCACTGCTTCACTTAGTGAATGTGTTAAATGCAGAGGAAGAATTTTGCGCTGTTCACACTGCGTGCTGTTGTGTGTTCAAGTATGGTCACTTTCACTTTCACTGACAAACAGTGGAAGTCAACAGTCATGCAAACTGTTTCTGTAAATACATCCCCAAAACATATTTGACCCCATGTGGGGAGGTGGTGGCTTAGTGGGTAGGACATATGCCTCTGCACCCAGAGGACATGGGTTTGAATCTCAAATCCTGCCTTCAACATTCCACCACTGGGTTCCTGTGCAAGACCCTTAACCCAAAGTTGCTCCAAGGAGACTGTCCCCTGGAGTTAGGGAACGGAAGCTGCTTGGAAAAATGTGTCTGCTACAGGCTGTAAATGAAATGTAACATACAATTCTTCACTAGGGTGGTACAGGTGGTCTAGGACACATTATGGATTACTATAACAACCCATAATAATTTCTCACGGCAGTCAAACTCTGTGGGCAGCCACTTTGGAGAAAAGGGTCTGTTTTCACAAACGGCCTCAGAAGTAGCAGTGCCGATTTAGATTCTGTTCGGTGGCATCAGCTGTCATAAATATGGAAAAATCTGATTCAAGAATGGTCTTGAAATTCCACATCAAGTGCAAAAATAAAGAATGAGCAGGACAATGTGGGAGTTTAGGTCTCTTAAGTGGAAGATTTAGTATGAGGAGTAAGTTGCCCAGCGACATGGTGATAAACTGTGACTGAATGTGATCAAACACATTGTGGGGCTTTTTTGTGCTAATTTGGGTCTTTAATGCTTTGCACAGCCCAGTGTGTATGTGTGTGCATGTGTGTGTGTGTGTGTGTCTCTAGCGTGTGTGCGGACATCTTTGCTTGTGCATATCGGTCTTGCCTCTGCACATAAATGTAAGGCTGTGGTCACATGAGCCATGCTTTTCACTGTCATAGTCAGATGAAGCTGTGAAGAGATGCAAATGAGCAGCAGTGCTGCTTCTCCTCTGACCGTGTCCGAGCTCAGCAAGAGCCTTCCGTTGCTTTCCAGCAAGAAAGAAGTCGACTAATTAACCCTCAGATTAGTTCAGGTCCTGGACAGCTATGCTTTTAATGTCATCCTGCAGGACGGCGTAGCAAAACAGTCAGGTTCCTTCCCAGCTCCCAATGATATGCTCCCATTTCCATCAGCGCAGAAAGCAGGGGAGATGTCAGATAACTGCACTTTAATGAGTCCTGTCTTTAGGGGGTTGGTGGTGGGAAAGGCTTGTGTTAATATTTGCAAAGACAGAATCTACAGACGGTCCCATTTTCCTATTTGCAGGGTAATAGGCAGCTGAATTCGAAGAGATCCCAGCAAGGTTCTGAAAGGTCATTAATTAGAAAGCACCATTTTTAAAAGTGGAAGCTCCAACAGGTCTAAATTTAGTCACCGCTAGCGCAGGCTTGAGATTTCACTGCCCTGATTGTAACAGTACCGTGACACAAAAGTTTTTATTTCTGTTTGTTTTCATTCGTTTGATTTCTCAGTTTGCGTACAACTAATTACATATTGGCACTTTTACGCCCACCACGTTGTAATCACATCTGCTGTGTTGGCTGCCGTCTCTCACTCAAAAGAGCATGCATTAGAGATGAAACATAGATGCAACAATAGCATGCACAGGGAAAAATAAAACTGCTAAAGCAACAATCTCACGTTTAGACTCTGTACTCGTGCAAATACACTTCCAAAGACTTTTGCCCCTATTCTTTTTATACTGATTTGACCAGAAGGAGTATAAATAGGATTGTGTTCAGGCTCAGAAAATGACCAGACTGTACAGGGATTGCTCTCAGAAGAAGAGAAGAAACATAAATACGATATCGGCATGTGTCGGGAAAGATAAAATTGTTAAATAAATCTGGAGAGCAGAATCTGCACTTTTGGCCTATTCTGAGGGACCAAATGTGCACTTTTGGCCTGTTCTGGAGTGCACATTTGATCCCCAGAATAAGCCCAGAAGTGCAGATGTGGCTAAACATATAATTTTGGGTCTATCCTGATTTGACCAAAAGGAGTAGTTTGTTCCGTGTCAAAACATAACCAAATGCAGTAATGTGACAAAGTGAATCAGAAACCTTATTGGATTTTTCTTCTGTACAGTGACATATTTCTGAGCAGAATGCTATTCTAGGAAGAGTCTCTCGGCTAGCTGACAGTTTCCCTTGATGATAGGCGTGGTGGTGAAACAGGTTGGGAGAGGTAGGTCAGACATATTAAAGGTTTATAATACTCTCTCCACCTTCTAGAGAAGTAAACAAGGCTCAGAAGCGGCGATGAATTACAGCAAAACAAGCACTGTCAAGTCAAGTCAAGTGGGTTTATTGTCATTTCTACCATACACACACAGTGAAACAAAACATTCCTCCAGGACCATGGTGCAACACAAGAACAGAAACAGAAACACAAGACTACACAAGAGCAGACAGGAAAAAAGACAACAGCAACAAAACAACAGGACCAGACCACAATTAGTGCAGTCGACGGAATTATATCTTTTAAATGACACAGCGATTAACTGTGCTTAGTTTAACCAAGGACTTCCATATTAAATGATTCCAGTCTGTTTCTACATTGCATGCACAGACACTCACATGCACACATGTGCCTGCTGCATTATCCCTATTCTGGAGACTTCACTGGCTGTTGCTTTGACCATTAAAGAAAGAATGTCCAGGTGCACAGACCAATGTGACATTAAGAGCAGCTGGAAGCTCTGCATAGGTCAAACTTTGCATAGATTACTGTGGACTGTTGATTGGCAAGGCCTAACCACAACACACACACACACACACACACACACACACGCAAGCCTTCCTCCATACACACATACACACTCCTCCAAGATCATTCAGCTCTTGCAGCTCCTGGAGGTGGTTGGGGACTTCTGGATGACTCACTGCCCCCCTCAGCCCTCCACCCCACCCCCGACAGCCACTCAGCGTGCGTCTGCAGCACACACATACACACACATACACACACACACTCACACGCGGGTGCGCGCGCGCGCCAGCCGGCCCCAGGCCTTTCCGCGTGCGCACCACTGGAGGGCGAGGCAAACAGGAGAGGGACAGACTGGAGAGGAGAGGAGAGGAGAAGAGAGGAGCAGCAGCAGCAGCTGGGAAACAGACGAGAGAGAGAGAGAAAGAGGGAAAATCCCGGCATCAACCCCACCCCCAGCCCCCAAACGCATGCACACACACACACACATTGCTCTGCAACGACCGGAGAGAAGAAAAAATAAATAAAAACACCAGGGTGATGCGTCGCTGCGCGTGATTTTTGCTTCTCGGCTCGGACGCCCTGCCGTTTTGGAGGAGAAGAGGAGGAGAGGAGGAGGAGACGGAGGAGGGGTGTGTGTGTCTGTGTGTATCTGTGTGTCGCTCTTTACTCGGGAGGTCCGAAGACTGAGAGGGAGAGGGGGACAGAGAGACAAAACCGGCTGGGGAGAGAGAGGAAGAGAGAGGATCGGACGAGGAGGATCCATCATCTTCATCATCACCATCAACCTCAGCAGAGGTCAGGCTGAAAGCTCTTTACTTCTCTTGTTTTGCAGGGGTATGGTCAGCTAGCAGCAGCACACACACACACACACACACACACACACAGGGGGGAGAAGAAACGAGGCGCGCGCGTGCCGTTTTCACGTTGCACGCTCCATTCAAATCAAAACGTTTAAGCTGGTTTTGCACCCTGTAGCCCTCTTGTCTGTTTATTATGGTAGAAATGCACTGGCTGCTAGGCTCTAAGCTAACCGGCTAGCTCCTGCCACACTGCCACTGTAAACAAGAGCCCCAGCAAGAAAAAACAACGGCAGGCAAAACATTAAAGGTTACAGTTTAGCTAGAACAACGTCCACAAACATTTGACTGTAGCAACACCAGGCCCGGCTGGTGTGTTATTATGTTTCTGTTTACAACTGTTTACTGTTTACATATGTATGTTTATATATATATATATGTATGTATATATATATATATATATATATGTACTAAACGTGTTGTTAAATATTAAGTATGTCACAGCAGCTCTCTTGTTTGTAGCCTCACTCTACCGGTGTCTGAGCCAGCACTGATGCTGGAGCTGCTGTATTTAAGAAACATAGCATTAAATGAATGAAACGCAACTGTGAGCGTGTAGGACACTAGTAGTAAATAAATTACATAGTAAGTCAGCTGAGAAGTGTGTCTTCTGTATGTGCAGTATGTCATTGCACATTTCTACAAGTGGACATATGTGAGTTACAAGTGTGATGGAAGGAAGGGTAGTAACTAAATTGTATACCGTATCAAGTCACCTGAGCAGTGTGTCTTCTGTATATGCGGTATGTCATTGCACATTACTGTGGACACATCATATATTAGCTACCTGTTTGATGGTAGACGGTGCTAAGAAATGGCTAGTAATCTGATTTAACATTTACAAATGATTATAATTATTATTGTTGTTGTTGTTATTAAGTATGCCGTACTTGAGAGCTACAGTGCTCCAGTAATCATTCATATATGAGCTACCTGTTTGATAAAGACGGTGGGAGGGTGCTAAGAAATGCTCAGTAATCTGATGTACATCTACATATTATTATTTTTTTTATTATTATTATTATTTTTTTTATTAGTATTATTATTATTATTATTATAAAGAATGCAGTACCTGAGAACTACAGTGCTCCAGGAAACATATGAGCTACCTGTTTGATCAAGACGCAAGGATGATGCTAAGAAATGCATAGTAATCTGACTTTACATCTTCAGTAGTAATAATAATAATAATAAGAAGAAGAAGAAGAAGAAATATGCAGTCCCTACAGTGATCTCATATAGCTAACTGTAAGCTTCAGGCTAGAATGCAGCTTGCGAGACATTAAAGGGTTGTACAAATAACAGGTGGCACCTGATTCGGTTAACCGCCCTTCTAGTTTGCTGCTGTTTCTCTCTTTTTGCCCTGCTGTGTCGAGCCCTGCAGGTAGCAATGATCAGTGAGCGTGTATTTTTAGGTGAGTAAACTTGTAAACAACCCTTTTAGTTTATGCTGTTTGTTGTAGCCTATACATTCTCATAACAGAGAACTATAAACAAGAGTTTGACCTGGACTGAGTGAAATTAATGTGTGTTGAGGACCAGACAGCTATGATTTAGATCCGTGGCTCTCAAACCAGTCCTCAGGGACTTCCAGACGATCCAGATTTTTGCTTCAACCCTACACATAACACATAGGGACAGAGCAAACATGTGAACTGGCTGGGTTCCCACTGGACCGGGTTGAGAACCACTGATTTAGATAATGCAGATTTTCAGCAAGCATATGGGTTTAGGGATTACATGGCAGCTCCGAACGTTCTCACTAAACAGGCAGTGAGGAGCAGGAGAGAGTGTGGTTAGATTTATAACGGCTGAATGTTTTAAAGTCCTTGACGTTTTATTGTTACAATACAAGGCTGCTATGTTAAGTAGCTGCCCTGTTGTTTGTTCAGGCATTTTGATTTTTGTTGTTAATTTGACTTAATTTATCACATCTCAAAATGACTGACTAGTTCTGCCACAAATTTGACACCTGCAACTGAAACAAAGGGCCCTTCCAGCATAAAAGAACAGCTGAGAGGAGTGTAGTTTTATCATGTGATAGTGAAGTGTAAGTCTTAAAGGGGCCAAAAACCCTGCAGATTTGCACAAGATTCATTAATGACACATGATTCCTTACATATCATTTTAACAGGGCTGCTATGTGTATTCTGTGATGTCCTAGTATGGGGCAGCTGACGGCCTAGTGGTTAGGGAGTTGCCCCTGCAACCAGAAGGTTGTGGGTTTGAATCCCTGGCATGCTAGTGACGCCATGTCAAAATATAACCCTTCTGAACACTGTTAATAAAAGTAAAGTGGTCCTTAGAGCAAGGTACAACCCCCACACACTGCTCCCTGGGTGCCCTCGTTGGTGGCAGCCCACTGCTTCACTTGGCAAATGGGTTAAATGCAGAGAAAGAATTTCACAGTGTTCATAATGTTTGGTGTGTACATGCGTGACTATAAGGGGCCAATTTACTTTTATCAACAGTGTTCAGGAGGGTTATATTTTGACATGACAATTTTTTTTTTACTGTTTTAATTTTATGAATTAAGTAATTTCAAGGGAGGGAGGTGTATAGAAGTTTCTGATAACACTGACAAGTATAAGAGCTGATTCCTTAAATTGGTAGCCTGATGCACGCTGTAAGGAAAAGCATATTATTTTTTTATCAGAGAGATGAAAACACAGTGACTCACATTGTTGGGGCCGACAGACTCGTTTTGCCTTTTATGAAAAAAGGCTGTCTATACTGTAATTTCATGCTTGTTGTCCTTGGCTGTAAAGCACCCTGCTGTAGTCTGAAACTGACTGGTCTAAAAGAAAATACCTTCAACTTTGCTAAGTATTAAGTTACAAATGAATTCTTGCTTTATTCATGCTGTTCTTTTTTTGTTCACAGAAAAAGATGCAGGTCTCTTACTGAAACCCTCGATGCGGCACTGCTGAGTGGGTGAGATACTCCGTTTTTTTTTTTACTTCTTTTCAGGGACTCTTGTCTATTGAAGTTCTTAAGGTCTCATGCCTTTTTGTGTTCTTCAAAAGACAGAAAGGTTTTAAAATGGGTAAGGCGAGGCGCTGAGGTGATTTAAGTCATTTGCAATCAGTGAATGGTTTAGGTAACTAGTTAAGATTATGTGCCAGCCGTAGCTGAATTGCACTTGATTTTTGGGAGCAAAGGATAGTGCTGAGTGCGTGTATATAATTTCTGTGTCCTTCTATCTTTTACAGTGTAAGCTGAAGGGTAACAGGTTCCTGTTCTTATCTTGACTGGTAATGAACACATGCAAAGCAAGGATGATTGAGCAAAATTGTGATCATCAGGTGGTGTGGTTTGCTGCTTCTTGTTAAATTGTAGTAAAGGGCAATTCAACCACTTTTTCAAAAATTCAATCAGATGTAAACAAAGCCATTCACAGTGCTTTGATGTAAAATGTGCATATATGTGCACTATGTAGAAATGCTTAGAAAGGCATACTGAGATAAACTGTAATTTAATACAGTAACATAGTGATTCCTCATATTGCGCAGCTCTACTTACGACGCCCTGCGTGTACCACCACACCATTGGTGGCTTTTAAAGAATACATTTTAGGCCAGCACTTTATCTCATAGTTATCATTTTACAATATCTCATTGTCTCAGGCATTGTATTTATAGCTCAAAACTTGAGACATTTATTTGCTTCTGATCACCAAGGCTGTGGTGAATTAAGAGAATTGGTAAGTTTCTTTAGAATTGAACATTGCATTGCGTCAGACCTTTTTGAATGACTTTGGGTACATTTTGAGCATTTAATTACACCAAAGTTTGGGGAAAAAGGGGAATTCCCCTTTAAGAAGTAAAACATCCCCATTCTGTTTTTCCTAATTGTCAGAAAAAACACCAGCATCTGCTGTACTGTACACAGGCTGGTGCCTCCACCAGTGTGTATTAAAGATATACTGGAGGCCCAACATCTGCACCTATATGCTCTTGGAGACTGAGGACTTTGTGATCCGTAGGGGTGTGGAACACTGTCACTGTTGCATATGGAGTGACTAAAAATAGAGCCCACATAGGTGGTTGTCAAAGCAGCGTGAGGGTTTTAATCCACCGTGTTATGCAAGGTGACACAGCTTTTAATCTGTCCAACACTCTTTTTATCTGTTTTACTACTTGCACAGCAGCTCATTGTTGGTTTTATTTATAGCCTTTTTGGGATTTGGTTAAGACCGTGGCACTAAAAAGCTGGCGGTAGATTGTGTGCAGATGTCTCCTGTTCTGCTGCATCTCTGTAGGACTGAACGGAAACTCCGTTCCAAATGTCCATCGAAGGCTTGGTATTGCATACCATTGGCGAGGTCTCTGTCGTTTGCGGGTTCTCTGATTTTAAAACGCTGCTGTAAAATTCGTCAGCTGAGGTGATGCTGACTGTGATGTATGAGTTTTCATGTCGTATAAGGCCTTGTTAGTCACTAAGACAAATCGGCTCATGTTTTACTGCCTGAGATTTACAGTCATGCAAGGCTATGTTGAAGGCCAGTCTGGTTCCTCTTCTAATATGATGTAGCACATCACAGCCATACTGCCTGTTTTTACTCATGATTTGAAGTTACTATAGAAACTCATTGAACAAATGCTCATAATAGATTCACATCAAGTGGACCACTTTATGTTTTGGTGTACTTTTTTTCCCCCTGAACACCACAAAGACCCCTTAAGCCTAGTTATTGCTTGAGTAAAACTTTTAGGAAAACAGCATGCTGCACTAATTATTAGTTTGAGAACAATATATTAGTAGTGAGATTATACTGCTACATATTGAAATTTGAATATTTTAAAGGGCCCGTACTATGATGTTTCTAGAATTAAAAAGTTATTGTAATTCCCCCATCTGTACAGTCCGTGGAATACTGCAAATATATTTAGAAATGTATGCGTTTAAAATACAAACATTTACATTTAAAAGAATAAGGTATTACAGCTATTCGGCCTGCAGCACCACCTAGGGGTTAGGGCGTTGGCCCTGCATTCAGAAGGTTGGAGATTCGAATCCAACGCTCTGAAACTGCTACCGTCCCCACACACTGCCCCTCGTTGGCAGCAGCCCACTGCCTCACTTGGTGAATGGGTTAAAATGCAGAGAAAGAATTTCACATTGTGTTCACGTTGTGCTGTGGTGTGTTCATGCGTGACTATAAGGGTTAATGAATTAAAATAATTAAATTAAATTCATGACGATGTTCTAAGGAGTGTTTCTCCCCTGTGCTTCTTTCTGAATGAGATTTACATATATCAGTCTTAAAGCCACCGTAACAAAAAAACAGATTAATTCTAAGGGATAGAGGTGGGAAACCGGTCACGTAAGGATTAATTATGATGAATTATAATTTATACACACAAAAATGTCCCTTGTTTTCCTGAGGTCGCCTTTTAACATTTGTAAGGTTTTATCCAACAAAAACAGTAATTTATACGTGACAAATTTTAAACAGGCAGGTGTTACTGTGCAGTGTTTCCGCTGGTAACATGCCATGCCACAATCTTACAAAAAAAAAATGGAATGGCCCGAGACCACCCTCCCTTTACCCTGGTTGACAAACCGAACTCCCTACCCCACTCTTCGGAGACTCTGCTGTGCCTCTTAAGGCCTCATCCACACGGACGTTTGAATCTTGGATAAATGAACGCGCTCTGAACGCCTGATTTAGATGCTCTGATGCTGTTTAACCCAATGTGTAGTTTCGTGTATTCACCTGTGGGGGCAGTAATTATTCTCTCCAGATTGTTTACATGTGGGACATCTTGATTTGTAGTTATGAAAACATTGTAGTTCTACACTGAAAAAAAGTTTTATTCTTTGTTAAAACTTACAATTGACATTATTGTTTTAAAAATCCTCCTGATACGGCGCCGTAGGCAGGACGTTGCATGCAAAGTGTTTTTGACGCCACCCGAACGCGCAGCCGACCGAGTGCTGGTGCTTGAACGCCCGTGTGGACGCTGTGATCTGCTCCAATGAGCAGAAAAATGGTTGTCGCTCAGTCTGCGATCACCTGGCGCCCGATATAACGCCTGAAAAACGCCTGATTCAGACGTCCGTGTGGACGAGGCATAAGTTGACATATTTAAATGACTTCTGTTCTGATTGGCTGCTTTATAGTGAGTCTCATTCAAAAAGTAATCCAGTAAAAAACATTTCTTCTAACTTCATTGTGAATGGGCGAGGCTCAACCGCTATCAGGTAGGTAAGTATTTGAAAATGTGTTGATTTGCATGACATCAGTATAGTCAACATGGATTATTTTAGTAGCTGTTTTAGTAGTTTGCATATATTGATTGTACAGATTGGGGAGTGATCCATCTGTTTTGAAACTTTCAGTGTTTACATGCCACGTTACATTCAAAGTTTGTTTTTTTCATGAAATGAGCCCTGTAAGGATAAACAATTCTTTACCATTACCTAATCAGATAGGTTAGTTGAGAGCATGTTGTCTTATATCACCATGACCTGGAATATCCTCTCTGTCGTATAGTCACGTGCTGTCCATGAAGCGTCTCTAGCTGGGAACCTAGAAATCGGCTAAACGAATCCCGTTCCTGGACTGCATGTGTGAGTCTAAAAATACTTAGGAACAGTTCAAACCAAAAGCTATTATCTGCACTTTCTAATTCCAACCCCCCATTGGAAACACATCCCTCTGTTCACATTCACTCAACCCGTGCCTCAAACCACTGGTGGGAGTGCGACATGTGAACGTAATTTGCACTTCCAATTAAACTCCCGACCTTTGTTCCATAACGCAGAACGTGACTCTGAACAGCCTCACTCTAGGATCTATTATTACACATCCTGTTGGAGACAGATTTTTGCGAAATGCTGAGATCTTACAGTGCTGATACTAAGATGGTCCTGAGGTAAAAGAAGGATTGTACTGAGAAAAGCTTTGCTGAGCATGTGACTGTACGTGTTCAGTATAAAAAATGGTGTGTGCCAGCACAGGTGCCTACAGACCTAGTTCAGCTGTTATCTTAAAGCTCCTACGTTTTTCTTATTCTTTGTTTTTTCCTCTGTACTCAGACTGTTTTACTTGCTGTGACTTTAAGACTGAAATATGCAAATAGCCTCTGTTCCTATTTGCTGTCCTGAATTGTGCTTATTCAAAAGCAAGTAAAAGCTGAAACGCTCCTTATAATTTCAGTGTGAATGGGCTCAACATTTTGATATGTAAAGTAATTGTTTTTCACCACAGAAACAGTTCATTCAAAATGAGCTGTATTCACATCTTTGTAAGTACGTATATGTGAACCATATGGGATGAATGTTATGTTTTAAAACTTTTAACAATGTTTGCATTCTGCATCTCTTTTATTAACTGCGGAACAGTTCAGTTTGACAGGAAATGCTCCCTTCAATCTTTAATTTTCCGTACAGTGTAATATATTCATCTAAAGGGAAATGACATCTGATTCTGATGTAGTTTTTATTTTAGTGACATGCTTCGCTATAACTGTAGGTATTATGTACCTACAGTTATAGCGAAGCATGTCACTAAAATAAAAACTACATCAGAATCAGATGTCCTGCATGACCACGGTGTTGTTAAGTGATTTCTATGCTTTAACATAGTTAATTCCGTGTATCTTCTGACTTTCCAGCCCTGCACGAATCAATGTTCTGGTGTGCCGCAGCAAGGCATATACATTATATGGTATATCGCTGCATTATATGGTCTTGTATTGTTTTCGTGTTGCTCCATAGTCCTTTGCTTCGTGTACTGTGTAGATAGTGGAAATGCCAGTAAACACGCGTTTGATTTGACTTGAGTTGACTTGACTTATTGACTACCTTGTATTATTAATACTGGTTTTAAGGATGTAGTCTCTTTTCCAGTGCTGTCTCACCTGTTTCAAAAAGCAATTTCCCATAAGTGGCAGCAGTGACTGCACTAGTGTCTACTGCAGTAGATAAAAAAGGTAACTTCCACTGAATTCTATTGTGGTAAAAACATATTAGTGGAAAAAATTAGCCTCTTTAAATATTATATAAGAAAAAGCCTAAAAACATCCATCAGTGTCTATCTGTAGATTTATCTATCTATCTATCTGTCTTTAATTATGTAAACTTAAATATCACATGTTAATGCACTGCTTCCCATTATCGCCTAGCCCTGTCTGTAGTCACCATTTTCAGCCAAAGGATTAGGAACTTGTTCAGATTTTTTTGTCCTATCTATGTCTTTGCTTTTACAAGCTCCACTCAGGTGCACAGCCTAGAATTGATCTAGGGCAAATTTAGTACCAAAGTAAATTTAGGCATTGAGTTGGCTCCGACCACAGTACACACTTTAAATAAAGGTACCAAAAAGGGTTCTTTGGAGGGACGCCATGGGAGAATTACATTTGGTTCCCTAAAGAACGCAAGCACCAGCAAAGTACCACTGGACTTCAAAGCAAAAATGCCAAAAATGTGAACAGATGGCAATGAATAAACCAGATCAATCATGCTGAAGGTATTACACTAGTTGCAGAGACGTCAAGATGATTGTAAAGTGCAATCAGTTGTGTGTAAGTGCTGGTTCACTTTTTGATTAAAAGAAATCACATAAAAGATGTCATTAGCACAACTGTGAATTTTGATAATTGTGGTTGATATCACAGATTGAAATGTGTGGAGTGTAATGTTGGTAGACAAGAAGAGCACATGTGACCTTCAGAGGACCGGCTGATAGTGATATCACCTGAAGGCCAATCACACCGCTCATTCATTATGCTGCTTAACGATGGAAACGTCATGGCTCACTTCAAAGACTAGACTATTTTGGTAGTTTGCTATCACACTATTTAATATAGAGCGAGGCACTTGGCTGTGTTTATAGTGTGAACCTGTCAAACAGCGATGTGAGAAATAGAAACTTTTATAAACTTTGGCTAAGCCTTTGTCAGCATCACTACTGGCTAGAAAAAAATGCTCTCTTTTTGAACTTGCAGGTGGACCTTATTTTTTCTAGTTTAGTTTTTTTTTTATGCACATTAATTCAGTACTGTTTGGTTAAATATTTAACTCAGAATGTGTTCACATCTGTACATCAAACAACTCCCTCTGAACATATTTATTCTGCAGGGCACTTGGAGTGGGAAAGGTGTGGCTCAGTTGCAAATCAGAGATGGTTTGTTGTAACAGCTCCACTGTTTCAAATTAGCATTATGGTTTTTCACATGTTAAAGTTAGAATTAATGTGGCGTTATGAGGATTTTGTGTGCAGTTATAATTAACACTCGTGAAGCAGTTTGAAGGGCCAGAATCCAGATATTCGCATTCATTGACCTGGCTGACTTGTGCCCTCTCCCCACTCCCCGGCTGGCCTGTGCTCACATTGCGTTTAATGTTCCGGACCCGGACATGCAATAAACCTTACGTCATCGCATTACACTGCTTTGTCCTTTGTCGTCCGGTGAGCTGCCAGATTTAGGTAGTGCATACCATACCTTTAGATACTGAACTCGCTGTATTTTAAGCTTGTCAGCACATTTTTCAGCAGTTCCTCTGTATCTACCAATATATGTATGTAATGTGATTTTATTCATCACATTGTTTCCCACTGTGCACTCAAAAAGACCAGAATCTCAGGAGTTCTTAGGTGTTATATCCAGTTGCTCCTGTATTCTCAACTGCCATCTTTCCACCAAAAAAGTCCTCTGCCACACAAAAAAGTCATCCGTTTGGCCTGACAGTTACATTCGATTTCCATGTGTACCATGCCTGTGTCCAAGAGAACAGTGTCTGGGCCCACCTCCCCAAGCATGATCAGGCACACTATGGAGCAATCACACTACCCCGGCTGCAGCTGGTGGGAGTTGCCTGTGCTATTAGAATGCTGTGGACTGCCGGTGGCACCACTGAGGTACCCTTAAGCAAGGTACCATCCCCACACACGGCATCGCTGGCTACCCACTGCTTCACTTGGATGAACTGGTTAAATGCCGAGAACAGTTTCACACTGTGCTGTGGTGTGTTCACACATGCCAAAAATGACCACTTTACACTTCTTCCCAAACTGGAATTTGGGGATCAAATGTGCTCAGACACGGTACAGAATGCCTAGTGTGAGTACACGGTTAGACTGTGGGTGTGGTTTTCGACACCCATCCCAAAGAATTCTTCTCTTCTATTATAAACCCTTTTACAAAATACAAGCCAGTTTGAGTAAGCTAGAAATGTGTAATAGGTCATATAAAATTACACTAATCTTATTGACTTTCATGAGAAATGTGACATTTAAGGGTTAAGCTTTAAAAGGTTTAATCAGAATTCACCACACACACGCCTCTGTTCAAACTGTAACCTCCGCAACCCAGGGGACGTCGAAATAATCCTACAACTTCTGCGAAAACAGTTGCCATAGCATCCATGCATGGTAGTCGCTAATAGGCTCTTTCTCAGCTCTATCAGCTTGATTGGCTAAGAGGCATGGAAAGAGAGTCTCCACAGGATCAATCAAATGTGCCAATCATCGAGTTTTGGAATAATTCTGGGCTTTTTCAGTGCACAGTGGGGAAAAAAGCGATGAATTAAATCAAAATGTACCCCGTTTCCACATTAGTGGCATATATTACATTGACACAATTTTGTCTTTCAGTTTACTTAGTCTTGGTGAAAATTGTGATGATGTAATATATAGTGGTGCACGGATCATACCTCTCTGCGGCAGATTCCAGTCACAGCCAGATTGGCCCTTTCCTATTTCAAAAACATGAATCAAACAAAGCGCTACTTTGAAAGTAAGAGGCAACTGGCTATTTAACACCGTGAGTCATGCATAATTATTCTCCGTTTTGGTATAGGTGTAACTGCATCATTTTAATACAGTGCCAGCGCAGTCACCTGGAACACATATTTACGTCATACAATTGCAACATGGATTTTGCAAGCATAATAAAAAAAAAAGGAATAAAAAGAATAAATTGGTTTATTCCCGTCTTGACTGATTACATTTATGCATCACCAATCATTTTCATGATTTTTGGAATTTGATTCCAGTACATTCAGTGCATCCCTGTTCTCAGAATAGTTTTCCTAGAACAGTATAGTGCTAGAGTTATTTGGATGTTATCGCTTGAATATTTTCTAAACAATATTTAAATGATTATTTAAAAGACGTTTGGGATTGAGCAAATGATTAGACACGTGCTCACTTCATCACTAGCTCCTAACCCCCACCCCCATCTCACACACACACACACACACACACACACACACACACACACACACACACACATGCAAATCATAATTGATGGCAGTCCTGGCTGAGCTCTGTCACGTTTGAGCAGGCAGTGGTGTGTGTGAGTGCCAGGAAGGAACAGGTGCCTCTGAAGGCAGCCCTGGACACCCAGCTCCCACCTGGCTAATGGAATTTGCTAATTAGACAGTGGGGGAGGAGGTGGGGGGTCTGTGGTGTGGTGGGACTGGAGACTGGCATTGATATGAAATTAGACAGTGAGTGACAGGCCTCATTTCTGCTGCTCAGCTGAAGGACAGTGTGCTCATGGAATGGACAGTGTGACGCGAGCCGCGAGCCCCTGGAGGTCTCCGTACACCCCCAAGGCACACTGGAGACCACTGCTAGAGCTCGCTCACTCTCTTTTGTAATCAACCCTCAGTTTCATCCTGGTCTCATAGGCAAAGGGCTTTTTATCCTTTAATTGATATTGTTTTATCTGAAGCCGCATATTAAATATGTGTAGTGTTCTGCCAAGAATATCTCCAAGGCATTTTCACTGAGCATTGTTATAAGCCTACAGTGCTGTTGTTTTCTATCTAGTACCTGAGCCTCAGAACTCTCAGGGACACCATACATTAAAAAGACCAGTCATTTGAACAAATGAATAAATTCATTCTAAAGCAATTAAAAATGCAACAACTATTCATTGGGTATTTTACATACAAATGGATGCATTCACTTTTGTCTACAATTTGCAGGCGTAAAAGCATGTCGAACACCTTCATTTAGAAATGTGGAATCACTGTTTTTGCTAGCATAAAACCAGATTTTGTTGCAGGTACATGTATAAAATTATTCTTTGATAAAGGTAATACTTCATAACATCCTAGTTTTCAAATAATGAATAGGAAGCGGTAAACCTTTTACTTGTAGTACATGATTTCATAATGACTGAGGAACTGTGTGTGTGTGTGTGTGTGTGTGTGTGTGTGTATACATAATACTTGCTTTTCTTTTATATTGTTTTATATTGTCTATTGTTTATATACACACACACATATATATAAAAACAAAAGCAAGTATTAATATGATGAGTGATTCCAGACTTTTGAACAGTAGCGTACACACACTTACAGCGCTATATGGCTGTGGATGCTCCAGAGTTTGGCATGCTCTTAATAAGTGTGTCAAACCCTCCAGAGGTAAATTACGTGAGTAAAACTCAGAATGTTCTCTGGACAAGTTTTGCAATTTTCCAGTGATTTATATCACTCCCCACCCATCTCACTAATGAATACTGAAAGGGGCTGTATAAGACCCTTTCTGTAATCTCACCAGCAGCACTGTGAGGCTGCTGTGGGGAATATGAAGGCAGGCTGTCTGTGTTATGTCAACACCTCTGCTGTGTTCAGGAAACGCCATTCACTCTCTAATTACTCCCACCAATCCTTCTGTAATTACAGCATCTTAAAGCTGCTTTGTTCCTGTTGATTCCTGCATCCCACACTATTTTAAGAGTGGCGTTTGATATCTGTGTGCAATACATCTTCTCACAGTAGACATTTTTATAGCCGTGGTAATGCCCGAGCTCGATCGGAGAAATGTATAGTGCCGTTTCAGTGAACTGATGTGGCAGTGTAGCAGTTTGAGGAGCTAAAAGGTGTTGTATTTTTCCATAACAGAGCCTGCCGATGCTGTAAACAGTCGAGATTCTCCACGGGTTTCGGGATTATAGTCATTTTATCGGCTGATCTAATCAGGAGAATATTTGTAGCCACACTTACCTGACATAACAGCATTCACGTCTAAAAATAAACACCTCCCATTACAGGGATGTACTTGCTATAAGGAGAGTCTAGGCCTTTGAGCGGGATCAGTTTGTTTTGTTTTTTTTTTTATTGCAGTGACAAATTGGAAAGCTGGTTGTGGCTGTTTACTGCTTGGGACATTTAGATTATATTTATAGTATAAATCATTTTCAGTTCTGCATTCGGTTGAGGCCCTGAAAAAAGTAGTCATTAAAGAAGAGCATTTCCTAGAAAAGACCGACACAGACGGGCCCTCCTGTGACACTGAGGAGAGGAATAACATGGTATATTCCCACAAAGTCCACACCAATACAGTACTACTGCCTTATATTGCACAGATCTCAGATTTTTGGAGAGCTTTCAGAGGACTACTTCACCCGGTGAAACCACTTGATGTGATGAAGTTAGCAAATTAAAAAGCAGTAGTGTTTCTGCCGCTCTGCCCCACTCTTCTGCCGGCCATAAAGTAGGAAGGGGATAAGAGGTGAAGAGCAGGTTGATGAGAGCGAGTAAGCCCTTGACACTACTCTTTTCCTACATATTGTTTTTATTATGATAAAAATGAGATGAAACTGATTCTGGCTTTGGATAGTTCTGATATGCTGAAACTGAATACATTGAAACATATGATGATTTGTTCCTGCTACAAACATGGCACTCGTTTACTTGGCCGATTTTTCCATATAAATAGTACATATTATGCAAACGCAATTATTGTCAAAATAAGTAGATGAAAAGGCAAAATTGTGTTACAGATTTTTGATATTTATTAATGAGGACACTTGAATAAAGTCAGTGTATTCAGAATTCTAGTCATATGAGGAGATTCCTCTTGGATGCTAAATAGGTCAGTTAAATCTCCCTCCTGTGTGTGAAAATATTTCATTTTGATGCTATTTGGTAAGACTCCAGAACTTTAGTGTTTGAGTTTGATTGGTGTAAGTTGAGGTTAGGGTTAGTGTTAAATGTAGAGTTAGGAAAAAGGTCATGTCCGGATTACAGTTAGGGTTTAGGGTTTGGGTTAGGGTTAGTGTCTAGGTGTTTGCCGTATTACAGGGAGATTGCAAGTTTGATTGCGCTCTGTAAGTGAGCAGGATGGCCCTCCCTCTCCCCCATCACTCACCATGATTATAGTCAGCACTGGCATCTATTTGCTAATGTAACAAAATTGGCGGTTAACGTGTTTCCAAGCATGTTTAGCTGTCCAGTGATGTTAGCAGTTGGAAATGTGGTGGTGCATCACGTGACTCATAGTAAGCATGTGCTAGTCTTCATCCTCCCAGCACTGGTGGTAGCATGTGATTGGGGTAGTTAACAAAAAAAAAAGAATAGAGCATGTAACTAAAACTAAACTGTGGCATAAAAAAATCTAAAAAGGACCATTAATTCCATTTTCCTCACCTCCTACATATAATTTATTAACATTATTGTTTCTGTATGTCAATTTCAGAAAATCATCCGCTGCTGTCCTCAGCTCTCTAGCCGTCCCTGACGCAACTCTAACATCTGTCTGGTAAGACTGGTTTTTAAATTACTACAATATTTGAACCCACAGCCGCAGACAGTCTAGCACTAACTACGCAACTTGATTGAGATTTTGGGGGAAGTCTGTGGTCCTCAGCATAAATCATTGAGCACGCTCTGGTTTCACCTTACATTTTGTCAACACACACAAAATAGAAGAAATAACCAACTGGTTAAAGTTGAGCCCACTGATGTTCGTTATAGCAAACTGCAAGAAAGAGAATAACTCTTGGAAAATAACAGATGTTCAGTGATTCATTCACCTGATTTGTGTGTGCATCATCTTCATAAGAATAAATACGTTATCTTAACATGATTATTGTCAAAACTAAGTAACTGAAAGACTGTTTGTTCTGATATATAGTTTATTGTGAAAATTAAGTACTCATTTGAATTTTCCAGTGTTTGTAAGTAGCTGTTAATCCAGATTAATTTAAAATGGAACCACTCCACAACTCTATTTTTCCTCCAGTAGCTTCCAATTATGTTTATATGTGCTTAGATTACTGCGGAGAGAAATGCTATGGTGTTCCCTCCTGTCAGTCCTCACCATACACTGCCACAGGCTGGCCAAAAAAAAGATCATTTCAGTATATTATTCAACATTTAAAAATAATTCTTCATAATTCAATCATTATGATGTAAACAAAGTCATTCAAAGTGGTTTGATGTGAAATGTACCTTTTCTAGAGAGTAGTTCCCAGCGGTGGTGATAGGAATCAGACATCGGAAGCATTTAATACCTCTAAAAGCGTACAGAAAGTTATTAGATGAGATGGTTTTGAATATGCTGCCTGATGGCTGAAACATTGTTGTACCAAAGTTTTCAGATAAGGTTATTGCCTAAAACATGTTTTCTAAATCATGGTGAAGGGCTGCATGCTGGGTAAAATAGGCAGAACCCCTTCTGGTAGTTTATAATCTGTATTCACAAAACCTGTGTATCAACCTTAAATGGTATACATAATGCTTTATAGGCATGGTATAAGCCGTTAGAACTGTTTAGTGCTCCTGGGATTACCCAGTAGGGAACTGTTCATGTGAAGAAATGCACTAAGCACAAGAACAAACATCTATTCACCCATATGCAAAGTTGCTGAATGGTTTGCGGTCATAATTGTGTGCTTGACATGTCAACATGCTGAAGTGGATATCGATGTTGTTGAGTGGGATGTTGTACACGTACATTTGCACAGCTATGAAGCACCTTTCTGCCTGCGCTTACTGGATTCTGTGTTTCACGCTGGTAAATGACAAGGATGAATTGTAGCTCCTGGGAGATGTTCATTGTTTTCATATGGTTTTTTCTTCTGGGAAGAAAAAAACCCCTCAAGTGAATAGGCCTCTATATACACTGGGATCCCATTTGGAGTGTAAAGTGCTACCAGGAGACATGCACAGTAAGTCATTCTGCCTCAGCGCAGCAGAGCACTGGCCATTACGGCCCGGCGGTCCCTTGGAATAGGGTTGCCATGGAGATGTATGGTGTCAGAGCGGAGCAACATCTGTGTGGTGTTTGTTTGTCAAGAAAGGTTTTCTCCCTCTAGTAAGATAAAAGGGAGGTGGAGGGGGCCCAGTCAGTCGAATGGAAGGGATCACAGCTCATCCCTGGTGTAGAATCCACCTTCTTCTTAGCTTGAAGGGGGTGGAACGACTGCATATTTGGTGAAACTGCTGCTTGTGCTTGTTCCTCTGTATACAGCTTTGCTAAATTTATGCAGCTATATATCGTTTTAATTGGGGTTCCCTCTTATGTAGTTCGCCTGCAATGACCTTGACTAATTATGCTTTTCTTTTCCCTGAAAGGCAAGCTTTACCCGTGAGATGCCAAAAAAAAAAGTCACGTCTTATCTGAGGACTCACTCGGAGCAGTCGTATCCCCAGCTACCTATGACTGTCACCTTTCGGAGAGCATTATGTAATCTTTATTCAAGCTGTGTTTTGGCCAAGCATGTGATTGTGCGCCATGTCGGTGTACTGCGAGCTTGCTCTCCGGACAGTTTGGGGAATTATTTAACCCCTGCTGCCCTCCCCTGCCTGCCTGCCTCTGTATAAGGCAGTGTTCTATTTCAGTGAATTTGGAAAATATGCTCCCTTATTCTCCTGTTGCCTTATCTGTAGAAGAGGTTAGAGGGGCAGAAGCCATAATTTGATGAAGCGATCCTTATAGGTACATATTTGGGCAGAGATAATTCAGGGGATTGTGGAGCTTTTCCTCAGCCCCGGTCTCACTTGGGCTCCCATACACTCACTCACTCACTCTCTCTCTCTCTCTCTCTCTCTCTCTATCTCTCTCTCTCTCTCTCTCTCCCTCTCTCTCTCTCTCTCTCTCTCTCTCTCTCTCTCTCTCTCTCTTTCTCTCGTTCTCTCTCTCTCTCTCTCTCTCTCTCTCTGGCTCCCCCTCTCCATCTATCTCTCTATTTATCTAACTCCTGTTCTTATGAGTGCTCACATTCAACCCGGAAACGAAGAAAAGAAATGGATCAACCTTCCACAGGCTTCTACATTCCATGCTATTATTAGCTGGCACAATAATATTCATTCCCAATATCGTCCTTTTCTAATGTTGTAGCCAAAGGGCAGTTGGTCCACAGACTATTTCTCCCATAATTAATCCCCTCAGCTGGAATTCTCATTTTTGCTGGGCTGTTTCTGTACAGTTTTGGGGTGAGTTGGGAGATCTGACAGTTGTCCCTGCTCTCACTTTCAAGTTTTGACCATGTTTGGGCAAACCTGGACTGGTAGTACCCAAGGCTGTGAGTGTGAAGTGGGCCGAAGAGATCCTTTGCCCCGCTAATCTACAGCAAAATCTACAGTTCTGCCAACTGGTTCAGCAAATAAACCTTGCGCTCCAGTACAGTCGCACACTCGAACCCTTTCCACAGCAGTGGAGAGCATTAGCTATCTGCAAAATGTCATTAAGATATGTACCCATGCTCTACCTCTGTGTTTTTCCTACTCTAATACACCAGGCCCTATTAATCAGCTAATTATCAAGCCCTTCCTGAATTGAATTGAACTCTAAAACTGTGCAAGTCGGGGTCACTCCCGCACTGTTATTGGAATGTGTCGGATGTCTCGGCTTGTAATCGCCTTGTAAACCTTGTGTTTTACTTCTTTTAGCACAATTTCTTAAAACATGTGAACACAACAGTTGCTGTGTAACAAGTTACTGTGTGAACATTTCAAAATGATTGGTAGTAAATCCCATTACGTTAAAATCTCTGAAAAGTTACAAGCATTTCAAAGTTTTGTTGCAAAAGCTATGACATAACTTTTTCCGTTGTTTTATAACCAGTTTCTGGAATTTATTTGTTTTTACCCCACCTGTAGCAATCTCATTTTGCAAAAGAGTCAGTCGTCCTTTAAAACCTTCCCCACCTGTGGCTACCATTACATAACAAGGTTACCAAAGGTTATGCAAAAGTAATCATCAAAGGCCTTCAAAAATGTGCCCTGACCTCCATGACATCTGAAGCAGGAGTCTCCCTTGCTGCCCGCTCACCAGTGTGCTTTCTGATTACTACAGATTATTTGGGCTGATAGGGCTCTACCCACCACCCATTCGCACTGCCTTCTCTCGGTCTCTCTGCTTGATTGTAGACAAAAGGCCGGAAAACCAGTTGCCTTGCAGGCCTGTTGGTCAGTGAAGCTTGAACCCCACTGGCTAATCCTCAGTCATACTTCCTCGCGCACACACTCACACAAACAGGCAAGTACAAACACATACACAAAGATGGATGCTTGAGTTTGTGATCAAAAGCTTTGAATGAAAACAAATATTGTTTTGAGATGAAATGACCCAGGGGTCACGGCGAAATGAGATTCTCAGCTGCATACCATGTGTGTGTCCATTTCATCTGGAGCCACACTGCACATCAAAAGTTTTAAGACATTTAGCCTTTGAAAAACAAAAATGATTGAAGCCATCTTGCCTTTTTTCAAGTAAAGTTTGATTTGTGACTTTTTCTGCCATAAAATACATATTTTCTGAATTCTGAATAGAATTTGCAACTTTACATCAAAAGTCTTCCTTGATATGAAGAGAGCATTTCCCAAAAATTAACCTTTGACATATTTTTTCTTTTTTTTGCTATATTTAAAGACATGTAATGAAAATGTTTGGCACCAAAGGTGATATGAACACCTATATGGTTTGAGTACTAATGAATGCTGGAATCACATCAAGGAGCTCATATCCTTGTGATTTGATACAAATTCATTGCTAATTCTGACACAGACAAATACATGTGTTATTCATGCATTTTAGAGCATTAATAAAAGATCAAAGTACACGTTGCATGTTCAGAACAGTATATCAGAATTTAGCTGTACCGCAAATACACTCCCTTATATAATGTATGTAAATATAGCTGTCAGAATAGCTCTGACCCATTGAAGCATGAACCCCACAAGTCCTGAAGGTGTGCTGTGATAACTGGCTCCAAAAGATTAGCAACAGATCCTTTAAGAAATTACCCCGCCCTTGTACCACTAAACACTGCATACAGGGAACGCCCTAAACAACCTCCGGTTTTGGAGATGTTCTTACTCGGTCGTCTATTCATCACAATTTTACATTTCAAATTCACTCATTTTTCTGCATTCAACACATCAGCAATTAATTATCAACAATTAATCGCATTGTTTTGCTCAAGATTAAATAGTTTATTCAAAAGCAGTTAATGGCGCACTTTTGTTTTTAAAGTGCTGCTAAAAAAAACCGAACTTTCAAAAAAGGTTTTTTAATGCGCGATAAAATAATTGTCGGCGTTAAGTAAATAATGCGTTAAGATAATAATGCGTTGACGTGACCAGCCCTTGAGAGACTTCAGCATGTCAGAGAACAATCTTGTCTTACATCTTGATACGATATCACTGAGCACTGGAATGAGAAAGCATGTAGCACATGAAGCACTGTGTGTTTGATGTACATTAGCGCTGTTTACACATCTCTGTCTTGTTTATTATCTCTATTGCTTCATTCGTCTGTTCAGTTCGTTCCGTCTGAAGACACCCCCTCTAGGTAATGAGGGAATCTGTAAGCCCCTGGGACAAGTGAAGCCTCACATGACAAAGTTAAACAGTGGACAGCTGGAATGGGGACTAATGGATGAAGAGGGGATTTTGACCGCTCCCTTCCCTTCTGTTTGATTTGCAGAAGCGTTTTGTGTACTTGCCGGCTCCTGGCTTTCCTCACATGCTTTGGGCGACTGTAAAACTGGCTTAGCTCACCCGCATGATGCCAGTGCTGATGGCTGCTACACACATGGTTTGTGGAAGCTCTGAACCTAATACAGTAGAGCCAGGATCGCCATCCATGCAAAACAGTATTTACACTGGAGAAGCCATCTTTCCTTATCTGTTTCTTTCTCTGTTTCTGTCTGTCCCTCTCTCTCTCTCTCTCTCTCTCTCTCTCTCTCTCTCTCTCTCTCTCTCTCTCTCTCTCTCTCTCTATCTCTCT
>JBBIGA010000153.1:7092571-7131886 GCA_037576975.1 Alestes dentex | reverse complement strand
TATATATGAATGAAAGGGTGGTCTCTGACTTGTGCATCATGTGGAATTGGTGTGCACATTTGAATCACCAGTTCAGGTCTACTTTACATATTTATCAGCCTTTTAGTATTTGTAAAGACAGATGATGGAGAAAGTTTAATGTCCTTGTTGTGCTTGTATTTTCCCAGAACGACGAAATTGATCACTCCATGTTCACCTTCGATGTCTTCTATGCCCTCACTCAGAAAATATGCCCGCGCACAGATATCGAAGAACTCTTCAAAAAGATGTACGTCCAAACCAAAAGCAGCGTGTTTATGGTGATTTGTGTAGACCCCGACTGCCATGTAGAATTCCTGCCCTGCTGTGTGATGCACTGTGGTGGTGTAAAATATTCAGCAATCTTAGTCTGGTTTACAGTGATGGCTCGTATTGATGCTTGCGGTCGAAACCTGATGATCTCTGTATTTAGCATTAAAAGGCTATGCTAACAGGAACCTAACCTGCTTCAAATGTTCAACATTAACCTTTAATGTTTCAACTAACATAAAAAAAGAGGTTTAAGAACATCTGTTACCAGTCTGAAAGCCACAATGTGCGTACAAGGAGATGCTTTATGATACCTAATCCGCTCTTCATTCTTTACCATTAATTATATTGTTCATTGTAATGTAACAGATTTCTTCTAATTAATTTCTTTGCAGCAATGGGGACAAAACTGATTATTTAACTGTAGACCAGTTAGTCAGCTTTCTGAATGAAGTAAGCTCTTTATCATTCATTAACTTCTCTGTGTGACTGCTTACCCAGCTTCCCTTGCGTCTGCATGCCCCGCTCCTTCATTTACCTCCCAGCCAATCCCGCTGTCCCGTCTTATGTAACCATGGCTACCATTAGGGCCGTGCTGGCCCACTGTTCCAGATGCTGCCCTGCTTCTCGTGTGTTGTGCGCATGTGTGTTTGCGTGCTCGCTGGCTCCCTGGCTGTCTGTGCATGTGCTTTCACGGTCATGCCGCTGCAAACGCGCTGGTCCTTTTCCCCCTGAGTGTGGCTGAAATGAGTTACTCTAGATACGGGTCACCGGCAGCGTGTGTTGATGTCTGAGCAGTGCTATCTTGCTCGCTTTCATTGCTCCCTGCATTTAGTGTCTTGGATAAAGTGATGGTTTTGTCAAAAATCAAATCTACACCCCCCCCACACACACACACACACCCCCAAAGCCCAAATGCAGTCTCTAATTTGTTTAGTTTAAATCATAAACTTATATGGTCGCTTTCATTTCTATGAAATGAAACTAAAGTTGTGCAAATTTTGGAGATCTGAAAATCTAGCAGTGAAAATCAGCTTATGTCTATTTCTTATATAACACTGTCTACCAGTACATAACAAAATGATATACCACTGTATGCAAAGGTTATATACCCCTATGCTTTGTTAATTTTTGATGTGAAAATAAGTACATGTAACAATCAGAAATATGACCTTTCATTTCTCTTTTTCTGCTGAATTTAACATGACGCATCAAACAATAAAATGTGCCTTATCTTTTGCCAATTTATGATCATTTTTTTTTATCTGTTACATTCTGGAAAAGAAACCTTAATTGTACATTAACAAGATGCCAAGGGCGTGTACTTATTTTCACCAACAAAACACGTCATTCGACCGAATGCGTGTGATTTTCAATCATGAGTCTAAAGAGTTTTAGCTTGCCAAATAACTCTCACTCTCATTTTCTGTAACTGCTCAATCCACACTAGGGTTTGTGCAGTTGTAATTAGGCTGTTATTTGTTAGCTACATTACCCTTTATAGTTATAGTACAAGACTGAAGCAGCCTCTGGATGCTAAATCAACATTTGGGGGTGCGAGGAAAATTGTGTAAATGTGATTTTCTGGCAAATTATCACTTTAAATGCTGGGTTTGCTTTCTCCCGTCCAGCATCACCCATCTAGCTGTGTCTCTGTGCTTTGGCTAAGTACACCCCGCCTGGCAGTTTGGGTTAGAAAACTGCTAATAAATGCAGCCGTCCACGTAGATGTAGAATATTTATGCTGTTCATGCAGTACCTTTTAAGGTCGTATTGTAGATGAGCTTAATGTTTCGTGAAGGCAGGTGATGATGATGTCTTGTCTTTGAGTTCATGCTTGAGAGGGCCGTACTAATAAGACCTGCTCTCTGCTGTGTGCAGAATCAGCGGGACCCCCGGCTGAATGAGATCCTTTTTCCCTTCTACGACCCCAAACGAGTCATGCAGATCATCGAGAAGTATGAGAGAGTTGAGGACCTGAAGAAGAAAGGTGAATTCTTCAGGAGTGTCAGCCAGAGAGCTGATTCTCTTTTAGGGGCCTAAAAGAGATTGAAAGGATTGAGAGCCAAACATGGTCTAGCATTCAAAATGCTTCACCTTCACTCACTGACCTGATTTAGTGATGATATGCTGCCACCTTGTGTTTGACTTAAAACATTGCAAAAATGTGACCTTTATGGAGTCTTAAAGTTTGTTTTTTAAAAAAATTATTAACACAGTAATGCCCTCAGTTCAAGCACAGTCAGTCAGTCAAGACATGCTTGGTGTCCTCAGTTTGCTTTTTTTAGTGTTCACTCAAGCTACAATGCTAATGTTATTAACTAATAGAAGCCACCAGTTTAGGACTAAAGGGAAAAGTAGCACTGATGAGATTTTTTCATCACCACTATTGGAATAAACTCACTAACATCTGACTTCAGTTTACGTATTGCAGCGTGTGTGAGTAGTGATACATAGATGATGATGATGACATCTTCAAGCGAGCTTCTTCTGACTATATGTTATGGTTCATTAACTGAGAACAAACCATCACCCCAAAGTGCCTCAGTACTGATGCTTTTTCATTTCCCCTGGTCTTATCATTGCAGGCCGCATGTCCAGTGATGGTTTCTGCCACTACTTGATGTCAGATGAGAATGCGCCTGTGTTTCTGGACCGCCTGGATATGTGCCAGGACATGGACCAGCCACTGGCTCACTACTTCATCAGCTCGTCACACAACACTTACCTGACAGGCAGACAATTTGGAGGCAAATCCTCAGTGGAAATGTACCGGCAGGTGCTGCTCTCGGGATGCAGGTGAGTACTGTTCTTGTATGTATGATTTTTATGCATAAAACTGTGGTTTAGTTCTAAAATGTTGGGGTCTGTCACATGACATAAAAATGGTAGCAGGGAAAAATGAGGAGAAGGTCACAGAAGGAACACAGACAAGCCCATTCATTAGGAACACCTACCTTGTATTTACAATTATTGTCTTCTTCATCAGCTTCAATTACAATATAGGTGCATTTGTGTTTTACTACTACAGACTGTTGTCTGTCTGTTTCTCTGCATGATTTGTTACCTCATTCTTTAATGGTTAGGACCCCACAGGACCCCACCAGTGAGCAGGTATTATGTGTTGGTGGATCAATGTCAGAACAGCAGCGACACTGACATTGTGTGTGTGTGTGTGTGTGTGTGTGTGCAGGGACGTAGCACACGGGATTTTGCTGAAATGCGATTCCATCACCCTCCACTTTTGTCAGATTAATTGGTCGTGATTGTATTTATAATTTGGCTTCCCCATCCCAGAACACCCCCACTTTTGGAAAGCTTGATACACCCTTGTGCGTGTGTGTTGCTGGAGTATTTGAACACCTCAGTGTCCACTAACCAAACTGTCTAGCTTGTAGCCAGAAACGAGCTAGCACAACCATTCAGCATCATGTGAACTGTCATTAGTAATAGTATCACCATGTTAACTTTCTCTAATAAAGTGGACTATTGATACAGAGAAACAGATTGACTTGTCTCCAGCTACCAAGTGCACCTACGTGGAATTTGGAACTGATCAAATGGACAGTAAGATGATGTTAGATGTCCCAAATGCATTGCAGCAGTTTTTGCTTTTTTTACTCACCAAAATACACCATTAAATTTTACATACACATCTAACTAAAAGATGTAATGCAACAATTTTCTAGTACCACTCTGGAGACACTAACTGAGGGTGTCCCTAAAGACTTTTAAGCCTGCTATTCTGTCCTTAAGGCTAAGTACCTCCCAAACTAGAACATTTAACAAAACTACCTGCTCACACCTGCCAGATAGTCCAAATGACAAGCCATTTAACCAAAGTAGCTACACAGAGATAAATCTTACATGGTGTTATGTATAGGTTCATCAGTCCTACCCTAGTTAGAAATCCTTGGTATTATAAAAACCTCAAATAGGTCACCATAAAGGTGAATTCTTTTTCCCCCCATTTTTGTGTATTTTAAAGATGTAAGAATAGTAATTTATGTGAAATGCACCATTCTTCGGAATCTTACTAAACTCACAGAATTCACTGTATTGGATCCAGAAATTTGAAGCATTTAATGCCTCTAAGAGGTTCCACCCAAAAACCTATGATATGATTTGCAAGCTCATTGAATACTAGTGTATTTAAAAGAAACCAATTTTACTAAAGCAGAACATGTGTAGTAGCAGAAAGGCAATTCACTATTTATTTTCTAATCCCTGTGTAACCTTTGTATGTGTGTGTGTGTGCGTGCACGTGTACCCAGGTGTGTGGAACTGGATTGTTGGGATGGAAAGGGTGAAGATCAGGAGCCCATTATAACCCATGGGAAGGCCATGTGCACTGATATTCTCTTCAAAGTGAGCATCTATACAATACACTTTCACGCCCCACACCTCACACATAAAAGCCTTGAATCTTCTCATTCTTTTACATTTTAATCGTTTAGAAATGTGTCATTTTCAGAATTACTGTAAGCTGTAGGGTAGCTTTAATGTTTTAAGGATATGGCATGTAATCAATTAGTGAAGATATTAAAAGACGTGAGACAGTTGAACTATAAAACACAGTCAGTTGTAACTGAAATACTGAGACACAGCACTGCACGTCATCAGATTACTTACTGTTTATCCAAACTCAAGGCTGTAAATGAATAGAATAATCAGGTTCAGCTTGAATAAATAAATAAAGGATAATGAAAACTTACATAATAAATCTACTGTTGCCTTTGTGTTTGTGCAGGACGTAATTCAGGCCATTAAAGAGACAGCTTTTGTGACGTCTGATTATCCTGTTATTCTGTCATTTGAAAACCACTGCAGGTGAGCTGAGCTTAGTGCCCTCAGACTATGTAAACAAAAGCTTTTGTTTTTTCATTTTTCTTAATATGATCATGGCTCAATGCTTTCATTTGGCATTGATTTTCCCCAAAGGTTGGCCACAGGACAAAGCTTTTTTGGACTATGTGACTCATAATGCGACTGATTACATTTCTGTAGCTTGTTTTGCCCTCTGTTCTACCGTATGTGTCCTGTTGTTTCAGTAAACCTCAGCAGTATAAGATGGCAAAGTACTGTGAGGACATCTTTGGAGACCTGTTGCTCAAACAACCTCTGGAGGGCTTCCCAGTATGTGATCTTCTAACTCACCCTTCACAAGTTGTATGTGTTCAGGATCAAGTTTATACATTCATGGAATGTTTATGGAACATTTAATTCCATCATTTTTAATATTAGGCCTCTTAGAAGAGTTCATAGTAACAGGACATTTTACCTATTTACTGGGTAGTAGAATTATCGGGTTCATAATAAGGTAACATGAGGTGTTGTCAACATTAAAAATGCTTTAATATTTGTCTTATTTTCTGTTTAGATTGAGCCTGGTCGTCCCCTCCCTTCTCCAAATGAACTCAAAAGAAAAATACTTATAAAAAACAAACGCTTAAAACCTGAGGTTGAGCAGAGTACGTACCACCATCTTTTTGCATCTTGCATCTTGATGCTTGTAAAGCCCATCTTTCCCTCTGATTGCATTAGATCTGGTGTTTTGGCTGAAACCTCTCTTCATCTGTGCTCTTGGACACACTTGAATCACTTCAAGATGTCTCTTGTGAAACTACTCCCACACTTTGTATCATACCATATGCATGTATTAATGTTATTGCCAATTGCAAAAAAAATGTTGCAAGTTGATTGACCTTGTGGGTGTGTGTGTGTCTGTGTGTCTGTGTGTCTGTCTGTGTGTGTGTGTGTGTGTGTGTGTGTGTGTGTGTGTGTGTGTGTGTGTGTGTGTATAAATGTGTGTGTGTGTGTGTGTGTGTGTGTGTGTGTGTGCAGAGCAACTGGAGTCATTTAAGAGGCACATGGAGGCAGGAGAGATGAGTGTACAAGCAGGAGAAGATGAGAATGAAGAAGACATGGACACTGGTCAGCTATTGGTCTTTAATTCAGCTGTCTATCACTCTGTGCATCACACAGCTAGACTCCATTCTCTCAGTGAAGTGTCCACCAGAACACATTATAGGATGCCACTGTATATAGTTATTTAATCAGATTTTCATCTGTACTTAATGCTTTGTCATTTCATAAATATATCATTATTTTAACCGTGTAAAATACCGTTTGATTGCACCCTTTGTAGTCTCAGGGGCCAGACATGATTTGTGAAATCTCGGTATAATCTCAGTAATCATTTTTCGGGGAATGACATCAATGAATAAATACCTATTTAGTGCATTTATAGTTCATGAAATATATTATGTTGCTATGGAAAACTGAAATTGTCTTGCTTTTTCGGAACTAAGACTTTGAGGTTTAAAAAGAATTGTTTGCTCCCTAGTCCATACAGTCCATAAATAAGACACGAATCTGCAGAGACAGTCCTTTTGAATTCATCCTGGTTGTAAATATGGTCACTGTTAGAGCTGTAATAATTAGGCCCAACAAGGCCCGAACCCGACAGAATTCGGCCCGAGCCCGACAGGTACATTTGATTGGCAGCTTTTTAAAAGCCCAAACCCATTTACAGCCCGACATTACTCAAATGTGCGCACGCACACAGCTCTTTTGCCTTTTGTCATGAATGAGTCACTGATAATTAATTCGTGACTAACGTAGGCTATAGGCCACTTGGCTAGGCATACACTTAGCCAAATAGGTCAACGCTGCAATAAAAAAGAGTGTGTCTTGACAAATTGAATTACGATAAATTCTAAATTAAGATGGGCATTTGGCAAATCCGCGGGATTTGCTTCGCCACTTTTCTCCACAATCCGGCCTCAAGAAGACGGTAAACAGCAGCTGAAATTTAATAAAGGAATAATGCCAATATTAGCCTATACTCTGTCAACGTTATGCATTTAAGACTCAATTACTATTTAGTTAAAACCTTCACTCACCAAGATTAGGCTACATGTCTTTGTGGAGGAACATCCACTGTAGATGGCTTCAGCGCAGTCCTGCGTCACTGGTGGTGTGTCCAGAACTGAACACCTTTTCACTGCTCAAGCCCGCGCAAGCCCGAGTCCCGTCCAAGCCTGTGTGAAATGAACACGGGGAATGGAAGCCCGAACACGACCGAACCCGCCAGGTCCCGACGGATTTGGACAAAGACCTTCAGCTCTAATCACTGACAGAAACCTGCTATCTCCCTAATTTTTTTTCCAAGAGAAGGACGTGCAGTCCATACACTGCAACAAATCTGCAGAAACAGTCCCTTTGGATTCATCATGGTTGTGATGTGACAGCAATGAACATGTTTAGATACGCTTGTTGTCCAGTATCTCCATACTTAAGTGTAACTCTGTCCATAAAATTCCGGGTTCTTGACTTTCAAAGTTTGATTTGTCTTTTCAAGATCTGATTTTTAGGTCATTTGTATTGGTCTGTCATGAAATGTGGACACAGAGCAGAGAGAAGCTAACACAAGGGTTTTTTTTCTGACAGCAACAATATTTACTGACAAAGTACAGCTTGCTAGTCAGGCCAGTATTTCTGAAAAACATATCACTCACTCTCTCAGAACAGAAACTGTGTTGTGAGGACGATGAGAAAATGTGTCCTGCTTCTGGGACAGCTGTTCTGCTTGGTTAATTTTGTCTACTGATTCCATGAAGAAAATGATTATTGATGATTACTGTTACGTCCAGTCTGAACCACATCTTTTTTAACAGCTGATGGCAAGGAAGTCAACTCAGAGACAAAAACCCGCAACACATCAGAGGAGCCCAGTGAACAAGACACACTGGAAAACAGCGTCAAGAAGGAGAAGGTGGGCATGTCTTTCAATATCTTCCCCACACAACAGCACAGTAAGAGCCTTGTACTAATGTACAAGGGGTAATAGAACACATTACCCCTGTTCTCTGTGAACTTCGCTGGCTCTCTGTTAAATACTGTATTGATTTCAAAATATTGCTATTAACATTTAAAGCTCTTTATGAACTGGCACCTTCATATCTGTCTGATCTGCTGCACGTCTGTACACCCATTTGTACTCCCATGTCCTTTAGCTTTGTTGCTCCCTGACTTTGATACTCCCTCCCTCTGGATATTCGCAGCACTGATTCACTTACCACATTCAAATCCAGATTTAAAACTCATCTTTTCAAACTTTGACCATTCCCTTGGATTTTGTTTTATAACTGTATGTATCACTTCCGGTTTTGTGCTTTTATGATTACTCATAAATTTTGTTATTTATTCTTGTTTTGGTTTGCTTCTTTGATTTTGTAAGGTGTCCTTGAGTGCCTTGAAAGGCACCCTTAAATGAAATGTATTATTATTATTTTCATTATTATTAACTCATATGAATTCTGTTTGACGACTTCATTTCAGATTCCTGACGACGAGATCACAGAGATTTCCGAGGCAACAGAAGCAGATGCGACTGATGTGTCAGAGGCTTCGGATCTCGATAACAAAAAGAAGGTTCAGTATTTTCAGCCTTTACACTAGTGAAGAATGGAAAACAAATGTTTCGGTAAAACGTTCAAGTGTGGGTAAACCAGTTTGGCTGCTGTGTGATGAAATAGTGGAACCGTTATGCTTGTGTTCTTCTTTAGGGTGTGGATTCTTCTGAGGATGCCGATGCAGAGCAACAGCTGATTGCCTCATATAAGTATGAAGGAGCCACCACTAACATCCACCCTTACCTTTCTGCCATGGTCAACTATGCCCAGCCAGTCAAGTTCCAGAGCTTTGACGTTGCAGAGGGTACGGTACAATATAGTAAAATACTGTGAATTTGAACAGTCTAGTAATATTATAAACGTAATGACTGGCACAGTGCTTGTTTATAATAACACATTTTCTCTGCTGTTTTTTTTTCTTTTCAGACAAAAACATCCATCACAACATGTCATCCTTCAATGAGTCTGTTGGCTTAGGTTACTTAAAAACCAATGCCATTGAGTTTGTAAAGTATCCTTTTGCATGGTTGGAACTGATAATTAAGACTACGTATCAGGTCATCTCTGAAATTGATATGCAGTTAACCACACTGTGTTTGGATTATTTTTGGAGAAACTGGCGGCATTTTAAGACTTTTTTACTTGTAATTAGGCTGCAGAATTTGGCCAGGTGGTGGCACTGTTGTTCAGTAATGGAGGACACGTTTCTTAATTGAATTACTGGAAGGAAAGTACAGGGAGAGGGGGTGGACAACAAAGTGATGAGATCCATTGCGGCCATTTATACGATCAGTTCTTCATCATTAGAGCCTGCAAGTCCCTTTCCCTTTGAGGAAAGTCAAATAAGCTATTTCATCCCTACTTTTAAAACCCACAAGTGACTTTGCTCTTTTTTAAACTGACTCCTGTAGCTCTGCCAGAGCTGCCAAGTCCCTCTCTTGAGAATGCAGCTTGGACCCCTGCTGTCGCAAGTTATAAATAACTATGTTGCCCGTTTGCATACCCCTCCCTGTGTGCCTTTTCCTCATCGGCCAACGCGCAGCTACAACAAGCGGCAGATGAGCCGGATCTACCCCAAAGGAGGCCGCGTGGACTCCAGTAATTACATGCCTCAGATCTTCTGGAACGCTGGCTGCCAGATGGTGTCTCTGAACTTCCAAACCCCAGGTACAGCTCTGCCCCGGGGCACTGTCGGAGCCACGGCAACCCGGCCACTGAATAAGCACAACATGAACATGGACATGTGTCTGACACAGGAGAAAGTGTTATACTGGGCCGTGTTTCACTGGAACGCACACTGTACACATATATGTGTGTGGAATCATGAACAGTCATTGTACATACAGTCCTCACATCTTAAGTCTATCAAAACGAGCTGATTCAGTTACGATTCTTTAGGTTATATATCACTACATAGAAGAATTGTAAGTGTTAATAAGATCATTTTGAATGATACAAAATCATCACCAACACCCCATTAATGACCATATCTTCCATATAGCAAGACCGTAACAACCACGACAGACACTGTAGCGACTGTTTAGTAACATCCTAGTAACTGGTTGACAACCTAAAATCACACTACTGACCCCCAGGAACACTATAGCAACCACTTAGTTACATCTTGGCAACTCCCTAGTAACGTGCTGGCAATCTCAAAAGAGACTGTGGAAACATGATAGTAAAATCCTAGCAACAGCCTAGCAACCACAAGAGATACCAGAGAAAACAAGATTACCTCTTACACTGTGCAGTCACCGTTGTTTTTCCAGTGAATATTTTAGTTATTATATTATGATGACTTAGCTTCTAAATGTAGTTATTCCACCATCATTCACTTTGGCTTCATTTCCATTTCACTTATTTCAAGCGGGTGGTATATACACACTTGCAGCATTTTAAAATTATTTTGACATAAAAATCCAGTGCACAAAAGTCACATGCTTCGTTGTAAGGCAGAATCACAGCACTGAGAGAGAATAGGCTGACTGTTCATCACTCTCCTCTGAAAGCTCCTGCAACTGTGAAGATAACAATACAAATAAGCCAAGAATGTCCTCACTTTGACTATGAGGCTAAATACACAATCCATTGCATGTCAAAAGGCAACATACACACACACACACATGCACACACTCATCCACAAAGGAGCATGCTGTTTAACAGATGCTGCTCTGTTGCTCCCGGCACTAAGCTCAGAACATATGGCTCCTGTGAAGTTGCTCAACGGTGAACTGGCAGGATAGTCGGGGAAAGAGAGGGTGAACATGAGAAACAGGAGAAATGTGGGCTTTTTATACCCACAACGACAAGCACCATCTTCTTTAACCAATGATTATCAGGCAGACCCTTTCACGTGATCACAGTAATACTTTATCCTCTGCATTACTCAGTTGTGGGTTGTGAAATATCTTTTCTGACACAGCACACTCCGTTAGTAGTGTCCACACATAATATGGGCAGTATTGTGTTAAGCATTGCATAAAGACAGCAATTGATGGGTGATTCCACTACTGAAGTGCCTTTTAGCCTTTCTCACGGATAGAAAATAATTTAACTTTTAGCATTTAAATATAATTATCCACATCTCTCTCTCTTGGGTTAGAGGGGCGACTTAAAATTGAGGGCAGTAAAATGTACATTTCTTTAAACCTGAAACTAGAATGGATGGCTCACAAAAAGACGTTTAATGGAATGACAAATTAATGCAAATATTGTACAATTTTTGACTTAATTAAATGATAATATCTCAAAGTAAAGTGTGTTCACATATTTGTGAATGTAAGATCAGTGAGAGACAATTTGCACCACAAGTGTAGAATAACTCCAGTAAGGTGTCATTACTATGCCAGGCTACTGTGATCACTTCTATTGATTTGACAGTAAAATTAGCCATCAACATCTAAACCAATCTAAAGTCCTGTTTGTGCTGGATTAGTCTCTTGTAATGTAACTTGTAAGAGATTTTCTATTTGTACAGAAAAACGCATCTGTAAGACAGCATGAAGGACAATAGCCCATTTGTTCCCAAAAGCATTGTGCATGGCTAATTCAGGCTTTTCTTTACATCACCACGAATGCTAGTTTGAACATAACTTCTGTTTCTGAGGGAGCTCTGCAGAAGAATGATTACTTGCTAGACTTGTAAAGACATTGCAGATTAAGACAGGATGTCAGTTTGAACGGAAGTAAAATTACCATGGGAAGTTTGGCAAATGCTCTTCATTATTTGTCAGACCTGTAAAGTCACTGCGGAGTGACACTGGATTATAATCACAGATCTCGTCAGTAATGACTTAAGTTGCAGTGCTGCCTCAGGTAAAACTAATCCAGCCCAAATAGTGCTTAAAAAAGTAAAGGAAAGCCTATTAAGACCCTCTCATCTCTCTGTTTCTGCAGACTTGGCTATGCAGCTGAACCAGGGGAAGTTTGAATATAACGGCGCTTGTGGGTGAGTGCGGGAGCCTCGTCATGGCAAAACTCATCAATTAAAGTGTGTCACATCTCATTAGACATAGCCAGGGGCGGCCCATATCCACAATCTGCATTAGCACAAATGAGCACTCGCTAAATATCGGCCCTCACACACGCGCGACTGTCCGCTGTGTGGAGATCACCCATCTAAAGGCTCTGCCTGAGGGAGTAAACTCTCTGAGGATTACAGCCCCCTGTGTGCGTGAGTTATACTCACTACTGTTCCACTGGCTCCGACTTCACTCTGCACTGGAGAAATGGAGGAGTGGAGGCTCATCATTAGAAAGCAGACGTTGTCATCTTGATTGCTTTGTGTGAGTGTGCGTGAGTGTTCTCATGTTTGACAATTTGTGGGTTTTTGTAATGGGAAAATCTCAGGTCATTAATCTTCTTCCAAACAATTAATCAGAAAAATAATTAACACCTGCCTTAAAGGCACAGCGCTGCCTGATGCCACTGTAAACACGTTCAGTTTGATTTCCACTCTGAGTAGCTTTCAGGAAAGTCCTTAAAAGCAGTATTAATGTTGTTATCCTGAGTGCTCCTAAAATTAGTACTCGACATTGGCTTTGGTAAAGGTTGTTTCTCAAGCAAGAAAATAGCCTTTCGTTTTCAATGAGAGAGGTAGAATCATGGTCATTTTGCAGTTGATCATTAGTAATATGTCTTTAATTTTGGTTTGAAGCCAAATGCAGCCTAAGAATTAATTGCTGTGAGTCCAGCACAATACACAGCATTGTCTAAATGTGTTCCAAACCAATCAAAAATAAGTCAGCCCGTCGTCACCCAGCCTGCCAAAAAAACCTGACAGGATAGCTCTGGTTACAGTACAAGAACAGAGCAAGAACAGCCAACATTACACATGTAATCAAATCACATGTAATAAAATATGAATCAATATAAAATAAGAGAATCATCAGGTGTTCAGATTATGTTAATGTGCCTTTAATCAAAATTTAAAAATCAAAAAGTACTTTCATCCCTGATCGCCTTGTAACAAGATGTTTAACCTTTATCTGTTTACTCCTAAAGCTGTTTCTTTATGTAGAACATGTTACATGGGACATAAAATATGTTTTCAACAAAAGAATTAAAACCATACGATGTTCTTTAGGCTGCTCTGCTCTGTACCTTCCAGAATTTGTTCACTGTTTATGTGTTGGACCTTCTGGACCTTGGTGCACAAGTGTGTGACACAAGTGTGCCAGATTTAAAAAATGGTTAAAGAAAATGTTAGTGTGAAAAAAGAAAATAAGAACAAACTAAATCAGGTATCAACACTAGGCCAAAATCTAAAAGTAAAAAGCAGGAGCGTTCCCTTCAGGTTCAGGCAAGTCTTTAAAGCTCTAATGTGAGGTGACTGTAGAAGATGTGAATAGTCTGAAATAAAGTGTTATAATAAAATCTATATAGCTCTTTTTACTACTGGGGCTGATGTGTCCCTTACTGTGTGTGTGTGAGAGACATAGCCACTATAGAAAGGTGAGAATCCTTGTGTCCCCTGCAGGTACCTCCTGAAGCCAGACTTTATGCGACGCTCTGACAGGATGTTTGACCCGTTCTCTGAGACGCCAGTGGATGGTGTCATTGCTGCCACCTGCAGCGTTCAGGTTAGAGCATTTGGTGTATAGACACACTTCACATCTGCTGTCTATAGCCTGATGGACAGTACCAGTCACACCTGCATCCACATCCTAAATTAAGACAGTGCCTGTACATACAAGTCCACCTGGAATACCAGGTAACATCTAGACACACCAGAATTAGTGCATGTTTTTGTCATAAAGTTATATACATTATAAGGACAAAAGTATTGGGACACTTCTGTTTTTAAGGGTTTGAAAAACTGGAATGGAGATTGTTAGCCAGGCCTTATGGTCAAGGACTGAAATTCTTCACACAATAATACAAATACCAACATGTGAATTTAGTTCCAAAACAGTTGTTTCAGACTGCAAATCAAGGTGACTTTGAAGAGTCGGAAGAATTGCTTTTTTGTGAATATAAATGTGCATGTATATAGTATTTAAATATACATGAGGTATGAAAGAAATGTGTAATTTTTTCACTGATTCACTGATCATATTTGTGACAGATTTGTGACTAACAAGGTAGGGTGACTGGGAGGGTAAATGAATTGGTAACATTCATGTAAATAATTAAAATATTCACATTTTTATGCTGATGATATAGTTATTTATAATGAAAACCTTTGCCTTGGTGTTATTTTCAAGTACTGTGTATGTCTATAATCCAGCTGTTCCTGGATTAGTTTCTTCATCTTCTCTGTAAGAAGCTGACTTACTAACTGTTGTGTGTATATGCCATCCTCAGGTGTTCTCAGGTCAGTTTTTATCAGATAAGAAGATTGGCACTTATGTGGAGGTGGACATGTACGGCCTTCCCACTGACACCATCCGCAAAGAGTTCCGCACCCGCATGGTGATGAACAACGGCCTGAACCCAGCCTACAACGAAGAGCCATTTGTCTTCAGAAAGGTGAGTGGGCTTTACACTTGCTACAATGAGACAGGAAACAGACACAGTAATTAGAAATAATGCTGAAATGCAATAAGTGCTATGTAATCTTATTAGGCTGCTCTTTTATCTGTATAAATGAGTTGGAGAGTGATCTCACAAAGTCCCTCTTCACCACTGTGTCGCTTCTGCAAAATATCATCCTTCAGCATCTGTGGCAGGATGCGTGACAGAATGAACTGCTTACTTTTGTGACTTAGGGCTACTCAATATATTGTTTGTTAATTGTTATCGTAATATTCAGTCTCTGCAATACTGATATTGCAGAGACTGGTTAGAGGCTCATTTGCAATATGCAAATGAGCCTCTAATCAGTTACAGAGTGACCTCTTTTCTGATTGCTGCCCTGTATTGCTTCTCATGTAAAAGGCAACATCGGGCTGAAACCTTCCTTAGAACTTCGGCATGAATAGACAAGGTTCTAATTGTGAAGACTAAAAGCTTCACAATTAGAATTTGTAGCAGTTTAATCACAATTCAGCAGTATATTGAATTAACCCATAGAACCCATAGTTGTTTTGCTATAAATTTTAAATATATTCATGTAATCACCCTGTAGTGAATTATATAATCAATTACAATTAGGTCAGATTTAGGTACTGGATCAACAAGCTTTTAGCTTTCATTTTTTTTCTATGACAAAATAATTAAACAATGACATTTTATTTTACTTTTGTTTCAACCATTATGTCATTATGTTGTGTAAGCACAGTTGTTGCAGATGTCATCATCAGACAAATGCAGTACAGTTGTAACAGGGTATCGAGTTGCTTGACCTTTCAAATGAGAACAGAATCATCAGTGGCTGTTTAATTGCTGTAACAGTCCAGTTGTTACTGTGTTTTGGGCTATGATTTTGCCCCTTGCACTAAATGAATGGTCCATAGTTTTAAGCACATTTGTCTGACTGAGGCTGTGACCCTGCTCGAGCCGTCTACTGTGTGGAATCACACACGCCTACAGCTTGGAGGAAAGCAAGAGCGCCGAATGAGAAAAGGAGCTCCAAATGAGAGCAAAAAGAACAACGACAGAGAGAATGAAAGCAAGTGACACTCTGGAGAGAAGAGAGCGTGCTGTAAGAAAACGGGCGTACGTGTCTGCGTGTGCGTGTGTGTGTGTGTGTGTGTGCGTGTGTGTGCATGTGTGCGCGCGTGTGTGTGTGTGCGCGCACTAGAGGGAGGTAGCAAGACCTTTTTAAGGAGTGATAATAGAAGATGAGAGGAAATGGAAGTGAAGTCCATGGACTTGGTGCCAATGAGCAAGATGAAGCAGATGAATGTGATGCTGCCATTTATCATAAGAGGAACAGAGCCAGAGCGCTGTAAGAGAGAGCAAAGGAGAACAAAGGAGAACAGACTGGAGAGGAAGCAAAGCGGAGCAAAGGAAGGCTGTGTAACAGCAGCAGGATGACGCAGAGCGAGAGAGTGTTTGGTATTGTAACGTGCACCAGCACTCCATACATGTTTCAGGACTTCTCTATGTATTTTTTGATTTATTTTCACTTCCACAAATTGTCCTGGCAAAAGGAAGCATCTTCAGTGTACTCAGTGTATCTAATACTTCTCTTAATGAGGGTTAATATATTTTAGTAATATTAATATTAACAATATCTGTAGTTGTTTTGAGTGATTCAGACTTGTCTGATGGTCTTAATGGCAGACACTTTTGCTTGTTTTGAGGAATATTGCTTGAAACCAGCAACATGAACAGTCAGTGTAATAAACAATTATTCTGTAAAAAAATAACTGCAGCAAGCAACTCGGTAGGTTGAATAATTTTACAATATTTTTTAGCTTTCTCTTGAAAAGATAGCAGATATATGGGCTATATTTAGGATGAGTTCACTTGCTAAGATATCATTTTTCCAGTGCAGAACCTGAGCCATTTAGAATGACTTCTCATGTTAATGTGGCATTTAGCTCAGTGACTGTATTTTAAGCTTTTCCACTGGCCGAGAAAGGGACAGAGGGAGAGAGCGCAGGGCTATTATGCTGAGGCCAGCAGAACCGTAGAGTCTCTCAGCCATGACACTGAGACTCCGGCATAGGCCATAAATCACAGCTGCCGCAGTGCTGCCTGCTGTGCGTGCACACACACACACTCACACACACATTAACTGCTGTTAACCCCCCTCCACACACACACACACACACACACACACACACACACACACAGCACATAGCTATCAGCATATACGCACGCACACAGCTGACAAAACTGCTGTAACTGCATCGCTTACACACACACACTCACAGGAGCACAGCCGTTATCACTTCCATTGTTTCCCCATTATTACACGTGTGCAAAGCGTACACTATTGTTACTGACTCACACAAAGATGTTAAACATATATATACCGAGCCTTAGATAAAAAGTCAAAGCCCTGAAAACCCTCAAGATATTATAAATATTTATATTAAGACAGATATACAGTTTAAACAGGCTACTGATACTATATTTGTGTTTGTAAGATAGAGAGTACACGTTTTCTAAGGATTTAAACTGATGAAGAGTTATAGTTGAATGAACTTTCTTGTTTTGTTGCAGGAAAAACAACCATTTTTCTATGATTTTGTCATTTTTGCCAACATGCAGAAAGTCATAAAGTTAAACATGTAGATAAAACATGTAAACTGAATGTGAATATAATATATTACATAGTTGTCTGTGTAAAGTTATAATTATATTTAAATAGGACATGAAAGCAATAGTAATATTAGACCTCCAGGGGACAACCCAGAACCATATCTCAGCTACCATTTTCAAAGTCATTTGTGTCCTCTTTTATACACACACACATATATACACACACACACACACACACACACACACACACACACACAGTCAAGACTGTTAAGCTCACCACTGCTATAACCAGTTTATTCGGTTAGCAGTTATATGGTTGGAATAGAACAGAAATAGAGAATAATAAAAAAGCATTTTTATATAAAAATATATTCGTCAGGGGCTACATACTACAAGGAGATAGATGCCACAAACTACACAGAGATAGGTGCTACATACTTTGCAGGGCATAATGTATTCTCTTTCACTCTTTCTCTCCTTTTCCACTTTTGTAGCTTCCATTCACTCATCAGGTTCACTGCAGTATGATTTTATATATTTTCTGTACCTTTTGACACCTGCAGTTTCCAGATTGATTCAGGCTGCGTGTTTCTCTGTTGTTTTCTACCTTTCTGCCACTCTTCATCTTTCCCTCTCATTACTCTCCCCTATTTTGCTCTTACCTGCTCGTCTGTTGTAGTGTGGTATCTGCAGAGCCAGGTTCACTGCATATGTCCTTGGCCGCCAGGTTAAAGGTTATTAATCAGTTAGGGCTGCATGATCAGTAATTGTCTAGATTAAAGGAATAGTTAACAAATATGTGACAAATCAAATTCACAGTATTTTCTCCTCACCCTAAATGTAATTAATTGGCCAAGATATTTTTGGTGTCCAGTGATTGCGTCTTCAGTTTTGCACTGTAACCGCCCAGCAAATGTTCATAACAAGAGTAATAGTAATTTTAATTTTAATTATTACGTGAAATATTACAGCACAAGTTCCTGCTTGTGACATCAAAGGTCTCATTTACAATGTGGTGTAAGTTTGAGTGGTTTTTCTTTTGCCTCTTTTGTTAAATTTTGTTTTTCTGACATCACAGTGTGTTTTTGCATTGCTGAAATAAAAAAGAGCATGGAGATTAGATGAGTGATGTTTTAATCCTGTCAGAAGCATGTGCTCCTATCAGTGTGTTTAGTCTGATTTTGCCTGCATTTTGGATGTGTGACTGCTGAACTAAAATAAAACCAATTTACAATACAATTATAAGGAGCTACCATTGCATTTTTCCTGACACGCCCCTGGCTTTCAGAGTTTCCCACTGAAAAATTACATCATTGTGCTGACATTCATGTGCACTTATCATAAATACAGTACTTACAACACTACTCAAAGGCAAAATAAATCATCAGACATTTGCTGTCTAAATTTGCTGAGGGTGCCACATGACTTGAGCAGTGCAGTGCTAAGCTAAGCTTGTGTGTCTTTAGTGGCTTTTAAAATGACTGACACATGTCATAACCCTTCACTCCAATGATGGAGACTCAGGGTTTCTGTAGGTCTGTAGTTCTCAAGTATAAGAATGCACAGTGACTTAAGCATAGATGTTGCAGGTTTAGTGGATACATTCTAGTGATGTTAACAGTCGGTAATGTTCCCAATAATTGAGCCATGTCTAATACCACCTTCTAACAAGGACATTTACAATTGCACAGTGCTGCCAACACCAGGAGGGGGAGCTCTAGCATGTGCTTCCTTCAAGATGTGAACTGCCACCTTTTTGAACTGCTGCTAGTGCAAAGTTGCACAGCTCAACACACTTGGAGGAGAACACCAACTACCAATTCTGTTACAACCACTAACAGACCCTGACACTGGCTAATACTGTGCTGAGTGATGGTGGGAGAGGACCCCAAGAGAACAAAGCCAAGAACTTCTGACACTTAGACAGTTGTACCACTTAAGACTCTGATGTTTCTTTTTTTAAGGGCGAACAGACATACAACAAAATGCCAAAAATGCCACGCAGAGGTTACAAAACTGGACAAACAAACAAAAAAAAAACATCTCTTTTGCTTTTATGACTGAATACAGGTCATCCTGCCAGACCTGGCTGTGCTGAGGATTGCTGTGTATGATGACAATAATAAGCTAATCGGTCAGAGGATCCTGCCGCTGGACGGCCTGCAGGCTGGCTACAGACACATCTCTCTGAGGAACGAGGGCAACAATCCCCTCTCTCTCCCCACTGTGTTCTGCAACATTGTCCTCAAGACCTACGTACCTGATGGCTTCGGAGGTGAGTGAGAGTGGACAAACACACATACACACACTGTCTGCAGGTCCTTAATTTATCTGAAAATGCATTTCAAGAAAATAAACATTTTCATACCTCATATTCAGATTTGCCGGGGTTTAGATTTTGAAAACAGAAAGGTCTAATTAGATATTTTTCATTTGACATCGTGTCACAGACTGTGTATTGAACTAACATTACGCTTCGGTTTAGCAGTGACACTTGGACATGTGAATGTGTTATATTGTTATATATGGTATATCATCACCGCAAATTTGGTCTTAAATTACATTTGAAGTGGCATTAAAAATCCTTTTAGTACACGGTGGATGCCCACAGACCCCTCGCTCACTTGACACTTGATACTGCACACTTACACTTAAGTCACTCCTACACTGCCTCATGCCTGTGCCCCTGCTTTCATGGGCTTTTTAGTCCTAACATTATGTGGCAGGTTGTGTGGGCTTTTGGTAAAGGTGCTGCTGGAGAGCTGAATAAAACCTAGAAGTGACTTTTTCCACCCACTCCCCACCTCCAGCAACTATCCACACACTACAGTACTCACCAGCACAGCAAGCTACATGGGTCTGAGTCAGAGTTTTTGACACTATTTTTTTTATATGCCAGCATTTGGATTTTGGAGTAGGTAACAATTTCTTGGCCTACAGCAAGCACTGAACCTCACTGTTTGACCACTAGGTTTGACTTTATTATGTAATTCCTTACGTTGCATACTAGTCTCTCTCAAGGTGCAAGTTAAGATTCTGCTTTAGTAGCCAAAGACCACCTCTCGTTCTGAAGCGTCCCATGTCCCCAATCATCCACTGTATTCAGAGCACATCTCTGCCCTACAGCTATGGCCCAGATTTGTCCAGATGATGTGTATATGTGTGGGTATGCCAGTGGCCTCTACAGAGTCCTTCTGACCATCCAGTGCCCTTTTGTTCTTAAAGTATCAACAGTGAGATGTGTCCTTATAACGGGACAAATAAACTGGATGTATAGGTGGTGAGGCCAGTCCATAACACCTTCACAATGGAACATGAGCCTCAAGCTATATAGTCCAGCATTGTAGTTAAGAGTTACATCATTTCTTCAGTTCATTCAACCATTAGAAGTCACAGTTATCACCACCAAATAAACTTAATAAGACATAAAGTTGAAAGTTATTTTGTGTGGTTTTATATTAAATGGTTGTTCAGCACACCTGCAAGTGTCTTCTGAATTTAGTGGATGTAGATAATAGTAATACTAATAATAATATAGTGGTAATGATAGTCGGATATCTGAAATAAAGTTGAAAAAGTTTGCAGTAGTTAGAGTTTATGTTGACTGTGCTGTGTTAACTTAAACGCTCTACTACGGATACACCTTCTGTAAATCTACTGTGATGCTGATCATTGTAAAATGTGCTATACAACTTGTGTACAGTTTAATAACGATAAAGTAAAAATTCCTTTCGAGAACACAAAGTGCCAAACTATCAGGTAAAAATACCTAAGCAACTTGTTCTACTGCAGTAAAACATCTGAGTGCATCCAATAACTATTAGGAGATTAAGTGCCTTACTTCTCTTTGTGGTGTATTTTATTTTGAAAATTGATGACAAAGCAGAGTCTGAGTTGTGACCAATTGCAGTGCAGCAGTCTAGATGTTGTCATCAATATATGATGATGAATGTAATGAAGGACACAAGCGAGAATGAGTGACAAAAATGTAACTGAGTAAAAATGAGACGCCTTTCCTCACAAATGGACTTTAGCATAAGTAAAAGTGTTCTGCTCAAGAAAGTACAAATCTATCAGAAGTTTAGTTGTGTACTGCCATGTTTGCACGTGAGACTCGATGCAGGAAACATTGAGACGCAGATGCAGGAATCCAGTGTGGGTTTGATCCCAAAAAAGGGATGAACAGATCTATCCGAAAGCATAACTACAAAAACCGAGGAGTGAAGCACATACAATCTCAAGAACAGAGTAAACAGCTTGGAAGCTGCAAAAACAGCCACTGGGCTTTTAAACTACAACACACAGAAGATTATAAGAAAGGCACAGTAAATCAGGTGAAGGCCAGTGCTGCTCCTCAGGCCAGTTCAGAGATGGGCCAGACCTCTACTGCCACTATTGTGCGGAGACCGTGCCCAGTTTACCCTTTGTTCTTTTGGCCGTAGGTTGGGTCCTGGTGGTTCATAATCTCACCTTTCAGAGGTTATAATAACATGCATGAATATGTGTGTTTGATTAGCATGGACTGAATGGTAAGTGAGGCCTCTTGCTTCTGTGTAGTGTGAAGGAGCTGTTGAGAGTGGGTGCATAGAGTGTCTATAGCCATTGTCTCTCTCTCAGCTGGCCCCTTTGTATTGCTGCTCGGTCCATAGTGCTGTTCCGCATCCAGCACACACACCCTAATGAAGACCGCAGTTTATTCATGAAGGTGCTGTCTCAGGAGAGAAGTGGACACAACAATAAACATGAACCAAAGGAGAGCAGTCTCAAATGGCCCGTGTTTGATTTATTCTTATCTCATGAATTCATGCAGTTTTTTCATCATTTGCATTTTGTATTTCAAATATACTTTTGGTGTTGTTTTCTTCCAGTATATGATCCCAATGGATTTAGTTCAGTTTCACCTGCACACCAGTTGTCCTCCACTGGTGCCCATACTCATCTTTAGTGTGTTTTCTGTGACTGTCTGTTTTGCAGCCATTGTGGACGCTCTCTCTGACCCAAAGAAGTTCCTCTCCATCGCTGAGAAGAGAGCAGACCAAATGAGAGCGCTTGGTATTGAAACGGTAGGCACATTTTATCGAACTTTGCCTTGCCTTTATTTCAGGGCAGTAGTGGCCTAGTGGGTGAAACACTTGCTTGTGACCCCGAAAGAACACAGAGTTGCAGGTTCAAACCCCTACTTTCTACCACTGAGCAAGACACTTAACCCTCAGTTGCTCCAGGGGGACTGTCCCTGTAACTAATGATTGTTAAGTCGCCCTGGATAAGGGTGTCTGCCAAATGGCTCTTTACTTTAGGGTGGTGGTGGCCTAGTGGGTAGGTTACTTGCCTCTGAACCAAGAGGTCATGGTTTTGAATCCTACCTTCAGCATGCCACCACTGGGTTCCTGAGCAAGACCCTTAACTCCAAGTTGCTCCAGGGAGACTGCCCCCTGTAGTTAGGGAATAGAAGTCGCTTTGGATAAAAGCATCTGATAAATGCTGTAAATATACATTTGTGGAGATAGCTGATCTATAGAAAAAGGCTCCTATTCTAAGCAAATGTGTTCTCTTTTTATAGAGTGACATTGCAGATGTGCCAAACGAAAGCTCCAAGAATGATAAGAAGGGCAAGGTGAATCAGGTGAAGGCCAATGTGACTCCTCAGACCAGTTCAGAGATGGCCCAGAGCTCTACAGCCACCCAGAACAACAGCAGTGAAACCAAGAAGGGTGAGTCAAATCAGTACAGCTTACCTAGTGAGCTAAATAACAGCCCCCATAGTACACTGGACCATGGTTGTGCACTAAAAGTTTGTAGACATCTTCTAATCAGTAGATTCAGCTTATTTAAAATGCGCCCATTAAACTGCCCCTTCACAGCTTATATAATTTCCATAGGAAAGCAAAACTGTTAAATGAGACATTTTGAAGCAGTGGTACATGAAATTAAGACCAATCCCAGGTGTTGACTAAACCCCCCCCTTCTAACTGACATGTTGTGTCGTGTGTCCCATCCTCAGATTCTGCACTGGTCAACCAGGTGACAATTGAAGATTTAAAACAGATGAAAGTAAGGCTCTTCTTGTGCTCATTGTTCTACATGCGAATAGGGGATATGATTCTATCATTACTGTTAGAATCCATGATGTCAGTCTGAATGAATCACTTCTAACTTAAAGGAAGTTCCTAACTCTCATTTTCTCTACTTAGTCATATATTAAACTGATCAAGAAGCAGCAGAAAGAACTGAATGCATTGAAGAAAAGGCATGCAAAGGTTTGTATTCTTTAAGATGCAGTCTGTGACTAAGTGTACTTCTTTATTATTTTTTTATTTTCTCTCTCTCCATGACGCCCGATTTTTAGTAAGTGCATCGTATCGGCTGATGTTATCAAAGCCCATTTTGCCTGTCTTTGATCCTGAGCGCAGTGGCAGACGCTTATTAGAATTGCTAAGATGACTGGTCCCCTCAGTGAAGTTCACCTTCTTTATGGTAGTAGAACACTCTTTCTGATAAAAAGGAAACTGTCACTATTTGTGCACTGTCTTGTTTGTTCTGAAGATGCTCTACACTGCTTGTGAATCAAGAAAACAGAAAATTACAATCTAAAATCCATCAGACTAACCATCTCACTGGCTATACATATTGAAAACACCCCCTTTAACTCTTTTAAATATGCCTCCAGAGTAGTTACAGTGTGTGTGCATGCTGGCCACAGTGGATTCACATCAGTGGCACTTTCTGTGTTCTATTGTGTTTTCTGTCTGTAGAAAAGATGCACAAGGCTTCCTTTATTGTTGGATGCACTGTGATGCTACATTCATGAGGTTTTATTTCATTATACAGATCAAACTCAACCAATGAGTAGTTTATATTTCGATTGATGTTTTTTTTTTTGTTGTTGTTGTTCAAAAAGATGCTTTCTAGACAAGCTAAATAAATGTGAATGTTTGGGTTTGTTGGATCACATTCTTTACAAATGAATCAAATAAATGCAATGTCAGCACTGAGCAATTACATGAATAACCAAGAAGAACATATTTAAAATCTAAAATAGACCTGGTGTTGTACTGGCTATGACTTCTAGTCAAAATGGGCATGACTTCCCATTTTGACTGGATGCTGATAGTTTGTGCTGAATATCCGTTTTCAGGATCACAATGCTATGCAGAAGTCCCATTGTACCCAGGTGGACAAGATGGTGGCTCAGCATGATAAAGAGAAATTTACACTGGAGAAACTACTAGAGAAAGCAATCAAGAAGAGGGGGTAAGAGGTCTTGCTGAGTGAAGTCAAGTCAAGTTGAGCTTAATTGTCATCCCAGCCATAAACATTAAATACACAAAGATACGAAATATCATCTTTGTGGACTATAGGTGCAACATACAACACAACACAACAGCAGCACACTCAGATAGATCACCAATGAGGGTAAAAAGTGGGGATGAATATCTCTGAATGTACAAACACTTTACCTAAAAAATAAAATACTATGGGGTGACACAACAGGGGGACCATAACAACACAGTATTGTGTACAAAATTAGTATATATATAATTAATTAGTAATTAAAAATATATATATTTACTTGTAGCCACAATTTAAAAGGATTTAATTATAGCCACAATACAATGTTGTATACAGTATACAGTAGAGTTATAATACAGTAGACTAAAGTGACAAAACTATTACAGATGGAAAGCATTTTGCATTCAGTTATACTTATTTCTGTCTCTTGGATATTCTTCATTTCAGAGAAAACAACTGTTCAGAATTAAAGAAAGAGACTGCAGTAAAAGTGGAGAACCTCACATCAGACCACAAAGCAAAGGTATGCTGTCCCAAACTTACCCATGTGTGCTGTCCAGAAACGAGGATGGGAAACTGTGTGACTGAACCAGGGCAACGTCATCTTAGTCTTAACATGTTGAACTGGATGTCAAATATGTAGAAGACCTCAGTATTCTGAGATTACTCAGTTATTTATAAAACATACTAATAGTACTACTACATCTAAATTGTAGTTTGACAAAAAGTTACACGGTTGACATGTCAAGACATCAATGTCTGGTCTAAAATTCTTTACAGTTTTGCACTAAAGCTACAGTGTTGCAAACAAGTCGTTATAACGCTTGTACTAAGTAGCATCATCGCATGTTTAAATTATAGCTGTATCAGAGAGAAGTGTAAAGGAGTAAAAGCAGATAGTGTATGTAAAAAGCTAGCTAGCTAGAAGATTTTGTTAATGTGGTTAATGACACAGTGAGGTATTTTGTTATCTATAAAATTTGTTAAAAGTGCTACTGTTAAATGCAGTAGAAGCAAGCATCTTTGATAGCATTTAAATTCTTTATAGAACCAAACCCTCATCACTTGAGTTGGCGTGTTTCCCTGCAGGTAAAGGATATAGTAGCTCAGCACACTAAGGAGTGGTCTGAGATGATTAACTCTCACAGCACGGAAGAGCAGGAGATGAAGGATGCCCATGTGATGCAGCAGTGTGATCATCTAAAGAAACTGCTGAACAGTGTCCAGGAGCAACAGACCCTGCACCTCAAACTTGTCCATGAACGGTAGGGGAACGTGCATGTGCGATTGTCAGCTTAGCCGATTTTACAGTGGTATTAGAAATGAGGTTGTGTTGGCTTAATATGGTTCTCCTTTGAATTACCATCAGTAGTTTCATAATCTCCTTACCTCCTCTTACAGAGTATTATCATTCTCGCTGATGACACAATGAACTGCCTGGCAGCTTCTGTACCGTTTCTTGTTGAACATTAACATTGCATGAACTGTGGGAGGATGCCTCCAGAGAAAGAGCTCATGCTGAAGCCCTTACTGAAATCTGTTTCAAACCCCTGTGTCATTTTTAATTATACTCACGATTCACAGTAAGCTCTAGTCATATCTCTAGTTACCCTGCCAGCAGCACTACATATGAGTGGCTGTTTTGGAGCATTTCAAAGAATATAATGACCCTTGATGAAATTAACATGATTTGGAAACTAAACAACATGCTCAAGTAGCAAATTACATAACACGACTTTGAATTAAGTTATGAACTGAGTCATGACATTCATCATACATATAGTCATGACTTTTTTTTTTTTTTTTTTTTGCAACCACCAAAAGATCTAACCACATTTGGAAGTGAATGCTTTGCTTTGTTTGAACTCGTTCACACAGACAGAGCAAAGAAATGAAAGCAAACCAGGCCAAGACGTCCATGGAGAACAGTAAGGCCATCAGTCAGGACAAGAGCATCAAAAACAAGGCCGAAAGAGAGAGGTACGCCGACCTTTTCCAGAGTCTGCTGCAGTATATGGCATGTATGACGGTAGTTAATTCAATTGCCAGAAAGGCCATATATTAGCCGCTTGTTTGTTTTACAGGAGGGTACGGGAGTTGAACAGCAGTAACACAAAAAAGTTCCTTGAGGAGCGGAAAAGGGTCAGTAATCTCTTGTTACCTCTGAAGTATTTTATCATACAAAACATTTAAAGAGCTGTGTGTGAATAATGTCTTGGCAAAGTAGAAAAGTTATAATGTTGATATTAAGAATGGCAGTGAAACAACATTAAAAACAGTTGCCTTTAAGTGGACTGTGAATTTGTTTCTGACCTCACAGTTGGCTATGAAGCACTCGAAAGAGATGGAGCAGTTACAGAAGTCCCAGCGTGAGCAGTTGGAAAAACTGGAGAAATTCAATGAGCAGGTAAGTGCTCAGGCAGATCTGACCCAGATCCCTGTATATTAGGTGTTCACTGCAGTGAGTCCACCTAGATCAATTTAGGGGGAGGGTGGACTGCGGGGTGTAGAATTTAACCCCTCTCATTGTTTGTTTTCTTTTTATTTCCTTTTGTCTTCCATTACTCACACGTTATACATGTATTCACTGAACCCATCTGTTTACATATGATTTGCTTTTTTTGCACAGCTTTTGAAATCACATCATGCAAACTCTCAGTGTCAAGGTAGGCTTACTCATTCCCCCATTCTGCTACTCTCGTCTTTCTCTGTCCTCTCAGTCTTTGTTGTATCCCTTATACAACAAGGACTTATCCAAATCTGTAGAGTAATATTTATGAGGGACACCACATGGCACTTCATTGTGTTTCTCTATTCAGACACACCGAAATCTGAATAGCTTATGTACTGAAACAGGCATGTTGAAGTAGGATAAAGTGTACAATGCAGGACTGGGACTTGGAACCCTGACTCAACTCTAGACGATTCCCACGGGTCTGTAGTATATTTTTAAAGCCTCGGTCAGTTTACAGCAGGGTTGCCTTCAAAGTCATCGGTAGCATCTACCTAAATCCATATTCTGCCCATTAATCAGAGACTGTGACAATTCTTTCAACAGTACTCTATTAGAAACATGGGAGGCTTAAACTTAATTTCACTGGGAAAACATCTCCAGATGAGCCAAATTTTTTGGTCCTTCTGTGCTTTAGTAAAAGTGCTCAACAGTGTTAGAGGAAAGGGAACTAGATTCAACATTGCCAGGCACTGGAGTGCCAGCATGAGTCATTCACTACACTGACTCATACAGTATTACTAAGCAAAAACCTAGAAAGGTTTTTCACCAGCCCGAATGTTATCAGGGAGAAAACTCCTCTGCACTGTCAGAAATGCAGATTTGTGGAGTGTCACCAAGTGCTTACTCCTGTTGTTTGAGGGGTCATCAATTAAGATTTTAGAATCTTTTTGTTCGAAGTGTGTCTAAATGAGCTAGAAATGATTAAGCAAAATGTAAGCTGCGTTTGTAGGTGTGTGCACCATGAATGACCTTAGAGACTGTAAGTTGTGCTTAAAAGCTTAAGGTGTGTCTGTGTGACCATTACAGGCCAAGGACATGCAGCAGATGGTGAAGCTGGAGGCGGAGATGGACCGCAGACCAGCCACAGTGGTGTAACTGCACCATCCGTCAACTAAGAAATAGAGAGAGAGACTCCTTTCTGTACGCCACCACTCAAATCTTTCCGTCTAGAAACTCTGAAGCAACACTCCTGCTCCTCCTTGACCTCTCTGAATCCTTAGGAGCTCCATCAAGCATGGAGCCGAAACTATTTCCCCACTCCAATCCTTATATCCTCTGATGTCCCACCGCTTGCTGACCCCTCCGCCCTCTTTCTCAGCCCCTCCCCTTGCCCACATCCAACCAATCCTTGACATCGACCTCTGTCTGTAGTCCGCCCTCGCTGCTGAGATGGAGCTGGGTGACGGTGACCACGTCCTTTTGGAGCAACCAGGCCCTTGGTGGGACAGACACACCTGGCATTGTTTTCTTGCCGCTGTCGTAATAACATCACGTTCTGCGGACACTCTGTACTTACCGCAGCCCACGTCGGCCATCAGCTCCACTCCAATCCCCCGTCGTGGTGGCCCGAGACGGACGAAACTCGAAGTGTTCTTTATAAACCTTTTAACTTCTGTCTCAGTGGTACTAGTTTAAAGTAGCAGCACCAGGCAAATAGTGGCATAACTGAAAAACAAAAGATTTTAGTTTGTTTTAAGTGAGCACAACTTTGTGAATGATACGCTACACAAGAAGTTGAGTAAAATATTCTGAGCACTTTAAAAATGGTAGGCTGTCAAAGGATTATTTTGAAATCTGTAGCAGTGCACTTGGTTTTTCCCTGTGGTAAGAATGTACAGTCGAATGTCCAAACACTGTATCGAGGGTGGTGAACGTCTGGTGTGAATGAAACCAAACATAATCGTCAGTGTAGTCCTTACACTGCTGTTGTTTTTTTCCAAACAAAATGCGTTGTCCGCTTGCTTATTTTTTTAAAGCCGTAGCTAAAAACAAATAAACTGTTTTACCCAAAATAGTCATTTTAATTCGTCATGAGCTTTGGCAAGTGTTGTTTTTTTGTTTGTTTGTTTGTTTTTTTATCTTGGAAATGGCACTATGATTACTTTTGTGTTTGTGTATACTTACTGTTCACTGTTCTGTACCTGCTGTTACACTGTTTATGTGTTCACCTGTTTCAATGTTATGACAGCGATGGTGTTGACATTCCACATTGATGGACCCAAACCAAATAGCCCTCAGACAAGTGTGAGACAAAATCTAAGGTTTATGCCGCTGCTGGCAATTTAGTACAACTTCTCACAATCATGCATTGGCTCCTTGTACTCAACAATCAAAAAAATGTCCCCAAGACCTATGGGGCTTTGATTAAACAATCATTGAAATGAGCTGAGTGCAATGAAGGTTTTAAAGGGGTTAGAGGACTTGGTGCTTTAGTCTCACACTTTTAGTTTTTGGCGTTCAGTTTTAGCCCAGAGACTTTTTGTTTTGCTTGAAGAGAATAAGACAAACAGGCAGCTCCTCTTGTGGGTTTTAAAACAGTCAACACACCCGTCTTCATTTATAGAAATGTAAAAATATTTGTATTCCTTTTTTTTTTATGGATAACTCATTAAGCTGAAGTACGATACCACTTTGTTTTCCTCTTACTAAATGATGTCCTGTCAAAACCTACTAGATAATAAAGAGTATATTGTATATACTGGAATGTATGTAGTTAATTTAACCAAAAGGTTGAACAGTATGCTTATTCTACAAGGGCTCTGGGACAGTGTGTACATGTTTGTAATGGGAATGCCACTTATCAGCCACTAAGTTATTTTCTTTCCTGATTTTTTTTTTCTTCTTTTTTTCAGTCCTTGACAACGACTGGTACCTGTATTATGCTTTCACCACATATCTACTATGGAATAATAAGCAAAGTGCTTTTAAACTTAAATCCATTGCTTACAAATGTGCCACTCGATGTCTGGTAGGACGTTTAAATTATTTTACAAATGAAAAATGCCAAAATAAGGGTTTATTTATATACAAATATATATAAATATATAAATATATAAATATACATATATTATTAAATATAGTGTGTAGTTTAAGACTATATTTCGTTAGTTAGAGGCTTTTTGCACTAGCTGAATGTTGCGCGACTTTCATGTAGACTTTTTGCTATATAGTTTGCAGAAAAAGCAGATTATTTTTGCAGAACAATGTTGCTTTGAATTTCATTTGTTTGTATGTTTTTTCGTTTTCTGAGCTATCTGCAGCTAGTCAATGGACCATTCTGTGAGTGTTTTTGTATTTATATTGTATTTGTCAAACTTCTAGCAAAGAAAAGTACTAAAAATACTGTTGTTATCCTGCTACTTTAATACCGTTTTATAGTATGTGTACCAATAAACTATCCAGGTGTTAAATGAGACCTTCTTTGTGACACACTGTTGTCTTCTATTTTATACAACCTTACAGCAGTAAATAAGTTATTTGGTTGATAAGAGGCAGATGTTAGAATGAAATATTAACCTTATTATGGTTTGTGAAGGCACTTGTAAAGTGGTAAGCATGAACTTAAACGATGACTGATATGTTTATGTTGCATGGGATTAGAGATGGGTCAAGTGGTGACAATCAAGAAAAAAAAGTATTGTTACTTCAATTAATTAATAACGTAGAAGTAAAAGCAAAATCTGTATAAAGTTTAAAAAGTGCTGGTTTCACTGTAGAACCCTTAGTACACATGTATCCATCAGCATAAAGTAAAGTTTGTGAGGTGCTCTTTTTCTGTTATCCCTTCACCCTAAAATAAAATGCAAAAACTTGAAAACGAAAGGTTTGTTTTGCCAGTCCTAAAGGAACAGTAAAAATAGTACCACTTGAAAATACAAATGGTAGTGTAAATAGCTACATAAAACTATTCTGTCCACCTCAGCATGAGTAAAATCCACACTATTTGTCCCGCAGAAATAAATGTTTTCCAGTTAATAAACACAGCAATTCTCATCATGCGGTCGGTACTGTTTCTGAAGTACCTTTGATAATTACCCCATTAATGACTCCATTTACAAACATCAAAGTCTGCTAATCATGTTCAGGTTGTCGTGGCAACTCCAGAGCCGTGGCATAAAAAAGCCAGGAGCGTCAGGTGAGAGGACTGCCCGCCCAGCTCCTCAGCTCTGTATGCTCCTTCCCAGTGTTTGCAGCAAGCTGAGAGTCCATTGCAGCACAATGCTGAAGCTTTCCGAGAAGATGGACTCGGCAACAGACACCAAAATCCTTCTGGATGCTATCTCCAAGGACAAGATCCACCTAGCCAGATTCATCCTTGACGCTCTGGATGGGAAAATTGTCGACTCAAAGACTGAGGGTGCTCACACCCCTCTCATCTCTTCAGTGTTCCTTTCGGACTCACACGCCAGGTCCAAGTTCATGAACCTTCTGGTGCAAAGGGGTGCTAATGTAAACCAACAGGATGAGAGCGGGCGCACAGCTCTAAGCTACGCCTGTGAGAAGGGCTACCTGGATGCTGTGAAAATGCTGGTTAGAAACAATGCTGACCCTGAGATGACCGACAACTGGGGCAACACAGCTCTGATGTATGCAGCCGCTGCCGGCCATTGCCTGGTCGTGGAATTCTTGGTCAAGGCTTTCAAGAGGCTAGGCCTTCAAATAGACCGTTCTAACAAGGTGGGCAACTCGGCAGTGGAGGTGGCCAAGTACCTCGGCCACACAGAATGTCTTTCTGCACTAATGTGCAGCTCCAGAAAGGCATACGAATATAAGAAAATGCTGTGTGACAGATCCGAAAGTACCAGCAGAGAGGAGGAAAGCAAGGAGACACGAAAGGGCGTAACTTCTGAACAAATGAACCAACCAGCCCTACACAACAAAAGCTTGGCCACGGATGGGATGAAGTGCCAGATTAGCTCGATCCCAAAGAGGTCCCTTATTTTACGGAGCAAAATGAATTCGATGGACTCCATTGAGGAGCTGGAGAAGGAAAGCGACAGTTTGCCACCCTCTCCACGCGGCCTCTTATTTTCTAGTGTCCTTACTCCAAAACCACCTCAGAGGTCCCGAGTCATTCTCACTCCAAAGCAAGGCATTGACATTTGCACAAGTGAACACCTGCCTCCGCTGTCCAGGGGAGCGGAACGGGGCCCTTCGGGGTTATGCTCAACAAGATGGGCCAAGGACATGTCCAGTAGCTTGGCTTCCTCAACAGCACCAACCTGTACCCTATCAGGTCCACTTGGTATCCTGATGACTCCCATTGGGAAGGCTAACAAGAAGGAATGTGATGGGAAAAAAAACTGCAATGCCGGGGTAAGGCGATTTGATGACAGTTACTACAGGAAGCGATGCAGTCTCCCCACGAGTGCCCTGGGTCCAGCACGTCCAGAGCATGCAACTAAGCCACTTCGCAAGAGCAAGACCAGTCTGAAGTCAACCGAGACTGAACTCCGGGACATCCCAATGGCCTCACAGGCACGCACCCCTGCAATTTCCGTCCTGGGAAGCAAATTGCTGAGGCGCTTCACATTCCCGGAGCTGAAGAAGAACGGGAAAGAGGTCCTTCGTTCGAGCAGTGGAGCACGGGATCCACACGGACACCAAGAATGTGGGATAGGGGTGCTGGATGGGATGGGAATGCCCAGGTCACAGAGTTTTCCCCTGGGGCAGAAGCACCCCCAGGTGGGTAGCAAGCCAAGTGTGGACAGTATCAGTGCTGTCAAGTGCGAGTTTGACTTTCAGCCCAAAGTGGCAGCAGCCGCCTCAAGCCAGTGAGGGCGGGCTACAATTTGAAGATGAGGAGCGACAGACAGGAAGGACTGAACAGGCAGGATACAGGTTATCTGGCATATCAGTGAATAGATATCACTTTAGGAAACTCTTATTTGTTTTAGATGATGTTAACTGGTATATTATGTTGATGAACTAAAAGTAGGTATTATCATTAAATTATGAAATTTAGTTTAATTAGATTACATTACTTTTAGTGAATGAAAAAAGAATCTAAAAAGTTATGGTAAAGTCTAGCAAAAAGAGCGATCATAACAGCATTCTCCTGTAAAGACACTTACAATGAAACATTTACACACGTCTGCACAAAGTAATTTATCTTTTTAATAATCTTTTTTAAATTTTACCTATTTGTGACATGTTGAAATGTACATTTTAAAATATATTCAAAGCCATTCAAAAGTTTGCAGTCAATTGTTATTAACTGCTTTTTATTCAGTAATTGCTTAATAATCGTTTAGTAATTTGAAACTAACATGCTTTAAATTGAAATTATTCAATGTGTACATTATTTCCACATGCATTAAATATTACACTCACAATATAATTGCTAGAAGAGAGTAAATGGAAGTCAGTAATTGTGTTGATTTATTTAGTTCATGTGAAACCAAGGTGCACATTTGAATCAAGTAAAGCAGGGTAGAATGAAATACTGTAAACTACCCACCAGTTGGCAAGATGTTTACCTCAATATTTCAAGTTTTGGAGGAAAATATATTGAGGTGATCTATTTACACTAATGACACTAAATACAGAAAAGTTACCTGTCTCATGATTTGATTACCTTGTTTCAAATATGGGGCATCGTGGATGTTAATGTTACTCAGTAATATTTGGTTTACTTTTGCTTTTTTAAAGATTGAACTGATTTTTGCTAATTTCATTGATAGTTTCTCTCATTTGAAAAAGATGTAATAATTTAAATCAGGTAATAGTTTACATCCTATTGGCAGTTTTACAAAATTGTGAAATAGTGCTTTGAATTTACTTGATTTAACTGAATGAAGTACATACACCAACACTGTTATTGCCTTTCATTAACTCTTTTTCAGCAGTAATTGTCCTGATATGATGTATTTTATTCATATAGAACTGATGTAAACACAACTGATACAAAAGTCATTTCAAAACAGTATTTTTTAGGGAAGATATTACTTAACAATCTCTGTTCCTGATATGCCATAATACCTGAATCCGCCCTATTGTGCAAAAAGAAATGATTGTAATACTAATTGCAAATGATTGTAATATTTTTTTCTACACTCTATATTTAGTTACTTCGTGTCTTGTGATTATTAAACTCTACTTTCATGAAACTCTCAGGGACAGTGTGTTGTTTAATTTTTGGTAGGAATTCTTCGAGTAAAGAAGGACCCCGGATGGTAATATATAGTGCTCAGACTTGCTTTTGTGATTGTAATATCCTGGGATGAGGGTCTCAACCTGTTGATGTGTTGAGTGAGAAACAAATAAAGAACATGACATCCCTGAAGGTGAGTAGAAGATCTTCAGTTAGAAGTACTATTAATTCAATAGTTAAAGTATACTGAAATACATATATTCGAAGCTAGACTTTATCAGATAACATTTTTTAATCCTGTTTAAATGTCTTAGCTAAGTATCCATGTATGTTCCACACAGATGGTAGTAGCTTACAAAAATGACTTCTCAAATCCTCTCAAGTTCTTGTTAAAATAACTTACAGCAAATTACAGTCAAGTGGAGCTATGACTTCAACGTCGTAGTAGTTATATCTGTGTCTGTATTTACAGTAAAATAGGACTTAGCGTAATATACACCATATGGTCAAAAGTATTGGGGCACCTGACAATAACACAAACAGGGACTTTAAAACCCATTTAATCCCACCGGCAACAATTGTTGCTGTTTATTTTTTTAAATTATTTTGGAAGCTCTAAAAGTGTTGTTTTGGCTTTGGGCAGCTAATGCAAGTTAAAAAAAAAAAAGTTGTCTCCTCTAAATTGTATCAATGTCATGTGTGAATGGAGACATGATCAGGCCCCTTTACATCCTGCCTGCACCTCTGGAAAGAGATGTCTGCCTCAATCTTGTTCAAGAGGAAGTAAGTAAAGTACCTTAATTAACAGATATTACTGAAATATTTTGTACACATATTTTCTAAAGGGTTTACTACTAATATTTAATGAGAATTATATGCCTGCATGCATCTTTTCACCGTAAGAGGAGTAAATGTAAGCGCAGCAACCGCTAGCATAACACATCATAGTGCTAGTTATGCTAGCTGTCAAAGGTTTTGTCTGTTTATTCTATTTATCTTTTGTTTTTTTTTTCTACATAGCTTAAAACTATCAGAAGTCAGGTCTGGGGGTGGGGTGTTACGTGAGATCTTGGTGGGAAGAGCGGCCTCCCCTCAGCGGGGGCTGACCAGAGGGAGGCCTCAGCCTTGCTGTAGCAGGATGGGGCCCTGATAGGTGGTCCAGGGATTTCTGGGATACTCCAGGCCCGTCTGGAGTGTCGGTCCTGGACCGGGCCAGGGGACTTCCTTCACTTAGGCCACCAGGGGTCCATTCCCCGGTGGGAAGGGGGCTCTATCTATGGCCTTTCTCTTATCGTCCTACAGGGCCAATGGGGTGACCAGCCGGGTTGCTGCTGTGGGATCCGCCCTGCTGGGGGACGGGCCTGGGGGGGCTTGGATCTCTCCAGTGCATGGATGGCCCTCCACCGGGGGTGGGGAGGCAGGCCTCTGCGCCGTGTGAGTGGTCGCAGAGGCTCTGTGGGTTCCCTACCCATTCCCTACCCATGTCCCACATTGTGGGTGTAAATAGGTAAAATTGAAGAATTTGTTTAAATTTAGACTATGTGGTTTCCCATTGGCAACAATTGTTGCCAAGTATAAAACCTACATTTTCACTAACATAACCAACATGAAATGAAAAAATTAAAACATATTGTGTATTAGGAAAGTCTAAGGAGTAAAATGCATGCACTTATTTTGCAGGGAAAACAGGTTAATGAAATTTTATTCAAACACATAAACTTTAATATGGAGTTGGTCCCCCTTTGCAGCTACAACAGCTTCCACTCTTCCACTCTTCTTGGAAGGCTTTCCACAAGATTTTGGAGTTTCTGTGGGAATTTGTGCCCATTTATTCTGTAGAGCATTTATGAGGTCAGGCACTGATGTTGGACAAGAAGGTCTGGCTCGCAGTCTCCATTCCAATTCATTCCAAATGGGTTGGGGCCAGTCAAGTTCATCCACATCGAACTCATCCAACCAAGTCTTTATGGAGCTCGCTTTGTGCACTGGGGCACAGTCATGCTGGAATAGAAAAGAGCCTTCCTCAAGCTGTGTCCACAAAGTTGGAAGGATGGTTTTGTCCAAAATGTCTTGGTAATGTGCAAAATGTGTTCCTTCACTGGAAGTAAGGAGCCACCTGAATTCAATAGCTAAGAGGTGTGTCCCAGTACTTTTGTCCATTAAGTGTATATGACTGATTATAATTTTGAGGGGATGAAGAGGAAGAGGAAGAGTGTGACCTACTGAAGAGCTGATTTGGTACAAATACTTTATTGACTATTGTATACCTTAATTAAATTACATTTACGCAGTTATTACTACATTTTACCCAAACGGCCATTGAGTGTACATCAGTGATTTTCTTTGTCTTTTTTTTCACCCTCAAACATGGAGTGAAGGTTGATAGTTGGACTATACTAGCAATAGCTGTAATAATTCAATACATTAATAACAATTACAAGTTAAATGTATGTTTTCATTTTCAAATTATTTTGTTATCTAAGCACAATTTAATGGGGATTATTAGGATGTTGAGGATAAATAATGGAAAATAAAGGAAAATAGGACTTCTAAGATTCAAAGATGTATGATGATAGCAAATTACACTCATCAGTAAATTTACCATAACTTTTGAGTGATAAATGATATCAGCTTGGATTTGTTTTGCTTAGTCACTTACAAAACCATTAATATTTCATACACTCCAAGTTATTCTGGCACAGAAATAGGTTTACAATGTTAGGTTTTAAGAAATAAAATGACATTTAAATTAATTTCTTGGTTACATTTTTAGGGGGATTTAAAAGACTGGATTATCTCAGGCCTATATAAACACACTTATTTTGACTTCATTTAAAATACCAGATTCTCCCTGTTAAATATGTTTTATTTGATGTGTATCATAATCGCACAAGGTTTTTTCCTGTGTCAGCATGCATTAGTGTCAAAAATGGCATATTTTGCCCAGGCAAATTAAATTCAGGAACTTCCAAATACACTGTAATGTGTCCAAAGGTTTGTAGACACATATTTTCTGAAATCAAGGGTGTTAAAAGGGAGTTTATCCTATTTGCTGCACCAACAGCCTCTGCTCTTCTGGGAAGACTTTACACCAGATGTCAGAACTTTACTGTGAGGATTTGATTGCATTCAACCACAAGAGCACTAGTGTGGTCAGGGACTGATGTCGGATAATTAGTTCTGGATCACAAACGTCACTCCAACTCATCCCAGAGGTACTGGATGGAGCTCCATCACTCCAGACACTGGAGGTTCACTGCTCCACAGCCCAATGCTGGGGGCTTTATACCCCTCTAGCTGACAGCTGGCCCTGGGCATGGGGGCCTTAGGCTCACATGTCCCTGCACCAGATCATCCTGTTTTATCAGCAGTGCTTTTTTTGTGACAATTTCACAAGTTGTGTGTGCATTTAAACACCCATGTCAGCAGTGAGTCAGAAAGGTAGTCTGATAGTTTAGAACATACAGGCCTTAGTGTATTTTTGAGCCCCAAATCATTTGAGAATCCTTATCCAAGTGAACCAAAACGTGTGTGTAACTGAGCAACTTCCACACCTCTGCCCATCTGTTTCACCTCTTTCCACACACTGGACTTGTTTAGGGGTCAGGGCTGAACTTCAGGTCAGTCCAGAGCTGCTCTTTACACTTTACACACGCAGTGAAATGTGAAATTAAACTCCATTAGCTTTTCAGCACCTTCAGCAGAGAAAAGGGAGTGTTTTATAAGAGAGCAGTATGTGCGCAAGAGAGAGAGAGTAGTGTGTGTGTGTGTGTGTGTGTGTGTGTGTGTGTGTGTGTGTGTGCGCGCGCGCGCGGGCGTGTGCGACCGTGCGTTTGTGTTAGAGAAATAAAAACAGAGTGAGAGAGAGAGACAGATAAGCAGTGATCGTGAGGGAGACAGAAAGAGAGTAATATGTGTAAAAGATAGAAAAAGATACACCATAGTGTGTGTGATAGAGAAAGATATGAGATATGAGAGGATGATAGAAATTTGTGTGAGAGAGGGGGAAAGAAATACCTAGTAGTGTGTCTGAGAGATAGATAAGAGTTGTGTGTGTGAGAGAGAGAGTAGTTAGTGTATGTGTAGTGAGTTAGAAATTGAGAGATGTGAGAAAGAGAGTGTGTGTGAGAGAGGGAGAGTGTGTGTGTGTGTGTGTGTGTGTGAGAGAGAGAGAGAGTAAGAGAGAGAGAGAGAGTTGTGTGTGTGAGTGCAGGGTTATTAAGGACGCAGGTTCGTCCTCACACGGCTGAGTTCACACACACACGCGCGCGCGCGCGCGAGAGCAGCTGCAGGCTCGCGGGAGGAGGAGGAGGTGTGTTGGGGGGGGAGGGGTGCAGTTTGTCCCTCTCTGTCCCGTGCAGAGTGCTGGAATGAGCGCAGTGCGGGGCTGTGGCTGCGCGCGCTCTCCGGAGCGACTGCACCTCGCGGACACTCAGCCGGAGTCTCGCGCACGCAGCTGCACTTCTCCGTCGCGCGCTCTTCAGAGGTTCTCGGGGGAGCGGCGCCCCCCGCGGAGGAGTTAAAGTGCCCGGATGCTGTCTCACCTGCAACTCACTGCGCCCGCGATGATCGGCGCGTGACTCGTCTCACAGCGCAGCAGAGCGCCGGCGCCGTCAGCGCGCGCACCCGGTCCACTCACCTCACACGCGCGCGCGTGTCTGAGTGTGTGTGAGTGAGAGAGAGTGTGTGCTCGATAAAGGGAGAGAGAGGGAGAGCACCATGGACAGCGCGGTGGCCCTCTGCGTGCTGGGTGAGTAAAAAGCGCGAGCACACACACACACACACACACACACACACACACATATACAGAGGAGAGTTCTTACCGGCGCATTAAAATACACACCAAACCCAAAACACAGACACACACATATATACATACACGGCAAGAAAGAGAGAGAAAGAGAAAAAAGAAAGAACGAAAAAAGAAAAAAGTCACGGAGATGGGTCATGAGAGAGGAAAGGGAGGAGAAAGAAAGAAAGATAAACGGCGGAGAAAGCATAGACAGGAGAATTACTGTTCTTACCGGTGCATTAAAACACACACACACACACACACACACACACACACACACACACACACACACACACGCACACACACCCACACACAAAAACAC
>JBBIGA010000153.1:7066361-7091251 GCA_037576975.1 Alestes dentex | reverse complement strand
ACACACAGCTGAGTAAAAGAACCTCAACACACAGCCGAGTCCTAGAACCTCGACACACAGCCAAGTCCTAGAACCTCAACACACAGCTGAGTCCTAGAACCTCAACACACAGCCGAGTCCTAGAACCTCAACACACAGCCGAGTTAAAGAACCTCAACACACAGCCGAGTCCTAGAACCTCAACACACAGCCAAGTCCTAGAACCTCAACACACAGCAGAGTAAAAGAACCTCAACACACAGCCGAGTCCTACAGCCTCAACACAGCTGAGTTAAAGAACCTCAACACACAGCCGAGTCCTAGAGCCTCAACACACAGCCGAGTCCTACAGCCTCAACACAGCTGAGTTAAAGAACCTCAACACACAGCCGAGTCCTACAGCCTCAACACAGCTGAGTTAAAGAACCTCAACACACAGCCGAGTCCTAGAGCCTCAACACACAGCCTCAACACCCATCCAAGTTAAAGAAGCTTAATACACAGCCAAGTTATAGAACTTTAGCACACTCGTCTTCAGACTCCACACACTCTTCCTCAACCCCACACACTCTTCCTCAACCCCCACATACTCTTACTCAACCCCACACACTCTTCTTTAAACCTCACACACTCTTAACCCCACACATTTTTCTTTAACCCACCACATACTCTTAACCCCACACACTCTTCATAAACGCCACACACACTCTTCCTTAAACCCACACACTCTTCTTTATACCCCACCCCCCGCACACATCCTCTTCTTCAGACCCTCACACCCCTGTCTCGTGACTGACAGCATATCGTGTGTGTGTGTGTGTGTGTGTGTGTGTGTGTGTGTGTGTGTGTGTTGTGCGTGCGCAGCTGATCACAGAGCAGTCTTCTCTCGCGGTCCCCCGCGGTGCGCGCATTGAGGGCTCGTGCGGCAGCACTGAGGCCGAGCTCCACATCTCCTGGGTAAACGGTGCCTTCACGCTCCGCATCTACTTCAGCAAGGTGGACGAAACAAACACACTCTACAGTACAGATCACACACACCCACACACACTCCACACTAACTTGTACTTGTGTGTGTGTTCAGGAGAAACACACTATGGGCAGTGATGGAAAGGTGAAGGAGACTGAAGTGTGGAAGATGAGTAAGATGCAGCTGGTGTACGACACATCGGACAAGTCACACTTCATCAACGCCTACAACCGTGTGTACCCCAACCTGCTCACACACACCAAATAGTAGCATAGTATTATTATTATTAGTAGTAGTAGTAGTGATAATAATATTAATGATGACAATGGTGGTGATGATGATGATGATGATGATTACTACTATTATTATTTATTAAAACAATGAAGATGATAAGAACATGAACTACAAAAAATCAAGATGATGATAAGATTATTATTAGTAGTAGTATTACTACTACTACTACTACTACTACCTCTAATAATAATAATAATAATAATAATAATGAAAATAACAATTATTATTGACAATGATGTTGATGATTGTGATTATTATTATTGTTGTTGTGGTTGTTGTTGTTATTATTATTATTAAATCCACTAAGCTATTCATTAAAAAAAACACCAAATCTAAAAATAAGTTCAAAATTTTGCTGACTCTGCATGATTTGTGCTGTTTTCCTCAGAACAGAAATGCAGATTTAATGATAGGTCTCTGACAGAGACTGCACCGCACTGCAGAGGATGCGTTTAACTGAGTGCACTGCAAAACAATTATAATTATCTATATATACTTACTAAGATTATTATTGTTGTAGTTATTATTGTTGCTGGTATTATTATTAGTAGCAGTAGTAGTAGTAGTAGTCTTATCGTTTGAAACGTTTTGTTCTAATGGGGCTGCATGTGCTCCTCTGCAGTAGTGTGTAAAGCCATTTCCTTAACGTCTCACTGCAGAGAGATGACGCACTTCTACGTTTCCTACTCAGCTTATCAAAAATTTTCATTTTGGATAAATTATATCATTTTGATTTACAGTTTTTTTTGTCCAGTAGGGATGAATAAGCTCTTCCACTGCAGTGGCACAGTGCAGTTCTTCGGTTTAGTATCCAGTGTTAATTCTTCATGTTTCTTCATCTTCTTCTCAAACACACAAACGCATAAGTCATGCAAAGTCAGCAAAATTCAACACTTCATCTCAGCACATTTTACATGGTTTTACATTAAATAGTATTATGTGTGTGAGAGTTGCTGGTCATTAGAGTGTAAGGGATCTAGACGCAGCTCATAATAGTTTGTTTTCTTGGTGTTTTAATCCCTTTCTTGTTTCTCCTTTTCATCTATTATCAATCAGTTGTTTCTACAATGCCCAAAATAATTAAAAATAATACAGATAGACTACAGATGAATGTAAATACTCTTGGGTAACCTGTGTGTCTCCTCATCTACCTCTGCAGCGGGGAAACACACAGCCAGCACCCATCGTCTCTCGGCGCTGGCGACTCCGGCTGGACGCTCATATGTGTGTGCGGCTCAGCAGACCCTTACGCTGATCTCCACCGACCACCAGAAGGGCGTCACAGTCTACGTGTCCGACATCCAGATCCAGCCTTTTGACATCAAAAGCGACTTTGTGTTCAGTGAACGTAAGAAAGACATCTGCACCCACCACCCTCCCCCTACCCCAACCCCCCAACTACCACTGCAGTTTTCCCCAAGCATGTACATAGAAAAACGACTGAGCATGCCGGTGTGTACTCATGCAAAATAAGCGCCCACAGTTTAAATGCACAAGCACAGTTTGGATAGAACAAGACATATCAGTCAAATTTTAGGCTTTTTCTAGCATTGCGATGCAATTTTTCATCAAAACTTGTTGTTTAGGTGTACCAAGCGTGCAGTAACTTGGTTGAATAGGAGACGTTGATTTAAGTTTTGCTTTACGGGTTTAAGAAACAGATACTACTACTTGAGCACTGATGTATGTCGCTCTAGATAAGAGCGTCAGCTAAATGCCGTAAATGTAAATGACTCCCCCTTGGCCTGACGTACATCATACCATTTCATTTTTATATCCTATGACAGTGATGGCAAGACTCACCACTTGAATGTGTACATCATTTCCACATGGAAAAAGCATACATCAACGGGCCTTTGTATTTCTGCTTTTATTCATGTGGAAATGATGTGCTTCTTTGAATCAAGTCAATTCAATGCAGTTGATAGATGGTTGGGTTTTTGGGTTTAGGGGGTGCGGAAAGCCATCATCCCGTCGTGTCCTCTCTGTCTCTGTGACCTGATGACCTTTGGTGGTCCTATAAAACTGCCTTTCTTCACCTTGCAGGGTAGTGGTGGGGTGAGATTAGCGGTGTGTGAAGAGCGCCAGCCGCAGTGTAGGATCATTATAAATTTACTGCCGTGCCCGTCTCCTCCAGTTAATGAAGCCGCCGGCTTTGTCCTCTTTAGACCTTTGTGATTTATAAGCTCCTTTCCGACACACCCACTGAGAAGACACGTCACATTTCACCCGCGTCCCCCGCCCCCTTTTCTTCTGTGAGAATGTAAAATGTGCTGATAACGCATGTTGGAAGTGGACTGGTTGTTGCGTATGGGAAAGTTCATTGATGTCTCCTCCCCTGGTATTTCTGAACCAGGCCAGTAGTGTGTGAGGGTGACACCTCTCACGCAGAGGCACATACATCCATTATTACTACGGAGCTCAATGAGCCATTTCAATTAGACGTCTAATTGTTTACAGTGGCAGCGCTGTAATCCTTCGAGTGTGCCTGTGGAGCTATTGTAAAGGTAATCCTCTTACTGCAGCTGTACGAGTGGTCTAAGAGTGGGAGAACGTTCTGGAACTGGCCAGTGGTAGAGTGTGTGTGGGAGTGGGTTGCCGAACTCCGCAGGCGGATAACGACATGACAGATGACACAAAGGCCACGAGAAAGTACCAGTACAATGGAAGCCATATGGAGGCTGTATGCTTGACGAGAGTTTAAGATGGGGAGAGAAAACTTTTGTGCATTTGGAGAACAGGTTGCACATTTGCACATTACAGGCCAAAAGCTAGAAGCAACAGTAATATGGAAGCAATAAACAGAACATTTTATTTTTTCCAGAGAAAACAGGCAGTACTCAGTTTTTGTTGTTATATTAAAATGTTCCTTTTATTATATTTTCTTTTATATTTTTTCAGTGTTCTAAACTAGGGCTAGAGCTGCAATAAAACTTTTCAGGATGATTACTAGGAGCGTGATAGTTTGAGTAAAATGGGCTGAAGAATATTAACAAAAGTAATTATGCAAAATATTTACCTAATTCTGCCATTCTGTGCTCCTGGAAGCTGGTCTCACTGAATCATGTGAATTACATTGAGTTTTTTTTAAATACAGTTTTAAAAAATGTGTGTAAGGCAGTGGTTCTACAACTAGTCCTCAAGGTACGCCTGAGCGATACCGCAAATTTTCTATTCAGTTCAACACCAAGTAATACCAAGACTACTATTGTGATAACGATATCATTGCCTTCAAATATCTCCACACGCGCATAGAAATTTGAATTCTTTATGATGTTTAGTGTTGGAGGCGTCCACTTCCTGTAGCCATCATTTGAAAATAAAAGCCCTCTGCAGAGCCGTGCAATTGTTACTTAATGTAGTAGTGACTCTTTTTGTGCAAGGATGGAATCTAAAAAAAAAACATCAGGACTGATAAATATTTAGTATCGATATTTAGTGTTTAGATCCTTAGATCTTTGTAGATATTCAGTATTGATCTGCCCGTTCCAACCTAAGGGACTCCTTTACAGTCAGCATTTGTTCTCTTTCCATGTGAGTTGTGTTGGAGCAATAGTGTGGAATAATATGTTGGGGTCCCCGAGGAGCAGTTTTCAAGCCACAGATGTAAGGGGCTGTTATTCAGCATGTCCATAAAGCTTTTGCCATATAAAGCATTAAAATAGGAGTAAATCACTGCACACCAATTCATTACTCTCAGCAGAAATTCTCTAGTCAAACTACATTTTTTTAATGTGACATATTGACGTAATCGCCTATTTTCAAAACACTCATTTGTGATGTGTAATAAGTCAACATTATAGCAAGCCATCGGTAACTAAAAAGCATAGATGTCATCTTCCGCTAAGTCTCAGGTTTAATCTTCTAGAACACTTCTGTTGACAACATTTCAACACTTCAAAGTTTGAACATTGAAGACATGCTTGAAGAGTCTAGAAACAATGTCTAGAAAGGGTTTGAAGCAGTGCAAAAAATGAAATATCAGGTAAAAGCAGCTCAGCCACTTATTATACTGTGACTGGTCATAGATTGAATGGCATATACTGAATATACGAATGGCATATACTGAATATACGAATGGCATACTGAATATATGATTGGCATATACTGAATATAAGAATGGCAGTGCATTAACACTTCTGTCCTGTTCTAATACAGCTTATAAGTGCATCACGGACCAGCGGGAGCGACTGGAGGAGACTCTGCCGCTTGTGCTGGGTCTCATCCTGGGCCTCATCATCGTCATCACCCTCACCGTCTACCACTTCCACCTCAAACTGACTGCGCACCAGCCCCAGCTGCCCCGGGACCGCTCCCTCTACAAGAACATGTAAAGACTATCTATGCACCGTGGCCCATGCCCGCCATCAGAGGAACAGCCAGTTCCTGTCTCGAGACCTTATGTGCTTCCCAGCTTTTACGTCTGCTGCCCGACATTTTGATCCCTGCGTCTCAAATTTGGTTAGTTCGCCAATTTCCGTTTCTAGATTTGTTTATGGTTTTGCACATGTGTAATGTAAAAAACAATACCTGCTATATTTGACACATAGATCATCATGTTGTGTGCCATACCAATGTCAGTCTGTGTGAAGTGTGCCAAACTAAAGATATTTCAGTTCTATTATAAAGATACAGAGACTATACAATGAAGCTATTTTAAGATTTATCCTGCCACATGGCTGATGCAATGAAAAACCATGCAACATTTTGTGTGCGAAATTCTATTCAAGAATAAATTATTTTATGTGTGTCCATTTCCCTAGTTCATACCTTGGAAGGGTGGTCTCTCTCTCTCTCTCTCTCTCTGACACACACACACACACACACACTCACTTTAGTTTGCTTACTTAATGTAACGTAAAACTTACAAGACAAATCTGTAGAGATTTTTCCTCAGATTTTGAATGGTGTATCAATGGTATGTTTTATTATATCATTATATCATGTGGAATCTTTTTCTTTCCTCCTTTAGTTAGTTCAGTGCTTTCATATGAGCACATACAGTGGTTTAAGTAATAAAAAACTCACAGAAAGAGAATAAATGAAAAATCAATGTAGACTATCAGCAAAACAACGAAGGTAGATCACTATTAGATATATCCTGAATGCATCACACAGAGAAAACAGTAGGAAAACAAAATGACAATCAATATAAGAGGATGAGAGGAGTGATTAATGCTTGTGTGCTGGGCGGTGTTTCTGAGGCTGGGGAGATGGAGTATTGATCTGAGTCTCTGACTCCAAGCTTGTATTGGAAATGTGAGCAGAAGTGGCTCAACTGAAAACAGATGACCAGCTATGCCTGCGTTGGCACCATGAACTATGACACTATCATTCATACTGAGTCCCTAAAGCACCTGTGTATTACTGTTAACATTGTACTGTCAGATGCAATTGTTTGCAAAATTCAAACATCCTTGGTCAAATAATGTTTTGTTGTTTTTGTAAGTTAAAATAAGTAGACATCCTGTACAGAGAACACATTTCAATATGGCAATTTTACTGCATCTTTTCTATTTATTTGTTGAGTTTAATATATTGGGGTATAAAATCTGCCATAATGTTAGCACATTTGGAGTCTGGGGTTCTGAAACCTTTGCTTAATAAATGCAATGTACACAATGCTTTTAAGAGTAACGGCATCACAAGCCAAAAGTAACGATAATACGTACATAAAAATAAGTACAATATAAAATACAATAAAAAAAAGCTATTTATAAAGGATAATCCCGCTGCAGTTTTGATGAGAAAATGAATTGACTGGTGTAGCAAGTCGTTAACCATCATTTCCACCTTTTCTAAATGCTAATGTTTGAAAGTAAATTATGTGCTGTGCATCTACTTAAAGCGCACATTCATTATGTTTCCAGTCGACACGGTTCGAATGATGGTCCTATTCTTAACCCGCAAGCTTGGCCTGCTTTAGCGGTTTACACGCTTCAGATGGTGCCCGAAAGAACTCTGCAGCCATTTCTGTTTGCTCTTTTTTATTGAAACCAGCTTTACTGATGACACACATGCAAGATCACTGTACAAGCGACACTACAGTTAGGTATACTCATTCGAGCCCGACCGTTCTTCAGGTTTTGCCAGAAGCAGACACGGTGATGTTGGTATTTACAGATCACAGTGACTAATGGGAGAAAAACAGGACCAGAGGTGCCTCTTTTACAGGGAGATCAGTACCGAAATGAAAAACGTATCACGTTGAACATCAATATTGCTAGGTTTTTAGGTGAGTGCTTCTTGAATGAGTATGAATTCGTAAAGGTAGTAACCATGTGTCAGTGGTTTAAAAGTAAAAGACATTTTACATCTCCCCTTCATTCATAAAATAAAATAAAAAAAAAACAACTGTGCAGTCACCAGCGCACAAGCGTTTGATATCACGATACTAAATAGCTGTTGGATTATTGCTCGTCTGTTACAGCCTGCACGGATGATACAGCCAACATCGCTCTTTTTTGTAGGTATTCAAAACGAGAACCAAAATGAAAAAAGGCCACACTACTGAAAAATAAACCTTCAGTTCAAAAATAAATAATACTTTAAAACAGCATACAAAATTCTGGCAACACCTCTCTCACCACACTGACTTGGAAGTTCTGTCTACAAATGTCAGATAAATAAATATATTCAGGTATTCTCCAACAGTTAAGGGTGTGTTTAGTGAGGATATTTTCATTTCTTAGTCAAAAATGGATTATAAACAGTAGGAAAGATCTCTCGCAGAAACTCTTCGATTCTATTTAATACTGCCCATATCACAATGGTTACATCACAACAAAATACTGCCGATTATCAAAACTGTACAGAAAAACTTACAATTCCTCTCAAATACATTTTCATTGTTAGTGTGAGAAGAAGAGAAACGTGAAAAACAAAAAACAAAAAAACAAAAACAAAAGCCATCTGTCCCTCCGAAGTGTAACAGCCTCACGTCCTCTATCAAAAGTCAAATCTGGCGCTTGGCCCGTCCCTCCTCCTCCAGCCTCTTATCTTTCCTGAATACACCCTCTTTAGTGTTCCTCAGTGGCCATCGTTCACCTGCAGCCCGTCAGCTCATCAGCCCAGCCCGCTGACCGCTGCTCCTCACTGCCCTAAACTCTAGTCTGCGGCTACTACAGCACAACTCTAGACAGGGAGTCAGGACGCACAGCTTAGAAAGAGAAAAAACTGCACCAGACACATCACCCCCACAGAGTTTTCGCTAGGTGTCTAATAAAGAGTCGAACACCCATGGCTGCAGCCAGCAGCGCTACTAGAGGCCATAATATATCCACCTCACTGTGGTATTCTTTATTCATGTATTGTTTTGTATTAATAGATGCTCTCTTGTTTGCTTTTGTTTCATCTAAACTACGTACGGTTACAGGTGTCAGTGTCTTTTATCCACAAGTTACATATAATCAGGAATCTCGGCATGTTGCACTAGGTGAGGTTTGTCGCCGCCCTGCTGGCTGGAGCTCAGCGATGCCGGTAGTGCCTCATTAGAGGCACTATGCAGGAGGGAGGTCCTGAGAGCTTGAGGAATGGGTGCTGGAGGAGTTCTTGTGCTGTAGCGCGTTGTGAAGGTTCCCTCACCAACATCAGGTCCAAAAAGGCTCGGAGGACTGACGATACCTGGGGAAGGAGGAGAACAGATGTGACAACACTGACGACCATCATAAACCACTAATACAAGTCACTGCTCTTGAAATATCTGCATGTTATTAGACATTCTGAGGTCTAATGTAGTGTTCAAGGACTAGTTTGGTGCAAATTTTACACAAGTTTCTCCTTATTCCAAATGTGGTCCATCAGTCAAGTTTGGTGTCCAGTGTGTGTTTCTTTAATTTTGCACTGGATCTGCAAGGCTAATGTAGCTAACAGGTAATCAGCTAGAAACTGGGAGCTTAAATCTCAAGGTTTCTGCAGAATTTTTATGTGAACCATTTTAACACATTATAGGACCTCAACAAAGCAAAAGTAATTTCCCTTACAGAGAAAAAATGTAAGCTGCATTAGCTCCAGGGCAAAACTCAAGAAGCAAGCCTAACGCACCAGATATTTGGGGTAAAGGTGAAATCTGAGTGTCTACACCACTTAACCCTTAGAACAGGAGCGATACGAGTGGAAGCGCAACGAATGGTAAATCATTGTCACAAGGCAGAAAAACTCCTTGTATGGACGTTCCTGTGGATTGTGTTGATGCTCAAGGTGTCCGACGTCATGATGAGCTACTGGGGTTTTAAAAATGGCATCACATACAAATACCCATAAAGGCCAAAACCAAAAGGGCCAAATTTGCAGAGAACAGCAGCTAAAGCAAAAGCACAGCAAACGCCGGTTTTAAGCCATTTTTATTTGCTGAAATCAGATTTTACCAATACACTCTGAGTCCTAAGGGTTAAGGTTGCTAAGCCCTCACCTTGTGCGATTCTTTTAGTCGAGGGGGGAGGTTGTCCCGTATTCTCCTCATGGCCTGCAGTGGAGGCTCGTTGAAGTAGGGTGGCTCCCCGTCCACCATTTCAATCACCATGATCCCCAAAGACCAAATATCCACCTAAAAAAGCGTCAGACATCTGTTCATTATGTGTACCTGGACATTCTTTTTCAGCTGTGTGTAGCCATTCTAACAAGCACTACATAAACCACAGTGCATAAAAAGTCCTGCTCTACTCACCTCAGTGCCATAGGGCAATCTGGAGATGACCTCGGGTGCCATCCAGTACGGTGTGCCAACCAAGGACTTTCTCTTTGGAACTTCTTTTGAGACTTGGGCGCAGAAGCCAAAGTCAGACAGCTTTATCTAAAGAATTTTTACAAATAACAGCTTAAGAACAAGTTAAAAAGTAATAAAGAGTAAAATACCAGACTATTTAAAAACTTAAAAACTTTAGCATATGGCCAAAATCTGTCAAGGGACAATTATGGGATACTTCTCGCTAATGGGGGTCGCGTGTAGGGCAATATTCTCGGCTTATTAGCACATAATCACTCTTTAATTCATTATGTCCTTTCACCTAATTAGGAGGTTGGTGACAAGATTTAATTACTTGTAATTCTCCAACTTGGTAATTAGCCTTGATTACTTATCCTGCAAAAAAAAAACAAAACACAGAGGGTCCGCAAGCAGATGATGAACTGTCAGTCAGGCTCCTGAGCTGATAGTCTTTAAAGCCTTGTGCTGTTAGTTTGTTCATTTTATTGTTAATGAAAATCTAAATGTTTTTGTTGTTTTTAAAGCACATAGATTTTGAAAATATGAGCATGCCAGGCCTTTTAAAAACAGAAGTAGAAACCAGTGTGAACTATAAATACAAAATTGTAATTGTGAAACATGTCTTGCAATCAAAATTAGAATCAGAAAAAAAGAGGAAATTGCTTAATGTGAATGTAGCCATTATTCTGACCTAAAAAAAGAAAACTGAAGCCATACACTTCGACTTGTTTGGCGCTAAGGGTGGGTGATATGGGGAATCTAGCCACTATCCTCAAGATATTTTTTACAGTTAGGGTTTTGATTTTTTGTTGGCTTTTCTTACTTTTTTAAGATTTGCAAACAAGTTAGGATGGACAAAATGCACCTGCAGCACCATAGTTTCAAACAGGCTATGAAAAACAGCAATTATTTATTTTTGCATTTATTTACATTAATAAACTATTTCATCGGATATTATTGTAATTTAAGGTATAACAATGAAGGACTTGTTTTATCTACACGTAAATAAATGAATAAATGTATAAAATAAATTAATAAAATAACAGCATAATAGACTGCAATGCCAGCTACGTACTGTGCAGTTTGTGTCATTACTATACACAAGTTGCTAGTACTGGCAATACAACAATATACTCATAAAAGTGTACTGTGATCTAATTCAAATCATGATTATCGTATTGGCCACCCCTTGTTTGTGCCACTTTGAGACTGAAGATCTGCTTTGTTTCAAACACTGAAGCAGCAAATGTCCTATAAACTCACCCTGCCATCACTAGTAAGAAGGATAGAGTCACTCTTTATGTCTCTGTGGATGACGCCCTGAGTGTGGAGGTACGAAAGGGCTTTTAACACAGACAGACACACTGTGGCAATCTGCTCTTCGTTCATCCTGCCAGAAAACAAAAACAAACATGATGAGACGCCATATGGGAAATACAGTGTGGACATCAGCTTCACAGGAGGCAATAACAACTTGTTTGGAGTTCTGTCATTTCAAACCAGCTTCTTCAAGTCCTGAAAACCAAGATTATTGTTCGATTGTTACTCTTAAAGCAATAGTTCAGCAAAAAATCAGTTTTCCCAGATGTAGTCTATCAGCCAAGCCCTATTTGATCCTTTAGTTTAGCACTGGAACTATGAGCCTCCAGAATCAAGATAACAAACTCCAGAATTATCTTCTACAAAAATACAGTGCAGTATTTCTGCTAAGCAACCCAAATCTCACCCAGCTCTACATTAAGGTAGCATTTCAGCAAATGATTTGGGTGACAACTGACTTGTAATGTGTTAGCTTCATAGGTCCAATATTTAACTAAAGAAGCTAACTCTGGACCCCAAAGATGTTTGGGTTCATCAACTACATCTGGGCTATATTGAAATTCTTTATTTTTTGCCAAACCATTCCTTTAAGGCTTATGATCTATTAACCGGTATGAATTGTTCTGTGACTGTTATAAAATGATGGGTTCTTAGAGATTAAGGGATTAAATCACTCCTCCCACTCCTACGATAATCAATGCATTACACCAACCTTATCATTATCAGTAATTGTACAGCACCAGAACAATAGTAGAGGAACAATGGCTGGCCGTGTTTGTTCAGGCAGCAGAAGATGCAGCACGTCTGAATGAGCAGACCACTGTGTGTGTAGAGCGTGAACATGATGGCCAGCTGTCGAGGCAGCTATCTGCTAGTCGTTCTCTCTCCTTCTCTCTCTTACTCTCTCTGCTTGGCCTGCGGGCCTGCCGCTGCACTCGGGAGGAGCTCATTGTTGTACCATTTGTTTGCTGACGCCCCCCACACTCCCGAGAAACCCACTGCCCTTACTGATGAGCGTTTTAATGGCCGCATAGTCCCTGCATGTGCCCATGATTATACATTCTACATGGACAGAGGCTGCACAGATCTGTAGATGAACCTATTGTGTCAAGGGCAATCCCTGTTCATCATGTCCAAAAATGTGCAGAAAGAAAAAGACTGGTCATAAAGAGTGTTTCACATAAACCTTTTCTATATCTCGGTTTTCTATCTCACTCCTGTATGTGGGTGTAGCCAAAGTGCTACAACTGAACCCGAGTCTAAGCCACTAGTGTAGTAATAAATACAAGGGATGTGAATAAGAACTTGAGTAATTGGTTAATCTTTTGAGATGCCAGAGTTTCGAAATCACTGATATCAATATATGGCAAATTGTTATAGAAAAATGGAGACAATACAGAATAACAATCAAACTATTCAGCAAAACGGCTATTTTATTTTCAACAGAACTGTAGACATTGTTCTTTTCTTCCCAGCTGTTACCCCAATATTAAATAAAAAAAAAAAGCACTTTAGATGTGACTGTCCTTCCTAGTGGGTGAGACTTACCTACAAGAAGAGTCAGAGACTAAAAAGATTTAAAAAAAAGTCAAACGAAACAAATGCGCAGAACTTTGTAGTGTCCTGTGATAAATTCTAACTCACTGGTGCACAGGAACTAAACGCAGATCTCCCCAATGCACTCAAAGCTCCAGGAACCTGACGGGGTAATCCAGTCACTGAAACAAGTTTGACAGTTTCCATTGTTTACAGTGAGCACTGATGTGAGATATGATGGCATATGGTGGCTGGTAATAACACCAACAGCCACGTTCCAGTTTTGAGATCTGTTATGGGATTATATTCTCTCAAACCTTCATTCTTTTAACAACTTTTATACTCCATGCATGAATGAATACATTAAAACAAAACAACCATGTTATACTCACAGTGTTAAACTAGCGTGACATTTTTTATGTTTATATTGATATTTACACTTTTTATACCAGCTTTCGTAGAGCAGATAACCTGTATGTGGCAAAAATATGGTGTTCTGGATGCATAGAGGCATTGTATACATACAGAGACTGAAATCACGCAATGTACCCACCCATCCGAACACCACAATCATTTGTCTTTAGCCTTTTCTGGTTTAAAAAATATGCTACATATGAAGTAAAAAGAATACACATGGACCTATTATAATTTATCACCCACCTGTGCGAAACAAATGTACCATTGTCACGAGTTTCATTTCAGCCTGGTTTTTAATTGTTATCTGCGTGTTGTTTGAACATCCTACACACGGTAGCGTATTTGGCAGCTTTGGCAGCAGCCCAGTAAACAGCTGTGGGGAGCACATCGTCAACCAGGAGCAAAAAAAACCACAGCTTCTCTGTCATCACGACAGTGTCCTAAATTTACTGCCAATTCTGTTCTGTTTAAACCATCAACCTCTTCCTATAGAACCGTAATATAAGGCAGTGGTGCAGTGAACACTGCATGAAATCACCACACCCTTAAAGAGCTCATTTCATCTCTTGAAATGGGAATGACTACTGTACTGTGGAGGTGCACATACAGTGTAACCTGATATATTTGCTCTATGCAACTATAATTGTGATCTAATCTTTGCGTATTGTTCGCTTACTGTGAGCGATCACGTCTCTCTGAAGGGGCTTTGTTAGCACCTTTTGATCAGTTCATATTTCATTACAACACAAAGAACTCCGCTTTCCTCCAGCTAGAGCTCCTCTCTCTCTCTCTATCTCACGCTCTCTCTCTCTCTCTCCCTCTCCCTCGCTCCCTTTGCTGAGCGTGAAAGAGAACATATTAGCATTGCACTCACAGAGACAACAGGCGTTTTGCACAGCTCTCTATTAGCAAGTCAAACAGCTCATGATGCACTGAAATAAAGGGAATGGAAAAGTGAAAGCAGCTGAGCTCACACCTCCTCAAAGTCTAATGAAGACTCTGCTAGTGATCTCACGACTTCCACGCGCACGGGGGCGCCCATCCCCTTGAAAGCATGCAATTAGGACCCAACACCGTGCCACGCGAAGCTCATGTACAATGCCAATGACTGTAATTATGCATACGCTTAAAAATGTGCATAGACTCGTAGGCTGTTGTTTAAACCCCAAACTCAGCAACAGCAGACTTCAGAAATGACAGAGGACAAGTTTGCTCTACCTACCTGCCAGCCCGTACAAAAATATTCACTTTTTGTAAAGTTGTAACTTTTAACATGAATTCTAATCGCAGTTCCTGTTGCCGGCATGTTATACGGAATGATTTATCAAGCACTTTACTCTCTTAAAGCCCTTATATCAATCATTATGTTTATTTTTCAGAAATCACTATGAAACTAATATGTTCGTTGAGGAACTGTGACAGTGAGGAATTGTAGAGTGGAACCTCCTGAGGGTCCCTGGAGTTTAGGCGGCTAATGTTGGTCTGTGGTCTGAAATGTGTCCTACCATCCATCATTACCTTGTGTGCGTGACAATGTCTGTCAGTGCTCCACCTTCCAGGAATTCCATCACCACCCAGAGTTCATCTCCCACCAGATAGCTGTTATACATGTCCACCACGTTCTCATGATGGTAGTCCCTCATAATCACTACCTGCAGCAAACAACGACATGCCACTGATAAATCTCCAAGAACCTCCCTTACACACACACACACACACACACACACACACACACACACACACACACACACTGCATGTAGAGTGCGTGGGCTTCTTGTAGACTGACGAAGAAAAGCCAGTCTACAAGAAGCCCACACATTCTGCAGTATGTAGAGACCCCTTTTCTGAAATGTCTTGGAAAATCCTTATTTATAAGACATAAAAAAGGAAAAAAGTAAAGACATATGTACAGATGAGAAGCATACATATGTAACACCTATGCAACATGTTTTAAGCCATTCCGTAAGAAACACATTGATATACTGAACATAAAATCACTAGTTACTGTATAATGCTATTTGTATATGTTCTTTTTGGCTTTATTTAGTATATTTAGAAATATTAATGTGAAAAAAACACTCAATGCTCATCTGAACAGTTTTGAATATTCTTTTCGCAGGTATCTAATACTTTTGCATAGTACTGTATACAGCATATTTTTTAACAAAGCTGACTATATCCAGCCATATAACATTACACTGCTATGTGCATTAATACAAATGATGAAATGGTGAAAGCTCATGATTCTCAAAAAATACTCTTGAGAAAAGTTTGAAAAAATCATTGCAATTAATATGCGTAAAAGTATCTTCACAAATGAACAAAGGTAGCCCTACAGATTTCTGATCTCATTCCACGTCTTGATGCCGCTTCCAGGGTCAAAGGAGCTGTTTTGTTTTGGGGCTTTTTTTTTTTTTATCATAAACAACAACTTGAACATCACAGTAAAGCCCATGGGGATACATTTTAACATTAACTGCATGACATTTGATTGTATTTCATGACATTTAAAGTGTAAAATATTAAATGTTAACTGATATGAGATTTCATTTGCTCGGACCCGATATGCTAATATTAAATGCGGGGGGAGGACCTGCGGTGATGCATTTTTTGTTGCATTCAGTAAATATATTTAGCAACATGTATTTGCATAAATTAGAATTTTCTCATGCAATTGAAACTTCATGCCATCAGATGATTTGTTTTGAACTAAATGGATCAAGTAACATCAACGGGAATTTTATTCACAAAGATTACCCAGATATTATTACCAACATCACAACAACAAACTGAACACTGCATAAGTAAGCACTAATTTAGTGAAATGCATTTTTGGATCATTCATTTTTAAATAGCTTGTGCGAAATAAATCATTTTTATACAAGCCATCTACACATTTCTGCTACAATTTAGAACAAATTTTGTTTTAAGCATCTGCTGAAAAAAGAGTGGGTGTAAAAGTTACAACTTACACCAAAGGCACAGTCACTGTAACAGGGGAGCTGGTAACATTAGAAAAGTCTGCTAGGCATATTAAATAAATACAATTATATTTAGTTTGAACCAGATGGACTTTCCAAACTAAACACAAAAAAAACATATATGCACCAAAATAAATAAAATTAGTGAAAGAGATGGTGTCACACTTATATTTGACCATAAAACACAGCAACAATTATCAATATAATAACATTTACATAGACATGTTCAATTGGTTTCTGTGGTTTGTTTTGGCGAATTCGTATTAAATCGTTTCCAAAGGTAACTGCTCTGGATTTATGTGAAAGAGAAATTATTGGACATTGTGTTCTTTGCTGTAACAGCATGATAAAACTAACACAACCACATGGAGGCTGGCTCTTGCTGTGAAATGTTTTATATATGCTTTAAAATGATTACAGGTACTAGAACATTGATTCAAATAAAATAGGTGTGAATTCTGTGACACACAAGTCAGTAATCAATACACACATCCGATGAAACCTTACTTTCATGGAACAAAAATGTTCTTAATGGCAGATTGAAACATATCGGTCTGACTGCTGTGAAGATTTGTATCTAACAAAGCTTTGGGAGTGCAAAAAGATGACCGAAAGCACATCGTGCTTAAATATGCTGAATTACATCCATGTTACCTTTTACCTGCTTTAGGGTGTGCTTCACACTCCCTTACCTTATTGATCATTTTTCCTACTTTATTATTATTACGCATGTGCTTTATAATCATGAGGTTACGTTTTGTTTCCATTTCACTTCACATAGTGACTAACAGCACCTGACTATGGTAAAATCACCATAACACATGGCTTATCCTTGTTTTTTGCTCTAATTAATGTCAACACACAAAATTCATACATGCTTTCATGTCTGGCAGTATTTTCTGATTGTTTAAAAGCCATTATGACTAGAAGACTGTCTCACCTCATTAAAAAGCAGCTCACGTCTCTGTTGCTTCCGCAGGTCCATCTTTTTTACAGCCACCTGTTTGCCGCTATGCTTCTCCGTAGCGATGCAAACTATGCCAGTGGAGCCCTCGCCAATCTTCAGGAAGTTGTCCAAGTACTCCCGTGGGTCACCAGGGTTGACCACCAGCTGCAGCGCCGCCCGAAACTGCTCATGAGACACCCGAGAGGGCGGCTGCTCGGAGGACGAGCCCCAGCTGGGCGGGGGGTAGGCTCCAGGGGGGATGTAAGGTGAAGAGGGCTGGGAGTGTGCCCCCTGCGGGGTATATGGTGGGCTTGGTTGTGAGGGGGGGTGGTGGTATGGTGAAGGCTTGTAGTGGAAGGCAGGTGGGTACTGAAAACTGGGTGGGTAGCCGAGCTTGCCGTGGCTCTGAGGTAGTTTGAGGGGGCCTCGGGGATACGTCTCAGCCCCTGGCACCTGCGGACTCCCGTCCCGCGACATCCTGTCATATTCTCCCTGTTTGACACACACAAGAGTGCAATGTGACCAGTGTTACAGTAATGAAATTATGTTTTCCTATTACAAACTAATGTACAGTTAAAGCTCTTGTAATCACACTACTTTTACTGACTTAATGCTGACACTTACTTAATAAGAACATAATGCCTTTAAAACATTTAACTCCTGTAAATACAGTGTTTCCCCTAACTTACACTTACACTTAGGGGCCACCTGGCTTGGATGAGATACAGGCATTAGGGTTTATAGGGCAGCCATTTGTTTTTAAGCCTCCAGTTTTTATGTGATCCACGCTCATTTCTGGCCAAGAAAACCTATTTTCAATTATGAAGAACTACTTAATTCAGATCCTGAGTCTGGAGCAGATCCAGTCTTTGGTAGAACTGTGTGACACAGGGCTGAGCACACAAGTTTGGTGTTGCTGGAAGAACAGCAGTTTGCTATAGTCCTCTAACATCTAGTCACAGAGGGCTTTAATCACAGAAATTCTTGGTCATAAAAGAAACTGATCTGTTTTGTTGGTTTGGAGGGGTTCGCTGAAACACAGTTGGTCTGATCGACCAGCAGACCTTAAAAAGATCTGAAGAAAAACACTGATACAGGTCACACGTGTGCTGCCTCTGCTACATGCATGACTTTGGTTGTGAATGTGAGCACTAAAGACAGAAACAACCTCACCTAAACAGGCCAGATCTGATTTTCATTCAGGCAGCCATTTTTGAGCTGTTTCTGCTGGCTAGTTTCTCGGTTTTCAAATAGTATGAGCCAAATGAATCATTTTAATCAAGTATGACTTGTTCAGAGCAGACACTAACAGTGACATTATGTTTCCTGTGATTGGTTAATTCTTTCCACATAATGTACTATATGATTACTAGATTTTTCTTTGTACTTCTCCAGTTGGTTTTAGAAAGCAATGTACTGAAAGGTACAATATAATATCAGTGGTTCAGGTCTGTCTGCTTAATAAAAGTGTTTTTTCATGATGTCAAGATGTCACTGACAGATTGTCCATGTGAATGCGAGTGTACACTTGGCACTTAATTGTGTATGGATGTGTATTAGCACTCTTGGTCGAAAAAAAAAGGTTACATGTCATCCCAGATGATTTATTTGAGTATTTATTGCGAAGGCAATAGCCTCTGTTCTCCAAAACAAGTTAACATTTAACTAGCATATTTCATTTAACAATCTAGAAAACAAAGATAATGTTGCTGTCACTAGAAAGCTACATTTCTGATAAAAGTAAGTAGCAAATGCTTCCGGTTTTCACATTTATTTACAATTACTAAAAATAAATTGATGCATATTTAAATATTTAGTGGTGAATTAACACCCACAGTGTGTATATAAATCCAGCAGGACATAGGTACTGTAGGAGTGACTTCAACACTAAAGCTGTTAGTTCCACACTGAAGGTGTTAATTCCACATTGTGGAATTTGCTGTGGAGAACTCCCAAATGACAGATCAATCAAACGTATTAAGTTCCCACGACAGCAATAATACTTTCTAATTACTAGCCTACAACATCCCTCAAAGCCTAATTTATCAAGGAGCTAACGCTTTCCAAGGGAACACTTTCCACAAAGTTAATGTGCAGCACTCTTGCCAATACAATTCATCAAGCAAAGCTTCAGTTAAGCCCTAAACCTGGTAGAAAGACTGTATAGGTGATTAAATACACAGATACACAGATACACAAAATTCAATCTGTCTCTTACCCAGAGTAGGGATGTCACGATTATAGATTTTGATGGCACAATTATCATCTGGGAAATAATCACGGTTTCACGATTATCACATTTATTTCGCATGTATTAATTTCACAATATAGACAATCACATTCTTTAGATGTTTTTACCTTTTATTTACTGCTGTATTAAAAAAAGACACAAAAACTATAAAAAAAATAATAGAATGCATGAACGGAATATAAACAAATGGTAACTGCCGTTTGAAACAAATAATAATGTAAACAGTGACGCATCATAGTGAAAACAAAAATAGTGTACCTAATTACTGCAATAATGACACAGTACCAAAATTATATATAAAGCTTAGAATGACACACTAGCCTACTGAACCTTTTTCACTTTGTATTCAGTGATAAAGTGACTTGAGGCACTGAAATAGAGACTCACAGACTCTGATGACTCAGCATACTGAATGCCAAGCTGGCAAATGACTACTACTACTACTGAGGAAACAGTGACCTCTATAAGGCACAAGCAAAAGCTCTGAAAGAGCTGCAAAATAAACAATTGTATATTTAAAGTGTGTCATATTTCATGCATACAGACCAGATAAACTGGCAAATCCATGTTACTGCTTGTGTCTGTCTAATCTACTGTGTAGACAACAGACAGACTGATAGACAGATAGACAGATAGATTCATTAATTGAAAAAAATGTCTGGATACTTTCAAACTTCACAGGACAAGCAAACGCTATTGTCTGAATTTGCCAAATACTGTATCCCTACAGAACTGGAATAGGCAGGAATCTTCCCAGTTGTTCTGCTTTTGAACAAATCCCATAAGAAACTTTCCCTGCCTCAGTGGGGTCGGGATGGGCAGTAAATTAAATTACCCCCGCCACGCCCACCCAACCCAAATTCATGATGACAGGACACGGATAGTCCTTTTAAAAGCCTTATGATGAGCAGCCCGGTGCGAAGAGGCTGGTGCAGTGGAGCCGGTTGTTACGGCAGGGGCGTGTAATTACGCCCGCGGACTCCTTTAATCAATCATCTTCTGCTGAAGCGCTCGCGGGACGGAGGATCCCGGGACCCCTCTGCGTGGGCGCAGCTATCGTTCTCCGGTACCACTGGCTGGCTGTCAGCCAGGGGTCTCCTGATCCATGTTCGTTAAACGCACATTAATCTGAATTTGGCAGTGTAATCAACAACCCAACTGAACTGTGAAATTGAATTCCGCGGTGGAACATCGTGCGGCCGCTTTTATGCAAAGGCTGCAGAAAAGGAAAGTGCCGCAACATCAATTTGTCACAATGAGCTGCGGCTCTTAGTTGCCGTGTGTATAGGGGTGTGTGTGTGTGTGTGTGTGTATGTTTCCAAGTCTCCAAGCTGTCCACCTTTATACATAGTGGCCTACAGCAGCAGAAAAAAAGGCTTTGTTCGTTAGAAGACCTGAGCTGCGGAAAGAGGTGAGTTTATCACATGCTGAGAATCAAGATGAATGGGAAATGGTCCCACTGCTACATAAAGAGCTGTAGTGAATCCTTTTCATATTTGTGTCAAGTCATACAGCTGGTCAATAAAAAAACCTGAAGACACTTGGCTAGCTCATGTGGATGATGAAAAATAAAATAGATACCATGACAAGACAAAATTTCAATCTCATAGAAATAAGAATATGTGTGTGTGTGTGTGTGGTGTGTATACACACATATATATATATAATTTAATAATATTTCATTTAAACAAGACAGTCATACAGTCTTAGCTAGTAGCCACCTCCCCCCCCAAATTCATGACATTGTGCAATATTCACTTACGTGACTGTGCAATTTGACTATTCATGACACTGTGCAATATTCACTTACATGACTGTGCAATATAACTGTGGACTACTGCTGCATTTTGTACTGTACTTAGGGTTTTTTTTTAATTTGTATTGTTCTCATTTTACATTTTACACTTATATTTACAGTTTTCTATTTCTTTATTTTCTTAATTATTATGCTGCCACAAAGAGCTACCAAACTGTTTTTCATTGTTCCCGGAACAGTGACAATAAAGACTATTCTATTCTATTCTATTCTTGACAGATGACCCAAAAGCTTTTACAGCAAAAGCCATATGCAAACGTCTTTGCACTGCACATTTTAATGCACAATTACTGTTTGTTTGATTTCTTCAACATATTGAAAAATTTAAACAACTTGCGACCTATGCAAAATTTAATTGTCCATTTTATAGTTTTTTTCAATTGGTTACACTCATAAAAATATGAAATAAATAGTGCACTAAAATTTTGTCTGTACTCCCTCTGTACATTTCATCTTCTTAGAAAATCAACAAAATCTAATTCGACCAGGGCACCCAACTTTTGCACATGACTGTAATGAAACCTCTCGTAATGCTAGAAATCACATCAAATGTGTTTTTAAGTGTTGTGTGGGATATGTGTACAATAACTGTAAGTATGCAGTTTATTATTATAATAGTTTTCTGGTTCCTTCTTAATTTCCCCAGTAAAACTGCAGCTCTGCATCCATAAAGCAGTTCTCAGCTGGGCTGTTTAATACGCTAAAGCTCTGTGTGTTTTGCACAGGGCCTCACCTCCCAGTCTCGGATGAACCGGTGTTATCGGTGAGATTGCCAGTGTTCTGTTAATTGATTTCTGCACCACTCTCGTAAAAGTAATTTTGTGTCTTTGGCAGCCCAGCTCCCGTTCAGGGCGAGTAGATTAAGCGGTGACATTAGATCCATCACAGAGCCAGTGCTGCAGAGCACAAGAGCATTCTGGCCTGCGGCGAGATGCGACTCAGGAGATAAAACCCTATCTAAGCGTTGTCTGGGTCAGGGAGGGAGGGTCAGGGTGGGGGCAGGGTAAAGTTAACGGGCGTCTCCAGGGCATTGACTACTACATTATAAATTACTGTAGTGTCATATTGTCATTTATTTCATTAGCCTATTCAGCAGGGCGTTATCTATTTGTAAATGTTCTTCAATGTAATTTTGATGTAATAATGTGATATAAATTTTGCACAATTCAGTTAGAATCGATTAGATTATATTACATTAGATTACATTAGATTACATTAGGTTAGATTACATTGTTAGCTTCGTTACAAATAATGATGACATGATATGGTCAAAGAATTGCAACTGCGATTTACAACATACATGGAGAATTTACGTGACATGACCATATACAGGCCTGCATTATTCGGGCGATAAATAATATTTATTTAACTTATATCAATGCCTTAAATTAATCTAAATACATTTGGGACATGTGGAATTGTGATTAGTCAGGATGCTGATAGGACACAGAAAAAAAACATCTACCAAAATCAGTAGAAAAAGGACCCACAAACAATATACTATGCTGCCGACCTGCCAATTTATCTTTTTGTACTCATACTGTTGCAGTTGGAACAAAACCTTGTATCTCCAAAAAGGTACTTACAGGAGAACCAAAGCATATTCTTAACTTTCAATGTAAGTAAATGTGACTCGATTTTTTATTAACGAAACTGCAAATTTTACTTTCATATTACGTAAAAAAAAAAAAAGGAACACCACACAGAACAGTGTACATAAACATACTCAAAAACAATTAATGCCTAAACTAAGCATCAAAAATTAAATATGTCTAATCCTTCAATAGCTTTCGGTTTCCCAGACAGAGATTAACACTAGTCTCGGACTAGCCTTTCCTTTTCAATGGAAAATCCCTATTCACAGCACTACGTAATCCAGGACTAGGCTTAAAGCCTGTCCGGGAAACGGACCCAATATGTTTTCTTGTTCCTGTTAGCTCAAACTGAGAGTAAAGAAGGTGAGTGGGATTCCAAACCACATCTGACATTTAAAGATAGAGGTAAGTGAAAGAGATGGATGAGCAGATTACCTTGCTGATGATCTGGGAGGCAGAGGTGTTTTCAGAGAGTCGAGGATAGGTGTAGGAGCTATAGGGGCCCTGTGGTGCAGCCTTGAAGGCACTGATGCCGTAGGGGAGGCTGGGCTCCTGTAGGCCCGAGCCTGATCTGGAGCGCTGGCGGATGGCCGGCTGGGGGCTGGTCTGGGAGATGTAAGATGATTTCGGCCGTTTCTCATATTCGTCCCTCAGGCCGGGGCCATAGGCCCCGCTGCTCCAGTCTGCGTCCGGGTAGCTCATCTGCTCGCTGTGCAGAGATGCCCGGGACGGCGTGCCAAGGTAATCTTGACTGGACCCTCCAAGAGAGGCCCTGTAGTAGTCCCTGCTGCCTCTGGCACCCATCTCGTCAGCAGACAAGCGCACCTTGCTCTCCAGGTAGGCATGATAGTCTGGCGGCAATTTGGCATAGTCCGAGGCCTTCTGGGGCATGGCGTCGGGGTAGAAGGGGCTACGGACGGGATGGCCATTCTGCTTGACGGAGAATCGGTAGTGGCGTCCCACAGCCCATTCTCCATCGTAGCCTCCTTTATCCCGGTATGGGTCCAATGAGAAGTCCCTGCTGCTGTCCAGGTCACAGGAATAGCGGGCATAGTAATGGCTGAAGCCGTTCTCCTCTGGGCCTCCACTGCTGCTTGCATTAGCTGAGGCTACAGAGGGCTGCTTGCTGGATCCAGCCTGGTGCACTCCTGGTGGGCTCTCCTTTCGCAGGGAGTTGGAGCGGGTCACAGAAATGCTGTCAAACTCCTCCAGTAGGCCATTGATGGAAGCATCCTTGGGCGGCCTGCTCCCTCGTACGATGGTCTAGAAGAGGAAAAGTGGAAAGGATGAGTGACACCTCAGCTTGACCCCAGAACACTAGGATTATAACAGAAGGAATACGGCAACTTTGCAAGCCCTGTGGTCTGTGACAACGACAGACTCCCTTGCTAGCGGGTTGCTGTGCATGGTCATGATCAGCCATGAAAAATGGTCATGCTTAAGGGAGCTTCTTTAGAATGCAGGGCAAGAATTCTACTGCAACAGCGCTACAGGGCGCTTGTTGCGTTTTGACCCAAAAAAAAAGATTACCATAAATATCAGTGGGATTCTGACAAGAACATGCTATAGTAATCTAGCATTTGGCACGCTGCAGCCCAGAGCAGAACAGATTTCTTTGAATAGCCTAAACAAATGGAGGCTCTGCTCATCTCATCCCACCCCTGCCGAAGAGCATTTCACAGCTGTGCCATGACTCATACTTGGTTTTCGCTCTCAGCACAGGAAAATAAAATGCTGAAATTTTTTTTATCTTCTTTGGAGCAAAATGTGCTGTATCAAAAGCTAGAAGGGCGAAGTGAATTGTCCTTCTTTGTTCACTTTCATTTTGTTTAAAATGCAGTATCACAACACATTACATAAGCACACTCTGCAGCTCAAAGTGGAGTCATATCATGTTAGTCCGGTCCCATAGCTTAGCCTTCCATTGCAGTACACCATTGGAATATATAGTTGGAGTGGGAAACAATGAATATGCACTTTTGCTTCTGCTGTCCTCCAACTCTTGAAAATACAGACTGATGTTTAACATGCATATTAGTATCTACCCAATGACATTTGTAGATGACACTGGGTAGGTATATATA
>JBBIGA010000153.1:7025532-7038737 GCA_037576975.1 Alestes dentex | reverse complement strand
AAAGGTGTTGGATGGGGTTGAGGTCAGGGCTCTGTGCGGGCCAGTCAAGTTCTTCCACACTGAACTCATCCAGCCATTCTTAATGGCCATTGCTTTGTGCAAGGGGGAACATTCATGCTGGAATAGAAAAGATTCTTCTCAAGCTGTGTCCACAAAGTTGGAGGCTTGGCGTTGTTTGCAGTGGGAAATAATTTCATGTTAGCACGCCTACAACACATTAGAGTAAATTTATCACATGTTAGTGATCACAAGGACGGTTCAAACTTCAGTTTAGCCATTTCTAGTTTCTTTTTACTTGGCTATCCACTGGCCTGTATTTTATTGTACTAAGCTTGTCAAATCTATCAATTATTTCTGTCAGATTTGTATTGTTTGTCGACTCGAATTCTCTCATATTTCTTTGTATGCTTCACTGCACTTCAGTACAGGAGCCCCACAGTGTTACTACAGAATGTATTTATTTATATATTTACAATAAATCGGACGATTTAAAGTAATGTATATGTTCGGATACTACATGCATTTCATGTATTAAATATTTACAATATTTATTATGACCACAGATTTCAACTCAATATTTACAAAAACATAAACTCAATATTCTTTGCTAACAAATACATTTAAAGATATAATAAATTGACATTTATTGTGAGAATTATAATTGTTAATTTTAGCAGTATTGACTGATATGAATTTTTAACATGATGGTATGTTTGGGGCAATGATAGACAAATGAATACCAAAAGCATATACCTTTATTCTATTCGCACCCATTTCACCAGTACTGTATATTCTTTATCAAAAATACACAATGTTTTTAAATAGACTTTGTCAGGGCCCATATGGTGTTCGTAACACTGCCTGGAGGAGAACATCTGTACACACCCACTGTAAATGGAAGGCCAGGAAAAGCAGCCCTTCGCTCTGCAAAAATGAGTAAGAAATGTGTTTGACTTTTGGTAAAATGAAATGCTGCTGGACAAAAAGTGCCGGACATCCCTAGCCGTGTTTAGTCCCAGCACAGCCGAGGGATGGCCTGAGGATACTCTCAGCCAGTGTCAAGCCCCATCAGCTAATGAACCACACAGACGGGTCAAGTGGTGTCAGTCCAGGGTGTAAAGAGGGATGGAAAAATATCCAAGCTGATAGCTAAACTCAAGAGGAATGAGGTAAAATAACACTGGATATACCGGCCATGCTCCACCCACAAAGACACTCTTTCACAACTACCATTGCAAGATTTGCAGAAGTATCCTTGCAGGGAATTTCATTTAACCATATGAAAAATAGTGTGTAACTGTGTCAATTAAGTGTACTTTATGCTAAAATGAAACAGATTTTTTGGTGAAAAATCTGTTGCAATAGATTTCTGCTTAGGCTATGAATTTAATTTTTTCTGTAAAATCCTCAGTAAACCCCTGCCCCGCCCCCCCCCCAAGTACATTTACTACACTGTTATTTTCTACTACCGCCCCTATGTCATTTCTACTAGCATATTAGCACTAAGCTAACATTACAGCACATGACATTTTTTACATATTCTAGGTTAAACACAGACATTTGAAACTTGAATAAGTTTTATAAAAAGCTTATGAAAGCCATTAACATATATTTGACCCTCTATGTAGCAGTTTTACCATAGCACTTAAAAGACCTGCAATGGTGTTCTGATGACTCCTTGCTTTGCACATTTGCACATTACGTTTTTCACTTAACAACTGACCCAGCCAACGGGAAGCTTGTTGATTGGTTAATCAGTTATATCAGGTTATCCTGAGTCATCCTGCACCGCAATTCAGAACGTTTGGTGTAAAGCCTTCCAGGCCATTCATCCTTTGTTGCAGAAAGCCTGCCCCACTGATAAGTCTTTACACTAGTTGATGGAACATTGCTAGGTAGTTCTGATTGCATTGTGCCACAAACGCATCAGTGAAATCAGGTACTGATGTTGGACAATAATTTCTGGATCACAAATGCCACTCTAACTCATCCCAAAAATACTGCATACAGCTCCATCACTCCACTGCTCCACAGTTCAGTGTTGGTGGGCTTTATAACTCTCTGTCCAACTCTTGCCATTGGACATGGTGACTTTAGACTCACATGAGGCAGTGCCAGAACATCCATCTCTATCAGTAATGTTTTCCAAGGAGACCAGACAAGCTGTGTGTACCCAACTGAACAACTGTATCAGCACTGGGTGCACCTTATTGTAGTTAATTAGGAGTATGTGGATATCTTTGGACATCTAAGGTAGAACCAGTATGTGAAAATTAGCATCTACCGGCTTACCACAGTAACAGTGTCACCCTCACACTAACATCGGGAACTCAGAGCATCCATACCAACCTCTTACAGTAAATTTTGCACAAAGCATTTTTAAAGTGTTCCCACAAGCGTTATTTCAGGCATCTCTGCTCTTTTAATTTAATGGCCGGGTAAAAACTGTGCAGTATTTTGCTTTCTGTGGTGAAGTGACGTGTATGACTAAGCTAAACCAGCAATCATTTGTAACATTTTCCATACAGTGACATTTACTGTCTTTTTTAAAGGCATTTGCCAATGAAAAGTGTTGTAATTTAGACCACATATTTTGTAGCCTGAAAACTTCTGAAGCTTCTGAATACCGTTAGAAAATGATATTTTTCACAGATTTCTTCATATATCATGCATGCCACACCTGGACCAGCAGTAAGTATTAAAAGTGAAAGAGAGGTGTGCAAGTCATGTACAGTCTGTCTGACTGATCCTCTGGAAAACAGCCATGCAATCTATGCATTCACACACACATGCACACACACACACATACACATACATGATTCATGCAAACGTAGAGTCACATACGTGCATGTACACATACTTGCAAAACCACACACACACACACACACACACACACACACACACACATGCACACTCACATATACAGTCACATACATGCATGCACACATATTTACAAATCTACACCTACACATATGTACACACACACACACGAGCAAACACACAGTAACACGCGTATATTATTCATTCAAACAAGAACACACATACATGCACACACACTCACACACACATACTCACATATACAGTCACATACATGCATGCACGCATATTTACAAATCTACACCCACACATATGTACACACACACACGAGCACGCAAACACAGTAACACACATATATTATTCACTCAAACAAGCACAGACATACATGCACACACACTCACACACATACATTATTCACACCAAAAAGGACACGCACACACACACACTTAGATTAGCCGTGTTGTAGTTTTCTGGTCCAAAAGTGCTCTCTCTCTTTCATCTACTCTTCATGAGCCTGGCTCACTCTTCCTTTGTTTGAGAGAACAGTGCTGAAGTCCTTGAGGACCCTGCCAAAATCCCTCTGCATGAATCATTTAGTATCCCCTGCGCACCCCCAGCCCACCGGCGCTCTGCATGCGTGGATTAGCAGGACACACATTCATATTAATGCAGGAGTTTGTGAACAGGAGTTTCTTTTCAATCATGTTTGGAATATTCAACATAATCCTCACTGATGTGTTCACCAAATATGACCTTTGACATCATGAAAGATCGCTCACTGAACAGTACAGCTGCACTGTCAAAAAAAAACATGAATATAAAGCATGAACAGACACAAAAATCTTCATGAAATACATAATAACAATGTTGGAAACATTTAACCATTTCATAGCACAATTTTGCACTCACACTTGGAAGTGACAGTTATCACTATTCATAACAAAAGCACAATGTAATACAAAAACATTGTATGTGACATCTGACAGCACACACAAAAAAGTAATAATTTATTCTGATTTAAATGAGATGAAATAATTTATTCTGATTTAAACAAGATGAAATAATTTATTCTGTTTTAAATTATACGTTGGTCAGTACAGTAAATGTAAATGTAATCCTTATGTAACTTATTGTATAATTAATCATGCCATTGCACAAAAATAATATAACAATAGTAAGTAATAATAATAATGTTTATTACTAATGTTCATTTTAAGAGTATGTTTATTACAGCAAGATTAAAACAAAAATTGAAAAGATCAATGGCTGAAATATCCAAATGTCGATTCGAAATCAGCGGTGTGTCATGTCTGGGTACGGTGATGGTTGGTGGCCACTAGGGGCCGTCCTTTTCTGCTCTATGTTTTGGGTTTTGGGGAACTTTTATCCTGAAGTGTGATGTATTCATGGGCTACAGCTGTGTTTAAGTTAAGTGTTTGTGTTGGGTTATTGGTTTGTGAAGTTTTTGGGTTTGTATTTAAGTGCTTTTGAGTTGGACCTACATTGTCGGCCCACCGTCAACCTGGCTTTTGTTCGTGTTTCTCCATTTGTTGCTTATTCTGAGTTTTGTTTTCGGGCCCTCATGCCTTTTGTTTTGAATTTAAATAAAAGAATCTTAAGGTGCCTGAAGAAGGAGGGGAATCGTGTCACAGTGTAAAATACTGGACTTTTACTTTACATTTTAAGTTATAAAACACAAAATAAAAATAATATAAAAATTTTCTTCTCCCAATTACATGCATTTGTTTTTGCAATTATAAAAACATTCACTCAAACATATTGGTTTTAATGTTGGTTCAAATCTAATAGTTTTAGCACTAAAGTATTATTTTGCCTCCATACTTCCACTTCTAACTAAGTACAGCTGTGACACAGCACCCATACTTTACCTAAAGCAACATTTTGCTGTATTTTTACAACAAGACTTAATCAACAGTGGTAAACAAACCCTGTGTTTATGTGCAGTGACACTGCACAAACTGATCCCCAGCCCAGCCCACAAGAATGGGGGTTGGGGCCTTAAGGGTGGGGCTGGTTGTGGCATGGTTGTGTTGAACTGTCACTGACATTCTTGTGGTACTAAGAAATCCATGCACTCTGGATTCATAGCTGCTAGTTTCTGTTCTAAAATCCCATTATCTGAGCTACATTCAAAGCAGTTTTAATGGACCAATATGGAAATACTTGACATACACATGACCACACCAAGAATTCTGTGCTTAATTGAACACTACACTGTGACATATAATTACATGTATAATTACATTGACAGTGTGCTTGTTCATTGTTCTTATAATTATACCAGGTTCTCGATCATTGGTGTATTTTAACATACTGTGTTTTGTGGCTTTTTTATTTACCAGTTGAATGCTTTCTCTCTAGGTTATATTAGTTTTGTCTTTTTGTGCACCAACAGTTTTAAACTATATTTAAGCTATATGCTCACTCTGTCCACTAAATTCAAACAGCACAGCAAGTATAGACAAGTTTGATTCCAACTGATGCCACAGTCATGAATGGCTAGTTCTATGGCTTCAATAGAAGGATAGAATGGCCCTTCCTCTACCCTCACTCAAGATGCTTGCCAGCATGGGCGTCTTTTATCTGACGTAATGGGATTGTTGGTTAGTGTTCTCCTTCAAGCATGCTGAGTTGTCCAGTGATGTTAAAGGTAGTTCAGAGAGATGCAGTGCTGCTTAAAGTGACTTAAAGGAAGGATGCACAGACATTCGCACCTCCCAGTGTTGGTGGTATAAAGTAGCTGGGGGAGTCCTAGCTAGTGAGGGGAGTTGGATATAACTAAAAGTGGGGGGCGGGGGATTGGAAAAATCCCCCTTAAACATTTTTTAAATAATAAATTCAAAATGGCAATTGGATACCACAGACATGCCTTTTTGTGGTCAGCAACATTAGAGAGAAGAATTCTGCACCTATTCCATTTAGACTGCTTTCACAATTCTAAATACAACTAATGTCCATGACAATACCATTGTAATATGTGCATGTATTAAGTTAAAGCCTCACTGCACGAGCCCTGAGGGACCGCCCACAATGCCAGTGTTTAGGTGTATGTTCTGAAGCTTCATAAAAGGCCATAAAGCGTATCTTTTTGTGCAGGAATGTTACAGTATGGAGAATGAGGAGAGGTTGTAGAGTGCCTGCAGAGCTGAAAATAACTTCAAAAGACCCAGAGGTGTGGATACATCTACTGTAAGCTCTACCATTGTTCACCTCTTCAGCTGGAGCTGTGGGTGAGAGGTGTTTTAATGTGCTTTAATGGCCATCTCCTCTGCCTGTACGTGCCTGAGCTCGCACATACATGTGAATGTGTGCGTGCGTGTGTTTGTCCACAGTGTGTAAGCTCTGACTGTGTGTGTTTCTGAGAGCGATCAGAACTTAGTGGCGGCTTCCCAAAGGCATTACGTAACGTAAAAACACAGAGTTCTGTGTACCACCAGGTCAGCAGCAGCCTACACAGAGAGAGAGAGAGGGAGGGAGAGAGAGACAGAGAGAGATTGCTGAGATGCAGAGAAGACCATATTTGACAATGCCCTCACACCGGTAAAGCATATTATTTGGCTGGAGGAAATTATGGGTGGCTAAGTATCTCCATTCCAAATAACTGGAACCTTTGAGTGTTGCTGATGATGTAAGCTGCTCCAATGACAGGCTACTATTCCAAACCTACAATAGTTTCTGCTGAGCCTCATCTTCACTTATCTGCACTTGTTATCTTCCACCTCTGCAAGCCAATGACAGCACTAACAAGTTTTAAAGTCATCCACACTGCTTCATCTACGGCGCTTCACTGCATCCAATCTTTAACCCTTTAAGTTGTTATGGCCATCTTGCTATTCTATTTAGATATAATATTTTGAGTAAGCATGCAAATATTGTTAGTTTCCAAAAACAACATTCACTCCCCAGCCCACACGTGGAAACTAAAACACAAAAACAGCCTGTTTTGAATTCACGGTTGTGACATCATCAGAATCAACACATTTATAGATGTCACCATATTCAGCCTATAGCAGTTCAGCTAAACCCATTCATGCCAAAGTTATAAAGAGTGTTTCAGCACAGGACTTTTACACCAGTATCTTATCCCCTAGACCAGTTACACATAAGCTAGACCAGCGTAAATAACTTACAATCTCAACAAAACTGTATTTTGGCCAAAACCGCACCCTACTGTCGCTTGCAGATTAATCAGTATAGCACATTTAATCAGCAAGTCTATTGTTTGCCACTTGCCATGTGCACAAAGCATCGGCAAGACACTCCAGTTTTTCAGTCATGCAATATTCTGACAGATAATAGCTTTGTACTTTTTGTATCAATAGATTCCATAGATTTCAGGTTAAAAAAAACTGTTGAGTGAGGAGAGGAAGAATAAATCAGTTTGTAAAACCCATCCAACAGTCAGGGGCTAAATATAATGAGGTAAACTTAACTTAGCAAGCGTGGAATAGCAAACTGCCTCCTTTAGCTACACCAGTGCAATTTTATTTTAGAGGCCAACAACTACATGCTAAACAGAACTGAGGATAATTGGAGCTTGTTGGGTTGAATGACAAACCAATTCCATAAAATGGAACTGTAGAATATTGCTAGAATGTTAACAGTCACACAACAAGGAAAATTATACAGTTGCAAACTGTTTCACAGTGTTTGGTTCCTTTTTTGAAAATTAACCTTAAAAACAATTAAAATTAATAACAGTAATGCGGCAGCTGGTGGTCTAGTGGTTAGGAGGTTGCCCCTGCGATCAGAGGGTCCTGGGTTTGAATTCTCTGCTAGTGGCACCACTGAGGTACTCTTGAGCAAGGTACCGTCCCCACACACTGCTGGTTCACTTGATGAATATGTTAAATGCAGAGAAGAATTTTACACTGTGTGCTGTGCATGTGTATTCTAGTCTTTATTATATTTTTAATGTATCCTTATCACCAGAATACTGTAACATATTCAAATCACTTCTTATCTGTCCACAAAACAGGAGTGTATTCACAGCAATTCCAGTTCATTACATTTAATGCATTATAAAATATCTCCTCTTCTATGTACAAACACAAATGTGGAATCGATTGAAAGTTTTGAGTCTGCACTTTCTATAGAATGAGGCGTGAGTGAGAATTTACATAAGATTTACGACATGTTTTTATCACCAGCAGTAACTGTGCTGAGTAACTATGTTGGAGGTCTAATTGTAACACCTAAGCAAGAGGAAAAGCTCAACAGCAAACAAGGAATCAAGCAATATGTAAATAAATAAATGAAAGTCATGCTTTTATTGCCTCTTTTATCCCTCTCGGCTGGATTGAAGTTCTATTTCTGTCTGTCGTTTTTAGGCACTCCGTACAGTCATGTATACTGCATGTGTGTTTACTGTCAGTGTGCTGCCCTACTTAATGCATGTGCTGTCCTGGGGTTAACCCCACTGACCCAAAAGCAAGTCAGCAGCAAATAGTTCAGTATTTATGAACTCACTTCTATTTTTCTACTTCTGCTTCTACTTTCTTAAAAAGTGATGCATATTTAGACCTCCTACTTCTAAAATGTTTCAAGACAGGACATGAGATGACCTTCAATAGCAGCTCTACAGCTTTCCAGTAAAACAAATGAAGACCAACGCAGTCTTATAAAACCCATTAATCTTAGAGATATTTTTACATTTGTATAATATTTTTACAGCATTTACGAAACAAATGCATGTTATACAGAGGATCTACACAAAGTGGTCACTTTATTGTAAAACTGCCCATGCTTGGTCATGATGGTCTCAGGGTCATGAGTGGCTGCTATAGACTGTCCCATGTTATTGGTAGTACCTTTCTATGGAGAGTATACAAGCTGTGTGTGCATAAGTGAATACACGTGTGAGCAATGGGAGCTGAATTCACCAGTTAGAAAGAGTGTCTGAATACTTGGTCATATTGGGCAGTTTTCATTTTGTTTTTGTACTTATGGACTTCTAAAATATCATCATTCATGTCCCAAGTATTTCTACCAAGATCAAATACCCAGAAGTGTCCTCAGTTCATGGGTTTTAACAGGCATGTATAAGGAGGTGGCTTCAACAAGCAGCTAATAACTGTCTAAACCATCCCACCCAACAGCCCGTAATACCCACTCACTCAAGCCCACAAACTGTCTATGCACTATGACTGCTGTTAGTCAAAGCTGGTCCTGTATGCAAATTCTATTGTAGATCATGCAAGACCTGTGGATGAATCGACCTTTGGTGGTCAGTGAGTCGAAGCAGAAGGAGAAATGGTTTAATGGTGAATGTGTAAATGTTTTAGCACAGCAAACTACAAGTTCATCGACAGCAGGATGCAAACATGGTAGCCAGACTTTTTCTGAAAAAGGACATGACAGATTGGAGTGTATGTCCCATATGGCACACTCCTATAAATAAGGTTGCCAAAAAGGGTTCTTTGGAGTGATGCCACAGAAGAACTGCTTTAGCTCCTTAAAGAATCTTTCAAATCGGTGGTTTCTTTAAGACAGAAGTGCATGTCTCCAGCAGAATTGTTTATTTTCCTGCTCTAACAGACCGGATTCAACTGATCTGTTAGTTGCCAGGTTAAGTAGATTTGTTTGACTAGGATTGGTGCCGTGCAACGCTTTAGTGAAAGGTTATTTAGGTCCATAAAAGTAAAGGCTTCACTTCGAATGCTTCTCACCAACTCTCAGTGTTGAAGTGCTGCCCTTCACAATATAATGTAGTTTACAACCCAAATTTAAACAGTTGAGGAGAGGGAAAAAGAGAGGGAGAAACGTACGGCTCTAGCAGTGATGGCCCAAACTAGGGTTTGCATCGATAGCTGTAGAGGTGTCCTCATGAGATTTTACACTTCATAGGTGGAGGAAATGGCATTTAGTGTGGTTTTGCAATAATACAGAGAGAGGTTTATTATCTGCACATACAACATACAGTGAAAAGATCATATGGTAAAGTATTTTCTCTCCAAGCCTGTATTTGCATCTTTCGCTCATCATTAATGTTTCTCTTGTTCCATTATCAGGCCCAATAATCTTGCTCTCTCTCTCCTTCAGCATTCTGCTATTTATACATTTAATTGCATACAACCCATCTGCCATGAGTGCCTAGCCTGGAGTAGAGCTCGTCAAGTCTCATTCTGCTCAAAGCGTTTGGCCTACATAGTGTACGCACCCAACACACACTCGCCAACTCCATCACCAGCGCACTCACACACGTTCTGTAGGCACAAACATACGTTGCACAGCATGTAAAAGCATACTGCATCACTCATGTTTCTGTGCTTTTTCCAGTTTATGCATCTGTGCTTGTAGATAAGGATTTATTCATTTCCTCTGCCAGACCTGACCTAGAAGTTGTTCTGGCCAGTTCTGAATTCATCTAAATCCCAATCTGTGGCTAAAACACATAAATATCGTTAGCATAGTTTTGCCCTTAACCAATAAACATATTTGCCTAATTTTTTTTAATCAAATTTTGGTATTTATTTTAATTGTAGTTGCCTGAATGAGATTTCCAGACAAATGTTAACTAGTGTTTAAAGTATTTTGTAAATTTACATAACTGTCAATGTAAAGGAGATTCATATAAGAAACTTTTATGAACATGTAGGAGATAAAGTCATCATCTCATTAAACTGTCACCTATTTATGAGGACTAGCAGTTTATCAAGAGACTTTGCATCAAGGTGCAAAACAAATGTTTGGGCATGGTAGTTATGCACTTGTGCCTAAAACTGCAACAGTATATCATGGTGGAAATATGTCATCTATCTCCATTCCGGGAATGAGTTTCAGTCGAGGCAGACAGTATGTAAGCACGGGATTCTCAAACATTTAACACAAAACAATAAACAAAAAACTACCATAAACAAGGGGTCCTGGGTTACACAAAAACACAAGGAAACAGTAAAAGGTTTAACAAAGACATAGCAAGACAGATACTAACACGTTTAACAAATACAGAAGCAACAATACAACAACAGTACAACAGCAAAGGAGTTCTACCATAAGTTTAACGAGAAATTTACAAAGAATGCACAAACCCACTAATTTCCTTAGTCAGTATATATATATACTGACTAAGGAAATTAAAAGACAGGAGTAAGACACAAGCAAGCTGGACAAGAAGAGGGCAGGGCTAAGACCAAAACAACAAACTCACATGGAAGGGGAGGACATCTGTATAATGCCTTGTATTGCCTTTGTCAGTATTGTTGGTCCATAAAACCTAAGAATGTGCATCCTTTGCTACCCAGTGACAAATTCACACAGTAGATGTTGATCTGTTGAATGGCATCCTGTTGTTCTGGTTTTTGAATAGCACAGCTTAGGTCTTTATCATGCTTGAACATGTGAGTGTTTTTTATCCAACTCTTTCCATGCTGTCCTGACAACTACTGCAACAACAAGTCTTCATTTAGGACTTTCCAACAAGTCTTTCTCTGACCAATGTTGTGCAGTGTGTGTGTGTGTGTGTGTGTGTGTGTGTGTGTGTGTGTGTGTGTGTGTGTGTGTGTGTTTGTGTGTGCATGCACACGTGTGACTGTACATTTCTGAGACAAATAAATGTCCTGACTACACTATCAGCACCAATAACATGGTCCATGGACTTGTAACGGATGTGAAGCACTTTGTAGGCTTGTCACTCACATACTCACTCACTCACATTTCAGGAATATTCATGAGAAGATACTATTAGCACTCAAGTAGCTTTCAGTTCTCCATAAAAATGATGCCTTGATTCAATGACATCTTTTGCCCTTGTTATTAAAGCTTATTGTTTCATAAGAAAAAACGAACAGAGCAAAGCTATTTCTTTAAGGCGCTTTAAGCTTTCTTTACTGATGCTGAATGTCTAGTTATGGATCATAAATGCTACCTCAACTCATCCCAAAATTATAGGATGGAGCATCATCAATGCTGTTGAACAGTTCCACTGCTCCACAGCTCAATGCTGTCAGTACCTTTTCTACAGAGATAATACAAGCTGTGTTTGAACATCTACGATACACATGGGATATATATATATATATACACTACCGGTCAAAAGATTTAGAACACCACAGTGTTTCAAGCTTTTTTTCATTGAAATTCAAATAGCTCAAGTCCAGTGAAAAGCATGAAATTGTACAAAGGACAACACTCAACTGTGAGAGGTAAGGTTACCCAGAAGTGGGAAATAATTCTGGAGCTCCATGCAGTACCTCTGGTATGAGCCTAGTTGGTCAGAAAAAAGAAAAATTGGGGTGTTCTAAAACTTTTGACCGGTAATGTAAAGTTGGGTCACTCGACTGCTTTAATTTGGTGAGACCCTGCGTCTGTACATGCAGCCACGTGACTTTAGCAAGGGTCAAGTGTAGGAAAGACACATAATGCTACACACCACACTACATTAGCACTGGAGCCCAGTGTTTTTCTAATAGATCCCCTCCTCCATGCAGGTCCACTGGATTCCGATCTGACACATTACTCATCTGAGAGGCTAATCTATTTGGTCAAGACAAAGGGGCACACCAGATTACGGCCAGCATAGACTGTACAGCTAACACAGAACAGTGGCTCAGAGCCAAAAGAGATGTGATGACTTTTGCCCTGAAGATGACTTAATCATCCACCCATCCATTATCTGAACCGCTTATCCTTAACCAGGGTCACAGGGTGCTGGAGCCTATCCCAGCGGTCACAGGGCAAAAGTAGAAAACCACCCTGGACAGGTTGCCAGTTCGTCATAGTACAGGATGACTTGATCACAGGAGCCCAAACACATATGCAAACAAATATAAAAATTATTTAAAATATACTCTAAAATTTCCCAAAAATGGAATAACAAAAATGGATTAAGACTTTCAACAAATCTTAAACAAAAGTAAATGAATCAACTATAAATCATTGTAATGCCTTAATTTAAGAGATGCACGATGATGTTGGAATAAGATGTTGGGGTCCTCGAGTTACAACGGTCTCAACAGATGACGTTTCAAGTTTACGATGCTCACGTGGGCGTACTAGATTAGTGGTGTGCAGCGGAAGAATACGCAGTAAGATGCCGTATGAGTGAGGGAGTACGCTTGTCTAAGCGCATGTGTTCCGTTTGTGTTGCTTTGTTTGGCAACTTTTTAGCCTTTATAATGGCTTCTGAACAATTTTTTTACACTCATTAACTTAGGCTAGAGTGTGTTTTGATTTACACCAAAATTCGGGTTACATCACTGTTGCAGGAACGGACCTCTGTTGTAACTTGAGGACCCCCTGTATATGTACAAGCATTTTTAAAAAAATAATATATGTACCAGCGTGTTTCAAAAAGATAATCAACATTGAACTGATTTTCATATTTAACCAGTAATACCAGTCCATATTTGATTCTGTATTTATTAATT
>JBBIGA010000153.1:6981304-7007441 GCA_037576975.1 Alestes dentex | reverse complement strand
AACCCATGACCTCTTGGGCCTTACTACCACTGAAGGGCAATCTTAATACAAACTCCCACAGAATTGATATTGTAAATGATATTATAAATTAATACACTTTACTGTCAGCATCTTTATAATGTCTGTAAATCTTTCCCTTCACGTCAGCTCAAGGAAACCACAGTATGCTTCATTTTTTTCCTCCTGCAATAAATGACATTATACCAAGGAGTTGTGTGGTGTTGTTACGGGTAATTTGATGTGTTTGATGTGGGGCCAAGTTAATTAGCAGATCCTGAGTTGGCCAGTGAATCACACATAATCAGAGACAAACTCAGACAATCCACAACACACGTCTTTATTGTTGCCAGCGTGGAGCAAACAGCAGGTAGTTGGAGCTCCATTTTTGCTTGGCTCCATGGTGTTGGCCCCTGTTTTCTCCTGACATTACTGCTGCCTGCTGGGAAGGCTACAGGCCTGTCAGCCCGCCTGACGTCAGACAGCGCAGATAAGACCTGAAAATAGCAGCTCCCTTTCTCCTCACAGCTGCATTCAACACAACAAACACCTCCATGAATCATGCACCCAGGACAAACGCAACCAACAATATCATTTACACTTGCATTTAAGAAGTGAACTTTTAAGGGTAAGGGTTATGAAGGAAAAGTTATTCTGCAGTTGCCGCCTGTATGAGTCATGAGTATGAGCGAAACTACTTGTACTCTACCACTTTAATTTCTATAGTCAGATGACAAATGAAAGGAAAATAAATGAGTGGGAAATTTTAGTGAAAGCAGAATGTTCCATTTTGGTGTTCAGCATGATACAATTAACCTCATCTGCCTTGTGCTTCAGTAAAAATAGACATTGAAGTAACAACTTCAATTAGATCTATGGGAAAGACATCAGTAAATAGGATTAAATATTGTGGTCAAAAGCATACATCCAGTGACGTGATTCTCATTATATGTATGATGTATAATAAGTAAAAACAGAAGAGCACTTGTTCGTCAGGTGACTGAGAACATCAGTGCGGGACATGATCAGCAAGAACAGTTGATAGAGAGGGATATTATGGAAGGGTTGCAGTGAAGAAACCCCTTATTACAAAGACAGATGCATATTAAAAAGTTAAGCATTTTGGAAGTGATGCGCAAAGGTCTGCGTCTCTGCTGTGGTTCGTTGGGGGTGTGTATGTGGGGGGGTGTGGTTGGGGCGGGCCTGGGGGGTGTCCTTGCACAGAGGTCTGCGTCTCGGCCGGGGTTTGGGAGGAGTGGGGTTTGGTATGTGCAGAGGTCTGAAAAAGACAGGCCGACGGCCCTGCACCGGACGGCCATTCTGGACTTTTCCAGAACGCACAGATTGCCAGTCCGCCCCTGTCCACAACTGGGCAAAAGTGCAGCGTACACAAATAGAATAGGCCGAGTGCTTGACCCCTACAGTGAGTGACATGAGTGGCTTTGTTATGCTTTGGAGAACATTTTGCTGGCATGGTTTGGGTTTGTTTTCCCCCTTAGAAAGAGGGGTAATTTCAAATCAGTATGAAGTTATTCTGACTGATCACCTTTTGATGGAAGTGGTCTCCTTATAGTCAACACATTTGAACACTAGTGGAAATGAAAGTGACCATTCTGTCATACGTGTATACACCACAGCACACAGTGTAACAGCACAAAATTCTTCCTCTGCATTTAACCCATTCACCAAGTGAAGCAGCGGGCATCCAGCAGCACAGCGCCCGGGGAGCAGCGCGTGGGGAGGGTACCTTGCTCAGGGTACCTCAGAGGTGCTTAGCAGTCTTGGAAATCAAACCCACGACTTCCTGATCGCAGGACAAATGCCCCAACCACCAAGCTACCAGCTGCCCCAGATCTTGGATCATGTGAGATTGTGCTCTACACCATTAATAGGGGGAATTTCTTTTGTGAGCAGATGGCAAAAGAAAAACTACAACCATGCCAGAATGCCCAAAAAGAAGTGGAGTGTGGGAACGTTTCCTTCAAAATGAAGAATATAGTGCTCACTACATAGGCAAGCCTGACTTGACGTTCCGCTGAAGCACAAACTTACCTTCATCCTCAGCAGAACAGACAGTAAACAATAGCTGTAAAACAGCTACTTTGAAAAGTGGTTTAACATTCAATAGCTTGGTCTATATGTCTAAGCTCTCTAAGCTGGTTACTTATCTTAAAATAATATTCATTCTGTAAACGCAATTTGTCTGAAGAAGTAAAAATATCATTCAACTGGCTTGTTCAACTGGAGAAGCTTGTAGACTTTATGCCACAAGTTCTTGAGAACACACTTCTTCACATTTCAATGCACAATTACTGTTTATTTTCTAAATTGAAGGGAAAATATTTACCTGGCTATCTGTCCTACCATTCATCCATCCATGATCGATTTCTATTTGGATTTCATTAAGAACTTTTTAGCATTACAACTGGCTCTACATTCTGGTAAAACAGTTATGTAATGTGTATTTTATGTAATTTAGGGCAGGTTATCATGCCTCTTCTATTCGTTTAAATCATTAACATGCTGACATCACTCACATATTTCTTGTTCAACAGGGTGGTTACTGTGGTGAATATCGGTGTTGATTCAAATTCCCCAACCCAGGTCCCAGATGACCTGGCATTACACACACACACATACATACACACAAACACTTAACATTGCATGGCGTGCCCATAGCTGACACTGTGTTCTCCTGCTGCAGGGTGTCTTTGTGTGCTCATAGGGCTGTAGTAGATAAGCAATCATCCACTTTCTGTGCATAGAAAACATGGAATGTCGAACAACTGTTAACTAACTGATGACTGCCATATGCTCTTCTCCTGTCTCCTCATGACACCAATTGCTTCCTTGAATTGGAGGTTCCTCCTATATTAACTGGGGAAGGGTCGCCACCAGTAGAAAAATGTTTCCTTGTAAAACTAATTCCAATTTCAGTGCAAGCTCAGTATCTGCTAAATACATTGTATGGCCAAAATATACAACATTCCCCTGCTCACAAATGTAGCTGACTTGCTTATGTAGTTCCAGACAATGATATACTGTCATCTGAAAAGAACAAACCAAAATACACAAATTGTTTTAAGGTGTGCAGTGTTGTCCTTTTTATGCAGTGGAAAATTTCTTACAATCTCAGAAAATAGTACTGAACTGCAAACAGAGTGGTACCTCTAAGGTTGCTGTGGTGGTGCCCTCACAAAGTACTTCTTCAGGACTGTTGGTCAGTGAACAAAATTGTGACACTTTTAGTTACAGTTTAGTTTCATGCAATGCCTTCATACACACTGTATTGGCTCCACACATATTACTTCAGTTTCTATTTACAAACCATTATGTTCAAAGATACAAATAATCTTCTTTCCTGGCACGCCTGAGTGGTGTAACTATCTAAGCTTTGGCCCTACTATTCTGAAATAGCAGGTTTGATGCTAGTTATTCAGGGTTGCCAACTCTCACGCACTGAGCGTGACACTCACGCATTTGACTTTCACCTCATGCTCTCACGCCTTACCTCCTCACATTAGCATTCTCCTTCAAGCATGTTGAGCTGTCTGACGGTGCTGTGTTAGTAGCAGATCCAAAATATGCAGTAATGCTTCACATGACTTGGAAGAAATACAGCTGGTGTAGATAGTAAGCGGAACTCGATATGACTAAATTGTGGAGAAAATTGGGAAAAAAAACGACATACACTTATCAGCCACAACATTAAAACCGATGACAGGCATAGTAAGCAACACATTATGATGGGGTTGGGATATATTATGCAGGAAGTGAATGCAAGTTTAGATGTTGGAAGCAGGATAAATAAGCAAGCATAAGGATCGGACTGACTTTAACAAGGGACAAAATGAGATGGCTAGACGACTGGGTCAGAGTGCAGTAGTTAGTAAAAATGGTTCATGGAAGGACAACCAGTGAACTGTTGACAGGGTCATGGGCACCCAGGGCTCACTGATGCACATGGAGAGCAAAGGCTAGCCCGTCTGGCCTGATCGCACAGAAGGGTCACTGCAGATAACACTGCTGAAAAAGTTGCTAGCTATGACAGAAAGGTGACCTGTGCTGACCACCGTCCACCATCAACAATGCCTACAATATACATGTGAATGTTAGAACTGAACCATGGAGCAATGGAAGAAGGTGGCCTGATGAATTATGGTTTCTTATCATGTGGACGATCACATCTGTGTATTGTTACCTGGGAATGAAATGGGACCTGGATGCACTAAGGGAGGATTGCAAACTAGCAGAGACAGTATGATGTTCTGGGCAATGTTCTGCTAGGAATCTCTAGGTCCTGGCATACATGTGGATGTTACTTTGACATGTACCCCCTACCTAAACAAGTACACACTTCATGGCAACAGTACTCCCTAATAGGAGTGACCTCTTTCAGCAGGATAGTTCGCTTTGCCACACTACAAAAAAGTGTTCAGGAACGAAGAACATTGTTTGAGGAACACTGAGTTCAAGGTTTAGACTTTGTCCCCAGATCTCAATTCACCAGAGCATTTGTGGGCTCGGTAAATTAGTCTAGAACACAAAGGAACTGCTGCTAACGTCTTAGTGTCAGATATATCAGTACCCATTCAGAGGCCTTGTGGATTTCATGACTTGACAGGTCAGAGTTGGTTTGGCAGCACAAAGGGGACCTACACAATACTCGGCAGGTGGTTATATTAAATTTGTCTGACTGGCGTAAAGGCCCCTTTCCCTTGGAAAATGAATGGAATTAAATTTTAACATGTTAGTAAGGGGCAGGGATTTGCTTTAAGACCATTGCCGCCCATTTTATAATATATTTACTTTGTACAGCACATTGATTTTTTCTAACAACTCAACTTAGTCTGAAGCAGTGCGTGATGATCTGAGCATGCAACTGAATAGCTAATTCCACTCATACAGCAGCCTTTTAGCTCCCGTGTAAAATTAAAGTGGCAGATGTTGGATACCAACTGTGTGTTGGCTGATCTACTACATATGGGGTGAGGGCAAAACTGTAGATAATTTTTTGGCTTAATCATTACTTTGAGAAATTATGATTATAAGAGAAATAATAAAATCATTATGAAATCTCAGTGTGTTCATTGGCTTGTACAGTGTTTGATGATGTAAAAAATGGAGGCTTGCGCTTTATCAGACCGTTGCGTTATCTCAAACATAAAAATAGCATTTGAGGAAGAAGATACTGAAGCGAAGAGGGGAAGATGAGCAGTTGTGTTTGTGCTGCCCACTGTTTGTTTGCTCTGTAACCGTGGTCACTGTGACTTAATTAGCTTATGCGGGACTGCGACTTCTCCAGAGTCATGTGACGGTAATGAAATTATTAGAGCTCCCTTTGGAAAATAATAACATACACATCAGTACCCATAACAATGGTTGTGCTAAAATGAATACTTTGATGTTTATGGACATATTAAATGAATGATTAAGGATCAGTGGCTTTAATGGTTGTATGAAATGATAAACTTGATGATCCACCGCTCAGTTTGCTATAGTTTGAGATCTGGCTTTACTTACGTGGCGTCCAGCTCTAAACAGTGGGCCTTTACAGATGACCAGTGTTACACAACAGCTCGGCCGAGTCATCCACTGTAATTGCATTACTGCACTCCTGACTTGTCAAGTCAGTGCATGTTTTCGAGCAGTTAGTAACAGTCTCATGACTGCTGACACCAACACATTGTCACACTGATCATGCCATTGTGAGAATGGAGGATCAAGGACAAGGATGGCAAAATAATGTATATGGCATTGTCACTCTCTGTTTAATAACATTCCATTTGAAAGAATTGTTAGAAAGTGAGGGCTACCCCAAACAGATTATGAGTAGTAGTTTGTGTGCTACCTAATATACTAAAAACCTTTCTTCAGCTTGGGTATACTAACGTTTAAGCACCTCTCGGTGAAATTATGCCGTAACTGTTGATATTTTTTAAATGAAAATACAGCTCCTTGCGACAGCTCCTTTCAAGCCCTTTAAAAGTCATCAGATGTGTCCGGATTACAAATTATTTTTTAAGTTATTGTCTGGATTACAAAGTATTTTAATTGCAAACCATTGTGATCTTAAAATCAAAATTCATCATTTGTCAGCCGATCTTTGAAAACAAATGAAATGTTTTCAAAAAAAAATTTTTTTAATGAAAGCATCTCAAGAACTAGTGCTTGGTAGACTCTCCTCTAAGTTTGTACTTCTGGTGTTCAAGGTCTTTAAAGTCCTGGTTTCTGGTATTATTTTTGAAGGCAAACTAATACCAAAACCACTGTTCATTAACGATGGCAACTATACTGCCCACAAGTCAGCGTTTGATTTATTAACAGTGGAGTAGGTAAAGTGGGTGCGACAGTTCAGAGCTGGAATTTCCATTTGCAGCACTAAAACAAATACCAGTATTGGGCCAGCATATGCTTACTATCTGAGTAGGTTGTTCAGGTTGGTTGGATGATGCTTGTGGACCACAATTTTCAAATAGTTCCACAATTTCTTGATTTGGATCGAGATCTGGACTTTTTCACCCTTCCCTAAATTTGAACAAGATCCTGACAGCATGGTGTTGAGATAATGTTTCTTCAGGCATAAGCAGTGTTAGCTTTGTGCCACAAATAGCGTTTAAAATTTTGGTAATTTTTGTCTCGTTTCACCACAAAATCGTATCCCACACTTTTATCCCACAGTTTCGATGTGTTATTTCTTCAGTTATGGCTTCTCTATAGCCACACTCCCTTACAAGCCAGTTTTATGCAGAGCTCTTGCTACCACTGAGAGTTTCAACTTTACTCCAGTCTCAGCAAATGGACAGAGTCTCAAACATTATATCATTCCGTTGTCTTTCCCTATATCTTGTACAAATTGATACCTTTATCTTTATTTCCTTAGAATCTTCAGTTTCACAGCTTTTCTTCAGATTTACAGCCCGCTGATACATGAATTAGGGGTGTATTTTATCCAGAAAAGGTGAACTTCTTGTTGATTCAAAGGCAGGAGGCAACTGTAAGCCACTTTTTCAAACACCGTTTTTCAGGTAGCAATATTTGTCACAGAAATATTTTCTTACTTAAAAACTATAAATGAATTCGTTTTGAGGGTCCGTTGTTAAAAATTAAAAATTTGACACAGCACAAAATGTCAAAGTGTCATTTGTAATCCAAAAGAAATCTGAAAAATACTTTTGCAGGGCACTGTAAGTTAACACATCCTCTGCAAGGAATAAACTGAAACTTTGCACTTGGAAAATCAATTAACCATACCATTCGACCAGGGGTGTCCAAACTTTTGCACATGACTGTATTTCTGCATTTGTCCAAGTGCTCCCCTATTTACAAATTTCCCCTGGTTTCCATGGCAACATCTTTGAATGCTCTGATAGTTCTTTGAGGATAAAAAGAAGTCTGTTTGTCCACACAGCTGCATTCCTGCCCCACCCGCTCTAATCCGCTGACAGACGGACACAGAGAGAGAAAATAATTTGGCTTCTGGGTTCTTGCCCCAATCCAACCACATATCACCACTCCACTGACAGTGCTAGGAACTAGTACAGCAGATAGTATGTAACAAATGGAGTATTGGACATCTCAAGGCAAATGCTGTGATAACCCCCACAGTTACTGTCTACTGTATTCCTCGTCCAAAGCTTATTGGCCAGAAATGTTCACACATTGTGTGCACTACAGAAAGTGTGACCCCCAGAAAATCTAAACGTTTGGGGCTTTATAAACCTACTGGAGTAGAATATAAACCATTGCATTTATTGATACTGTTTTTACACAAAGACACGCACCTTAGGTGGATTGGAGATCCTAAATTGCCTCTGGGCATGAATGTTTTGTGACAGTGTTTGTCTGTGTGTCTGCCCTGTGATGGACTGACGACCTGTCCAAGGTGTTTCTCTGTCTTTGACCTTATAACTGCTGGGTTAAACTCCCATGACCCTGGTTAGGGTTAGGGTTAGGATTAGTAGTTAGTTCATATAATGAATTTATGGATGGGAAGTTACATTCTTATATCATCAGACGACCAAAACTGGACTCACACAAGGGCAAACCTGTCTAACCCTTTACTGCTCAGTTACTGCATTAAACCACACAAAAGATGTGTTTGATCATTCTGCCTAAACTTGTGTTGGGACCCCAGATGTGTGTGTGTGTGTGTGTGTTTTTTGTAATATAGTCTAAAACCTTGTTTAGCAGTAATGAGGTGGAATGTGACATTTCTACTGCTGGGTGTGGTTTTCCCAGAAATTTGGAAAACCAGGAAACAGGGAGTGGTCAGCAAGAGAAGGACATATATATGAAGAAGTTTCTTTTAGGCGTTCCCTGAGGTCATCTGCAGTTGTGTATCTCAGTCTGCTCTGCATTTACACAGGTATGGGAATGCTTTAGTCATTTTTTTTCTTTCATTATTTTTGTGTGCATGTTTGACAGTCCTATAATTTTCAGAATTCTCCTGAATGCTCAGTTAGTGGTTATGGGAAATTTTCTTCAGAAAGGAGTGACAGAACAAAAAAAACCAACAGTGTTTAAAGACTTTTTGAATCTCTCTCACTACTGAAACAGTATACATGTTAAGATTTGAGAAAACAAAAGAAAGTAGTTTTATTTTTTTCATTTACCTAAGATACATGCAATGTCACATTTTCTGAAGATTTTTGAAGATAATTATATCCATAGCTCAATGCGGGCTCTCTAATCGTACTGGCAAGTCATGAGTAAACTTACTATACATTATTAAATTGTCTTCTGCATTCTGTAAGGAATGCCTGCCCATGTAGTCACATTTTAATGCTGTCTGCGAGAAGTATGACAACATGACTTTCATAAATTGAATTTAAATGGAAATTAAGAAAAATGAGGGCTTCTGATTTACATGATGATTTGGGTGAAACATGCAGAGACCTCTTGTGGTTATACAGATAACTGCGAGGGTGTCCCCTCTAGCAGATAGGGTCATTATATTGACAGGTGAGTGTAATATTAATTTGAATAAACTCATTTCATTTGAAAATTCACATTTCATATACTCCAGTTCGGCATTTTTCATTATGTGGTCGAAGTAAGACTGCAGAAAACCAGTATGTGGTGTGTGAAAATGGATTTCATACCATAAAGGTATGTCTGCCTTTGGTTTACTGTTTGCAGAACCAATAAATTAACACCTTTGTATTCCTTAACCTGCAGCTCTCGGACAGAATGAGTTGTCCATCTGGTCAGCAGGGTAACAGTATATGGCCTTGCCAGGGCACTCAGCAACCAGGGGCCCCAGTGTGGCCAGGGCAACACTGCCAACCTTGCTGGCCCTCTCAGCCCAACCAGCCTGCCTGGCCTGGAATGCAGCCGTGTGCACCAAACTGGCCTCCAACCCAACCAGCAGCACCGAACCAGCCAGGCTGGCCTGTCCCTCCGACAACTCAACCTAATCAACCTAGTCAACCTGCTCAACCCAGTCAACCCAGTCAGCCCAGCCAGCCCAGTCTACCCATCCCACCCAGCCAGCCAATCCAACCAAGTCAACCAAGCCAACCCAGCCAACCTATCCAGCCCAGCTGGCCTGCACAGCTCCCCACCCCCACAGGGTACCTTCCCACCCCAGTTCATCCTGGGTGGTCCGGAAACCCCGGGCAGTCCGGATGGCCCGGTCAGGGTCCAACTGGAGGCCAGCCGCAGCCATGGCCACCAGCTCCATCTACAGGTCCCGTGGTAAGATACTAAACTTTAGACTGGATATGTCTTCTACGTCCACTATAATGCAAAACAACATACTCTGTCGCCTACCTTAATGACAGCAATGTTGATTAGATAAATAATCAGAATACTCTTTAAAATAAGGGTCCCAGAAAGGGTTCGTTGCATAATGCCATTTAATAACCTTTTTTGGTTCCCTAAAGAATCTCTCAACAGATAGTTCTTAGAAGAAGCATTTCTGTGAATAAGATTGAGGACACGCTATGATATAATCACCTAAAATTGCATCGCAATATGCCTCTCTGACCATATTATGGACATTAAGTGCTTTAAATGAACAAACCAACAGCATGTTTCTTTAAAAAGAGATTCAGATGGAGCTCTTCAGATTTGTTTCATAGTCATAAGATTAGGAATTCACAGAGTGGTCTTCTAAAAAATCTTATTTCTTATTTACAGAAATGCTTCCTCTAAGAACTATCCGTTGAGAGATTATTTAGGGAACCAAAAAAGGTTATTAAATGGCACTATGCAACAAACCCTTTCTGACACCCTTATTTTAAAGAGCCTTCTGATTATTTCTCTCTCCACTCACTCTTATCTTCTACAATGCCAATAAAGGGAATGTAACCAAAAACAGTAAACTTTTTTTTTTGTATCTCAGTCAGTGCCCTTCAACATGAATTTCCCCAGAGGCATCTATGACAAGCTGATGCTCACAATAAGAGGCATGGTTAAGCCTGATGCTAAAATGTGAGTGAAGTAATTGTAAGATCTTTTAAACAATGTATTTATCGTGTTAAGGCACAATAAACATGTGATTGTACAATTAAACCACTCTCTTCTATTTTTTAAAACTCCTCACAGGTTCACGGTGAATTTCCTGCGTGGTAACGACATCGCCTTGCATATCAACCCACGCTTCAATGAGAGGGGGAAGCAGGTCCTTGTCCGCAACCACAAACTGGGGGACCGATGGGGGACAGAAGAAAGGAATCTACTAGGACCATTTCCCTTTATCGCAGGGCATCATTTTGAGGTAAGAGACTTGGAAAGATCGTCTTTTCTTCATATTTCACTTACATGTTAAGTGTGTTTAAGAAGTTTCGTCTGGGAAAAGAAAATTTGACCCCCAGCTCATATTATCAGATCACAGCATTAATCCAAAAATCCTAGTGAGCCTTCAGCTCTTAAGTAACTGAGATAATTCCAGTTCAATGTTAAGTTGAATGTAGGGATGAGCTCTATACATAACTACAGGCTTACAAGGCTCTCCTCTTCCTCTGTAGATGAAGATCCTCTGCACAATCAGTGAGTTCAAGGTGGCGGTCAATGCCACGCCAATGTTTGAATTCAAGCACCGCATCAAAGAGGTTAACCAAATCGACCGTATCAACATCCTCCACGACGTCAGTCTAACTTCAGTCACCGTGGACACACTGCCCTGAGACACAGACACCTCTGGCTTTAATTAGCCACGCTGCACTGGGCTGCAAAGCAACAGCCAAAGAACTCCAACCTTTACCCTGCTGTCACCTAACACTGTACAGTTCAACACTGAACTTATGTTCCAATACAGCAAATATTCATTACAGAGACTGAACAAGCTGTCCACATTCTCAAAACCCTTAATGCTCTCCCTGTTTCAACTGAACATTCCCCTGGTTAGAAAATGTGTTAATGTCTTTCCAACATATAGTGTGAAATACTGATCTATTGTTTTTCCTAATGAGCTATAATCTGGAGACAGACTGTGTAATATTATAATCAACACATTGTCAATGGAAAATGAGTTTTGAAGTACTAATCATCTGTAACATACATGAACTGACAAAGCTCAAAAATAAGAATTGTTTTATAAACTGAATTTCCTCAGTTTTCTTTGGTTTCATTTATAAGAACAAAAGTAGGTGAAAATGGTGGTGCAGAAATCACAAGAACCACCAAATGGCTCTCTTTCTCAATCTCACACCCACACCTAGATGTGATTCTTTACTAAAATTGTAGCTATGAGGCTAATGCCCAAGGCAAAAGCTAGAAGTCAACACAAATCAATTCCCGAAATTTCTTTCAGCCCTTCATGAATGACTTCATGAACACCAGCTCTTCTAGCTGTGAAGTTTAATTCATTTTTATAGTTCACAGCAAGTCATACTTAGCAAGTCTGTGACACCTTCGATGACTACTGACTTCTAGTTCTTGTTACCAAATATTAACCTTGTAGCTCCAGCTTTAAACTAAAGAATCAACGTCTGGACACCAAGCACGTCTTCGCTGACTGACACCTGGGTAAGTGGAAAATTGTGTAAATGTGGCTTTTCGCTGAACTTTTGTTGTCACAAACAAATCTATCGTACTGAATGGACACTTAAAACTTTATTAAATCAAAATACAAATACAGCTTCTCTCTGAGAAACGTACATCTACATACTGGACAACAAAACACGTAAAATAATATTTGGATGAGTATCTTCTACTGTTATAACACAATCAAATTCAGTGGTTTATTAAAACTGAACAAAGACATTTGTTCATTAAGAATATTATAAAAACATAAAACTCCAAAAATTAAAATTAGCAGACCTAAATTCTGTGCAGAGCGGTCTCATTTGTTCATTACTTCATAGCTCCTTTCTGGGAGGACAGGGAGTGCATGATTCAGAGTTTAATGTCTGTGGAAACATTAGTCTGGTCCAGTAGGTGTGAGGTTAGATTTTGTGGTCGAGTCTCTTCTCCACAGACTGTAGCAGGAGCTGAGAGAACTGCTCCAGCAGGGCCAAGGTCCGCTCTCCCCCTTCAGCAGCTCCCGCCGCTGGTGCTGGACTGGGAACGGCCTCCAGCTCAGTGCGCACCAGTAGCAGAGCCTCAGTGAGCACACGCTCCATCTCCTGACGCTCTGTACTCAGCTCCCCATTGCTCACCTAAAACACACAACAGAGCAGCTAAATTAGGTGTTGCAAAGTTTTTGCCCCCAGTCCAAGTCCATTTCCATTCATGAACAGTATACAGCAGAGAAAATAGGACAGTGGTGCACTCTTCAATCAATCAACTTCTTCTGAGACTAGGCTAGGCTGTCAATGACTTTGCAATGCTACAGTAAACTCTGTGCAGCAGTAAACTGTACATTGTGTGACACTCTTAATTGCATGCATTGTTATTTTTGGACTGCCTTTCTAAAATTACAATTTTATGATGTAAAAAAATGTCCTTTTTCTTAACACTATACAGCAGTGGTGTAAACAGGATAAAAATGGACTCAAATAGCCTTGACAAATGACCAGAACTGCAACTGCAGCTTAAAATAGCTGATACTCATCCATTAGAACATGACTTGATAAGCTCTACTGGCCAAAACTGAAAACAGGCCACAACTGTGCAACAATAACTCCAGCTCCATTACAAATGGGGATTGAGAACATTGAGGTCTATGTTATATTTAGAACTTAAGTAGTAGTAAACAGATCATGATCTTACCATTCTGTAGAGCTGGGTGGTTTTCTTCATGTTGTTGCACAGCTCAGCAGCAGTCTGCCTGCACATCTCCAGGTTCACTGAGGGCTCTGCTGGAAAACAGAAAACCAGAAAATCCTTAGGAAATTGCTCTTGTTGACTGACAGCAAGTATCAATGACCTAGAAAGCTATTTCAAGGTATAACAAGATGTGGGTTCAAAGCTTGGACACTGTTATGGGGTACTCATCACTGCAGCTTAAGTGGACTAGATAAGGATCACAGTAAGAGAAAAGAGAAAATCATTAGAGAAAATCAGACTCACCCCTTGGACAGTAATGGTTCATGCATGAATGGACAGAGTGAGGAGAAGTGAAGCAGAGAGGCCACAGAGAGGCTGAACTGCAATGAAGAGGAAGATGAAAGGGCACAGACGCCAGGATGATAGAGGAAGAACGTCGGCGGTGCAAACCTTGATCAGTTTGGTTCTCGGACGTCACGGTGAAGGCCTGAACAGCCAGCTGAGGGCGCTCATGTTGCTGGGCATAGGAGACACTTTCAGAGTTCAGACCACCGTTCAAAGGTGTAGGCTCTGGGGCAAGATGAGGAGAAGCAGGCTTCCCAGCTTCCGCCTGATCCTTCGGACAGCCAGTGTCTATAAGGTGGTATGCAGGTCTACCAAAAGAGTCTTTTAGAGCAGTAACAACTTCAATGTTAGCTGTAGGAGTGGATCTGCTGGAAGGTTCTGAGACAGAATTACTGGGACGTCCAAAGACACGGGCCCTGGTACTTTTAGGAGGCGGAGTATGAGATCCACTTTGGTTCGATCTTGATTCACTTTGGTTGGATGACCCAGGAAGGGGTATATTAGGAGTTGGCAAATGAGGCATACTGGCAGAAAATGGGCTGGTAGGTGAGGATGAAGGTGTAGGCAAAGCTTCCCCACTGGGCAGGCCCAGATGGAGACTGTCTCCACTGGATCCAGAACGGCTGACCTTGGCTATGAAGCTGGTGGTGGGGTTCATGTAGGAGCGAGCTCTGACACGGCTGGTGTTGGGACTCTCCCAGGGCAGAGGAGAGGAGGACCCAGCGGAGGATGGGTAATGCAGGTGCACTCTGGAATCGCTTCTCTCCACAACAAGCTGAGGCACGGATGGCCGAGATTCATGCTTCAAACGGGATGGGGTCATGGACTTCCGATCTGCACAGAGGGAAAAAAAAAAACCCAGCAATGGTTAACAGCTGTTCTTAAATGTATAAGCAAGGAAGCAAAGGAGATGTTCTCATCACAAGCTCTACTGATCAATATTTTATGAGACATGAATGTGCCTTTTCTGAATTAAGGCAGTCAAATCATGGAAGATCAGATTTTCTTAGCATGTTTTGGAGAAAATCTGTGTAGTACATTTTAAAAAAAAAATAAAAAATACTCTTCACTCCCTAATCATGGAACATATATTTTCAATTCATGGTCATTGTGATGAATTGAAAATACAGCTAACTACAGCTAACAAACAAACAGCTAACTAGAGCAACAGCAGTTCATCCATTCAGGGTAAAATTATAGATTAATTCTTAATGCTGGGCAACGATTAAAATCAAAACAATTAATCACATGGTTTTCTACGATTAATCGCAATTAATCGCATTGTTATATGCAAAATTAAATCATTCAAAAGTAGTGTATGGCACTCTTGTTTTTGAAGTACTGCTATATGAACAAAAGTGCAATAACATTTGGTTTGCAAACACTTTAAACTAATAAGGAGCTTTTTTAATACCAGTGTTCCCTTTAACACAGTTCCACACTGCAGTTTAAATATTTCTAAATCTCAGCTTAAACATTAACGTGATCAAATCAAATATAAAAACAAAGCTACTTGCCACTAAAGGGCATTCACGTTTTATCTAGTTTGTTATAGAAAAACAAGTTACCCTCAAAGTCCAGAGCATGGGGAAACATTCTAGCAGCTGCAAACGGGGACCAGCTCCATACAAAAAAGTCTATGCACCTGAATGCAGTGTCATTAAAGTCCCTGTGGGTGTAATGGTCACCTGTTGTCCGTTTAATATGGACAAATGTAATGAGACGCCTGACCCCCATGAAAACCAATCGAACTTTCAAAAAAACCAACGAACTTTCAAAATAAACCTGTGTTAACGCGCGATAAAATAACTGTCGGCGTTAAATAAATTAACATGCCCAGCCCTAGTAAAAATAAATTATGACTGTTTTAGAGTACATAAAGCCACAAAATGTTAAACACAGACTTCCAGGGGAAACACTGACATACAATAAAAACACAGTGATTGCATTGCAACTGTGCTAGTAATATGTGCATGTACAGTGAAGTGTGGCAACTCAAACATAGCCTAAAGTGATCTGGAGACATCAGGTCCAAAGTTTGAGAAACTTACTGTTTGATGTTAGATTCTGTGCTGACATGGACTTCAGAAGCCCTGCTGACTGCTTGCCCATCGGACTGGACACCCTGCAAGAATGTGCTCCAGGAGCCTTCCTCCTCTGAGGGGTGGAACGTAGATGTGGACACTGTTCTGGAGGGTTAGACTCATCCAAACTAGTCCCTTGACCCTTATCCTCATGTAGGGGTCGTACTGTGGACACCAGGGGCTTAACTTTGGCACTGGGACCTTGGCCAGATGAACGGCCAGCCTTGGAGAAGATTGAGGTGGACTTCCTAAACACAAAAATGTGGATGGAATAATCAGATGATTAGAAAGCTTGGAGATTAGAGAATTTGGGCATTAACATATTAGATTGCTGTATTATTGTACCTGCTATCAGAGCCCTGGGAAAGGAAGCGTGCTGAAATGCTGCCTTGGGGATTTGGATGGTTTCCTGTTTGAGAGCACAATTCAACTATTAAAATCATTTTAAAAATGCAAACATCAAAAGTAACATGGAGAAACCATGGAGCTGATCAGTGTGCTACCTATGCTGCCAGTGTCAGCCAATGTTTCAAAGTGTTTCTTGAGGAAGCTCTCTCGTACAGGGCTCTCTGGCTTGTGAACCCTTCCTCTAGCCTCCTCCTCTGGGGTATAATGCTCTTCATCAGTGCTAACAGGCTCTGGGTCATCTGAAAGCAATTAAAGATACAAAAATAGAGAAACTTGAAGTTTTTTTTTTTTTTTTTTTTAGGTCTATCACTATACAGCTGTAATGACACCCTGACCTATTAAATCACTTCTAAAAGCAATCTGTTTTTGTCCCATACTATTTTCAGGAATACCATTAAAAAAATAATAATAAAAAAAAAAAAAAAAAAAAAATCAAAAAACCAAAATTTGATCTTTTACTTGCAACAAAACAAAAGCCCAACTGCTGAGCTTGTGTACCAGTCACACTTTGAGCAAGCTGACTATAAAGTAATTTTGACTGATCAACAATTTGGATCAAACGGCTTGAGAACTTTTAGAAGCTTCCTGTTCATCATGACTGGTAACTGTTGCATAAAACCCTCCCAAACAATAAGGTATTTTATACTAACAACAAAAACCATTTAAAAAAATATATTTTATTATGCAGAATTTGATTTATATAAATGAAAGAATGTTTTAATATAGAATCAGAATATTTCGCCATTAAACAATCATATTTTTACATATACTATATGCATCAAACCACACTGCATATGTAAATTCTAAGTGGATATATGCAGTAGAAAGACATTACAAAGGGGAAACAAATGTGCCTGAAAAGACTTTCATCTTACTCACCATTCCCCTCCAAGGAGAAGCGACCTGGGATAAAATCTTGCTAAGTTAAATTTTTTAACTTTTTCCTTTTCCAATAAAGGGATTTATTTTAGAGGCTTTGCTCTGACAAACCTACTAAATTACCAGGTTTGGTTTTGTGAGAGGTGCTTTGATTGCATTTTTCTTGATTACCACTGTGCATGTTTTATTCACAGCACGGCTCTGACCTCCACGGCCCTGCTCCGGGCTGGATCCTCCACTGCCATAGCCCGTGGAGCTGCCGCTGTCCGGGCTGTGGCTATCCGGGCACTGGGCCTGCTCCACCTGCACCTGGCAGGCTCCAGGCAGGCTGTCCGTGCTGGCGCCCAGCTCAGGATACAGCACTACACCCTCGGGTTCAGGAGACGAGGCAGGAGCCAGCCAGGCAGAATGGGGCCGAGCACGCCGCTTCCTTCCCCACTGAAGGGTTCATATGAGAGTGACAGCAAGAGAAGGCATGAGATTGAAAGAGATTAGCAACAAAATAGTCTTTAAGAACTACTTCATGACTCCTGACAACACAACAGCGACTACTGCTGCATTTAACTGGTGCTGGTGCAGTGTTCACTGTACACTACACCACATTTGCTATATTTGCACTCAACTCAAACAGCACTGACTTTAGTCATTATTAGTATTCAGTACTTAAGAATTTTAATGCTGCACTTCCTTTTGTGCCATATACTGACTGTGAAACCTTGATCATTTTTGGCCATCCAAGGCAAATACAGATGCACAATCTACTAACTCTGCTCTTCCCCACCGTGGAAGTACTTTATACAAAGGAGGTGCACAACAACCAGATTGCTGATATGTCATTATAACTGTCAAACACCCATTTTCAATCTACTTAAATGCACCAAGATTGCGCTATAAGATATAAAAAAAACAAAAAACAAAAAAACAAGAATGCTCTTTGGGGACAATAAGCACAAACTGATTCAGTATAGCAGAAACCTTTTTAAGTTCTACATTTTAAATAATTTCTTTCATTACTTGGTGGTGTTAACAGATACCACTGTCTTGTAATTTATTGTTTATAATATTGTTTAGAATAACACACAAAACTGTTTCGCATGTAAATACAATAAATGTTATGATTAACAAATTGACCTGAATGGCAAAGTATCTCAAAATCAAATTGCTGCCGCTCAGTTACACTCTTAATTTCATTTGAAGTTTGCCACCAGACTTAAATTATCAGTTTTTCATAATATAAAGTAATATATAAAAAAATAATATAAAGTCTTGGCATGATTTCCTGTGTGCAAGACGCTTGTTGTGCCGTTGTCATATATACATGCATTGAATTGGCTTTCCTGTGAGTCATCAAAAAGGTCCACAGTCCAAAAATGTTTCTGTCCTTAACAACTATTTGAAGCTGCTTCCAGTCTATCCTGGTTCCCTGAATCTAACAGTGCAGTATGGGAAGCCATATTGTAGTGCACTTACTGTGTTTTTCTCCAGGCTGGCAGTGCTGCCGCTGGCTGGGTGGCTATAGAGCCGACCTGTGGAGCCCCTTTTTGGGGAGCCGGGTTTGGAGAAGGACTCCAGCTGCCGCAAGTCAAACATGGATTTCACCATCACCTCCAGTGAGCCAATCCTGCAGGACCAGCGTCTCCGCGGCCGCGGCGTCTCAGGCTCAGACCTGCAGGAACCTGTCGAGGACTCTTGGAACTATATCATACCAAACAGTCCCAGAAAATAAAAAACAAAATTTGTGAACTGATTCCTGTCCCTGTTTTACAAATATGAAGGAATGTTGACCTGGTTAATCTGCACTTAATTCTTGACCCACCCAAAAAAGAAAACATTGCACTGGAGATTTGGGTCATGCATCTAGCACAAAGCTCCTCATCAAAGATGGAAGTGTTTTAGAGATTCTTTAAAGAAAAGTAAAAAAAAGGGAAACTGTTTCTGACCTTAATGGAGGAGTCCCAGTCATCAGAAGCACCTGTAACAGTGTAAGACCATCAGCGCTTTTAAGCTCAAATTAGATCTAATCACAGCTGGAGAGTTTAAAATGTTACCTTGATCCTCTTTTAATGATTCAGGATGGATGATTTCATGATCGTCTGAGAGCTGGCTCTCCACAACTCTTTCTTCTTCTTCATCCTCGTAATCCTCACTTCCGGAGGAGAAGCTCATTATAGACGGGGCACTGTGCATCTCTAGACTGCTTGTAGAAGTGCGTCTGAAAGAACATTTAGTAAACAAAGGAGGTGCATTTGGCTTATTAATCCATGTTGACTTATCTGTGTACAGATTTAACAAAAAATGCATATTATTTCACTCACTACTTCTAAACTACGCGGTATGTTCATAAGTAGAATCTTAACAGGCTTGTAAATCGGTAGCTGATCTGTTTTGCTATAAAAAATATTTATATTGTTAAATCCAGACGTGTTACCCAACTATGTAATAGTAATACAGTAACCCCCGAGGGATGTAATATTTACATTCTAGCAGTGCTAGAATGTAAATATTACTAGTATTATCGCTGTATAGACTGTACTGTAATTAATTCACGTGCGTTTTCTTTGGTATGCACTGTCGTTTTCATTGGCATAAGCAGTTAAATACAGTAATATTCATTTAGTTTACAGTAATAAAAATACAGGGCTTTAAGAACAACAAAACGAAAAACACGAAAACACTTGAGACGCTCCACGGGGGAAATTCTGGGCAGTGGCCAGTCAGCACCAAGGAAAAATAAATAACGTGCTCGGATTGGCTACTTTCAAACCTCCCGCCTCTGAGTACAGCGAGGGATGTGTCACAGGGCAGCAGCCAATCAGCAGGAAGAAGAAATAAATAGTGTTCTCGGATTGGCTACTTTCAAACCTCCTGCTTCTGAGTACAGCGGTATTTTATCATCCAAAGACGCACTTTCTTTGTGTTTCTCTCCACAGAACCAAAATGTTTGTAGTTATTTTTAAACGGAAATGTAGCTGAATTTACGTTAATGTTTATGTTACAAAATTTCAATTATATTTGTCAAATTTAGTACAAATATACGAACATTTATATACTGCCACGAAAAAGTGTGATGTCCGGGCCTCGTCCACCACGCCCCCTCATCCTCGTGCAGGATTTATGTTAGGGCGCGGTGCTTAGCAACCCAGCACGAGGATGAGGGGGCATGGCGGACAAGGCCTGGATGTCACAAAAGCAAAAAAAAATAAAAATAAAAAAAATGCAGAGGATATCTGCCTTTTCCGCGCATGTGTAGGGGGTTCTGCGAAAAATTATTAGTTTTGTTCTCAGACATAATCCGCGTGAGACTAAAATCGCGACTGCTGATTCGCATATAAATGGGGGGTCACTGTATTTGTTTTACAGATACTTGAATTTTAAATGTATCTCTGAAAAATACAATTTAAAACTCACATTTACAAAAAGTTATAACTGTAGTAACAAGCCAAACATAGGAGATCTTAAGATGAATCTGAGGTGAAATGAGATTTTTATTACTATTGTTGTTAGTAGTGTTGTTAATGCTGCTGTTTTGATGACATTTCTGTCTCGAAAGAATTTTATCTCGTCTAATACAGTCATCTGTTAGCTGATGGGTTGAATCAGGTTCAACGTTAAAGATGTTAAAAAATCAGCATTGCTGTGGCCTGCAAGGAACAGAGTCTGACACTCAAAAAGAGTGTTTTTTTTTTTTTGGGGGGGGGATGCAATTACAGTTATATCTTTTTTTTTTTTACAGTAAAGATTCTGGGTTCAATTTTAGGTTAATACCTTGAAGTGATTACTGTCGAAGTAATTTCTGTAAATCACAGAGCGGTGCTCCAAAACTGTCTGTGCTTTACCTGAACATAGAGTTTGCTGGGCCACTCTGACAGTGTTGGAGTTGTTCCAGACGTTCCCTCATGTTGAAGGTCAGCTCGGGTGCAAGACGCCACACAAAGATACAACTGCAACACACCCAGAGCAGAAGATCATAGCAGAGATTTGAAAAGAAGATTTCTGCAAAGTAGAGTGAGTAATTTTTTTTTTTTTTTTTTTTTTTTTAAACAGTCCTACCTGTCTCCTGAGACTGAGATCAGATGCCTGCAGTCACTGGTGAACTTAATACCTGTGATGATTTCTACAAGAAAACATTAGAGGGGGGAAAACGCATTAGCCACCTTTTAAAATATTGAGCTGACTTAAACACAGATCAAGCAAATGAGAAACAGCCTAGCATCTTAGCCTATTTGAAACCAAAGCAGCACCAGCATATGAGTGAGGTCTTTACCAGAATGCCCGAACAGGGCAGCCAGACACTCTCCAGTCTGGAAGTCAAAAAGGCTGAGTTTCTTATCAGAGCAGCTGGTGGCCACATACAGACCAGATGGATCTACTTGGACCTGTGGAAAAGATCCATCCCATAAAATCAGCAGAGATTCATTCAATACACTGTGTAATTTGACACACCAAAGCTTGGCCTACCCTGAGAAGACTGCCATCTTCAGCTGGAGAGCCCTTAAAGGACTTTTTTTGTTTCCCACTGCTAATATTGAATACTCTGCCGGATGAGAGAAATCACAGTAGTGTTGACGAATATGAATAGCACAGTACGTCATACATTAACAGAACATAGATGGTTCATACAAGAGGGTTTGTTAATAAAGAACGCGTGCTCGCACACCTGATGCTTCTGTCTTGACAGCCCACAGCTGCGTACTTGCAAGTGGGATCCACATCCATATCGTAAAGAGTGCTTTTTCTTACAACATGGTGAGTGCGTTTAAATTCGACCCCTCTGAAAGTCTGTTTTTGGGGGGACAACATAGCCAACAGTTATTTCAAGTTTAAACCAGACATTAGACATTTATCATACGCAAAGTATAATTAAATAAAATGTTTTTTAAAAGCCCAAATCTTTGACAACAACATTCTTTTCTTATTCATGTTATTGTATTGTCATAAATAAGTCAAATCTATTTGAAATCATATCATCAAGTAAACATTGCAGACTGGATGACATGTGAAACTGAAGGTCTGTCTGTTCTAACCTGGAGTAAATAAATCAACAATCCCCAAACAGCCCTGCAATCTCCAGACTGCAATTAAAGCAGAGCTGACTCACCCTGTGAGCAGTTCGGAAGTACAAACTCTTATCGGCTCCACAGCTGATCATCCTCACCTTCCCCTCATTGGCTGCAGGGTTGAGACATCACAGTGAGCAGAGAGAGGCCACAAAGCAGCTCATTAGTGCATTGTGTGTGTGATGAAATGAAAGAAGGTCTAAAGCACGGTGTGCACAGCATCTTAGTGTTATCACAATCCAAAAAGGGCTAATGGAAAATATCCAGAGCAAGTTTAAGCAGCAAAGTGTGAAAGTAACTCTAATAGAGATGTAATGGTTCATAGTGCACATATACACTGGAATATACAGTCAGTTAAACTGAAATTGAAATGAAATCTCTCACATGTGAAACGGACAGCTGTGATGGAAGAGGAATGCTCATCAAGAGTCTGTAGCAGCTCATAATCATCCTCTACATCTAGAACATGGATCAGCCGATCTCGACCCGCTGTTGCCAACAGCTTCATTCCTGAAAGAGGACACACGTGGTTGAGGACCAACAAACAAGGTGTGTATGTAACAAAAACAAAAACAAAACAAAAAAAAACAAAAACACAAAAAAAAAACAAAACACACCACACACAAAAAAATACTGCACTGTGCTTACATTTATACACAGACGAATGCATAGGTTTGGGCACTCCCTGATCAAATAAAAAATCTGTTGATTTTTTAAATGTTTTTTCCCCTTAGACTTGGCTTGTATAGTGAGTAGGTCATGCACTGGCCCACTGCACAGTGTTGTTGCACAGTACTATCTACATGGAAATGTCATCGGAAGGTATAACCATATAAAAGCAAAAACACACTCACCAGTCTCAGGTTTTGAGTACTCCAAACACAGGATCTCAGAGTCATGAGCCTCTACTTTAAGCACCTCCTCCATACTGTTGAGATCATGAACTCTGCAAGACACAAAATGCAAGTTAAAGTGATCTTTTTTTTTTTTAATTATAACACCACCACATCTTGAAAAAATCACAACAACTAGATAAAGTAGTAATTCAGTATAATTATGCATAAAATCTAAATCTCAATCAACTTATTTTAAAGATTTGTTTAATAGATTACACCCAGCCATCAGAGATGTGCACTACCTCAGGGTACCGGACCGGTCTCCAGAGGCCAGGTGTTTGCCGTCTGGACTCACACAGATGGTTCTGATGCCAGTACGGCTCTCCTCACTCTGACCCTCAGACCTCTCTACACCACCCGTCGCTGTTCCCTCTGTGTCCAGCAGGGGTGCTGCATTATTGTCAATATAAATGATCTTCCGAAGATCCTAGAAAGAGATGCAGAACAAGAATGAAAAGTTTATTTTTAATTATCTATCAAAGCTCTTCTCATGGGCCAGGAAATGATCTCTTGTCCCACTTTCCGCACAACTCTAAGATTCATTGTTTCAGAACTACAGCACCACCTTCTGGACAGATTCAGCGGGGCTCCTTTAAATAAACACATGCTGGTGTAACAGGCATCACTGAACTGAACAGTAAACTCACACTGCTGAGAACATTGCCACTGTCTGGGAAGTTGAGTGTATCTGTGCTCCACATGCGAACCGTGTTGTCTGCAGAGCAGCTGAAGAACAATTCTGAAGAAGCAGCAGGTCCAGATTTAGGGTGTATCTGAAGAATAGTGTTGACATTCAATCGTGATAAAAAAAAAAGAAGGAAAATGTTGACAATTTATGCACCAATTAGCTTCAAAATTGGAAAGTAATGTGTGTTAATGTGTGTTAACCAATTTTCTCTTTGGTTATGTGATATTTTTCAAGTGAAATATAGCACTAGAAGGGGACTTTGAACAGCTCTTGATTGATGGAGGTTGTGGTGAAACCTGATATTATTTGTTAATTTATTGATTTTGTTGCTGTTCTGGTTCACATATTACAATAATCATAATAGTTATTTTCCTGCCTGCCAGCTTATCTTCTGAAGGATAAATTATATTTAATGAATCTTGCTTAATATGACCAAGGATAAAAGGTCAGTTTTGATTTTAGGTTGACTAACAAGGAAGAAAAAAATAAATAAATAAATAAATAGTAAGTCATTATTTGGGACAAACCTTTATTTTAATTAATTTAACCTTTAAAACAGGACACTTTAATGACCATGAAGACTAATACTGCAAAAATAGCTGAATGTTAAAGAATAAGTTCCAAAATAACCAAAAGTTGTTTGCATCACTCCTTACTTATATGAAAAGTGAAAAATGTTAAATACTCCTTTATAATTTTTTTAAGGCAAGGTTTTTTGCAATATTGTGACAGGAAGTGTACCCTGCTACCCTTTACTGAAACTCTTAGCCTTGGCTTGGTGTGAAAATATTTACCTGCAGGTCCCACACACAGGCGGAGTGGTAGAGGGACGAGTGCACCCTCCCTACTCTCTGCAAGTCTTGCACATCCCACACATACAGACTGTGGTCTTTATACACACAGGACAGCCAGAGGTTGACAGGGTCATACGCAACAGCCACTAAGTCTGGGTAGCAGCCGCCTGGCTTGTTGGAGAGAGGGTGCCTGAAAAACAGAGTGGAACCGAGAATTTTAGCTGGGACTGAAAGTCTTAACTGTATTATATGAACTGTATTACAGACTGTAGTGAAAACCCAGTTTAAAGGCATTGACCTGACAATGTACAACCATACTCAGTAAAATGATCCTAAACGCTCCCTGGAATGTGATTTTAAAACAAAGGCTTAAAAAGGTGCAGCTTAAAATATTGACACTGGGATAAGACAACATCCTTATCTGTTCTTCCAAATTTGGTACAGAGAAGTGACCTCTAAAATTTCTGTTAAGGTTAAAATAACGAAAAAGCCAGACTAACTGCACAAATCAGATTTTTCAGCGAACCTCTTTTAAACTAATGACATACAGTCAGGTCCATAAATATTGGGATATCGACACAATTCTGATCTGTTTTGCTCTATACACCACCACAATGGATTTGAAATTAAACAAACAAGATGTGCTTCAACTGCAGACTTTCAGCTTTAATTTGAAGGTATTTACATACAAATCAGGTGAACAGTGTAGGAATTAGAACAGTTTGTATATGTGCCTCCCACTTTTTAAGGGACCAAAAGTCATGGGACAAATGGCTGCTCAGCTGTTCCACGCCCAGTTGTGTGTTATTCCCTCATTATCTTATTTACGAGGAGCAGATAAAAGGTCTAGAGTTCATTTCAAGTGTGTTATTTGCATTTGAAATCTGTTGCTGTCAGCTCTCAATACGAGATCCAAAGAGCGGTCACGATCAGTGAAGCAAGCCATCATTAGGCTGAAAAATAAAACCAAATCCATCAGAGAGATAGCAAAAACATTAGGTGTGGCCAGATGAGCAGTTTGGAACATTCTCAAAAAGAAAGAAGGCACCGGTGAGCTCAGCAACACCAAAACCTGGAAGACCACGGAAAACAACTGTGGTGGATGACCAAAGAATTCTTTCCCTGGTGAAGAAAAATCCCCTCACAACAGTTGGCCAGATCAAGAACACTTTCCAGGAGGTGTATGTGTGTCAAAGTCAACACTCAAGAGATGACTTCACCAGAGTGAATACAGAGGGTTCACCACAAGATGTAGACCATTGGTGAGCCTCAAAAACAGGAAGGCCACATCTAAAAAGCCTTTACAGTTCTGGAACAACATCCTATGGACAGATAAGACAAAGATCAACTTGTACCAGAGTGATGGGAAGAGAAGAGTATGGAGAAGGAAAATCCAAAACATACCACCTCATCAGTGAAGCATGGTGGTGGTAGTGCCATGGTGTGGGCATGTATGGCTGCCAATAGAACTGGTTCCCTTGTATTTATTGATGTTGTAACTGCTGACAAAAGCAGCAGGATAAATTCTGAAGTGTTTCAGGCAATATTATCCACCCATACTCAGCCAAATGATTCAGAACGCATTGGACGGCGCTTCACAGTGCAGATGGACAATGACCGGAAGCATACTGAGAAAACAACCAGAAAGTTTTTTAAGGCAAAGAAGTGGAATGTTATGCAATGGTCAAGTCAATCACCTGACCTGAATCCGATTGAGCATGCATTTCACTTGCTGAAGACAAAACTGAAGGGAAAAAGCCCCAAGAACAAGCAGGAACTGAAGACAGTTGCAGTAGAGGCCTGGCAGAGCATCACCAGGGATGTAACCCAGCGT
>JBBIGA010000153.1:6951897-6973041 GCA_037576975.1 Alestes dentex | reverse complement strand
AACCACAAGGTTAGGGTGACTGCGGCGCCAAAACATTTACGTCCCCACTCATCATGTACGTCCTCACGCATTGACGTCATCATTTGTGATCGGTTCCTAAGATCGGCCAAGTTTAATGAGTACCGATCGAGTGATTATCAGCGATACCGATCTTCGGCCGATAGATCGAAGCATCCCTAACAAAAAGGTATGAAGCATAGAACCATGTAAAATCACTTACGAGATGTCCTGTGTATAATATTGAGATGACTTTGTGGATGAATATGGTTCTAGGGGGAACAGATAATGCTGTCCCAAATTGTGCCCCAACAAATCTGTGCATCAGTGGCACTCAGGTCTCTTTCCCAGCTTATATAAGCTTATATGAAGCACTTGTAGAAAATGCAATTCCTCTGCTTTTATTGCTGACATTAAAGAACCTGTGGAGCGGCGTATAAATAGAAATAGTTTAATTGGTTTTATGGGTGACTGAATGGACCCTAATGTTACCATACAAGCTTAAGGTCCCGAGTAACCCTACTGCCAGATGCTTTATATCACAGTTTAGTAATATGACTAGCAAAAAATATTTCTAAAATAAGTCCTCCATGTATGTTTTTACTTAAGTTAAAATTATTATAGAATAACTATACTATGATTTTTGATTATTTATTTATTTTAAGACCTTTGTGGCATCACACATAGTAGTTTTAAAATAAGCAAAATGTATTCTTGGTCCCAAAAATTGGTATTATGAGATTTAAGTCATGTGTTTCAGAACTGCAGTGGGCTGGCGCCCCGCCCAGGGTAAGTCCCTGCCTCGCGCCCATTGGCGACCCTAGTGAGGATTAAGCGGTTACAGAAAATGAATGACTGAATGAATGTTTCAGAATGATGCAGTACTGCTTCATTTACTCCTGTGAAAACCAATCACCCAGTCCACCTCACATCTCTTTCCAAGCTGCACAAATCTCACACTGACATGCACAGACAATGTAACATTACGCTTGGCATTTTTCTGGCGCAAGTAGCGGCTATACAGCAACAGCTGGCCCTCCAGCTTCTATATGGATGCAACAGATTAAACAAATCAGCCAACTGCCCCTTTATTCAGCCCCATTGCTTTGGTTACTGCTGCTAGATCTGGTTAAGCGAGTTTACAAAGGCAAAGGAAGAGTCTTTAGCCTGTTAAATGCTTTAAATTCTTTGTTTCAGATCTTTCATAAAGCAGCAGACAAAACATAGGCAACATAGGCTTTAGTATCTGCAGTATGCATTTGAAGGCCACACACAGTGGCCTAATAGTGCTGACAGAATAAAGACAGAGGCTAAAGCCTGCAGAAGAAAAACATTATCAAACAGTGATCCATGTGTATAACATGAAAATAAAAGACCAGCTGTTTGTCCTTAAACAGCTGGATGAGAAAATGTGTGTATTGAATGCCTCTGGGATTTTAAAGAATAGGCGCACATTCTCCTGTTTTGCATTTTTAGTTTAGTAAATGGGAATAAAAATCCCTCACTCTCCAAACTGCATATAGTACATTGAGAACGCAATTTAAAAATACTCCATGCAAGGTTACGGCTTAAATTCCGAGTGCTTTTCAAAGCTGCATGGGCCTAGTTGAAGTTGAAGCTTGTGCACTTGAAAGGCGTTCTGTGCTTGATTTGCTTCAATTTGATGTTATTTTAGAAATTCAGATTCCCCCCCACCACTTCAGACCAAGTAACAACACATTTACACAGAAAATGGTGGAATAAAAAGTAGGATATATTTAAACATGTAGCCTAATGTAATGCTCAAACACGCTTCGTTATTAAAACCTGATTTCCTAATAAAAGTGAGTTTTTGTGATAATAAATGTTATATTATAAAAAAAGTTTAAGAGAGCAGTTCGGGCTGCGCTTTAAGGCAAAGGAGGCTATGCTCATTTATTAGACCAGAAGAATGGATTAGAATTGTGTGTGTGTGTGTGTGTATTAAAAAAGTTAATAAATAAGTGAATATTTTTACATTTTTAAATAAATACACATTTCTCAACAACTGATCAGTCTTTCTGCTGGCGAAGTTAACATTAGAATAAATGCAAACATCTTTTTTTGTTTGTTAAAAAAGTACTTTATTTGTCCACGATGCCTCAGTCATGACATGCCATCCGCAGCTCCTGATTTAATTTAATAATTTAATTTAATGAAGGGCTGATTGAGTAATTCTGGGATTCAACAAGGAACACATTGATATACTGTACATAAAATCACTATTTACTGTTTAATGTTATTTGTTTTTATTCTTTTTAGTTTTACTTAGTATATTTAGTAATATTAATGTGTATATATACGAGGGACATTCAGAAAGTTTCTGCACTTTTTAAATTTGATTTATTAAGAATTTCAAAATATTAAATTTCTATAGCGTCACTTTCCTTTGCAATACAATTTTCCAAGTGTCACATGACACTCTCAGACATGCCCAATTACTACTCTTCCAGCCTTCACTGTTCCCAACGGAAATATGAAAGTGCGGAAACTTTTTGATTGTCCCTCGTATGTCAGCAAATCTACGGAAGCCTTTTGGACAGACTTAGGACAAACAATAGTTTAAAGTGCCATAAGGAAAGTAAAAGTGCTGTCCTGAAGTAATCATAGTTTTCTGCCAGCGTGTTTCACTTTCACTTTAGTTTTGACACATACCAAATTATTTCCTTGTCAGCGCTTGGTAGTGTAACTCAGTACTGGAAGAAAATGTTCAGCTGCCTTTATTAAAAGCCCCAAATCCGAAAATCAAAAAATTCCAAATGTTAGGATGAGCATCTTCTGTTTTTCTTTTTTTGTTTTGTTTTTGTGAATAAATAGATTGGGTTGTTTATCTGATATATTTGGAGCTTTGATATTATTTGGTATTTTTCAATAGGTAGATGCCAGTGTTAATGCGTTCTTGCCTGCTATGTGGTTTCACAATCACTTTAGCATGTAGTTCTCAGATGCCACTGCAAAACCAATAACTAGAGCACTCTCTGGGTATTAGGTATACTGGGACTTCAGTTAATGGGCTCATGAAGTAGTGTGTCAGGCCCTCAATGGCAGGATCAGTTAATCTATAAAATGTTTTAAAAAGTACAGTCTTTATTAATTATTTAGAAAGAGTCGTGAACATTCCTTGAAAAGTAAGATGTCTCAGTTGCACAGGTATTGGCAAGACCTGGACCAACACAACTGTCTTCATCAGATAAACAATGCTGTCATCTTTCAGAGACAGAAGAAAATCAAGCTCCACTTTTGCCTCAAATTTGAGAAAATACAAAGGTTTTGTCCACCCTTCCACTGTGAGAAGATAACTCAGCTCTGTGGGTCTGAAAGGACATGAAGATGTTTGAGAAGCCGTTACTGAGGAAAGGAAAAGGACAAAGAAGAAGATGATTTGCACTAGAACACTGAAATTGGGATTCCTTGAATTGTGAGCAGCAGAAAATGCAAACAGTTTCTAAGCCTGAACTTTAGTCCTGTCCTGCCCACACTTGTATAGTCTTGTGGTCTTCTGTTTTTGTTCTTTGTGGTGTTTCTGTTTTTTTGTTCTTGTGTTGCAACATAGTCCACAAGAACATTGTTTCATTTCACTCTGAACTGTGCATATGGTTGAAATGACAATAAACCTACTTGACTTTACTATTTGACTTGACTTGACTTGGAGGAGGTTTCTGGAAGCATGGAAAATATCCCTGCAGATTTCTTTAAACAGAATTCTCAAAAACTTTCATATACATAGAACTGGAGACATATATGTATACAAGTCTCCAAAGGCCTATACAAATGCACTATAATATTTATATATACAGACACACACACACACACACACACACACCGATAACATAACATTACAACCGGATGCCAAATATTGTGTAGGGGCCCTCTTGTACTGCCAAAACAGCTCTGATCCATCAACACATGAGCTCCATGAGACCTCTGAAGGTGTGCTGTGGTATCTGCACCTAGACGTTAACAGCAGATTCTTTAAGTCCTGTACGTTGCAAGGTGGGGCATCAGGATCAGACTGCTTTTTTGTTCAGCACATCTCACAGATGTTGGATTGGACTAAAGTCTGGGGACTTTGAAGTCAAGTAAACACCTTTAACCTTTGCCATGTTCCTCAAACCATTCCCTTATTGTAAAAGAAAATGTGATTCATCAGACCAGGTCACATTTTTCCATTGTTCCATGGTCCAGTTCTTATGCCTATATGCCCATTGTTGGCATTTTTGATGATGGTTCCTTGTGAGCTGTAACAATCTCAGTTCCAGTTCATCCCAAAGATGCTGGAGTTGGAGTTGAGTTCAGGGCTCAAGTTCTTCCCCACCGAACTCATCCAACCATGTCTTTATGGACCTTGCTTTGTGTCATGGGGTAAGAGAAAAGGGCTTTCCCCAAACTGTGTGTCCACAAAGTTGGAAGCATGGCGTTGTCCTAAAATGTCTTGATTACTCTTCCCATTCAGATTACCCTTCCCTGGAAGTAAGGGATCTAGCCCAAACTTTGAAAAACAGATCTGTCCCAAAACTTTTGTCCATATAGTGCATCCCACCCATTGACAGGTGCTGGTGTAACAATATAATTAATGTTAACTTCACCTGTGTGTGCTTTTAATGTTGTGGCTGATCTTTATATATAAAACAGGGTCCTCAAGAAAGCGCAGAAACTCATCTTAATGGACATAGTTTAAGTTTTTTTGCTCGAACACTGTCAGGTGAAGTTATAAAGACTGGCGTGCATTATTTACAAAAAGGTATCGCTTGGAAACAACAACTGGCCTTTTTCTGATTGGACGACGGCTGTGTCGAACTCGGCGTGCTCGCTTCCTGATTGGTCCAGATGAAGTTCTGTGCAAATCGGAGAAGCAGGAAGAGGAGAGTGCCTCCCCCCTCTCATACGCACACACACTTACACACACACACACCTCTGCGAGACCATAGGGTTTTGCCATTTAAACTATTAAATCCTCCTCTTTCGACGGCTGCCTATCTTGGACCGTGAGTATGCCCTACTTGTATTTTTTGAAGGCTTTTTAAAATAAAAACTCTGCTTGTTTTGGTTTGCACGCGACCCTTTCCCAGCACCAATTTTTCTCTCTGGGCAAAACAGTTGCGGTTGAGGGCGGATTGAGCTGCATCGTGGGGCTGTGTGGAGTGTGAGAGGGCGAAACGCCACTTGCTTTAAGGTGTGTGTGTGTGAGAGAGAGAGTGTGTGTGCGTGTATGACGGGCTGTGTCTTGGTCATGGCTAAAGTGCTGTTTTTCCTGCAGAAGCCTCTCTGCACCGACCACATCGCAGCCTGTTATTTCTCTCTCTCTCTCTCTGATGTAGGCTGACGTCAAGCCAACTGTGTCAACCCGAGGTGTGGAGGAGGAGGAGGACGGCACTGTGGAGCACAGCAGCTCCTACATTGCCTCTTCTTCCTTCCCAGATCGGAGAAAACTTAGTTTTAACGTTTAAAGAGTTTGGACGAAACCGTTCGATGCTCTTAGAGATGTTGGTGTGCACTGTGTGCCCAGAGCCCCCTCCCTCGTTGTATGGCGCTTCTCAACTTCCAGAGGGTCCAGTTTTCTCAGATGAGATCCCCTTCTTTAGCGAGTGAGCCGAGCCCATGTATCCGCCACTCAGTGCAGGTGCACGGGGCTGGAATCTGAGCGGCAGCGCCTGGAGGAACAACCATAGCAGCTTCCTCACACTGCCTCAGGCCATCAACAAACATCACAGTCATGATTAATAGAAAATACCTCCACAGGGCTCTGTAAGAGAAGATGTAGAAGCATGTAAATGATCGTGTAATGTGTAGATTATTATGGACCGTCACACCAACACGGGCTTGTTGACACTGTATTTAAAAACATAGACTTTAATAAGGAGTTTGTCCACCTTTCACAACTATTACAGCTTCCAGTCTTCTTGCAAGGCTTTTCTGCGGAAATGCGTGCCCATTCATTCTGTAGAGCTTTTAACCAAGCCGGTGTATTTCTTGGTGCCCATTCCAAGCCTGGGGTAAATGGGAAGCGTTATGTCAGGAAGGGCATTAGGTGTAAAACTTTGTCAAATCAAACATTTTCCATATTGGATCGGTCGAGGCCCAGGTTAACAACGACCGCCACCATTACAGTCAGGCACTGATGTTGGACGAAAAGGCCTGGCTTGCAGTCTTTGTTCCAGCTGAGATGGGGTTGAGGTCAGGGCTCTGTGCGGGCCAGTCAAGTTCTTCCAAACCGAGCTCATCCAGCCATTCTTTATGGACATTGCTTTGTGCACTGGGGCACAGTCATGCTGGAATAGACATTTTTTCCCCAAACTGTGTCCACAAAGTTGATGTCTTGGTATACTGAAGCTTTAGGATTTCCCTTCACCTGAATTCAGTGTTTAAGAGGTGTATTCCAATACATTTTTCTATGTAGTATATGTGAACGACTGTGTAATTTATATAATTAAGAGTTTAAGTCGTCAAAGCAGTTTTATAAAGCAGTAAGAGAACAAGTGCCAGTGCAGCGCACATGGGCTGGGAGCTCATTGCAGCTTGTTCAGTAGATAATCAGAGCACAGTGTTCTGCTCTGCTGTGCTCTGGAGGTTTTCCTCCCCCAAGTTATCTGACTGACGGACGCTAAAAGAGAATTTCACCACTTCTTCAACACTGGCACATAATTTTGTCACTGAGTTGTAGACTCCAGAGTGGTTTGTTCTTCAGATAAACTTCTGGTGGTGATAAGAGCCAGGAGTCCAGTGCTAAAATGCACGGCTTATTTGCTATTCAAATGACCAGTAAATCTACATGTCTTTTGAGTTTTTATGTTTTATTGATAATGGCAGAACTGGGGTAAATCTGAAAAGTAAATGTGCTGTGTAATATTTAAAATAAACATTGTTTTAAAGAGAGAGTAGATAAATTGTGACAAAAGGAGCAAAAGGAGTAAGCGGCTGCCTTACAAACAGCTGAAAGTGCAAAGGATCTGTAAATTTAGTGATATTTGACATTTATCCTGCACTCAGTTCATGGAAAAGCATAAATGTTACTGAGTAGTCTATTAATTAAGCAAAGCAGTGCTTTCACTTGCATTAATGTTGTCAAGCCTGCAAGCATGTGTGAATGTAAAATAGTTCAAACAGAAATGAAAGTGTAAACTGGTGTAAGTGTGAGTAATTAGGAGAGTGAAGTACTTACAGGAGTCAGTCCCTTGTCATGATGGTGAAATACAAATGCTCGAGATTTCAAAATGAATGAAATAGTTGTGAACATGCACTCAGATAATTCTGTGTGAAGTGGTTGATAATGTTAAAATAAAGAAACATCCCGTTTGAGGTGGGCAGAAACCCAGAACAGCTTGTAAGCAGTGCTGGGACAAACAACAGGTATATCATAAATTTGCATTCTGCATATCTGAGACTGTTTTTATTTGCATAAGACAGGGGCGACTAAGCCAAAGGCCATTCACAACAAGTTCAGGTTTTACAGTCAAGTTTTGGAAAACGTCTTTCACATCAGAGCTGTTGGGCACTGGTTTGGTCGCTTTGCATTCCTGCAGCTCCTGCGAGTGTATTCTGTTTAACTTTCTCAGCAGATTCTTAGTAGCTACTGAAAGTGTCAGTTTATTTTTCCTTTGCATTTTCCTTCTGTGTTCTCCATATTAAACGGAGTCTTCATGTGGATCGCGAGACAACAAAACTTTAAACTTTAATCTGCCTTTGATGGCACTCCAGGACTCCAGGACTTGGGTTTCAGATAGTGGATCAGATCACAGATCATTCATGCTTGCAAAGACAAAAACAATAAATTGTACTTAAATGAATGTTAACAGTAATTACCAGTAAACTGTCAAGTGGTCCCAACCCTACTAAGACTTACTCATTTTTATGTGACATTTCTGAAATCCAGTTAATGCCTTTGCCCCCTTTAGATTTTCCTGGGAAGAATGTGATGACCCAAGCTCGGAAAAAGCGTTCCCTCAGCCAGTGCCATGGCGAGGGCCGTGACTATGTAGATGGCTGGTCCCATGGTAAGACCATGGGCAGAGCTTGGCCTGAGCGTTGTTTGAAAGAGGGCATTTCCAAGAGAGGCAAGCAAAAGAAACAAGTGCATATGGAGAGATGGATGCAAGATGGATTTACAAGCCAAGCCAGGCTAGCGAATTTTCTGAACAATGACAGGCCTAAGAAGGATGTGGCTAAGAAAGGCAGGTCAAAAGTGTCCAAGAAGCTGAGGGAAGAGAAGAACAGAAAGCTCTACCCACTGCGAGGACGAAGTAGCACGCCGGAGGATGAGGCCTTGAGTTGCCATGTCCTACTCACTCGCCTGGAGGGAGACCCTTTGGAGCAGGGAAATGAATTGCGTGATGAAGATCCGAACATAATCCGGGGCAGAAATGCACACAGAAAAAGCATCAAACCTAACAAAAAGCTAGAAAAGGCCAAGGAATCATCACGTATACCACCTAAAACTAAATCCAAACCAACTATTAATAAAATCCTAGCTCAGGAGCCTCGTAAGCGTCGGCTTGCTTCTCTCAACGCTGAAGCAGTCAACAGCCTGCTGCTGGAAAAAACAGATGCAGCACCAAGCAGCAAACTCGCTAAGAAACAGCAGCACGACGCACCACCTGTTGCTGTTGCAACAGATGATGCAAAGATTTGCTCCCTTTCAAAAAAGACTAAATCGTGCCAAAGTCACAAGAAGGCCAAGAAGAGCAAGTCAGAGGAGAAGGATGATACTGAGCTGAGTCTGTACACTCCCACTCCCAGACGCCTTGCTGGACTAAATGCTGCGGCCCTGTTGAAGCTCACGAGCTCCTCTACAGGAAGTAAGCAGCGAGTGAAGACGGACAGTAAGGACGTTCGTGTGGCAGGAAAGCAGACCGCACGGTCTAAAACCAGGGTGCGACAGCCTAAGAAGCAAGGCTTTAAACAGACTTCCCCGCAAGATGGCTGTGCAGTGTGTAAAAGAAGGGGACGTTTTGAGGCCAAACCGAAGTGGGAAAGAGCAACTAGCCATCACCACTTAACCAAACCAGGGTACCAGTCTCGCAGTATGATGGGATATCCCCTTAAAGTAGTGAAAGAGGAGCAAGTGGAGACTGATCTCAGTCCTTCTTACTTCTGCTGTCCTCCAGAGGGCTCGGTTGAATATTGTCACAGGTTGGCACTGTTCCTTGGGCAGAAGGCCTACAGTGAGACAGAGGAGCACCCTGTAACCTCGGTGAAGCACGAATGCCTGGTTACTCCATCTACACTAGCACACCCAGCTCTCACCCTCAGTGCCCATCCGTGTCTCTGTGCAGACCCCTGCTACTCTAGTTACTATGTTCACATTGCTCATCCTGGGCCTCCTTCTGCTAGCCTAAGTACACAGCCTCTACCTTGTGCACACGGCTCCCTATGTCCCCGTAGGGTGCCCGGGTCAAAGCTGCTGTCCTCCTCTGTTTCCCATGCCTCAGGAATCCCACACCCTGCCTTCTGCAATTCGGTGGGGTCACCCTGCTACAGCGAGGGCTGCAGGGTCGGCAGCTATGCATTCAGTGCTATTCAGCCAGTCACCAGCAGGGCGTGCACGTTTGCCACAGGCTGCTCCAACTGTAGTCCCCAAATCAAAACAGGTAAGAGATGGAAAAAATCAGAGCTACCTTAGACTGTTAACAGTTTGTATGTATCTATGGCGACGTTAACTATTACTCAGTTGACTATTACTTAAATGATGAATTACTAATTGTACTTAAAGACCACTTTGACATGAAATTCGACAAACAAAAGAGTGATCTCTGGCTTACACAATACTGTATTTTCATGATTCATTGTAGCCATCGTGTTAAATAACAATAATTACATTTACGTCATTTAATAGCATTGGTATAACTGTGTACCACACTCTCTGAGGAACAGGCATCAGCAGTTTTCGACTTGATTCTTTGAAGTGGAATTAATATAAAAGGCACTTAATAGTACCTTACAGTTGCAGACAGATCCTTTGAACAAATCAAAAAGCTCAGAGGAATCCCCTTTTTTAACTGTAGCCATATTTAATGCCATGAAGTGTTACTTGTCTACTAGTTACACTGATTTCTGTGTACATTGTGTCTGCAGAAGACTACTCTTCACCTCAAGGGGAACACAAGTCGTCACTGCTTGTGCCACCGGCCTTGCCCATATCTGGCTGCTCGTTGCCCAGGGTAAACCCATCCTCCGCAGTTCTACCACGCCTTCTGTCCACCCTCTCGGACAGCAGGCAGACAGAGGTCAGGCTTCAAGGGCCTAAAGAATGCCCCCAAAGCACCAAACCATCCAACGGCTCTGTTGCTAGGGGGCGCTCAAAACTATCTCAGAAACAGCCAGTGCCCAGCTCAGTAAGTGCCAAGCAGCATAAAAAGGCCGCTCGCCACCGAACGACAAACGGCTGGCGCCCTTTTGGAGAACCCACAGAGAGAGAAGTCTTTATTGCGGTGAGCCTCATTTTCCTACTGGTTAGCATGGCATGCCATATGAGAGCCGTCTCTATAGCAGTGTGTTAATTTACAGGGAGAAGAGGAGACCGCACTTCGACAGTGTTACGAAGGAGTAGAGCGAGATGGAGAAGTGATTCGGATCAGAGACACTGTACTGTTGCGCTCTGGACCGAGAAAAAAATCTTTACCATATGTGGCCAAGATATCAGCTTTGTGGGATGACCCCAAAACAGGTAAGGAGATTTTTAGTTTTCAAGTGTTTTTTTCATAAAATGTTTTAGTTAGGGGCAGCTGGCGGCCTGGTGATTAGCGAGTTCCCCCTGCAATCGGAGGGTCGTGGGTTCGATTCCTAGGACTGCCATTGGCACTGCTGAGGTACCTTTGAGCGAGGTACTCTCCTCACACACTGCTCCCTGGGTGCTGTGTTGCTGGCTTCCCTTAAGTGAATGGGTTAAATGCAGAGGACAAATTTCTGTTCACTGTTCACACTGCTGTACTGTGGTGTGTTCACGCATAGCAAATGGTTCACTTTCACTTTAGCTTAGGGAACGTCCACATACAATTATGAAATCATTTATATTTTATGTTGCTTTTCCCATATGTCTAATAAACATAAATTGTGCACTACAATCTTCACACAAATGTTATATTTAGGTTTGTTTCCTGTAATAGAAGTGATAACCTTTTTACACTTCCAAAATCAACAGAACTTCTCTTTTGAATGGGCATATTCACACTTTTGGATCTGATTACAAGCTACACATAGCTTTTTTCTTCAGTATTTTGTAGATGGAGTAAATGAGACTTGGTGCCTAAATGAGCTGTTAATGTGCCAGTTAAACTGTTGTTTTTGTAGAACTTTGGGAAGACTAGTATTTGTATTTGAGTCTTATTTTCTCTTTAAAGTCCATGAATTGAAGAACAACAGTAATTCAGTGTTTCATTTGTTAGCTGATTAGTAGGGCAGTGGGGTGTTTTACCAGACGTGTCTATAAATTGCTGCTTTTGTCTGGTTCCCACTGCTGTTATATGGTACCATTGTTCTCAGCTGTGGTTCAGTTGCTGTATCTGTGGTTCATTTATGCTTCTGCTACTGGTGCTATATTGCGTTTGAGACTGGTTGGAGACTGCTCTGCTTGATGTTTGCTCCCCTTAAATACAGTGTGACAGATTGCAGTACATAACCTAGTGAAATTTTCTTATTTGTCAGTCAGCTACTGATTGTTTAAATGGTATGCATGCATTGAATGTTGGGCCAATAATGAAAGAGTGCTGGGCCAAAGATATGGTCACCACTTACAAGAAACTGACACAAATTAGTGTGTTGGGACACTTTGGACATCACTGTTTTGGTATTTGCTGTTCAGTTTGGTGTCATGTTTACATATGTCTGTGTTTTTTTTTTCATTTTAAAAGATTGTCCTTTAATTCATTCAAAAAAGTTCCCTCCCTTGCCCTTGCTACAAGTGACCAGGATTTATGTTCTCATGAATATTTTTAAAGTGTTCTTAGTGGCTGACTCTGACCTTTTCATTTCCTTCTTTCAGGAGAGCTGATGATGAGCCTGTTCTGGTACTATCGACCTGAACACACACAGGGAGGCAGGGATCCCAGCATGCACTGTGAGGTGAGACATTCCCTCATACCAGACAGCCCTGAAGGGCAGTTCACAAATGCACCACTGTAAATTCCTGGTCTTAATCTACATCCTCTTTTTTTGTCTAAACTCTTGAAAATATGCAGCAACATTTTGAAAGAGCATGACTGTATATTGACCTCAGTTTGGTTTTTGTCTACAATGAAAACGTTTCTTTCTTGCACTTTTTCAGAATGAAATATTTGCCTCTCGCCATCAAGATGAAAACAGTGTGGCCTGTATTGAGGACAGATGCTATGTTTTGCCGTTAGCACAGTACTGTAGGTAAGAACAAATAAACAAACAAAAAAATGTCCTGTTCCTCCTCCCCTTGTCTTTAATTACCAGGCAAAAAGGGACATTTTTATAAAAGTCACACACACTTTTATAATCAGTAAAAATATCTCAACCCTGGTTGAAATGACTGCACAATTAAAAGATATAGAACTTAACCCATAGAGCTCATTTTAGTAAAAATCTGATTTCAATAAATAAAAACTGTGTAGGAGAACATGCACCATTTTTAGACTGTTTTACACCCTCACTGTTTGCTGTGATTTATCTCGGCGCATCGCTGCTCAGCCGCGCTCTGGACCCACTCCCCACATCCTGAAAGTTCTCCCGGGTTCAAAGATCTTTGTTTTTTCTGTTCTTTTGTAAGACTTAAAATTAAGGAACTTTGAGCATTCTGGTTCTTTATGGACATTTGTGTGTGACACCATTTGTGTCAAGATTTAAGATTCAAGATTTGTTGTTTTACACATACACAGTACAACGTGCAGTATAGTTAATAAAAGTATAGTTGTAATAACAAGTGTGCACACAAATTTACAAGTAAACAAGATCTGAAGTGTGCACATGTACAGGATAGACTGAACTAGTTGCTGTTGATGGATAAACACACACCACAGCCGACAGGGTTACTCACTGCTGTGTATGTGTAAAAGAAAACCATGACTGGAGTTTGGGATTGGATTTTGTTTACATACAAAATGACAGAAACAAACTTTATCTAAGGGGCTCATGACTGTTGTCAATTACTGATGAATCAGTATGTGGTCCTAGCCTTAGTAAACATGAAGCCTGTATCTCTCTGAACCCACTCTCTCTGCTGAAGGTGTGTGTTGGTGCCAGTACTCCGTGTTGGTAGTTAACAGTCCACTGTCTGTTTTAGATTTTGTGCCTTGGTAAAGCGCCGATCAGAGGGTGTGTCCGACAGCACCTCAGTGGTGCCCTGCCCCTCCGACAGTGCCATTCCCTCTCACCGACTTGTGCCCGATGATGTTGACCCCGAGCTGGTTTACCTGTGTCGCCACGTCTACGACTTTCGTTATGGCCGCATACTGAAGAACCTGCAGTAAAGGCGCAAGCCTGCTCATAGAACACACACACCTCATCGCACACACGATGGAAAGCTTCTTACTAGGAGGATCCCTGCAGAACCTACAGGCCTGGTTTATTTTTTAATTATCATAATTTATTGTTAGGAAGAGAGGTTTGTTGGGAAGATTTGCTTTAAAACAAGATCAAGCTTAGGAGGATGGTCAACAAGTGAAGGAACATCCCTCATATCAATAAAAAAAACAGTGCTGGAGGTGTTTCTGAGACATTAACTTGTCTCCACATTCCCCAGAGTGGCAGCATCCTATGTGAGTGATACAGAGGAGTGAGAAAGACAGCTTTGCATCTCCATTTGTGTTCTTTTTCTCATTTTACCTTCAGTTTGGAATAGGAGGTGAATTTTTTTTTTTTTTTTTTTTTTTTTGTATCTTTCTTCAGTGATTTGTCTTGTACACTGGACTGTGACACTGGCAAAGGGAGTTAGAGGAAGATTCTGAGCAAAATCAAAAATCTTTTTGTTCAAAGTGTGACAAATCTACACTCAACTCAACTGGAGCCTGCCAAGAACCTAGAACTCAAATTTCGTAGACGCTAGATTTGGTTATTTGGGTGGGACAAACAAGAGGAAGTGGACAAATCATGTAGACGTTATGGGGCAGATAACTTTACTTCTTTACTTCTTTTTCGGTATGGGAGTGGGGTTCTACTATCTTACCACTTCATTTAGTGGGAAAGGAAGTGAAGTCCACAGTGAAATGTTAGTGGACTTGTCCACCCTGTTCTCCGTGTCTTGCCTTATTACTTGCAGGTAGCTCCGTAGGCAGCTAGTTTGATCTGGTCCTCTAAGAACGCCACTCCTGTAATACAGTAAACCAAAGGTCAGCACAGCATTGATCACCATTCACTCTAGTTAAATCCCCACTTATCCACCTGTGCTTTCTAATGCCATAGATTGGATGAACTGATTCATTTTGTCTGTTGTTTTGTTTTGTTTGTTTTTAGGAAATGTTTTATAATATATTGAGTGCACACTCTCAAGACATTTAACAAATATATTTTGAATATTTATTTGAAAAATCCTGCCTGTGCCCATATTCCCTGGCTTCTAGTAACCCTAGTGAAATTGCACTAATCCATTTCTGTGCTTTATTGTCTTTCCTTTTTTTCCCCTTTTCATTTCTCTTGCAATGCTGCTTGTTTTTCTTATATTAGCCCATGGCTCTGATTCTATCAACACCATTCACAGCAAGGAGCAGAATAAAAACAAACAAAAGAGCAGATCTGGACACAAGTCAGCCATGCTGTTTGACCCTGCAGCAGCTTTTGTCATGCAATAGCGTGAAGTTTTCTGCACAAACTGTATGGGCTGAACTGATATGATGTTCAGTGGCTACTTTTCTTTAAGTATATTTCCTTTTTAAGGTTAAAGTCTTCCCTCTACTTTCAGTGAGTAATGGGATTATTCAGGCTGTCCATCCTTTAATTGATAATTGAATGATAACTGCTTTTATCTGAAGCATTCATACCAGGAACTGATTGATGACACTTTATAGGAGGTCAGTATTCGTACGGCTTCATTATATCTATATAAACTGACAAACATAAGCGTGTATAAAGGCTTATTCCAGTGTCAGTAGTCATTTCACCACAGACGATCTTACAAAATGTAGGTCTGTGTCAGTTATGAAAGGCTTGTCTGACTCTAAACGTTATGAACTAAATGTGAAGGATCTGCAATACATGGCTAGCTCCTTTTTCAAGTCTATGCATTTAAATCTCATTCTTTGGTGTTCTAGACGGGCAGTATATTTCAACATTAACGCTCACTGCTTCATCCTGTTATAACTGAATGTTGATCATTGAATTTGAATGAACATATAAATGTTCTGAATTGTTTTGACTGAATCAGGGCCTGTGCCACTGAGAGAATCTTTTTTTTATGACCAGTTTCAACCCCCAAGCACTGAATGAACGAATAATAATTAATCGGCTCTCTTCTGGAATATATTGCACCTTCTGTATTCGTGTAGCCCACAATCCTAACAGAGCTCCCAGCTGTCTGAAATAATGTCTGAAATCTATGTAAGATCAGGAGTGCTCTTGAATAGTTTTTTTTTTCTTTTTTAAACCACTATCCATAAACCATAGCCATGCTCATGTATTAATTATTCAGAAGTTGAAACGGTGTACAGTGGTACTAGAATTTCCTCTTAAAGGTAGTTTAGATGGCTTTTCATGATTACTCTATATATATAGTATATATATATATATATATGTGTATGTTTTGATGTATGCAGAATGCCCAGAACTTGTTTCATTCCGTTGCATCATTGGCACAGATGTTGCTGCAATTATTATACTTTGTTCAGCAGGTCTTCTCTAAAAAAAGATACTAATAATAATAGCATGGTTTAAATGAAAGGAAGTTTTTGATCCCATATTTGTAAACAAAATGTTTCTCTGTTTTTCGATTTGTCCTGGAAACATGAGATATTTTATTAAGTCTATTTCTAAAAGTAGAATATGCAATATATTTTTGGGACTATTTTTGAGGAATCTATTTAAATCAAAGTCCTTATATTGTTTTAACTAATTACAAATGGTTTTGATGTGGATCATAAATTGAAAATAATAGTAATAACCAAATAGACATGAGGTAAAACATGGACAGTGTTTCATTTTTTTTTTTTTTTTAATAATTTTATTAGGTTAGAATCCAAAGGTGTGGAGTACTTGAGAGCCATCAATGAAAAAAAAAAAAAAAAAAGAATATGTACATATATTGATTATTGAAGAAAGACCAGACCATCTTTCAAAAGAGATACAAAATGTTGCACAATATGTTTTAGTACTTATGAGACATGTAACTCTATATTTAAAGAAGTTATTTAACATTTGAGTATACAAACTATATAGATGATCTATCTATATTTCAAGTAACAAGTCATCTTAGTTGAAAAGTGTTTTGAAGTGCTGTTGCAATATTAGTGGTCAACGAGCGCCGTAATTTAAAAAAAAATGTTTTGTTTTATTTAAGCTATGAAGTCTTCAGTGAAAAAAAAACACAAATTTCAGTTGTTGTATTTATGAAGACTTGGAGTTAGCATCAAGGGGTAAAGACCAAAGCACACTCTTCTACTGGTGCCCCTTCATGTGTGTTCTGCATATGTGGGGCAGCCCCAGCAACTAGAAACCGTACAGTACTGCTGCTGTCAGGGCAGAGCGACCTCTGTCACCAGACCTTAGTCAGATTGGTACTTGAAATATCAGTTGCTGTGAATCACTTGTGTAGTAGTTTATAATGTGCATTTACATGTGGCCTTTTTCCCATTCACTGTAAGCTGTTTTGTATTTGGTTTGCAGGAAACAAGCCAAATTGCTCTTACACACGGTAGGAAAACAATGTAAACCGTATTCCGAACACATATTTGACCAAGAACAGCAGGTGAAAACAAACGTCACTCTACTACACTGGTTACTTAATCCTAGAGGGACACCGTCTGCTGTTTTGATTTGATTTTGTCTTTCATTTTCATATTTCAACAAAGAAACTTCATTTTTTTTTGTTACGACTTGTATTATATGTTACTGGTTGATTGCTACAGTGCGACTCCTATGGTTTTCGAGGCTTTTTGAACACTAGATTACCAGCATGTGCTAGAAACACCTCTCATAGGAGGCCTCCAGAGAGCGGTTAACTCGCCAGATTATGAGGGAACTTGATCCAAACTCTTTGCAAATCTCGTAGATCCGATGTTCAGACAGTTCAGTCTTTATAAGAAGACAAGAAGTGGAAATCAAGTGTTTATTGGTAGCCTTAGTGGCTTGTTACATGTTGCATGGCTGTATAATTGCTTATGGTTAAGAATTCCCTCTGGATCATGGAGTTTGACCACTTCTCTGCAATGAAACATTGTTCATGTGGTTTTGTATGATTTCCTTTAACCACAATGACCAAAATCAAGAGGTGTTTTGGTTTCTTTGGAGCCCCCAATTCTGACCAATACTAAGATTCGATTGTCTCTGCTTTCTGTGTAACTAGGTTAGTGCTTATAGCTAACATATATTTTAATAGAACGGGAGAATGAATAAAGTTATTTTTGACTGGGGACTCGGGGGGGGGGGGGGGTATGTTTTAATTAGTTAATTTGTGTTGCTTTGTCATGCACTCTTGTTTTTTTTGTTTTTTAAATGACGACAAGAATCCCTGCTGATTATTGTTGAAATGAAAGAGTATTTATAAAAACATTCTTTTGTTAAAACTGGTTTAGAGTGGGTTTTTTTTATTGCTGCTTTTCTGTTTCCCAGCATACATGAATTTACAGTGTGACCCACACAGTGAGGCGGCAGGTTCAGAGTCTTACATTTTGGGTTTTTTAGTTTGTGAAGAGGTAAACTTAATTAAATGCTATGTTCTAATAGCACCATAAAAAGACATGAAATCTTGTTAGCAGTTGAAAAATGAAAGTTTTTAGAAAGATGTACCGCATTGTTCACCCTATTTAACCAGTAGAGGTCATCAGTTAGTCATGAACTCAAAATCCTTTGACAGATCTAGAAAACCACATTTCCTTTCTTACTGGAAAGTTTCTTGTTTGTAAACATTTTTCTAACATTATATTACACAAAAATCTCAATCTATTTACGACCATTCATGTTTTTGCACAACATAGGTTTTTTTTTTTTTTTAACTTATCCATTTATTTCACAAACTGCAGATTTTTATTCTTGTTAATCGCTGGAAAGTTGTTGAGTGAACAACTTTAAATGAAAGTACATCAAATAAGTCAAGTTTCCTTTATAACATGTAAAGAATCAGTAACAGAGCATGTCTGACATTATATTAATTGGCTGTGTGGTGATGCAGATACAAATTCTAGACTGTCCTTTAACTTTAAATACATTAATTAACTTTGATTAAGTTTCATCCCATCGACAGTCACTTAATAGCTCATTAAATATCTAACAGTTGCATGATGATTATAATTAGATTAGATGGCTTCTTGTATGTCAGTAGTTATGAATAGAAAAAGACATTTTCTGGGTTATAAAGGCCCTCAGACGGTGAACAGACTGTTGTTGTATTAGTAAAGAACACAGAGTGTATTTTTAATAAATATTAAGTGAGTAATGTGCAAATATAGAACATTTCAGTGGGTGCCAAAACGTTTGTGGTAGTGGTAGTGTATATGTGTATATCCACCTATGCACCTTACAGCAATTTTGCTCTGTCCGTTCACATCAAAATCATTACAGTCTGCACTTCTTTTTGAATGAAGCACAGTTAAGGGTTGCTGATCTGGCAAAAATGTAAAATGATCACAATTCATACTGCCCCAATATATTTTTTTTCCTGAAATAAGTTGAGCCAGTAGTGCAGATGCACAGTTCTAATGATGCTCTTTGTAAGCTCTTTCTAATAAAAGATGCATTCACAATATGATTACAATATAAATAGTCATATTGACCAGCCCTAGATGTGATCTAAGACAGAGTTCATTTACATACAGCAGTCTTAAAGGCACAGTAACAAAAACATCCAGTTCTATTTCTATTTTTTGCATTGGACTGCGTGTAGAGATAAAGACAGGCTGCAAATGGTTAGGCAAAAATAATGTATGGCAGTTTTAAGGTGCATAAAACCACAGAAGTATCCTTCAAAAATAAACTATAGGAAAAAATTAGGGCAAGGTATTTGTCAGAAATTCTACAAATGACTTCAGGGATGTCCAGCCGGCTGGTGTGGCATTTATTTCAATAAAGCTGGAGCACACTTGATCAGTATGACCAGTTGGTCGAGGTGGAATCAGGGGTGCTCCTTCCTAATGGGTGTAATAAGATAAGATATATATCAATGCTGGGCAATGATGAACATTTTTAATTGCAATTAGTCACGTGATTTTCTGCTATTAATCTCGATTAATCACATTGTTATGCGCAAAATTCAATAGTGAATTCAAAAGTAGTGTATTGCACACTTTAATTTTAAAATTATCGCTATATGAACAAAAGTGCAATAACATTTGTATGAACACCGTGAATATATATACAAGTACACACTGGAATGTCCTCAGTTGCATGGTAGCAGCAGACACTGACAAAAACACCAAATCAAGCACCAGAAAAAGTGCAGTTATTTATAGGTATTTATACTAAATATGGAAATGAGAACACTTGGCTAGGGGAGGAGAGAAGGCAAAGGTGAGCAGGATAACAAGGGGGCGGGGCTAAGACCAAAGCATCAACAAACTCACATGGACAAAGGTAAACAAAAGCGCATGGAGAACATAAACAACAATACAGACAAGAACACGGGAAAAGGACACAAAGAAAATACAAAACCCAAAAAACAAGAGAAAACTTTACAATTTGAACAAAAGCCTACAGCCATACCAGACAGGATGGGAGACACATGCATGGACACTGTAACACTCAGGCTTTAAAATATTTTTTTCCTGGATCCTTACTGTTGTGGGTGTTTTCTTTTTGCCCAGTTGTGGATTCTGGGTCTTTGTGTGTTTACACCAGGGGTGCCCAAACCTGTCCAGAAAGGGCCACTGTGGGTGCAGGTTTTAGTTCCAACCAAGCAGGAGGCACACCTGATTCCACCTCTGTGATCAGTTGGTCTTGTTTTCAGGTACTCAGGTGTGGTTCTTCTTGGTTGGAACAAAAACCTGCACCCAAAGCGGTCCTTTCTGGACAGGTTTGGGCACCCCTGGTTTACACAGTCTGATTGCTTGTGGGTTTGCTAATGCACTTTAGTTAGTGTGGGATGTTTTCCTTCGCTGTGTTATACTGTCATGGATCTCTGTGTGTTCCTTTTGCTCAGGCTGAAAGCTGCACTGGATATTCATGCCGCTCTTTGTCCTTGTCCGTATCTCCTGCCCCTGTATGGATTCAGCTTTGGACTTTCTGATCCTCTTTAAAGTTATTAGCTGTGTAAAGCTGTGACCAGACAGCAGTGTTGACCTCCTCACAGTGGGAGGCGCTCACCAGGGAACTGTGTCAAGACATACCAACAGAATAGCATTACTTTAGACAAGTATTTATCAGGGAAGCAGGGGAGGGCACCAAAAGTCACTATACTTTCAGTGTCTTCCTGTCATTTTAAATACACACTGAAATGAAAACAACTTGATATCAAAACCTCGTTTTGAATGATGATTACATCGCTGACCCGAACATTACTGAACTAATATTATAGTGTCTCACAGCACACAGGGATTTGTCTGGGTCTGAACATAGATAGGGAAGCCTTTTTAGTTTTTAGTTTGTACACTGGAAAAAAATGATGCATTGACTTTACTTGATGCAAATGTGAACATCATTTAAACATCTTGAATCTTGCATCATTTCTTCAAGAATAAAATCTCACATCACACATCATATTGCCCAAAGTAAGTTAAGACAAAAGACTGTGTTGATGTCATATGTTTCCCTGCGACAATAGTGAAAGTGGACCATTTGTCATGCGTGAACACACACCACAGCACACAGTGTGAACTTTGGTATCCTGCTCAAAGGTACCTCAGTGGTCCCACTGGCACTCCTGGGATTTGAACCCTCGACATTCCAATTGCAGGGGCAACTCCCTAACCATCACCCTGAGATCCAGTATTTTTCCAGTAATCCAGTAAATTCAAAGTATATATTTTTTCAGTGTACAGACAAGCAAATGTTTGAACATCCTTGGTCAAATTACAAGTGAAAATTTATATATATATA
>JBBIGA010000153.1:6935738-6951797 GCA_037576975.1 Alestes dentex | reverse complement strand
ATTATGTTGAATTAAAAGCCCCAAAATGCAACGGGTCCACCAGACCCAGCAGGACCCCCTGTGTAACCAAAAAACGACCCTAGCAGGGTTAAGAAAATCCTAGAAGGGTTAAGAAAAACATAATTGACTAATTTTGTAACATAAATATTAATGTAAATTTAGCTACATTTCCATATAAAAAATAACTATACATTTTTTGGTACTGACTAGAGAACACAAAGAAAACACGTCTTGGGATGGTGAAACGCCGCTGTATTCAGAGGCGGGAGGTTTGAAAGTAGCCGATCCGATAACGTTGTTTATGCTGATTGGTTGCTGCCCTTTGACGCATCCTTCACAGCTGCAGTCCAGTATTTCCCCCATGGAGCGTCTCAAGTGTTTCTCTGAGTGTTCTCGTGTTTTTCGTTTTATTATTCTTAAAATCCTGTATTTTTATTATTGTAAATTAAATGAATTTATTACTGTATTTACCCTGCTTATACCAAAGAAATCGACAGCGCATATCAAAGAAAACGCATGTGTGTCATGTCGGGCGTGCAAGGTAGACACAACTGCTGGAGACAGCTTAAGATACTCAGTGCTCTCACCTGGGTTGCCTAGGCACCGGACGACCACACACACAACAACACATGACGCCATAAGGACAGGACAGAACCTGAAGTCACCTAATACTTGGGCGACGGAGCCTGCTGGGGGTGTATCCAGATGGACTGGACATGACAGCGTGCATGAATTACAGTACAGTCTATACAGGGGTAACATCGGTATTTACATTCTAGTACTGCAGGAGTTCTGTGTAAACTGTACAGCACCATTACGGGTTTAGCTTTACATTTTCTTTAAGGCTAATGTATTAAGCTGCGTTTAAAATGAAATTAATTGTTTTGGGAGCACATTTGGGGGCATATTTAGGGTTTACACTATAAAAATAGACATTTTTAGGCATTTTCATGGTTTTTCACTATATACAGGTGCTCTTGGAACATAACCCCCGCGAAAAGCAGTATACTTTACTGTATATAAATATAGATGTACACAACACTGATTTTTAATAACATTGAATTGTCATTAAAATGTCACCTGCCAAGTGGCAGGATGTATTAGACAGCAAATGAAAGTCAGTTTGTGTCATGTCTGAGGTTGGTGTGTTGAAAGCAGGAAAAACTGTGAATATAAAAAAGTAGTATACTTGAAGTTCATTTTATTAAGTATACTTGAGAATAAGTATAGCAAGTATAGGGACCATGTACTTGTAGTGTGATAGAAAGTATACTTATTTAATACTTCTTTGGACTAAATTGGAACATTTTTAGATTTTTTAAAAAAGTATACTTTAAGTATACTTCATAAGGTCATTTTAATTTTACAAAGGTACACTTTACAGACTTTCTTTATATTTATCAGTATAAGTCAAGCATACTTCACTATACTATTCTTAAGTATATAAAATATAGTATATAAAAAGTAAACTTCAAGTACACTGCCTCAGTTTTAGTATAAAATAAGTATACTTGTACTACACTTGAATATACTTTTTGCTAAGGGTTGTGGGGTGTTCCTGGTATGCAGAGATTAGTATCTAGTAAAAGTGGTCCCAAGTGAGAACCCAAGGCTCATTGGTGTGCATGGGGACCAAAGGCTAGCCCGTCTGGTCACAGAAGAGCTACTGTGGCACAAGTTAATGCTGGCTATGATAGGAAGGTGTCAGAACACAATGTATCACAGCTTGCTGCGTATGGGGCTGGATAGGTGCATATCAGTGCTTTTACTGACCAGTGGCCACAACCAAAAGCACCTACAATGGGCACAGGAGAACTGGACCTTGGATTTATACAGGAAGGTGGCCTGGCCTGATGCATCACATTTTCTTTTACATCACGTGAACGGTCAGGCACATGTGTCTTTCTTAACTGGGGAAGAGATAGCGTCAGGATGCACTATGGGGAGAGGACTAGCCAGCATATGGAGTTTGAGGATCTAGGCAATATTCTGCTGGGAAATCTTGGGCCTTGGCATTCATGTGGATGGGTCAGCTGGTGGCCTGTGGTTTGGTATCTGCCCCTGTCTTCGAAAGGTCATGGGTTTGAATACCAGGACTGCAAATGGCACCACCGAGGTACCCATGAGCAAGGTACCGTTCCCACACACTGCTCCCCGGGTGTTGCATCATCGACTGCCCACTGCTTCGCTTGGGTGAATGGATTAATGCAGAGAAGAAGTTCACACTGTTCACACAATGTTCATAAGCGACAAATGGCCACTTTACTTTGACACGAACCACCTACCTAAACACTGTTGCAGACCAAGAACTCGCTTTCATAGCAACAGTATTTTCTAATGGCCTGTTTCAGCAGGATTATGTGCTCTGCCACACTACAAAAACTGTTTGTGGATAATGACAGAAGGGTCCAAGGTGTTGATTTGGCCTACAAATTCCCAGGACCATCCCTCACAGCTTACAGGGCTTAAAAGGATCTGCTGCTAGCACACATTCGGAGATCTTGTGGAGTGGAGGGAGACCTACATAACACTGGGCAAATGGTTTGATTGTTATGGCTGAATGGGGGATATTTATGAAATGTGCCGTGAATTTGCTCAGGCTGCATTTTCTTATCCCCAACTGGAATTTTAAATGTATCAAACAGAAACCATGCATTGAAAATGTGCAGAAGTTTACTTATTTACACAAAAAAAAAAAATCAGCAAAAAATCTGGCCAAAGGCTCCTACACTTTTGCCTACAGTCGTATATAGGGATGTGTATCTGTTTTATGAAACAATCTGCAGTGTGCAAGATAAACAGAACAAGAGCTTAATGGGGGTACCATTACTTCATCACTCTCTCATCTCTCCTGCCCCCATGCTATCAGCCCAGGAGCAATTAACTTCCAGGGCTTACTGAGATTTTAATGAATTCTCTTAAGCAGGTTTGCTACCTAATCATGCCTTGGTTTGCGTAAGCAGAATGTTCATTACAGGGTCTTGTTGAGCAATTTAGGATATTGAAATGGTTTAGAGCGGCGGCAGAAATTACCAGGGGCAAGCTCATGTTGTTAGTTAATCACTGCAATTACAGTCCCAAACAGGTACATTTTAAATGCTAATATATAAAACATTTCCAAACATAACATTCTGTGTTAAAATAATGTCTGGTACCAAATGGCCTTTGTACATTGAATTTCAATCTGTATGAACTCAAGATTTTTCATTTGTTACATACAGTTACTAAAGTACAAAATATAGTGAAATGTATCCCCGAGTCAACCCAAAAGATATTGCAATAAGTTTATCAAATAATCTTACTAAAAAAAGAGATATTTGAAGAGGCTAAAACAAGGCAGTGCAATTATACAGAAAGAAGCATATTCCAAATAAACAAACAATAGAATTATTAACAAGATCTGCACAGTGTTAAAAAATGTTATAAAATATATATGGACTGTAATGTGCAGTGTGCTAGTTATTTTCTGGTTCTGTCCTAATAGGAGCCTCTCTGTTTTGGCCATAATGTTTGCCTGATTTCAGCAGGTCAGACAGACTGTTACTGGGTTGAACTATTCTCTGATGATCATAGTTGCTCTAGTCCTTCATCTCCTGGTAAAAATGTCCTGCAGAGATGGTAGAGCTGATCTGGTGCAGCGTTTCACTGTCCTGTACAGAGCTGTTCCCAAACCAGGAGGTTTTCTACACCAGTAAAAAAGTCATTAGGAGTTACAATAGGTTCAGAATTACACTGATGACATTTTGCCACATGTGAACACACTGAAATTCCTCTCTGAATTTAACCCATTCACCCAAGTGAAGCAGCAGGCAGCCAGCGAGGTACCTAAGTGGTGCCACTGGCAGTCCTGGGACTCAACCCCACAACCTCCTGATTGCAGGGGCAACGTCCTAAACACCAGGCCACTTCGACAAAGTATGTTTCTTTGTTTGTTCATGGCCAACCTTTTCCAGTGCTTAGACTAAACCTCTTTTGATAAGCAAATTTTTCAGCTGAACCTTCAGTGTACCTCCTGCACATGGATGAACACCCCTGTACGCTTGGCTGAGCATTTGAGATGGCTTACCAGAGCCAGTAATCTGGGAGCAATGACATCACCAATCTCAAGTGTGTGTATGTGTGTGTGTCTCTGAGGACTAAGAAGGTCACACAGGAGAACGAGAGTGTTCACTTGTGTGTCCTGCTTCATTGTCCCTTGCACTTATATTCACACTCACACACACGCCAAGGAGACATCCTCTCACATGGAGGAAGGCATGTCCGTGGCAGACACACACATGGAGGAGCTGGTGGAACACTCGGGATCCATGGCTGCTGAGGCTGGAGGAGTGCTACTGAGAGAGCCGTACCATGCTGACCTCTTACTAGCACCTGAAGCAGACTTCATAGTGGGTCAGTGCGTGAGTCTTTCATCCTTTCTGCGATTAAATGCAGTTTTAAGTGTGTGAAAAGACATTTTTAAAATGGCATTGAAAAAAACTTCCATTATATTGAGTGGATCTTATAACAAAGATCCACTATTACCTAAACCAGTGGTCCTCAGGGGCCCCCAGACAGCAACTGCATCTACACATCTACACATTATGATACACATAAAACTGAACCAGGATTAAAGAGATGAACTGACATTGGACTACGAACCCAGGGATTGGACATTGACATGGAATCCCAGGCTTAGTAATTATTTGCTTATTTATGTATTTGATGTGTTTTTCTTCTGGGAGCCACAAAATAGTTTAGAAAAGATAAACTCAAAACATTTAAATAATACATAAATAAATGCAAAATAAAATCTGAAGAACAAAGGAAAGAGGGAAAATCAATTTCGTATAACTTATAACTGTACTCTGTTAGAAACTGTTTCTAACAAGCCTGGTTAGAAATGATTTCAAATACTGGTGAAGTTTACTTATTATGAGCATATGAGTTCGGTAACACGGGAAAAATTGCTTGTTTAATAACATTTCCTCTGCTGTTGTCCCGTCACCTTTTGTTGGTCTACAAGTGTTACATAAGTGAAGTGAACACACAGAACTGTTTGTATTTCTGCTCCAGCAGGATGCAGTCTCGCTAATTCCCCTTTACCACCCTGGGATTAGGAGCTATTTTAATCCCAATCTCCATATGGGTCCTCCTAAGGTAGAATGGGCCTGCTGCTGGATTTACTGTTAGAGGTGAAGGAAGCAGCTCAAATAGTAATCTCTGAAACTACATTTGTTAAGTTAGTAGGGCGAGTACTGGTGTTCATGCTCTATGACGCTATGTATTGCCAGATTGTGTGTTTCCGTATTTAATACAAAATCAAAACATTTTACTTGTATGTTGTCATGAAACTACATGGTAGTGGCTGAGGGTGGTGAGAGGTTGATATTAAGAGGTTCATATTAATATTATAATATTTTTCCATGGCATATAGTGATGCAGACAAAAACAGTCAACAATTTAGAGACCGGGAAAAACATTTTTGAATAAAACAAACAATAATGTTTTTTTATAAAAGACATGTGATGAATCTTGTTCAATATGACTAGGGACATAAGCTAACCAGGTAAACAAAATACATGATTTCAGCTTCACGTTAACTTCAGCAGTGGTCCATGTTAACAGTCCTCTAGGACAGAGGTGCCCAACCCCTGGGCCACGGACTGCTATCGGTCCGTGAGTCATTTGATACCGTGCCACAAAGAAAGATAGAATAAAAAATATTTTATTGATTATCAGAGTCTGAAAGATTGTCTCGGTCACGTGACACAGCACATCAAAAAAATGTAGCCCACCAGTGAGTAAAAAACAAATGCACCTTGTTTTTAGTTGTATTTATACCTGTCCGTGAAAATTTTGTTTTACATGAAACTGGTCCGCGGCGCAAAAAAAGTTGATGACCGCTGCTCTAAAAACACAGTTTGAATGTGTTTAGGTCATTTTAGTTCCTCCAGTATTATGAGACATTCTTCATAAGTATCACGCATTCACTACTATTTTCAAGGATCTGTTTCATAACTCTTGTCTAGTCACTGAATGTTTACCACTATTTGCCAGAGCATTTTCCACTGTATACACATTTCATACTGAGCAGACCATTAGAAATAGGATAAAAGTCATTTTACAAATAATACAATCTCAGTAGATTAAAAGTATAAGGTTTTGCAGACCAAAAACAGACATAATTCATTTTTACATATCTCCAAGCCTTCTATATTGTTTAGAATTAAACAGGCTGTTTTCGTTACTGTGCATGTAAGTCTGACATATCTAGGAACTGACATATCTGTTCCATTAGAAATGTGATTTTCTTCTGTGTGTGATAGATGACCATGCCTCGGCACACAGTAGTATGGAGGTGGCTGACCGACTGACGTACCTGGAGCAGCGCATCCAGATGCAGGAGGATGAGATCCAGCTGCTGAAGATGGCTCTGGCAGATGTGCTCAAGAGACTCAACATCTCTGAGGAGCAAACTGCTGCACTCACCAAGAGAGGCTCTGTTAAAGGTACCACCAGACTTAACAAACTGATCAAATGTTGAGACATGGAGCTTAGTTGACATACTTCAAAAATAAGAACTGTTTACCATCTCCTATAGTTACAAGTTTGGAGATGAAAGGTTTTGGTGACCATGCATTGAAGGCCATGTTATTCAGATTATTTGAGATTTTATGATCAGCCTCTGATAAAGTAATGCACTCTTTCTCTCCAGTAGCAAGGCCTGTCTCACTGGCCTTACCATCCAAACCAGCCGTCAATGCATCCTCACTGAAGAAGAGCTCCAGCTCCACACTGCCCTCTGGAACGTCCTCTAGAAACTACAGTCCCTCACCGGGCAGCAAAAGGTGCACTGTATTGGCAATAAAGTTTGAACGTTCTGTCTTATTGTGTACTGCCAGTAACAGATGATGCTAACTTTTTTCACTGAGCCGTTTCTTTGTCCTTGTCAGAAGTCCAGCAAGCAGTGTGAAAGACAGTCCAAGTGGTTTTCCAAGTAGACGCACTCCAGTCCCCGCTACCACAACTGCCTCCAAGAAACAGCAGGACAGGTCAGGCTGCCCTAATATTACTACACACACAAAATTACTACACACAAAAAAAACCCACTCAAAACACACTTATCATAAAGCAGATGGTGAAGCCTTCCCATTGACTTCTAGTATAAGCATGTTTTGAGGTTAAAAGATATCTGCTCTTTTCTAAGTGATTGTCCACAAAATATTCAAATATAATCTAGTGAAGCACGTGAAGCTTAGAATGGCAAAGAGATATTTCTTGAATTTTGTACTGAAACACAATAGTTCTGAACATTGTATATTGGCAAAATTTGTTCACCAGCAGCAAACCAAAAGAGACCAGTGCCAGTGTTATAGGTAAGAAAATCTTACAAGGCATGTTCCCATATTTGTTTCCACCTCAATAGCTGTATCATTGTGTATTGCAGTTTCCTTTACTGACCTTGTAGAAATTACTTATAGTTTACTTTTGCTTTGCTAATCTGCAGCACTTTGTTCTCATTGCATTTAGCATAGTGAATATAGTACAAAGCACTGTCAGAGTGTTTTCTGGAGAGTTTTATTTTGACATTATACTATGTTTTATAGTGTTCTTGTCTTTGTGTCTCTGTGTGTCTGTGCAGTCGTGGCATAAGCAGTTTCTGATTCATTCTTCTTTTCTGTCCTTTAGGAACAAGACGTGTGACACACTGCAAAGGTAGGCGTCATGCCGCCTTTCATTAGTTTAATACAGTTTAATACACTGTATGTCTAAAGGTATCCAGACACAAAGACGAGTTGTAAATGGCATGGGGTGCCCTTGAGCATCCTAACATGAGTCTATGTTAATCAGGCTCAATGTGTAGTGCCACCTAGAGGTGTATAAAGTGTGATTCAGAGCTACTTATTCATTAGTCCATGACCTCAGTAATGTTATTGTGGCTGAATACAGTCAAATCCTAATAGCAATGTTCCGTCATCTAGTATAAAGCCTTCCCAGAATGTTGGTTGAGCAGGTGTCTTCAAGCATTTGGACATACACTGTATTTTCAGAAATAAAATATTATGCAATATACACAAACCTGTTGAAAATTTGGAGAACATTCTTCCCAGTCTTTCATGTTTCTATGTTTTGTATTCATCTCTATTAACACTATCTTCTTAACCTACTTCTTCATCCATGCTCCTCACTCCTACTCCTCCTGGCCTGCGCCCCACCATCACGCGCCCCTTCACTTAGTGACTATGCAGATTTTTCTGAGCCCCCTACCAAAAAGGACTGGGTCCACTAAGACTGCAGTGGCCACAGCTATGCTGCCCAGCGTGTATCCGCCTGCCAGTGGACCACCTCCGATTAAAGCAGCCTCCGAGAAGACTAAAGCAGGAGCTCGAAAAAGCCCTGCCATTGCGCTCCCTCTCCAGCAGAAGAGCCCGTGTGAAAGCCCTTTCTCTCCCATTAGCACTCCCACCTACAAGAGCCCCATCAAATCACCCAGCCAGTACTTCCAGATTTGTTACTGAGGTCCAGCAGTACACACACTAGTGCTGTGGTCTCCAACCAGCCTCCTGGAGATCTACCTTCCAGCGGCTTCCACCTCCAACTCAAATCTTAGAATTAGAATCACAAAACATTACTGATCCTGGAGGAAACTGCTAATATTATGACTCCACAGACACACAGAGATGAGAACAGTATAAAAAACAATGTCTAAATAAATCCAATAAAAACTAAATATGAAATGCACTATGCTACATTCACAAATGCTGGTTATAAACACAATAGATAGGTAACTTACAGTTAAGAGAATTACTAGTAACACAAATGGTGGTTCGGAGTATGTTATTGTCCGTAATAGAGATAAGTAGGATGTAGGTGATAGTGACATAAGGCGTGATATTTCACATGGTAAGACTATTGCACATAATAATAATAAGATATTTCACATACTCAAGGACACCCAAGGCAATAATTAGATGGATCAGTGGGGTCAAGTAGGGTTGGAGCTAAAGTTTGCAGGAGCTCCAGCAGTTGGTGACCACTGCACTATGGGATGCAAGTCAGTTCACTATAGGTACCATAGGATGCAAAATAGGTGTTTGCTGATTGTTTGTGAGTGATATTGTTTGCGAATGAAATTGGACAATTGTTGTTATTCAGGTTTTTGTTGGATGATCATTAGAGTTTGAAGTCTCTGAAGTATTTTAAGTTATACAGTGGTAGGTTTTTAGATTATATAAATTTCCTTTTTTACAAACATGTGCATGTTTACTTCTCTTTCTCTAATTTGACACACATCATCACTTTTTTTTGGGGGGGGGGGGCGCGATTTAACTTAATGCCACCTCTCCACTTTTTGACATGTCTCTGAAGAAATCGTTTTCCATAAATTGCTTTTTATGGCTCTGTTTGCTTTATAAATTATACATATGTTGTTTTTTCTTATATCATTAAAAACAAACACTCTTGTGCTAATGCATTCTGCACATCAAGCAATACATAAAATCTACTCAGTTGCTGCAGATTTGACTGGAACAGTCTGAGCAACTAGGTTATCAACAACTTGTTTATGAAATACAATTACCTTTTAAGTTCCTCTTTTACTATCTAATTCATCACTTTGCTATGCCTAGCACTTAGCAAATGTATCACCCTCTCTGCATCATTTATACAGAATACCTGTGATATGGTGGGATAAATGTGGCCCAGATTATATTATGGGTCTATGGCAGCGGCCCCCAAACTTTTTTGCGCCACGGACCAGTTTCATGTCAAACAATATTTTCACGGACTAGTATAGATACAACTAAAAACAAAGTGCGTTTGTTTTGCACTCATTTTTGCTAGCTTGTAGGCAAAATTTTATGCACTGTATCACGTGACCGAGACGAGCGTTTTTTAAAAAAAGTAAAAGATCTTTCAGACTCTGATAATCCATAAAATATTTTTTATTCCATCTTTCTGTGCGGCCCGGTACCAAATGACTCACGGACCGACCCCTCTGGTCTATGGTACACTTTACTGCCATCTGCTGGTCTCTATGTGTTCTTAAATTGACCGTTTGCTATTGTGGACACAGGTATGCTCATTAATGTAGACCTGCAAAAGGTTAATTTAGCCGGGTGAGAGAAGCATGTGAGAGTTATGAACCATTATAAACATTATAAACAGGAGCCAGAATAGAAAATGAAACAATTATCAAAATGCTGAATGTAAACATACTTAGCGACAATTATACCCATTACCACAGGTGTACAAAATCAAGCACCTAGCCTTGCACTCTCCATTTACAAATGTGAAACAAAATGGGTCGTTCTGAAGAGCTCACTGACCTTTGCCATAAGACGGTTCATGAGATTTCAACCCTGCTGTATACTCTACAGTCAACTGTAGGTGGTATTGTTGGCAACTGGAAGCATTTAGGAACAACAGCAACTCAGCCACGAAGTGGAAGACCATGTAAAGTCACAGAGAGTGACTCTCCACATCTAAAATTGATTAACTTGCCTGTTTTGAATTAACACAAAGGTTTTTGGGATATATACTTAGTATACACATTTTGCCGGATAAGGGAATTATCAAAATGTTTATGTTTTCAAATATTCTATTCCCAGTTAAATAGTGTTCCGCTTGAGTACTGTAGTGCTTATAGCCACTAAAATCTACTCTATAAAATAGCCCCCATGGTAGTTACAGATAAATCATAATGCATAGTACTTCATAAATACAGTGGTGTAATCAATAGATGGTGTGGGTGGGGGATTCAATTAAAATCATTACTGAGCTCCTCACATAGATGCCGAGACAGCAGAACACCCACGACTCATAGAAACATTTCTAAAAAACACCCCTCGCCTGTCAGTCAACACAACACCCACGTCTTACTTAGGTCAAGATTTAGGTTAATGTTTTATCATACTGAATAGAGTGACCTCCACCTTTTTTATTAATTGAAAGGTATTGCCCCAATGCATTGGGGCCCATAATATCCTAGTCTAACACTGACAGAAAAATAAGTCTTATTAAGATTAACTGAATATATTTTAAGATTATTAATCTTATGACTAACTGAATAAGTGGCAGCCCTTAAGGGTATTTTAGAAGAAAGCTGATGAATAAATGAATATGGATCATAGTCATAAGTCTGACTTGCAAGAATAACAGACTGAAACAACCATACAAACATAAAATAAGGAATCTATTAACCCACTGTCAACAAAATATTCTTGACATGAATATATTAGATCATAATATTTAATGTAGAAACCAGATGGCAGCTTGCACAGTCACTTTCTGACCAGTGTTCACAGCCAAGCTTAAGCTTAATCACACAGAGGTGCACTGACGCAAACACATCCTGAAGTAATGTTTTCGTAAGATGACACTACCTAACGCTGCTGTAAATGACTGATTAGTAACACACAGCTAGACTCTATTCTCTGGCCGCGCTTCTGACGTAGGCAAATGACGTAGCTTAATTTGCAAACTGATCCTGATTGGTCAGTTTACAGTCTGTGGGTTCTCAGCCTCCTCTTGTAAAGCTTTGATCAGTGGTAGCACTTTATACACATATTTAAGAATTTTTCGAATTGCAAAATATATATAATATAATTTTATATAATTGTAGATATAATTTATATGAATATATAAGTTTTACAAAGAAAATGCTTAAATAAGTGTAATATATATATATATGTATATGTCATCTTTAATATATATGTATAATATATATATGTCATCTTTAATATATATGTATAAACAATGTGTTCATGTTATTACTTGATATGCTCGTATCTATATATATATATATATATATATAAACATATATGTATATATGAACATATATAGATATGTATCAATGTATTTTATATATATATATTATATAGTCTTAAATGCAAAAAAAAAATATATATATATATATATATACATGTGTGTGTGTGTGTGTGTGTGTGTGTGTGTGTGTGTGTGTACAGTATATGGAAACAGCCTCCCATCTTCTCATGCCAACCTGCCGTTTGAAGAATTCAACTCATTCAGCAGCCTCGTGTTTATGTTCGCAAGCCATGCACTGTGGGCTACTTGCTGTGACTGCCCATCTGTGTGCCTACATGAGTCACAGACTCACTGATCTCAGATCAGACCTCAGTTATCCTGCTCAGTGCTCTGGAAGAGACGCTGAGCTGATCCTAGATCAGTATTCTTACTTGATACCGATCGTTTTGATGAATTAATGAATGCTTTACTAATTAAACACGCTTGTTATGAGAACTGCAAGGTCAAATAGGATCGACGGATCGTGGAGTATGGCTGCTGGGGGCGCCACTGGACCTCCCCCTCTCCCTCTCTCTCTCTCTCTCTCTCTCTCTCTCTCTCCCACCCAGTGGAAACATGGCCCCTCAGCAGCAGCAGCCCCCAGTCTCCGTGCCGAGGCGCCTCAGATGCCCACAGTGGACTCGGTCTGTGTGACATGGAAGTGAGGAGAGAGGACAGTGTGAGCATTTTTTACTTCCACACCAGAACGGACGAATCGTTCTGTCGCGTTGTCCCCCCACCACCCCTCCATCCATCCATCCACCACCCCCTGAACCCCCTCCAGCATCCGCACATCCCAGGCAGCGTGTGTCCCACCGCAGCAGCATCGGGCTGCTGAGAGAGAGCTGAGGGAGAGAGGAGAGAGGAGAAGAGGAAGACGCTGAGGTGGAGGAAAGGAGACAGATAAAAAGGGTGCAGGAAAAGGACCGCAGAGGCGTTTGGCGCAGTCCTGCAGGAGGACAGCGGAGAGATGAGGTAAGAACCGCTCCTGGAACCTCGTGCACCACGCGCGGCTGGAGGGATGCGTCTTAATAGGATTATCTCTCCGCATCTGTCTCATAGCTTGCCCTTTATTATTATTATTACTTTTAATATTATCATCATCATCATTTTTGACATCTAGTAAAATCACCAATGCCCCTGTAAACCCGGGTCCGTCTTTTTTGCATGGGTTTGACTCTGCGATGGGCCTGATCTGGAGTACGGAGATATGCTTTCGCACCGGCTGAGATGATTATATGACCAACGATGGACCTTTAATGTGCACAAGAGTGGCAAAGGGAGCAGGGAGGGCGTGGTCAGCGTAGAACGGCGCTGTTGTCATAGAAACGAAACGGCACGTGCGTAACATGGTGATTAGAACGTTCATTGATGGGACAACGGGTTAAATCATGAATCATTTAACCGCGATACTGGACTTTGCGATTTCTTATATCGCATGTGGACAAAATTATTGGAACGCTTGACCATTACACCAACAGGGACTTTAACGATATTGCATTAAAATGCATAGACTTTAATGTGGAGTTGGTGCCCATTTTGCAGCTATAACAGCTTACACTCTTCTTGGAAGGCTTTTGGAGTGTTTCTGTGGGGATTTGTGCCCATTCATTCTGTAGACCATGGTCACCCACATGGTGCCCGCGGGCACCAGGATGCCCCCAAGGACCACCTGAGTAGCCCGTGGACCTGTTCTAAAAATAGCACAACTCACTAGTGAACAGCGTCTTATATTTAATTTTATCCTGTTGCTATTCTTCTTTAATCACATTTGCATTTATATAGATTTGAAAATGACAATTTCTAAAAAAGCATTTAAAACATGTTCATTATACATTAAGTTTAGATAAGTTTGTGCACTGGAGCACAGTCATGCTGGAATAGAAAAGGACCTTCCTCAAACTGGGGCCATGGTGTTGTCCAAAACGTCTTGGTATGCTGAAGCCTTAGGATTGCCCTTCACTGGAAGTAAGAGGCCAAGCTCAAACCCTGAATTAAGAGGTGTGTCCCAATACTTTTGTCCATATAGATCCATATTTGTCCATATAGAGAAAAAGAAAAAGAACCCATGATGCCATATAAAAAAATACTAGTCAAGTTCATTTAAATAGCCCATTGTCATACACAAAGCATTCAATGTGCTTTACAGGAACTAAATGACAATATTAAGCATAAATTAGTAGGAAGTAAAAAAATAAAAGAACGCATAGAAAATCAATAAGACAAGATTAAAAGTATGATGGAAGTGCAGATATTTACAGGAATCAAAATCCATTAATACAATTGTTTATATACAAAAAATCACACACTGTACTTCACTAAACACAGCTGAACAGGACTATGGTCTGTTTGCCATGAAACATGTAATTGTTCAGGTTTCTTTAAGAAAGCATTGACAAACTACATCTTTCATTACAAAAGGAGCATAGTTAGTCCTGTTTAACTGGATTTACTGCAGCACAGTTTGTGAAATGTTGAATAAATATATTTGTATTCATAGTACTCATTTGCATTTGTAAAAGTAGCACTGCTGGTGCTTTTTGTTCTTTGATAATATGTTTGTTCCTTGCAGTTTCAGTTTCAAGCATATCATATCAAGAAAATGACTTGCAATGTTGCTGATATATTTTTGCTGTATCATCCACCTCTTTATCACAATATGGGTTTTTTTCTGTCATACTGGAATCACAGAAGGCTGCAGTATGCTAAAAAGTCCTTAAAATGTTCACAGTGTTGTCTTTCTGTGTGCAGCAAGCATCTCGACTAGAGTCTGTGGCTGTTATAATGAATAAAAAAAATTAATATGACCTCCCAAAAAAATTATTATATACACTCTTCAGGTTATTATTCTCACAGTGTGTTTTAATGTGTTGTAAGGAACATCTAAATTACAATATGCACCAATCTAATGATAATACTAGTATTCTGTGCTGTTCTACTTAAAGATCCTCAATGTTGAATTTGTCCTAGTTGCAAAATAAATAAGCTCTTTGAATCACAGAATATACTGCACATTGTTTTTTAAGCAGTGGCTGTTTTAGAGTTCATTGCAAATGTCTAAGGGCCTAGCTGGACTAGATACAGCCTGTATCAAGTTTTTAGAGGTATGTAGTAAGAAATAGCTGACTGCAGTCCTCTCTTTGCAGTGATTACTGTTGCAACCGTTTGTCTTATATCTAATACCGATAATAAATAATATCTCCCAGCTATACTTAATTTCAGAAGCTGGAAGTGCTATAGTCATTCAGAGCCTTGAGTTCAGAATATGAATTAAGTTTTTTTTTATTGAAAACATATACTGAAACAGAATAAACCCACATGACTTGAGCACACTGTGAAATTTGCACCAGCCTGCCCTCCTCCTACAATGTTTTCAGTTCACATCCAGCATCAGATACAGCAGGTCGCTCCTGAGTGCCATGCTGAGGCCAATTGGCGCTGGCAGATCCTGTAGCAGGCGGTGTGAAGATTCACTGCTCCCCCAAGGTCAGGGACAGAGTCTGCCAAGTCTGTCTGCCGTCGTTGTCCAGCAGGCCAGTCTACGCACAGTGGCAGGCCTAGTGTGCTGGCGGTAGTTGTATACTCTTACCAAAAAAACCTCTTGCTTGCTTTGTGTACAGCAGTTGACAAGAAGTGTAACATTTTTTAAATCTCTCACATAAAAGTCTTGCTTAGGTTCTAGATATGAAACAAGCGTAACCCCTCTGGGATAACACTTTAGTTTCTCACCCTTTGGAAACTGTCACAATATCATATCATAGAAAATGCTGAGCATCATTACCAGGTTATTGATAATGGCTGAAATGGGGTCCAGGTGGTTGCTTGGTATTTGCTATAGTATTCTAAATGATTGCAGTGGTGTTGATAGGTGTTTGCTTTGCTATAGCATGCCAAGTGGTTGCTAGAGTGTTGCTAAGAGGTTGATTGGTGTTTAAAATGGTTGCTGTGGTGCTACTAGGTGATTTCTCTGATGTTCCAGATTGCTGTGGTATTCCTGTTGGTTGTTAGGCTGTTGCTACATAGTTGAAATGGAGTTGCTAAGTGGTTTCTGTGGTCTCCCAGGTGGTTGCTATGATGTTGCCACATGGTTGCTGGTGTACTTCTATCATGATTATATTTAAATAGTGTAGAAACTTGCTAGCCAAAAATATAATAATAAGAAGAGGAGTCAGGCTTTCCATGATTAATATATCTGTGATTGTGTGTGTGTGTGTGTGTGTGTGTGTGTGTGTGTGTGTGTGTGTGTGTGTGTGTGTGTGTGTGTGTGTG
>JBBIGA010000153.1:6919560-6935638 GCA_037576975.1 Alestes dentex | reverse complement strand
GTGTGTGTGTGTGTGTGTGTGTGTGTGTGTGTGTGTGTGTGTGTGTGTGTGTGTGTGTGTGTGTGTGTGTGTGACCCGATTCTGTCACTGGTTGAGGGGCTTGTATATCATTTTGTTGGTCTTTTGTGTGTCACTAGTGTTTACATATGTCTGACCTGCATGTGCTGAGTCAATAACTCCATGTATGTATGTAGACTGAGCTTTTAATGCAATGACACATGAGTAGGTGGGGGGGCATGGGCCATGGGTTGCAAATATGTCTGCATCACGGCCGTAGTTTCGAGGGGGGGGGGTGTCAAGCGCATCTTGTTCGCATCTCGGGCCGACAGCCGTGCACCGGACAGCCGTTCTGGACTTTTCCAGAACACACAGATTGCCAGTCCGCCACTGGCACAAAGTGTTCTTAAATGCTTTGAAGATGAGAAAAAGCTTAGTGAGTTTTATCATAGAAAAACTAACAAATACAATTTCTATGTACAATTTTGATTAGACTAACTGAGACAGTGTTTAGACTGGGTGTTCTAAAAGGCTGTATTGGAATCTGCTGATGTGCAGCCTAGGTCTCCTGAATTCCAGCAGCAGAGTCAGGAAACCCTGGTGAGGACCACCATAATCTGTGACTCTGGTGTTGTTTTGGTTGGCCTGGAGGTGTTGAGTGAATGTGTTAACCCAATGATTCTGTCATCAGTCTGCTTCCTGCTGCTAATCTGGGATTAAGCTTCATTTAGGATGCCTTTTCAGTGATTTGTGTGTGTGTATGTGTGTGAGGTATGTACTCCTTTCGACTGAAAAATTTGGTTCACCTCCTTCACTTAATGGTTTATATGGAAAAATACGCCTTGCAGTTCAGCTTTCTTTCTCTTTAACATCAGAAAAAAAACCCCTACAGATCTGAAAGCTTATGTTTACAAGATACTTAACACTTTCCTAATGAATCCGCTTTGATGGGACATCTAAGAAAGTCTAGCAGCAATAACAGCATGCAAATTTTATTGACCTCCTTTAAAACCAGTGGGGCCTGTACTACAATTAATTGTTCTGGTTTCACTTGGTGGTAGAGCAAACAGTCTAAGCAGTTACAGAGCTATTTTAAAACCTCTCAGACTAGCTGACACAGACACCCTTTCACTCCCCCGCTTCCAGTTCAGTGATTATAATCTGTCAAATAGAGCTGTAGTGTAGTTCTGTATAGGCCTGGCACGTGCATCAACACAATATAAGATGCTTCAACATCAACATTACTTATAGCTTGTGCCATCTTTATTTCTCTCCAATGGACTTTCTCTTAAAAGAGCGTAACGATCCTGGGTCAACTCAGACAGGGAAACATGTGAGTCATCAGAAACCGCGAGCTGTTTTATTTTTCCAGCTTTTAACCAGCGTATGTTCTTAAACATTCAATCATATCAAACAAAAACTCATGACAGACATCAGGGTATGTTTTTCTTGCTCTGCTCGTGGCTTCTCTCGATTGGTTCTGTCTCTCTTTTCCTGCTGCAGGAAGGGGACATGACAAAGATGTAATCAATCAATGATTAGCTCAGCATTTCGCCATGACTCATTCTTCCCCTCGCAGGTAATGCAAGACCACACTCCCATCTCCATCAGGAGATTTTGGTTTGTCCTGGTTAAGTAAATGGTTTTTAAATATTTCAGTAATGTTCTGTGCCTGAAAGCACCTATAAATCGTCTGTATTCAATCTGACAGTGGAATAGAATATCTGGATTGTTGTTGGAAATATATAATATGGCTTCAGTTCGTGACTCCGTGCCCTTGTTCAGAAAGACAGCTCCAATGCAGTTTTTCAGCTTATCTGATTTGGACGGATCTTTTGCAGTCGGAACAGCAAGAAGCCACATAAAAGGGGACCTTTTCCAGTCAGATCTAAGCTACATTTGTTGATGGTTTTGAATCGGCTTCAAAACAGCTCTCTGGATGTATGACTCAGTTTCAGCACTGAGATCAGATTTTGTGGGTGTTTTCCACTATTAAGGGCTGGCGGTTCTTGACATCAGAATGTGCCAATCCTGAAAATACTGAACATCACATATTCTGAGTTAATCATGAAGCCGTAACAGACATTTTGGTTATTTATTTTTATGTGGTGGAGCTTTAAAGTAAGCATTTAAACTTTAAGCTTATCAGCCTTTTAGCTGTTATCTGTGGACCAGGTCATCCTACTCAAATGTCTTCCTTTTTTCTTGTTCTAATTATTCAAAAGACTGTTATGAAATAAATCATGATCATGCTGTTAACTAATTATAGTTGGTAATGGTAGCTAATTAATTGTAGCTAATTATACACATCAAGATTTCAGCTGATCCATGTGACTAGAATGCGTACAATGTTATTATTAAGACTAAAGTTGATTATACAAGCAAATGTGACTGCTAATAAATCACATTTAACCTGTAGTGTTGTTATAGAAAATGATAAAATGATCATTAAAATTAGCTGACATCAGCCCATCATCAATGCCTATCAATACTCTAATGATCAGTAATCAGTTATTATCTTTAATTACATCTTTAAATTATCTTTAATAGTGTATCATTTCGAATTAAATACTTGCTGTACTTTTTGTGTTCAAAGAATTCCTGGAATATTGAATGAAACATTGACAAAATATGTAGTAAGTAAATCCACATTGCATAATTTTTGAATGTATATAAATGAACAAAAATGCTGAAATGGAAAGTGATTCCATACTTTCCAAATGGCGGATATACACTGTTTGTTGGCTGCATCTGCCTTGTATCTGCACTCACTGTGCAATTTATCACCTTCACTTACCATAAAGGTGCACTTTGTGATGTACAATTACAGACTGTAATCCATCTGTTTCTCTGCCTCATTATACTGTACATTAATGGTTGAGACCCCCACATGTGGACACTACTTTTAAGTGTCACTGCTGTGGTGAGAAAAAAAGTCTGCTCTCAAAAAAAGTCTGCTCTCTTGTGGTCCTGAGGGGTCTTTGAGGAGCAAAGGGTAACATATGATGCAGAGAAACATGAACAACAGTCTGTAATTGCAGTCTGCAAAGTGTAGCTGTAAGGTATGTGGAACTGATAAAATGGAAAATAAGTGTATATTCATTAGGTTGTGTAATACAGTATACCCCCGCGATAAGAGCACCTGTGTCTACTGAAAAACCGCCATGTCTTGGTTTGGTAAAATAATGCCTACAAATGCCTATTTTTATAGTGTAAACCCTAAATATGCCCCCAAATATGTTTTAATTTAATTTTAAACTCAGCTTAATGTATTACTCTTAAAGAAAATGTGAAGGTCAATCCGTATTCGAACTCCCACAGCGCTAGAATGTAAATATCGATATTACCCCTGTATAGACTGCACTGTAATTCGTGCACACATTTTTTTATGGTATGCGCTGTCAATTTCTTTGCTAGAAGCAGAGTAAACACAGTAATAAAATCATTTAATTTACAATAATAAAAATACAGGGCTTTAAGATAAACAAAACAGAAAACACAAGAAAACTCAGGGAAACGCTCCACAAGGAAAATTCTGGACTGCCACTGCATCAAAGGGTAAGGAAAAATACATAACGTTCTCGGATTGGCTGCTTTCAAACCTCCCGCCTCTGAGTACAGCGGTATTTCACCATCCCAAGATGCGCTTTCTTTGTGTTCTCTGGACAGTACCAAAAATTGTATAGCTATTTATATGGAAATGTAGCTGAATTTATGTTAATATTTATGTTACAAAATCAGTAAATTATCAAATGCATGAAAAATTATATACTGGTACAAAAAAGCTGTGACGTCCGGGCTTCTTCCGCCGCGCCCCCTCGTCCTCGTGCTGGGTTGCTAAGCGCCGCGCCCAGACATAAACAATACAGCTCGAGGATGAGGCCCGGACATCACAAAAGCAAAAAAAAAAAAAATGTGGAGGATATCTGCAGTTTCGGCGCTAGTGCGGGGTTTCAGCAAACAATTATTAGTTCGGGTCTCAGAAAAAATCCACGATAGACTGAAGTTGCGACTGCTGAACCGCGTGTAAGCGGGGGGTTACTGTATACATGCAGTGTGTATGTCTAAAGTTACGCTTGCTAAGTTGCCATGGTCGAGCGACGCAAACACAGTATTGAAAATGTGGTGTTGTTCTAACAGTAGTAGATTTAATGGCCTGGCAAAAAAATTGATTTACACATTATACCCCCCTAGCCCAAATGTTGTTGCCATGACATGTTTATTTTTCATATTTTCCTTCTTGTGAAAGAAGTAATACCAGTAATGCAGAAATAAATGTCACATCAGATGAAAACTGAGAAGGGTGGTTCCTTTAAAAAATGAAAAAAAAAAGATGATGGTGCATGCTTATTCATGAAAAAAAAAAAACATCTGCGAAATGCTAGTGTGTATTTTGTTTGAATAAAGTAAACTAATACTTCTAAGATGTATTTTGTTTCAAAGTTAGCCATACCTGCTCCAAAAGGAAGAGGGACATATCATTGCCTCAAATCTCTATATCATCACCAATTCCAAACGCATGGGGAGTGCTCTTATTGTTATTTCACCAGACAGTCAGCGCATTGTGAGAAGTATTCCAGCGTGACCTCCTCCTGGCCAGACCCTTTAGTCATAACTGGCATGATGTAAAATAGGCAGTTGAACTGCATGCCATTTGAGGGATTGCTTTTACAGCACAACTGAACACTAAACATGCGCAGGGCTTTTTGGTGCTAAAATATGATTCAGTGTGATGGCACTAAAAGCATGTTGCCAATCTATTCACTTGAGAGCATATTGATCCTGGCCAGTGTGTATGGATCTCTCTGGTGCTGTGTGCCTGGGTGGCCCACATATGAGTTTGAAATAGAACAGCTCGTGCTGAATTCTCAGGCCCTGGTGACCAGAAGTGGCTTCAAACACAAAAGAACCAACTCATGAATGTGTGGAGAAATCTTCTGACTAAGTATAGTATGGAGGATTAGTCCCACTGTGGTTTTCCTCTCTGGGGTAAAAACTGCTTCTGGATGGAGCAGTTGACAGTCGGTTGATTTTGTTAGATGGATAAAGTCGCTGGGGCTTCCAGGATTGGGGCCTCCAGGGTTGCTGGGTACTGGACTTGTGTGGAGTGTGTGGAGTTTGCAAGTGGAGTTTCTAAATTGACCGTAGGCGTGAGTGAATGGTGTGTGAGTGTTAGACTCTGGGTACTTGAGACCCTAGTGAGGACTGAGCAGTTACAGAAAGTGAGTGAGTGATAAAGTTGCTGAAAGATTTTTGTCATAAATTTTGTCATAAAACAGATAAACACACTGATGAATTAGTTATAATTTTTATCATAAGTATGTGTGATTTGGCGTGAAATATACCTCTTACCACAAATTTCATTAGAACATGTTTGATATCTGAAGTATAGTTTTTTTTAGTTTTACGTTAGCCACGAGGCTGTTGTAGCTAACATGTAATGGAAACTTACAACCGTACAACCAAACAACTGGACACCTACTGAACCCACAACTTTCTGATTGCAGGGTGAACCCCCTTACCACTAGGCCAACAGCTGCCTAGTGCTGCCAAGAGCTCACATCAGTTTTTGCTTCCATAATATGTAAGCGATAACTTGTGGCTTCCGTCCACAGCTAAAGAACCAAACACATCTCGACTGGTTACCTAGATTTGAGGTAAAGGGGAAATAGTGAGCATTCATTTCATTTAAGTACTTAAATAGGAGGAGTTCAGCGAACTGTCTTGTTGAATGTAGACAAATGGACAGTTTCATGTTTTTACATGGAGTCTAAGGGGACATCTCAGGCAAGTTACTAAATGATCAGGTTATTATTATCTAAGCTTTATAGATTGCTCAGTTCTGATACAAATCCTAATGTGGTAGAGCCATGACGTTTTTCCCGGACATCAGAACACTGGAAGTCATTCTGCATCTGAGATTACAATAAGTTGTGAAATAAGCAGCCCTTTGAGTCTACTACATTTCTGGGTGAAATACCTAAACATATACAACACCATGTCCTAAGATTACACAAAAACGTGTGTGTGTTTGCGCGAGTGGGTGTGTGTGTGTGTGTGTGTGAGTGGGCAGGGCACCATCCTGTCACTTATGGCCACTCAATCCTTTTAGAGGATGAGCTGTGAGACAAGAAGGCAGACCACATGATCTTCAGCTTCAATCAATCTCTCTCTTGCTCTCGCTCTCTTTCTCACTCTTCCCCTCTCAGTCTCTGTGTCTCTCTGTCCCCCTTGGCCCCCATGTTCATGTGAACATGAGGAGTGGACACCATCCATGCTGACTGTCCTTTCGTCCTCCTTCCCTCCTTCCCTCCCTCTAGTTTTTCTCCTCCCTCCCTCTTTCCCTCCATCTCGTCTTGTTAAGGAGCACTTGATCTCTCCTTCCTGTCGTTTGCATCCCGCAGGCCATGTATGCAGTGGATGAGTATGGGTAAGACTCTTACTCTCTTTCTTGTTGTTAGGCGTGTTCTGAAGGTTCCTGTAGCAGACAGGAGCAGCATCCAGCGTGGCAATGAAGCCGACCGGCCTATGTTGTATGGAGTGAGGACTGGGCCAGGCATTACAAGCATACCATGGTGTACCACTGTCATTGCGTTTCACATATTTTATTATTCACAGGGCTGGCGATTGGTGAGTCAGAAGGAGTGCAAGGGTGTGGAGTATTACATACTGGAATGCATATGGTTAGCTTTTCTTAAAGTGCTTTAACGAAATGTGTTGAAAACAGCGCGTCTGTTCTCTGCTTAGAGTGAGACTTTTTTGTAAAGATTAATTGCAGCTGTGCAGTCTAGAGGATGCTCATTATAACAATGTGTTTGCAGCCAGTTCAGCACACTTTCTTTGGGAAACACTAGAATGTGTGTATTTTAACTGCTGTGCACTGCTGTGTTACAGGACCTTTTGGTGTTGTAGCCCAACTCTTATCACACCCGTCAGATTTACTTTGTCTTGGCAGTTTGTAGATCAAGCTTCGTCAGATTTAAGTGTGAATATTTAGTAAAGACATGCATGTAAGTGTTAACCCTTAGAATTCATAATAAGGTCTACAATAACAAAAGGGTGATTATTTCTCATTCATAACACATTGAAACAGGTAGAGAATGCGTGTCCATATATCAGATTCTAGACTCTCACTACTACACACTACTACACTGACAGCCGAATAGAAAATGTTTTACTATGGTTTGCAGAGAGAGAATCATTTTGTTTTGCAGAAAGAGGAATCGTCCTTCACATTTTACATCTTTTACAAGATTTAAAAGTTGAAATGTGAGGTTACAGGAAGACCAGTTTGGCAAATGATCCATAATAAAGAATGTAGAACTGGGTATCTGTCAGAAAAGTGATTGGCTGCTGAAGTTGTTGCTCATATTAAGCGATCCAGGTCCTCACAGACTGACCTTGGGGAAACAGTGCTGAACCTCGACATAAGCTTCAGAGACAGCTGTCAGCCTCTCTCTCTCTCTATCTCGTTCTCTCTCTCTCTCATTCATTTTCTCTCTATCTCTCTCTCTCTCTCTCTCATTCATTTTATCTATCTTTCTCTCTCTCTCTCTCAAAATGATTTTCAAAAATAGCTTGGATTTACTTGATTTAAACATGTATGTCGCTTCCACATGAATTAAATATATGCACCAACACTCACTGTTGGATTTAGTCTGTATTTCATTCATGTGGAGCTGACATGCACATTTAAACCAATCCCTCACATCTCAATCCCTCTGTTTCTCTCTTTGTCTATCTTTCTCTCATCTCTTACATCTCTCTGCCCTTCTGTCAACTCTCTCTGTCTATCAATCTTTTTCTCCTCTCACTCTCTCTCTCATATCTCCCTCTCCCCCTTTATAACATCTCTCCTTATCATTCTTTTACATATTGTCATCTCTCTCTTATTTATCTTTCTCTAACATCTCTCTCTCTCTTTCACTCACTTCTGTCTCTGTCTCTTTCTGTTTCACCATCCTTTCAGTCTCAGCCAGTTTTCTCGACGTTATTCCTTCTTGCTGCTCTACTTTATCCTCTCTCTCCTCTGCGTCATTCGTTTTTTCACACTCTCTGCCCTCTGGAATAAGTATATCATGTTTGATGGCTCTGCTTCTGCTTCATTCACATGCTCATTTAATTAATTTCCCCTCCTTTCAGTCTATCTATCCCCTTTCCCCACCCTTCTTTAAAGTCACTCTCTCTGCGGACCTGCTTGGTGCGGGTCCTGTGGAAGGCTGTGCCCCCCTTTACCCCCCCTGTGTTACCCTAATGGCTGGGCAGTTACGTTAGGTCCTCTGACTGGGCTCCACTCAAATGTAGGTGTTCTCCTTTAAGGATTAGAATGCAATCCGCAGCCAGGCAGGAACCTGCTGTAGGGAGAGCGGTGGGGATGGTGCTGGGGGGAGGGGCTGAATGTACCACTGCCTAAGCGGCCTCTGCTCTTCCATCTCTATACGTCTCTCTACCTGTCTGCCTGTCTTTTTTCTGGCTGACATATATAAAGTATTGTTTATATATTTACAGAAGTTCACAGTAAAGAAGTGCTGAATAAGTCGTGCTGGGTAGCAATGCTTTTAAATTGGAGCAGTATTGTTAGATAATGAGAAATGTATGGATAATATGATGTCCTTAAATACCTCTCTCTCTCTCTCTCTCTCACCCTCGCTCTGTCTCTCATGTCTCTCTAGCTGTTTCATCATCTTTTCATTCTCAGCCAGTTTCCTCTACATCCTTCCTTCTTCTTGGATGCATTATGTCGCATTTTAAGCCCCTTAGATTCAAAAATAGATGATTGTCTCCTGCCTGTGGCATGAATATGATTGCTGGCTTTTGAATTGGGCTTTCTTGGCCATACTTGCTTGTACTTCTGAGCATAACTGCAGTGTAACTGAGAAAATACATTTCTGGTCTTTCCTTTTAGTGTTGGTGCCACTTATTGGCAGTGTTTGCAGATTACTTGCTATTCATGTAGCCCTTGAATAGGAAGTAATGGCCCCAAATTACAGGCACACAACCATTCATGGGCAGATTTTTCTTGGCCTTTTCTGTTTTTTGTTCTTTCATACATTCTTGTTGTTTCCCATTTTGTAGTTGTCATTGTGCAGTTTAAATAATCTACTGATCAGTTAAAGCGAATTGAAGTCAAGTTATGCTCTGTAAAATAGCAGGCTCTGATTGGCTATTTTTTGGGGGGGGGACTTTAAGCCCTAGTACTATAAGGTACCAGATTTTCCAGAAAAAAGTAACATTACTAAATGCGTTCATTGACCTGGTAGTAATGTCAGAGAAGAGTGATTGAATGGATAGGAACTCAGGATGTATAGCCTTGTCCCCCAGGGTCTAATGTAATTTATGCAGTTTAATCCGTGATCAGTGTGTCATTCAGACCTCCTTAGATAAAATGTGGTACAAGTTCGTTGCTTCTTGTCAATTTAATGTGTGAAATTCATTGAACTTGTTGCACAACCATTATTTTCCAACTTGTGCATCTGAGAAATGAGTATGAGCTTTTATATTATGCTGAGTAGACTGTGCTCTTCAAGTTTACTTTAGAACCTAGTAAGATCATACACTCTGTTAGTGCAAGGAAACACAGATACTCCACTGATGGACAAATCCTGGAAATCTTAGTTTTCAGTTCTAATGATAAAAACACTGGAAGTATTTTTGAGTGCACCAGAAAACAAATCACAGTTCAGCGACAGAGGTAGGATTGTGTAAAATTGCATAAATCTATGTGATGGGATTACACAATCCAGGGCAACACAGAGAATAGCAGACACAAAGCTCAAAACAAGGAGAGGGTAGGAAAGCAAAAAATAGAAATGATTACATACCTAAGAAATTCAGCACATTATGGGTATGATTAAAAGGGATTAATGATATATTTTCTTTACTGGAATACTGGAATGAGTTTCATGCAACAGTGTTATTTCTTTGTGCTGTATTGCTTAATACTGAGGTTTATACCAGGAATAATACTGCATTCCAAAAGTGTGCAGCATCTCTGTAGCTATAGACACAGCAGCCAAAACACACCATGTAAGGTCGCCTTTTAAAGGAACAGAAAAGAATAAATTGGCCCATTCAAAACTGGCAGGTTTGTTGGACAATCTTTCATCAAAAAGCAATAGCGCTCTGCCTGAGTTAATGTTTACTTAAATCTGAGTAATACCACCAAGCATTGTAAGCACTGGACCTCTGTCCAAAAAACCTGTATTGTAGTTTCTGTGGCACAGTGTCACTTCTGATCAGATAAGGCTTTTTAATTTGCCCTAAATCTGAAAAAGTTGGCATGGTATGGAAAATGCAAATGAAAAAAAAAAAAGCAGTTATTCTTAAATTGACTTTCATTTCATTATGAACCCATGGTATTTCATGTTTTATCCGGTCAACTTCATTTTATTTGTCAATATACATCCATTCAAGCCTGCAGTATATTCCAAAAAATTGGGAAGGTAAAGCATTTACCACTTTGTAATGTTGTAATTCCTTCTCACAACACTTAGATGTTTTGGCACTGAAGACACCAAGCAGTGAAACATTTCAGGCGTTATTTTGTCTCATTCCTCCTGCAAATAGTACTGTTAAGTGTGTCTTAAACAGTACAGTTGTTGTGTTTTAATGTTTCTTTCAAAATTCTCCATATATTCTTTACTGGACACAGGTCAAGACAGCAGAAAAGATGACGTCTTGAAGGCAGCATATGTTGCTCTAAAATCTCAGGGTACTTTTCTGCCTTAAAGTTGCTGTCACAGAAGTAAATCACTGTTACCAAAGGCACTGACACAATCTCATACCGTGGCAGACCCTGGTTTTTGGACTAATTGCTGCTAAAAGTCTAGATGGTCCTGTTTGTTTTTGTTCTGGAGCACACAGCATCCATTTCTTCTAAAAAATTGAATCCTGTACACATTTTCACTGTTTAACGGTCCATCCCAGATGCCTCCGAGCCTAGAGAACATGATGCCACTTCTGGACAGGGTTAACATAAGCCTTCTTTTCTTGCACAGTAAAGTTTTAAGTCGCATTTGTGAATGTATGTAGTATTGACATAGTGATTCCTTGCCCATGTTGTTATATCAGCTATTGGTGAATTATGGTTCTTGATGCAGTGTCGTCTGAGGGATGGGAGATCACGGGTGTACCCTTTCTTGGGTGTACCCTTTACACACTGAATTAGCGAATCCCTTCCTGTCTTTCTTTGAGGAACATTGTTTTTAAACATTTCATTAATTTTCTCCTGAATTTGTTGACAAACTGGTGATCCTCTGCCCATCTTTGCTCCTCAAAGCCTTCTGTGGATACTGCTTTTGTACCTAATCATGATTACAGTCACCTGTTGACATCACTTGTTTGAAATAACTTCATTATTTGATTTTGATTACCCTTCAAACAACATTCCCAACATTTTTTGGAATCTGTTACAAGCCTGACATGCAGGAATGGATGCATATTAACAAATTGAATTAAGCTGACCAGACAAAAAAATGAAATATCTTGGGTTCATATTGTCTGCAATTAAATGAAAGCCAAAGTAATTTAAGAATAACTACATTTCTCACTGTCCACTCCAGTTTAACATCTGCACTGGTCACTCAAACTAGTAGAGAGAGAGAGAGAGAGAGAGAGAGAGAGAGAGAGAGAGATGGAGAGAGTGAGGACGCATCAAAAGAAACATGCAAAAAGGAATAAATGGAAGACAGGAAAGAGGGAAAGATGAAAAATAGGGATGCATCGAGCAAAAGAGAGAGAGAGCATCAGAAGAGAGAGGCAAGCAGGAATAGCTGGAGGGAGAGAGAGGTACAAAGAGAAGGAGAGAAAGAATTTGTGTATGTGTGTGTATGAGAGAAAGAGAAAGATAAAGAAAATGAGAGATAAGAGCAAGAGAAAGAAAGAAAATAAACTATGTGGAAATACATACATAGAGGAAGAAGTAATGAGAATTTGAGGGAGGGACAATGAGAAGGAGAGAAACAGAGATGGCACATCAGAAGAATGACGTACGGGACTAGAAAGAGAGATATACAGAGAAGGAGAGAGATAAAAAAGAGAGAGAGGGAGGAGCCAGCGATGGATTGTGTAGAGGGTCTTTTGGCCTACGGAGCTGACAGACCATCTCTCATGTCACAGCTGGAAGGGGAGGGGGAGAGAAGGAGGGAGGGAGAGATGGAGGGTTGGGGGAGGGAGCTGGTAATCCACTAGATGAAGCGAGAGAGAGGCTGAGAGGCAGAGTGAGGGTGACGCCTCGTAGTGAGCATCATTTCATTCAGCTGAGGAGAGCTCTCTCGCATTAATGTGCTCCACCAGCATAGCTGTCTCAGTCATCCCCAGTCATTGAGGATGAGATTTTTCTGTACATTTTTGTGTTCTTAAGGACCTCACAGAATTCATTTTATTTTCATTTTTCACTCTTTCAACCTCCGGCTTAGCAAATCCCCAGGATCGAGGTTCAGACAGGTTCAAGCTCGGCTGTGTATGTGTGAGTAAGTGAGTGTGCTGAATCTGATGGACGGTGGAGTCTGGCCTTTCTGTGACTCCGACTCTGCATGAGGAGGCTGAGATGCTGCTGCTGCTGTTCTTCCATTGCCTGAACTGTTAAACTGTTAAGAGCAAAGTGGGGGGAGGGGATTCCTACTGTCTGCCGTGTGGACGAACGAGTAAACGAGGCGGCCGAAACGGAGGAGGAGGAGAAGGGAGCAACCTGTTCCTCTCTGCTATGACCTGAAGCGATGGATATTAATCTCCAGTCACACCGCTTCTACTTTCCCCAGATCTACTGTGATGCTGGCGCTCAGGTCACCGAGTTTAAGATCAGGTAGGTTTCAGTGGCGGATGCTGGCTGTCCTCTGTGGCTGCTCCGAGGCGTGGAGCGGAATTCTAATTGAGCGGGTTTTATGAAAATGAGGGGGCTTGATTTACGGTTTCCGCCACAGCCTGCCAAGCTGCGGCTGCTGAAAGCACTAACGCTCTTAATGAGATTGAAGAATATGACTGTGGTTCTTTTGTTCTTCCAGTGTCTCACCCTCACAGACATTCTGAAGGTGTATCATATTGTAACAGCAGAAGCTACTAGTGTAGAAACTGTACCATTTCAGATCTTCAGCTGCACACATCTTCTATTTCCATGCAATGGTGTCATCTAGGGCTGAGCCTGCATCAGCCCTTTGTCTTTTTAGAGCAGGAGCATTTCCCAGGAGAAACTTTGAACACTCAGATCTTCAACATGTGAGATAGCGATGGTCTTTTGCTCAAGAGAAATGTCTAAACAGCAGGGGAGCAAAAGTCTCCTTTGTCTGTCCATCGTATCCTATTGTTGCCTAGAAGGAACCACTGAGATATTACGGATCTCTCTTTCTTTATTTTTCAGATGTGTAGGTAGTGTGATCTTTGTCAGGTGCTCAATGCCATACATCAGAAATGACTAAGATATCACTGTAATATCACTGTAATATCAAAGCACCTCTGCTTTTTTATTTTGATGCTTTTTGGAAAATTAGCTCTTTACAGTGTTTAAAAATTTCACAATGAATGGGCCAGTAGGAATGAATTTGAACAAAATTTTATTAACTGGTTAATAGTTAACTTAATTTTAAAAGTGAAATCCTGCTTCAAAAACTTTTTAATGCTTCTCCTGCAAAATTGGTATTGAAGAAATACAAAGTTTGGTTATGACAACTACATTTAACGTTGACAGTACATTTCAGTGAGAATTTTTCACAGCTGTCACACATCTATTACTATATTTTTTTTACGCTTATCAGATTTTGTTTCTCTGTGGTGGATTTTCATGTTTTCCTGGAACCCAATGAGCTGAAATCCGAACTAGTGTTCTCAATATCCCTGTCCTTTTTAGAGCCAACCTGAGTTTATCTCTCCATTTCTCCACTCATCCCATCGTTTCAGATTTCATCTTGTCCTCTAATCTCTTGTCTCTCGGCAGGACCCATGCATTTTTTTTCCCCTCCCAATAGCACGATTAGAGCCGATTTAAAGACCCAGGCTGTATTTTGGGTCCTAATCAGATTTTATTGATGTTATGGCTCAGTCCTTCCAATGGGCTGTAGAAGAAAAAAAACTGACCGCTGCATTTTGAGGTTGGCACATTCGCTTGCATGTTTCTCCAAAATGTTTTTGGTTCAGGTCCATTATGTGTTTTTTCTGTTTTGGAAGATAATCGTTGCATGTCTGTTTGACTTGGACATAGACGTGGTGGTTGTTCCTGCAGAGTGAGGATTGTATTACCAGTTCCAAATCCATGTCCTCTCCTGCAGGAGTGACGGCCAGAGGAGAGCTGGGATTTTCTTACTATCCCAAAGGGATATTTTAGATGTTGTTTTTTTTAGTACAGAGCCATTTTCTCTAACTCAACCTCATAGAGACCTGTTGAAAAAGAGGTAATTTGGAAATTTACTAGCTGAGGAAAGCCAATGGTGCATAAAGAAAGGAATTGTGCCTGCCATAGATGTAGATTTTTGTAGGCTTGTTCTTGTCATTTTACATTATGGAAAATTCGTGAAAGATTCACACTTTTACTGGCCAATATATCCGTACTGGCTGGTATTGGTATTCCATTTTAAGTTCTTCTTAAAGTAGAAGTTTTATTATAATCTTTAAACTGGTATGCCACAAATAATACAACATACAAACAGTGTAAAACACTGTTAGCTGAATGGCTAAGGTTAGCTGAATGGCAAAGCAAAATAAAAACAAAATAAAAGCTTCTCTCCTCTCACTGTGTAAAGTGCAATATAAAGTTCAATCGTAGGTCCAGCTTGTAGTCAAAGGAGCAGACATGAGAGACCAGAACGAACAGCCGGTCTACAGTGGCTAGCATTTAGCCAAGCATGGACACCAGTCTGAATGCCGTACTTCTGTTTCCGTCTCTCTTGGCCAGTTGAATCAGACGGCACTGTGATTTCAGGGCCTGCTTGCAATAAGCCAACAACTTCTAATGGAAATTTTGCTGCAAAGCAGCTTTTAGAATTGAATACTGACATATATTTCTTCAGTATTTTTTTAATATTTACTAATATTCTGTATTCACTAAAATATCTTTATTTGAAAATGGTTCTTATTTATTCAAATGGAGGGAATATCAACCATATTAATTATGCAAAGACTCCAGTATTGGCTTCTTTTATGTGCATGCAGACCTTAACACTGGCAGGTATGAAATATACCGACCATACATTTTTAGCCATAATGCCCACTGCTAATTCCGACTCTTTTGTCTCCATTCTTGTCTCCATTATGTCTTTAACACAAGAACAACACAGTGCACACTTTCAACAGTGAAACAGGCGAGTACATGCTGACCGTAGCGTAGCTGTGTGGTTTGTGGTGAGGATTTGCTGGCTGTTTCCACTGCTCTAGGGCTCAGTGTGCTGGTGCTTTTGAAACAGTAATGCTGATCAGCTGGACTGAGTGGAACAGAAAGAACACAACATCAGAATGAGGCTACAGACAGAGACGCCAGCGTACTGTATGATCAATAATGTTATTAGTGTAGTGCATTAGAGGGAGAGGGCAAGAGATGGACAGAATGAGTGAGGAAGAGGGGGGTGGGTGGGTAAAAGGCAGCTGAAGGGATGGAGGAGTGGAAGGATAGGTGGAGCATGATGTATAAATAAATTCCACAGTAAAACTCACTGTCAAATGTAAACTGAAAAACAAAGTCATGTTAATGTAATGTAATGTATATTTTATGTAGACATGATATGAAAAAGATTTGACAGAAATGGCAGCTTTTCATTCAGTCTGTTACAACCTGTCACAGTTCTGGTAAGGCAGAAGGAGAGAAAATACCCTGAACAGGTCAATGTACAGATTTTAATTCATTAAATTCCCTTTTCTTACTGTGGAAGACAAGTAGATTAGAATTAAACAGCAAGACAGAAAGGAAGAGAGAACAAAACTGATTGGGGAAAAAAGTGAATGAGAGAGATTTCAAGTGAGGTCTACATGCATATAAAATATGTGTATGTGTGAATGTACGTAGATGTGTGTGTGTGTGTGTGTGTGTGTGTGTGTGTGTGTGTGTGTGTGTGTGTGTGTGTGTGTGTGTGTGTGGGCACCTCCAGGATGGACTGAAATG
>JBBIGA010000153.1:6906144-6919460 GCA_037576975.1 Alestes dentex | reverse complement strand
GTGTGTGTGTGTGTGTGTGTGTGTGTGTGTGTGTGTGTGTGTGTGTGTGTGTGTGTGTGTGTGTGTGTGTGGAGGCCCATATAGGCAGCTGTGGATGCTACAGAAAAGCCTTTGTGCTTGATTCTGGATACTATAGAGACATGGAGCTCCCCAGTATCCCACAATACAACTGGGCAAGACGCCATGGCAACCACGCCACAGGAGAACATCCAGGGTATCCTGTCGGCTTTGATAGCACCAGACAGCGAGACCAAACCTAACCTTTTCTGATGTGTGTGTTCATCTGTTTGCACATGCATGAATTTCTGCAAAAGAAAATGAGCTATCAGCTATTCTGGGTTTATTTCCAGTAGAGCAGATAAAACAGTTTGGTCTCCACATGTACAAAGCTGCATTTAAAATGAATCAAATTGGAATAGGCCCACATTCCTGTTTCTCATGCTTGTAGGTATCCTGACTAAATGAGGCCAGAGTACAACTGTAGGCCGAAACAGGCTGAAAGCTCTGGCGTTTTCAGGGTGTTTGAACCCTCCAGCAGAATCACTTCACCTAAAAGACTTTATGACAGGAAGTACCAGATTAGCTGCTGCTCTTTCATTGCTTACAGGAGGCATTCCAAAGTGTAGTGAACTGAAAAAAAAACATCTCTCCAGCCCTTCGTTCTCATAATTTTGGTATGTATTTGTTATTACATGAGATTTTCTGTCTCGGAAAAGAAGCTTTTCTGAACTACATATATCCCTAGCCATTAGATAGATGACATTCTTTAAAAAGCAATGCCTCTCCATAGCTTTGTGTCTGACTGATTTTATAAATCTGATAAATCTAATGAATGCCCTACAAATTGCTACTGTTATTTAATTTTTCTAGAAAATACTCTAAAAGCCATGGGATCTAATAAATGCCGGTGAATCCTACCAGTTTGGTAGTAGTGACTTTCCAACATAATTAAAGGGACCATACCCTACATATCACTGCTGCCGGATCAAGCCCTGCTGTCGCTCAGGAACGTCACTACTGGACACAGTGTACATAAACAAACATAACATGAAAATGGATATCGGAGGTTTTGTTCCAACAGTCATAATTCCTTTTACATGACCATCTCCAAGCTACCTTTATCCTTTGAACAGGTTGCTATTGCTTTTAATACTGATGTATGTAAATAAAATCTGTCTTGATTGGCTGTCCTGCATTGTGTCTCTCTCAGAAAGCAGTTCAATCCATATGTATATATATATATATATATATATATATATATATATATACAATGTTTGTGTGCTTGTGTGTGTATGTTTGTGTGTGTTTTCACACATGCTTTTTTTTTTTTTCTTTCTTGTTTTAATCAAGAAAATGTCACGACAGGACATGGGCCCTTTAAGAAATCTGATGGTCTTGCTGCCATTGGGCATACTGTTCATTTCTTATTTCCATAGCATGTAATCCCTGAGATTACTGCAAAAACCCCTAGAGATTTATCAAATGGAAATAATATTTAGGTATGGTCTGTTAGAGGATTGGGGGTGGGGTGAGGTTGTTCAAGGACAGTGATGCTGACAAAGCCAGCTCCTGTACACACATGATCCTAGAGGACACAGTCTCCAAAAAGGCCCTTAGAGAGCCAGATAAACCATCAACACTGTTCACATGTATTTAAGCTTTGCTCAGAGAGTCGTTTTATATGCTGTAAGGTACAGTGCTTTGGAGAGCAAGAGCTCACTTGTAGCAATCACCAGAATCACACTCTGTGAGTGCCTTCAACATGAAGCACTTTTACACTGAGTCATGTAATTGCTGTGTCATACACACTGATGCAACATAATTTGGGGTTTTCTTAACTGCTGCTTTTGTAATCCTCCTGACTAAGGTTAATTTATATAACCACCTTAGATGTTTTATTGTTTTTCCAACCTTAGGCTACCAATACAATTACATTTTTTGCACAGCAAGAAATTAGCCTACATTAAATTTATGGCATTTGGCACCTCCACAGAACAGCGATAATCATGGTACAGAGCAGTCTAATCTAGACTTTCCCAAGGACACTTATGGCTACAGCATGACTTGCCTGAGTGGAGAACAAACCCCAGTCTCCTGTGTGGAGGGCAGAGGGGTTATCCAATATTCTATACAAGCTAAACACCATAAGACTAAGACTATGTTCTTGCTGTCTAGCAGTTTAGCATTGTCATTTCATAAACTGCACTGCCAGTCGGTCTAACTAATAGCACACATTACTCATTTAACATTGTCGGTGTGTTCAGTGGAAGAGACAGTGGTAACACAAACCTCTTTTTCTTTAGATTACGGTTGTAGTGGGAAATGCGGCTGCTCTTCTCCCAACAGACTGATTCCAATCTCAATGAAAGACTCTGAACGCTTCATTAGTTTACTCTGTGACATGATTAGACTGCCAGTCATTCTGGAGAAGAATGTCTGACATTTTCTGCAAATGTAACATAGACTAAGCTTGCCCTTTCTAAAATGTAATTTTTCATCACAGCCTGACTTAAACATACAATATATCCCTGCTGGTTCTTGAGAAAACCCAAAAATCTAACTGTTGCCTTGATATCTATTCTATCAACTGTTTCATTTTCACAGTGTTTCCTTGCCACAGTCTACAGACGGTGTGTAGCACAGGGTGTGATGCATTGGTGCATTAGTAGGATATACAGAGCTTTAACACCGCATGCATTATTTGATTGTAGTGTGAAGGTACTGAAGACGTGTTGCTTACTACAACATCACAAAGCTCATTCATTCTTTTTCTTTTCAGCATTTTTTTTCTAGGCCAGGCACATATTCCACTCCAGTTGTCATGCCAACAGATTAGGGTGTTCTTGCAGTCTATGCAGTGAACTGAGTAAGCACGAGGGTGCCTCAGAGATTCCAGGCTTCAGTGCACACACACACACACACACACACACGCATGCATTTATGCACAAGCACACACTCTCCGGTAAAATACTCTGTATCACAAGCACTTGACTAGAAGAAAACTTTGAAACTCAGGTAATTGGTGAGGCACAGTAATAGCTTCCTTTTATAAACTTTACGCTACTGTACTTTAACTCACAAGCCCGTCTGTGGCTTGGTCTGAGATGACATCAGTAGAATAGGATCAAACTGAAGATGAGTCCGATTAGTCCGAAAGTTTGCTGAGTTCTGATTATTAAGTGTTTTTTTTCTGAAATCAGAGGTTTTAATAGGGGAGTTTGTCCCACTTTGCTGCAGTAACAGCCTCTAACTCCTCTGGGAAGGCTTTGCATTAAAAGTTGGAACATTGTCGCAAGAATTTAATTGTACTCAAACATGAGCATTAGTGAAGTCAGGTACTGATGTAGGATTATTAATTCTGGATCACAAACGTCCAGCCAGCTCTTCCCTAAGGTACTGGATGGAACTCCATCACTCCAGAAAACGCAGTCTCATTGCTGAGTGCTGGGAGACTTTATACCCCTCTAGCCAGCGCTTGGCGTTGGACATGGTGGCCTCAGGCTCAGAGTGTCCCATTTTGTTGGCAGTGCTTTTTTGTGGATATTCGACAAGCTGTGTGAACGCAACTGAGCAATAAGCGCACCTTAACGTAACTGAATTCACTCATTCGAAGGGGTGTCTGGGTACTTTTGGTCTAGTAGTATATAAAGAAGATGCAGACTGCATTCAAGGATTCGGGGAACCCATCATTATTTAGGGTAATTCATAAATCACGCCCCATAAGTCCGTTCCATCGAGAACATCCTTTCAGACTGTGAATTATTTTACAGGAAGCTTAAACGTCAGCACTTTCTATTTCTGCCTTCAACACGTTTGAATGCTCTCATCTCAACTCGGAGAGCTTTTTCTTCCTCTTGTTCCTCCTCCTTCCCCGCCAAACCTCAAATGCGCAACCGAGCAAGCTGCTTATGTAATGCTCACCCAAAAAAAAGAGAAAAACTGACTCTCCATATTGTTTTGCTTGGCAAAAGATGTTCCCACTCGTCTCAAACCCTAAAACCTTTTCAAAGGCTGGTCTGCATGGTTCGAACAGTTTCTAACTGCATCTAAAATCTGTTAATGCAACTGCCTGAGGTTCTGCTGAGCTCAGCGTTCTGCAGCACACTAGCTCACAAAGGCCGCCTTTGTGTTAGACTGCCCTGAATATCTGAATATAACATTTGTTCATTCGTGAGAAATGTGAATGAGGAAAGCTCTCCTTTAATGAACTCGTCGCTGGTTGATACAGCAAACTATTATTAGACTATGATGGTAAGTGATGTGATTCATCACACTGGCCTGCTTACTGAGACACACTTTTTGACGACTGAGACACTTTTTGGCCACACAGTCTGGGGACTTATCTTATAGTGTAGCATCTCTTATCCGGCTCTTTCTAACAGGCTGTGTGAGTGTACATGTATGTGTGTGTGTGTATAGCTTTAAACAGTGCAAACCGTAGGCATTGCTGATAAATTAGTTACATCAGTAGCGACATCCGACACTGATATTAGATTAAGAAAATGTGCAAAGTTGCTATTTTTGTCATGTGTGAACACAACACAGCATACCACACCACAGTGTGAACAGTGTGAAATTCCAAGCGAAGCAGAGGGCAGCTAGCGACACAGCCCTCAGGGAGCAGTGTGTGAGGATAGTACCTTGCTCAAGGGTTACTCAGTGGTGCCATTGGCAGTCTTGAGATTCGAACCCGTGACCTTAGGGGCAGGGGCACCAGCTGTTCCGATCCTTTTTTCTTTTGTTTACTGCGGTTAAAATCTGGATTGCTTTAGCTATGCGTAGCTCATTGGAAATACTCCACAAAGACAATACAAACACGTGTGTGCATATGTCTGCAAAAAATGTGCCGTAGTCTAAATGTTGAGGTATAGACAGGTGGCTGCGCTCTCTCGGGATACTGTTGGTTAATTCCTGCACCTCCATAGGGAACAGAGTTTTGGTGCTAAAGTGGCTGTGTGTCAGACTGTCATCCCCACTGGAAACTGAATGTGCTGGTGAATGTGTGTGTGTGTGTGTGTGTGTGTGTGTGTGTGTGTGTGTGTGTTTGTGATTTGATACAACTCCTTTTAACTTCCTTTTCATGGTCATTAATGAATATTTAACTGCATTTCAAGCTCCAGAGCTCAGTACAGTTACACTTCGCTGGAAGCCCTCTATCATATTTGTTACATATTGTATTTTAAATCTTTAAAAATTATTCCACTTATTATAATTATTTCTTTTTTATCATAAAAAATAGCATTAAGTTGCTTGAAATTCATTCCTTACTGTGTGGATCTTGACCAAGTCAGATTGCAAAGTGACATAGCTTTTCTGAAATAAATCATGGTCAGGGGTATCAGTAAATGATGGCATGATGTCATCATTAATAAGGCTGACTGTGGTGTGTTGGCTTCATTATCTCTCTGCATTAGTTACTTGCTATTAGAATCAAGTGGATGGGCTCCGGCGCCCCTGCAGATAGATTTCTCCTGTGTAAATGCACTCAGTCGTGCACAGGCTGCATCATCTCAGTAAAAATAGCCATCCTGTGTATCATATGCATCATCTTATCTGCATGAGTAACCATTCAGTTCAGTGTTTTATGTGACTAATCTGTTTTTGTTAATAGAGAACTGAATGTCCTTGTTTCTTTTTATTGACATGGCATATCATGAAATTACTTTCTGTATTGTTGCTAAAATACTTCAGAAATTATATATTTAATGAGTAAGCTTGGCAACAAAAAGAGTGGTCTTATGAAATATGGTTAGATGATGTATACATGTGTGTGTGTGTGTATGTCTGTGTGTGTGTGTAGTGAGTAACTATAATGTATTTTATAAAATTACACTCTACAAAAATACTATTTTTGAAGTATTTTAGCAACAATATAGAGACTAATCTCATGATATGCCATGTCAGCAAAAGGAGACAAGGACATTCACTTATCTAAAAAGAAAATGAATCACATTATGATGCCTGTGATACACAGGATTTTTATATATATTTGGTGGAGTTGGGGTAACTTTCTGGTGGGCCAGATCAAACGTCCTCATAAGTTACTTTGGGCAACGCTCCTCTAATTGGTCTAGATCTGTCTTTGTTTTTACACCTGAAGCTCCTAAATGTTGTAGAAATGACTGCAATATACAAAGAAAAACGCTAATGATCAAATATAATTTTGCCCACCCTTATACCCAAGTATGTGTGGGTGTGTTGGTGGAAAAAATGTAGATGAATAGCATGTGTCTCTAAGACATGCGGCGATGTAAAGCAAATCCCAGCATTTAGCCTTGGGCTGAATTCCACATTGTGCACATTGAAGCACACATTGACTCTTTACTGAGGCTCCATTCGGGGCCTGTGTAGTAGCTCGCAGAGAGAAGAGATGCTTCCTGACAACACTGTCTCATCTGTTTGTGTGTTCGTGGCTCCGCCAATGCGTCATCCCATCAGCCCACTTACCTCTCTGAGCTGTGCTTTAATTCTCTAAAGCTGACTCTGAGACTGGACCTCTGAACAGCTAATAGTGCAGCAGAATTAAGCAGCCTGTGTGTGATTCACTGCCGTGAGATCATTAGCTCGTGATGGTGGAGGCGCTGATGAGTGCTGACAAAGCTTTGTGTGCTTATCCGAGAGTAAAAACGTCTGCAGCATGAGAAAAGATATTGCATGCAGATCCGTGAACCTACCAAAGAACCAACTGATACCAGATTTGATGTTTTACAGTATTTTGGCAGGTATGCATGACTCAAAATATTTAGACATAGAATGTGCTTTCAATTAAAAATTATATGTATTGTATGCATGTAAAGCACAGATTTTTTGTCAGGTTGAATGGAATCAGTTTATTATTGGCCTATAAAAGTACACGTGCAGTAACTCACTTGTAGTCAATAGAGATGAGAATTGCACTTCCTTCAAACTCAAATAAATTGAAAGTGCAGGGAATAGCAGCTTTGCTTCACACACAGGAGAGTGACGATTGGTATCTGAAGACAGTTTAAAGGGGACCTATTTTGCAAAATTCACTTTAGTTATAATAGGTCTATGGGCTATACAAACATGTTCATGACGTTCTTTGCACAAAATCACTCTCACATAAAGAGATATCACCAGCTCCATTCTTCACAGTTTCAGTCCCATTCAAAATGAGCCGTTTGGACGGAGGGGCCCCCAGGTGACGTCAGGTGGGGGCCAATTTGCATAGAACCGCCCCTCATCTGTTGAGACCCCACCCACTAGCCTGTTAAAACAACACAATAAAACAACCTCCACTATTGGTTAAGGCAAAGAAATTGGCGTGAAAATACACCAATCACAGCGTGTTTTGTTCCCGTATACATATACGCTCCGCTGCACCCCAAAACCAGATCCGCCATCATGTCTGCTAGTTTTATGAGCACGGATAAGCCGAGCGCAATGTCTACCGGCACACATGAAGTGTTGTGTTCGTCTTGCTCTGGGTTCGACTCGGGGTCGAACATGTAGGGCTGGATACCGCCCATTTTCTGCCTTTTCCATGTGTGTTAAGTGTCCCAATACTTTTGTCCACTTAGTGTATCTCTCACGCTTTATTATTTTTTAATATTTTTGACTTTTATCGCTCTGTGCACTGCAGCAAACTACAGCTCCGTTAAAAATGAGTGGCTTAGATGTGCACAATTTTCTGTGACAGAGTGAACGTTTCACTGTAGCAATAATAATTACATCCCAGAGCATCCTTTGTTTCTAAATTATATTCTGCACAGCTTGTCCAACCAAGTGTAAAACAGAAAGAACGTATTAGTAGGCAGAGCATGGACAGATCAGTTAAGTTCAATGAAGTTGTAATCGTCTTAGTGATTCATTGATCACATTTATCTAATTGAACTTCTTATACTATACCTTTTTGCATCCATTCTTTTGCCTATTGATTAGATGTATTTTAGATTAGAACAAAGTTGTGTTAAGTTGAACTAAGGTTGTTAATGTTCAGCTCTGTAGTGATATGTATTGTGTATGTAGTTGAAAGCAAATTAAATGTAAATAAAGCGAGCGATTATTGTGATTCGTGATGTGCCCAGTCAGCTATGACAGAGAGAGAGAGAGAGAGAGAGAGAGAGTGAGAAAGAGCGTGTGTGAGAGAGGAGAGACACAGAGAGAGAGACAGAGAGATGGATGCAGATGGTTCCACACTGTTTCATTCAACACAGACATTGAATAAACACAAAGAAACACAGACACGCTCAAACACACACACACACACACACACACAAACACACACACACACACACACACACACACACACACAAATTAACCTGGCTGAACCTCTCAGTCACCTGTGCTGGTGCGAACTCTGTCTGTTTACTGTAATTGCAGAACATGGTAGCACACTCACACATACTGGAAACACAAAGCTGCTCACTGAGTTCAGAACATGATCCAGACCTTTCTCCGCTTGTCTAAACAGCACATACACACAGCCAAACATCCTGCTTTCTGGTAAGTTATCTTTTTTCCTTTTCTCAATGGCTATGTAGTTATTGACAAATCCATCAGTGTGTGTGTGTTTATTTCGAATCTGCTCACATCCTAATCGGGGCTGGTTAATGAGCTGACTAGTCGGTGTGTCACGGCAGAAGAAACATCAAAATGTGCATGGCAGGGAGTCTTCAGGACAAGGACTGTCAGCCAAAGCCATAATAGACAGCGGTGGGGATCTCTGACCTCATAAAAATTCGCAAAGTGATGCATCAGTTGACGTATTCAAATCTTGATGTTGTACAGAGTGCTGCAATGGTGTGAATGCTGCGTAATCCGAGAAAATCTGATGGTACAGGCAGAGAGCACATCGTCTAATGAAGCTGGGAGCAAAGTGGAGTGGACTAATACTTCAAAGCATTTGCTAAAAGGAAAGTTTCAAAACACAGGTTTCACCTACGTCACGTAACGTAGGCTCTAGGTATTAGAAATGCTTTTTAGAGACGTGTGGTGCAAAGCACAGTGTGCTTAATTTGCATGTTATACATATTTTCATATCACATATATTTTCTGTGTGAGAATATGTTTCATAGACCTGTAGGAGTATTTTTGTAGAAAAATGTAGAAAAATTCTTCCAAGCTTTGCCCAGGTATTTACCTGATTCCAGTATGTGATGATCGTGATATATCACATTTTTTCACAATGTGCTATTCTGATCATATCACAAAACTGTAGTTTGAACCTATATGTCATAGGTTTATATATTATCTCCCACCACTAGGTTCAGAGTGCAGAAGGTTTCAGTGTTTCTGAGCTGCATGGATGCTCGAGTCCTAAAGCTGTGTTTGTAGCTTCTGCTTTAGGGAGTAAGACATGGAAAAGGAGTTAGAGGAATGAAGCATGTGGCTTGGGAGTTGGGGGTGGGGATGGATGAACGAAAAGAGGGAAGAGGAAATGGTAGGGAGAGAAGAGGAAGGGAGATGTGTGCATTGACATTAACATCAGGCTAGCTGAATTATCCATGAGAGGTGCAGGCATGCAGCTGGGCTGAGGCAGCTTCATAGGCGGCTCGTGATCTTCAGGGGGTCTGACAGGCTGCCTGCTGGCTGCACTCACCACACACACACACACACACACACACACACACACACACACACAAACATATACAACAAGAAACACTTTGAGCGTTTAAAACTGATGAGTTTCTGATGTAAAATCCTTAAATCCCTTGAAAACTTGAATGAGAATCTGAATTAGTAATATATATGCCTATTAATACACATATATACACACATACACACATACTCACACACTCACACACACACACACACACACACACACACACATATATATACTCAGTCCAGTAACGAGTCAAGTTTATGCCCATGCAGTTGTATGCAAAAGTTTGAGCATCCTTGGTCAAACATTTTTGTTGATTTTTTAAATGAATACTGCTTCTGCATGGAACAAACTTAGTTTGTGGATAATGGAACACAAACCCAGTCAGAATTTACTATTATCTTTGATCTTGATGTAGTTCAAAATTGACTTTGATGTACAGGTATGGCTTGAATCATTTTCTTGTTCAGTTTTTTAAGTTTCCAGGATTCAAAGCTTGAATCTTTTTTTTTTCTAGCCCCCAGCATTTCCTGTGCTACTATAGCTCAAGTGAAAGAGTGCCCAAACTTTTGCATATGTTTCTGTCACAATTAGCGTGCTATGAAAAGGATTAATGTGTGAGATCTGAGTACACACAGGACATGATGTGTTCAGCAAATCTAGTGTGCTTGAATGAAGAGCGCCTCACTCTCCTGAGGGCCTGTGTGCACTAAAATCTCTTCAGTGTACAACAGAGACAGATGAGCACTGAATTCCTGCCATACACCGTTTCTCTGTCTTTATTTAGGTCTCTGTCAAGGTACATTTCAGACTAGTTGATTTATTCATGCCACAGAAAGTTTGTTAATTTTTTAGAAAGAGTGCAGGCCATACACTGCACGGTCAGGAGGAATCTGTATCTTTCTATCGTTAACCTTTTGGTTCATTATAGAAATTTCTATTTCTTACTGTTTTTTCTTACTCTCTATCTCTCCCTCTCTCTTCTTCTCTCTTCACCCTTTCCTCTCTTTCTCCTCTCTTCTCCTCTCTTCAGCAGCTTTACTCTCATCCCAGTTCATTATGCTTCCCCTTTAATCCTTTCTCTCCTTCCCCTCCTTCATTCAACCTTTCTGCATTTTTCCTTCTGATTCTGTTCTTGCTCACCTTTCTATTTCATCCTCTCTCTTTCAGTTTCTCTCTTTCTGTCTTTCTTTCTTTTTATTTTCTTTCATCTCTTGTCTGAATATCTGTATGTGTGTCAGTCTCTCTCTCTCTGTTCTCTCTCTCTCTCTCTCTGTTCTCTCTCTCTCTCTTTCTGTTCTCTCTCTGTTCTCTCTCTCTCTCTCTCTCTCTCTCTCTCTCTCTCACTCTCTCTCTTTTCTCTCCCTCTCTCTCTCACTCTCTCTCTCCCTCCTTTGACTTGACTCTTGCTTGGTGCCATTTCCCTCTGTTTGCCAGGACTTTAAAAAATTAAGACGACCACCAAGTTTGAGAAAGGAAATTAAACAGCTCAGCGTGGTGTTTCCGCACCGGAGGATTTAAAGGTTGTTAGGAGGAGTGCTGCTAATGTATTGTGAGTGTTGCATTAGTCTCTCAGCCTCAGATGTGGTTATTTATAACCAGTGGCTGTCTGGAGCTAAAAGTTAAGATGCTGAGTACAAAAAAATAAGTGAACAATCTTCTGTTGTAATCACAGCATCCTGTCAAATACATTTCTTACTAGGATACTGAATGGAGCTTATATCTCTTGGAGAGTTCATACTGTCATTATGGGAGCAAGGTAAGACCAAACATTATCATGTGAATACTAGAAAACTAATTGCCATGAAACTGGCATCATCGTTATATATCAGAAATGCATTTTGCTAGAAAAAACCCTGAACTGTAGCTGGAAGGATATCACAAATACACTGTAATCTACAAAGTGGCTTCCAAAACATTTGCACTGCACATTCTACACTGACTTTTCTAAACTTTTTAGTCATACCTTTTGTCCCTTCTTAGTGCAATTAAAATCTACAGGGTAGTGAAGACTTTAGACTAGATTTTGGAACATTGCTGTGAGGTTTTGATTGCATTCAGCCTCAGGAGTATTAATGAGGCCAGGTATGTTGGATGATTATGTTATGACCTCTGTATAAGCTTAATGTGTGTTGATTTATAGGGGTGTAGAAATAGTTCATTCTTCTGTGCTTTGCCTGTTTATTTATTACAAGTAATATGCCAGTCTCACTGCACCCAGAAGCAATGGAGGAAATCTGATTGCAGTATGTGATGACTGTGATAAAGTATGTCACATTATTTCACAATGTGTTATTCTGAGCATATTGTAAAACAGTATCAGTGGGTTTTAGTTGTATTTTTTTTAAAGTTGTATCTCCCATCGTTAGGTTCAGATAGATTCTGGTTCTACTGAACAGAAGAGTTCAGCGTTTCTAAGAAGTCCTAAAGCTGTGAGATCACAAAAGTCACTTCACCTCATCCCATCACTCGCACTGCTCCACAGCCTAATGCTGGGGGGGTTTATACCCCATGCCTAGCATTGGGCATGGTGACCTTCGGCTTATGCACAGCGTTTCTATTCTATTCCAAGCTTTGTGTGGACAATGCCTGTGTCAGCAGTTAATGTACATAAATATATTGAGTTTACTAATTCAGAGGGGTGTCTGTATACTTTTGGACAGTGTGTGAACAGATTGTGTGAATTCACCCGCACAGACCGTGGAGTAGTAGCCAGTATATGAATGATTAAAATAGTTCCATAAATGGTCTGGCCTCAGAGTTGTACTTGTTTTTGGCAAAGCTTGTGAAGTGTGTGCCAGCAGCCTGGTTGAACGCCATGAGGGTTGGGTTACGAGTGTGTTCTGTACAACCCTATAGTCTATAACTCCAGACAGACAGAGCACCAGTCGTGATTCTTTTTACTGATACCAAGTACAACACAGAGTACTGGCTGATACCAAGTACCAAACTGACTGCATTTATAATGAAGCACAGGACAGGACAGCCAATCAGAACAGAAGCCATTTACATACAGCATTCTTAAAGCAAATTAATAAAATATAAACACTGGGTCTTTGTGGATCAGTCATTTGGCCGACAGCAAGTCTATTGCAGTATATCTGGTCACCGCATGGCAATGACATTCCAATGTAAATAAACCTATTTAATTTATGAACATTTATGCATCTTGCAGACCACAGACCTCTCTGTCAGAATGGTGTTCAAGGCTCCATCATCCTCTCCTTCCTCTGCCTGTGTGTTCCCGCTCCCCACTCCCAGCCCCTTTTGGCTTCAGTAGCCTTGGGGTCCTCTCTTACTTTTAGCTCTGCACAGATGGGGCTTCTGTTTGTTTTTCTCATTTCGGCTGAAAACTCATATCTGTACCCATCCCCCTTCTGTTTCTCTCTGTCTATCCCTTATCTTTCTCTTTCTCTATCCCTTCTCTTCTTTGTTTCTCTCCCTATCTTTCTATTCCCCCTCCCTCTTTTCCTCTCTCTTATAAAAGATGACCTTTACAAAAAGTAAAGCATAAGCTTCACTGTAACTTTAAGCAGAATTCTAAATGTTCTGCCCCTTCTAATTGTGTGCTCCTGGCACACAATTTCTTTTGTCTTTTGTTTGTTTCGTCTAGTTCTTGTGCATACATAGACACATTTACACACACTCATACACACATGTCTAATTATCTATAATCTGTATCTATCTATCTATCTATCTATCTATCTATCTATCTATCTATCTATCTATCTATATATATCTATAAATATAT
>JBBIGA010000153.1:6890342-6900625 GCA_037576975.1 Alestes dentex | reverse complement strand
AATGTTTAGGCAGCTCAAAATCCCGGCCAATTCTAAAACCCCGGCCGGGTTTAAGAGGTCTCCAGGTCTCAAAAAGAAGACGTGTCCGGGGAAAAGAGGACGTCTGGTCACCCTAGTATATAATCCATAAGTGAGAGTAAAAGTAGGCCTGTACGTACTGAGATAACTCTGTATTTTAATAACCCCCTACAGATTTTCAACTTATTAACAAGCTATTTGGTGAAACTCAACTGATTCTCAACAGGATTCGTAGCAGGGTCAAGTTTAGGACCTGTGTTAGGGTCAGGATTTGAGCTGAGGTTAAGTGTTAAGTGAGGTTGAGTGTCGGGTATAGGATTAGATCAAATTAAGGTGAATTGAAAAGATATTTAATAAAATGAAAGTTAAAGACAAGGTAGGCATCTACAGTCATGTTCAAAACTTTCGGCATCCCTGGTCAAATGACATGTTTTGCTGATTTTCAAGGTGAAAAGAAATACATGTCCTCTAAAGTTTCAGCCTTTTCATTCAGAACATATCCTAAGGATTTCAGAAATATATCTGGGGGTTTAGTGAAGAAGAAGATGTGGCAAAAGTGTCCCAGTTTACCTTAATTCACCCTACTTGAACCCAGCAACCTTTTCTCTTTGCGAGCATGTTACGTTGCTTTGCCAGTGTTTTTTCTGTGGATGAGACAGTTCACGAGTATGCAAGTGCTGTGAAAGATCTGGCCAGATTTCTTCTTAATACCCATGAACAGTTGTAGCTAAAGTCATCCTGATCATTCTTAACCCAAATACATACAGCAAGTACTCATGTGGATCTGAGTGTTGAGCAATGCAAGCTCTGAGCCACATTCTGGGCCCGGAGCCAGCGGGGCCATTGGGAATCACAGTGCCCTCTAATGGTGCGCACCTTTTCTTGCACCACCACTAATGATTGCAGACTTATTTGTGAGGAACAGATAAAAAATGGAGGCTAATTATTTGTAGTTGAAGATCATAGCTGGTTCTCAGACTAAAGGAGCAGCACTGCATTTTTTAATTTAATCTCTGACTGCCATATCTGTAGCACACAGTCTATTACAGACATAAACTGGCACGTTTCTCAGACAACAGAAAGAGACTCAATACACCCTTATAATGGATGTCATTAGGCAGTTGATGAAGTATCTACTTATTAGCTTCTGTTGTAAGACATTCTGAGTCAGTGGGTTTTCTGGTCTTGTACTAAGTACAGATAAACCATTTCTACATATAAACCAGATAAACCTTTGGTTGAAATACACATTTGTGTTCCAGTAAGGAAATTTAGACATGCAGTGTATTGAGACTATGGTTTACACAGACGTCCAAACAGAATTCAACATTTCATTCATTCATTCCATGCATCTCATTCATGTGCATACATCTCCCATGCTTCACACACATTCTTTAATTGCAAGAACACAACTCCCTCAATGACATGTAATGAGGGTGAGAGACACTGAGAGGGTGTAGGAAGGTGAATGAGACGCTGAGCTAGTTATTAACCAAGAAGTGTTTTCCCAGTACAATGCTAATCTTAATTAAACTCAGTCGTTGAGGAGTGCCCCCCTGGGCTCAGTACTAGAGCATCACATTCAGTTTTTCCCTCTATCACTGCAAGAGCATGGCAGAGAGAGATAGAAAAAGAGGAGAGGGGGAAGAGAGAGAACAAAGGCTGCTGGTACAGCGATCCCTCGGTGTGAATAGCAAATGACATAGAGTGTAATGGGTTCAGGGAAGATGAGGACACAGTACAGCTTGAGCTTGGTTGGTATGTGTAGTTTGAAGGGTTTTTTTAAGTGATGGTTCAATTTTCCCCTCACCTCAAAGGTACCTGATCAGTGAAGATGTTTTCTGTGTCTGAAGTTTTCTGTATGTGCAAAGCTAGTGTCTCTTTTTGTTTTATCTATAAATCATACAGTTAGAAACCAGATAAGCGAGTCTGTTTGAGATTACATAACACGACTCAGGCATGCAGTTCTTATGAGGTTAATCGATAGGACATAAACTTCCATTACTTTTAGCAGCATTAACCTTGTACGTCAGTCAGGGACTACTGAAGAAGTTCATTTGCCAGAGCAGGTAATGCAGGACGTGGCCAGAACCAGACCCCTCGAGGAGGTAGATCTCTAGGACCAGGGCTGGTGATTGCTGTTGTGTGTCAAAAGCAGACTTCAGACACCAAACATATGTTGGTTGGTCTGATTTTGCCTCACTGTTATTTTAATAGAAATTGTATCCTACTTGACAATTAGTTTTAATTGAACTAGAATGGAGCCATGTTTTTACTCGGGCACCATACATCTAAATACCCTATAAACTATGCACTTCACAATGTAGAACCTGCATGTTTATTTTGTAGTATTATTACAAATCAGTTTCAAATGGATAAAATATTATTTCAAATCAATATTTTGTTCCTCACGTCACTGAATTGCCCTAGCATTGAATTTGCTTAATTTCTTTCCTCTCCCCATCACACAATACTGTCAAACTGGAAGGGTGAAAGCTAGAAATGTGTTTCCTCTGAGACATATATAGACAGCAACAACATCTGCTACTAACCCACTGGACACTGGACAGCTGCCAGTACTGTTTTGTTAACTAACAGTCACCTGTACTGGCATCATGCTGAGAGTTATGGGTGAGAGGGAAGGCCATCCTACAATCTCTGAGACAGTTTGGCCATTTATGCTCTCCTGGAACAGCTGGCCAGAAGCCCAGCTATAACACATGCTTCATCAACACTTAAATGCTGAAGGAGAATGCAAGACATTCTATTCCTGTTAAAACTGACTCGCACATTGGAATCAAGAAAATTAAATTATTATTTTGTTCCACTGTACTGAAGTTAGTTGGTGGGAGAGTTGAGGATGCAGCAGATAGGACTAAATGGAGACAGATGATTCGCTGTGGCGACCCCTGAGGGGTAAAGCCGAAAGAGAAAGAAGAAGATTTTGTTCCACTGTACACCCTGCTCATTAGTGTGAACACACTGCATCCACTACAAGTGACTAATACACTGGACTTTGTATGTGTGTGTGTGTGTGTGTGTGTGTGTGTGTGTGTGTGTGTGTGTGTGTGTGTGTGTGTGTTAGCCACTTTACATATGACCACCCTCTCTTTTAAACTCTCTGATGTTATAATACAGCTACTGTATTGAGTGTGTGAGGGCCATTTATCAATCACAGTACACTCTAATGGTGTGCACCATCCAGCGCATCACCATTGCAGATTGCAGACTTATTTGAGGAAAACAGACGAACACGAAATTCTGTTGTACCACCCCTCAGGTACAACAGCCTGGTGGGCCGGTCTAGGCTCAAAATGCCTGGGCCAATTTTTTTGTCCCAGTCCAGCCCTGTCTGTAGCATACAGTCTATTACAGACAATATAAATGATGAAGTAGCTACTCAGTGGCTTCTGTAATGAGTCGTTCTGAGTCAGTAGGTTTTCTGGTCTTGTGCTAAATACAGGTAAATTGTCTGTGGTAATCAACCATGCACCACAAATACAGCAGATAAAGCTCTGGTCGAAATAGACTTTGTGTTCCTATAAGGAAATATACACCTGTTTTGCTAGATTTACAGACAAAAAATAGTTCAGGAATTATATAGTGTCCTATTGCGGACCGGTTTGGGGTTTTCCTTTGAAAAAAATAGTGCCCCTTGTTGGCTCGGAGGTGCATCTGGTGGTGCAAAAAGAACACTTGGGGAGGCCGAGAGCAACATGAGCTGGTGAGGGCCCGCTGGCCTGCTGCTTCGCTGCAGGTGTGGAGTTACTCTACAGGGAAACAGGAGACTAGTGGGGAGGAGTGTGAAGGAGTGAGAGAGGAGGAGGAGGAGAAAGGGAGAGAGAAAAAAGAGAGAAGGGATGAAGGACCCGGAAACGCTATGATCAGCAGAGAGTGGGTCTGCCACTGTCTCTGTATCTGCCACAGCCGGATCTTCTTCTTCAAGATGTCCTGTAGGTACTGCTCGCTCTCCCTTCTCTCCTCACTCTCTCTGATTCCTCTCTTTTCAGCTCTCTGATCACGATGATGTAGTGACATGCATCAGAGACAGCCACTATATAGAGATTGTGAAAGAAGAGAGGCTTCAGATCATGTGTGTATAGTTGAAATGACTACAGTCACGTTATGCAGTGTAGAGTTAAGGAGACAAGGCTTCGGTTTGTGGAGTCACTTTTTCGGTCACAGATTAAGCTATTTCATGCTTATTTTCTTGAAAAGGCTCAATGCATGTTGAAAATGACTCTATCTTATTGTATGTTTTATGTTGTTTTATTTTAAAACCTTATTGATGGAAGAAACAATAACACAACTGTCTTGTAGTTGAATCACAAAAGAAGCCATATTAGTATTCCTATATAAAACTGTATTCTCCTAAATTTGATTTAATCCTAGAAAAAAGCCTATTATTTACTATGTACAGTTAGACCAAAGTGAGCACGGAACTGAAGCTACACTTGCACAGAGCCATGGAGTAAGGAAACCATTATAGGTTCATACAAGGGGACAACTTGCAATGTTATGTAACATGACAGCTAGTAGCAACAAACATCTGTCATTTGATACTATTCATGACAAAGGAAATAGAGGAGCAGTTTGTTTCTTTTTTTAGCTGAATTTACATTTAAACTGAATGTCTTTGGATTCTAAATAGAGCTTTACATGGGCTTTAAATTTTAATCTGAACATGAATACAGACACGCTCCTGTCAAAATATTGTCTACATCCAGCCCGACCCAAACTGTGTTATCAGGTTTTGAATGTGGAACTATCCCAAGCTCAAGAAAATTCTGTCTAAAACTGACTCGGGTCAACAGTCAGATGGTCACAGTGTAGTAACAATAACCATCGCTAGATAGAGAAAAGGATATAAAATATCATGGCATAAGACAATAACTGGGTGTTCAAAGGATGTTTGCACATCTTTTTAACAAATTTATTCATCAAACATTTTAGCCTGGAAAAACTCTCCACACTGTTCTGGTGCCGTTTTGAACACCTATACCAAGGTGTTAACCTTCACCTGTTTAATCCTAAAGCTGTTTCTTTACATAGAACACACTACATGAAACATAAAATTAATTTAGCCTACAAATTTAATATAAATGTAATTTTGGCTGCTCAATTATGTACTTTCCTGAATCTTTTCACTGTTTATTTCCTGTTGGCTCTGAGTGTGTGACTTATGAACCATTTTAACGTAAATGGATAAACAGAGCAATAATAAAGCAAGAAGTAAAACTAAAGCATGTGGAAATGTAGGACAAAGTCTACAAGCTACTAAAAAGCAAAAAATGGGCTGTGGAATTTTGATCCGACCCAAGCCCAGCAAATAGAAAATGTCTCAAAATTCATCTTCTGCTAGGCCTGATTTAAATTAGGATTTTAAAGTAGGATCGGACCTGACTGTTGACATGATGTTTTGAAGTTTGGTCGCTGTGTTCTATGGGTGAGTGTGTATATCTGAGAATATGTGTTGTGTGCGTGTGGGTGTAAATTATCAATGAAAAATGAGTCAGCATGGTTGTGTCTGGCCCTGAGAGATCCGATCGGGTTCTGCTGTGTATTATTTGTCACTTTAGGAAGTTGATATCTGAGCTTGAAAGACGTTAGTGTCCCTCATTAAACCTCTACAACTAAACATCATGGGAATCAGTGCTGTCTTAAAAACATGACTCAGTAGACAAATATATTTTTCTGTCCACAATTCTGCTTTCCAAGATGGATTCTCAATGGCTGAGCGAAGGTGTGGTCAGTGTTTAGCAGGAGTGAAGTGTTCATTTACACTCCTGAAGCTTTTCCTTTCCAGCCCTGCAATTAAAAGCCACATTTAATTCTTTCTCCATCTGACAGGCCAGTCTGGCATGTTTCTTATCTATTTTGGTCTTCCTTAGCAACCCTTCAGCACTTCGCTAGCCTTGAATAATTCAGTCTGTTTTACTCGTCAAACTGTCCTCTTGAATTAAACATGGCAATATTCGTCTTTTTTCAAGGAAGGATTGGAAATAATCTGCCAGTTGCTCTATAACAATAATATTATACAGACCAAAGACAATGCATCATTACATTTCGTGAGGATAATAATAGCAGCTCATGAAACCAACTGAAGGGCTTTTCCACTGAAGCATTTCTGCCAAGTTTAGATCATTATCGTGCCATACGGTGTGACAGCCAGAGGGCACTCCACGGTCTGAGGCGCTGAAATAAAATATCTAACCTTGTTTACCTCTCTCTCAGGACACACAGCAGGGTCATGAGCAGTAAAACATCTCATAAGCGCTTCATAAACGCTTCATACAGCCTAATGAGAGTGGAGCACTTCCAAGTGTTTAAGTACACGTGTGGCATCTGTTAGACACACAGGTTAAAGGGCGGGAATTCAGGTGTATCCCACCTGGTTGGAGCTTGATCCGTCTCAGTGGGAGTGGAAGTAAAGTGAGTGAGATAGAATGTCATGCATCTAAGAAGGGTGTACAGTGATGCAGCGCACTGATGTGGGGCCTGTGGCTTACAGGCTAATGTGAAAATGGAAGTTAATTGTCAAAAATTTTGAAACCAAAGACCAACTGCTATAAAGTAAACACTATCTCAAACATGCAGGCGTTATGTAATTAGACATTACGATTACATGCATTATATGCTATATACATTTGTATTGTATAGGTTTGAATTTGACTTTCTTTAGATTTGTCCAGAAATCACAGATGCAAAAGATTTTTTTTTTCTGTCTACAAAACAATGCTGTACACACAGTCATAACTTTAAATCTAGTTAAAATCATAATAAAGTTTCTCGATTTTATCTCCTAATTCTATCTCAGCAGAAAGTTTGTGGTATGAGTGGAGAATAATTAAAGGGCCCAGATTCTTTTGTTTTTGTTTCTTTTATTTTATTTTATCCCGAGGACCACGTATGATGTTTGTGTGGGTTTATATATTAAAAGCAGTCATCATTCATTTTTACATTTACTCTTCTTCCCTAAAAATAATACCTGCCTTGTTACTTAAGGACTGAGATGTGTAAAAGACCTCTGTTCTGACTGATGCCTTGCACTGTGCTTCATTCAAAAGCAGTCTTGATTAAAACACTGCTTAGAAGTTTGTGATGGTTAGACTGCTAAGCTGCTATATGCCAGTAGGTGGATGTATTTAAATGCGCAGGTTTCTATGACATAATGAAAACACTGGTCTCAAATCACAGTTTTTGTGACTTAATTTGCGTAGATGCACTGTATGGACCTGGGAGTATATAGTATGTTTTGAGATTTTATAGTGTCTGTGATGTACCTCAACCTCTTTTATTAGATATAAAAAACAGGTAAATGTGTCTTTTGATAATAAAGGCCCTTTAATTTCTAATTAACACCATGCTTTTGATCTTGTCTCCAAGAACTGTGCCTTCTTATGGTTAACAAATATCGCCAGCCATTTCACAGACTTTTAAAGTGGTTCTCCTTATTCTTACACAGGTCCAGCTGTTCAGCGCCAGGTGCAGAATGGGCCCACCACAGATGAACTGGAGGCACAAAGAAGGTACAACGTGGCCTAGAATGCAGTGTAATTAGTGCACCTCTTAACGAGGCTGTGCAGGTTTTTGTCTCCACTTTGTGATACAGCTGGACCCCAAGAGACCAAGAGTCTATACAGGACGGATCATCATCTACCCCATTAGAGAAAGCTGCTATCTGAAAATATCTGTTTACGTGATGCCAAAAAACAATACAACTCCATCAAATCAAAGCTAAGCATGTTGCTGACATTAAAACAGGCTACCTAAGCAGCTATGCTATGTGGACAAAACGTATTGGGACACACCTGTTTCTCAGGGTTTGAGCTAAGCCCCTTACTTCCAGTGAAGGGCAATCTTAACGCTTTAGCCTTCCAAGACATTTTTTACAATGCCATGTTTTCAACTTGTGGACACAGTTTGAGAAAGAACCTTCTCTATTCCAGCAAGACTGTGCACAAAGAAAGGTCCATAAAGAAATGGTTGGATGAGTTTGATGTGGAAAAACTTGACTGGTCCGCACAGAGCCCTGACCTCAACCCCATCCAGCACCTTCGGATGAACTGGAATTAAGATTGCGAGCCAGGCCTTCTCATCTAACATCAGTGCCTGACCTCATAAATGCTCTGCAGAGTGATTGGGCATAAATTCCCACAGAAACTCCAAAATCTCGTGGAAATCAGTAGAAGCTGTTATAGCTGCATTAAAGTCCCTGTTGGTGTAATGGTCAGGCGTCCCAGTACTTTTGTCCATATAGTGTACCACTGAAAATTCTCCAGGATGGAGCATTAAATTGCATGCAGGTAGGGAGCTGGCTGAACCCTCACCCAACACATAGCATAGCATTCAGGATGAATTACTACACACAGATTTCTGATCTTTTTAGACTGTTTGAATTCTGTATCTGCATCGGACGAAAGCAGAAAGGTAAAAAACAAGTTCTATTTTTAAAGACAGCAATGACAGCAGTGAAAAGAACAAAGATCTGCACAGTGTGAAGCACCAGAAAAGAAACTGTGGTAGTGACACGCCTGGAAAGTCAGTAGTGGAAAGCTGCCCTTTGTGGTAAAAAGATGGAGTGTGGTGTATCTCTACAAACCCAGCGTGCTGTATCTGCTGTGTCAGCTGTTCCTCAGCAGCATGCAGCTGGAAAATTCCACATCTCTCCATTTTTTCTCTCCGCCTCAGATATGGGTTAATGTCTGACCTCAACGAGGCTTTAGAGAGATTTAATGGAATATGAAACTACGTCTTCTGTGACACAACTTTGCTCATGTTTAGAAGTGTCCATGACACAGCAGCTGCTTTCCAGAAGCTCGGCTTCAGCCAAGAGAGGCGGGTCCTCACTGGCCTATAAAGACTCCTTTAAAAAGCATTTTCGACAGAATGAGATGCTTGGGAGTAGCTGCACATGTGAGGAAGATCGCCAAAGCCAAAGCTAGAGGGGTATAAAACCCCCCAGCACTGGGCTGTGGAACAGTGGAACTGTGTTCTCTGGTGTGATGCAGCATCATCCATTACATTTGAGATGATTTAAAGTCCCGTGAAGTGGCCCCGTATAGTCACACATGAACACACACCACAGCACACAGTGTGAACAGTGTAAATTCTTTCTCTGCATTTAACCCACTCACCAAGTGAAGCAGTGGGCTGCCATTATCTAGCAGCGTGAGGGGAAAGTAGCCTGCTCAAGGCTACCTCAGTGGTGCCACTAGCAGTCCAAGGATTTGAACCAATGCCCTTCTGATCTCAGGGGTAACTCCCTAACCACTAGGATACCAGCTGCCAAATTTTGAGTGATGTTTGGACCTTATGGTTTACGATCACAGAAAAGTCACTCCAAATTTGGCAGCTGGTGACATATTCTGAAACACTGGGGACATATTCGGACAACAGTGGGGAAAATAGCAGTCCAGTATTGTGCTCCTTCTGATTGGAATAATTTGCAAGGCACTTTAAAACTTACAAATCTTGTTTCTTGGGATCAGTTCAAATTTATTCCGAAGGAAATGGAGACGAAGTTGCTAACTTGTAATTGTTTTAATTGATTATTTTATTCTGTTTATCCATTTGCTTTGTATGCTTACAGTTGTTGTAAGTCTTTTTTCTGGCTGGGTTGTGATGTTGCCACTTGGCCAGGACTCTATTGTAAAAGAGATCTGCGATCTCAATGGGACCTTTCCTGGTTAAACAATGGTAAAATAAATAAAATAAAAATAAATATATCCAGAGCTAATCAGTTAGTACCTGTCCTCACTAATGCTTGTGCGGCTGTATACAATCAAATCCTTTTCAAACATCTAGTGTAAAGCCCTCCCAGATGAAACGAGGCTGTTACTATAGCAAACGGGGACTTATTAATAACTTTTGAGAAGAAACACTGAATATGACTGCAAACCTACGGACATATAATACAAGTACAAAAGAGCACAAATGAGAAAAAGTAATTATATGTGTAGTTCACTGTGACTTCTCATGTCACAGTGACACTTCTGCAGTGTTATTGACACTACCTGACATTACTCAGAACCATTAATAAGCTGTAATGGTGGCAGTTTTCAAGCATCTGCTCCTATGAGCTGTGCTGATAACATTCACAGTGTTGCTGTTGATTGCATGACAGTAATGGCTTGGTAATGATCTGCTTGTGTAAAGTAAATTATATGGCGTGTGACTGTGTGTATTGTGTGTGTGTGTGTGTGTGTGTGTGTGTGTGTGTGTGTGTGTGTGTGTGTGCTTTTAATTCGCCTGTCTATAGGGAG
>JBBIGA010000153.1:6879244-6890012 GCA_037576975.1 Alestes dentex | reverse complement strand
GTGTGTAGGGGAGGGTATGGTGTGTGGGGCTGGGGATGGTGTGTGTGTGGGTGTGTGTGTGTGTGTGTGTGTGTGTGTGTGTGTGTGTGTGTGTGTGTGTGCACTGTGCAGGCAGATGGAGATGCAGCAGCAACAGCAGCAGCAGCAACAACAGCAAATGCAGGCACATATTGAGAGAGAACGTCGATCGTCCAACTCAGGTAAGAGATAAATATTTGTCTGAAATGTAGCATGAATTTAGCACCTGCCCTCTATGGACTAACTGAGAGCAGATTTAGAATAGTTCAAATCACATATAGGGAGCAAATTCACCCGAGTTGTTTGTCCCTCCTTCGTTCACCACCCTTAACATGTTTCTTCTTGAACTGTTAAATCTGTAGAACAAATTGCAAGTTAAGATCTGTATGTACACCGATCAGCCATAATATTAAATCCACTGAACAGTTAAGTAAATAACGTTGATTATGTCATTACAATGGCACCTGTCATGGGGTGGGAGGCATTATGCAGCAAATGAACAGTCGTTTCTTGCTGATGTGTTGGAAGCGGAAAAAATGTCCGTGCATGCAAGGATCTGAGCAACTTTGACAATGGCCAAGGTGGGCTGGCTGTACAATGGGGTCAGAGCAAGAGACGACACCAGAATACACTATGAGAAGATGGCAAGTTGATGTAGGCAGTGGGATTCTCTGGGCAGTGTTATGCTAGGAAACAGGCGGTTTTAATGTTATGCCTGATCAGTGTATGTGGGTCTTAAAAATGTTCTCAGATTTAATTAAATACATAAATGAACAAACAAATAAAACTGATTCTTTTTACTTCTCCATGGTGTCTCATTCTTCCCCTTCTTTTTGTCTATCCCTGGGCCTCTGGTCCTTTCTTCCTGGCAGGTTCCCCATTTCAGGGACACCCCGCTGTACTCTCAGTGGCACCTCCAAATGTAGCGCAACCTCCTATGTCAGTGGGAGGACCATGCCCACCTCCCCCTCCTCCTCCTGCACCTCCGGGACCTCCTGGGCCTCCGCCTCCTTCAGCAGGAGCTCCCCCTCCACCCCCACCCCCCCTGCCTATGGTCGGAGGGGGTTATGGGGGCCATGGGGTGCAACATGAGGATGCACACGCACCCACCGGCCTCGCTGCCATGATTGCCGGAGCCAAACTGCGTCGAGTGCAAAGGGTATTTTGGACATTAACACCCATTATGACAACAATTATAGTGGAACTCTGGTTAAAATTAAAGCAGAAATGAAAAGTCCCCAGTTTTCCATTTTGCCCCCAAATGAAGATTACATGTTTGAAATCTGAATTGTTCTTCTTTAATTGTAAGCTGGAGGTACAAAGCTATTGTAGCTAACAATACATTTTTGCTACCAGATAGCATTGTGCAAACTGCATGTTTAAATGATCACGCTTGCTTCAAACCGTGTTGAGTTGTTGAGCAATCTAATGTGGTTTCTGACACACTGCATCTGTAAGAAATAGACAAAAGTATAGCAAAGCAAAAAACGGCCCACATCTACAAGCCATTCTGATAATAATTTTGCAGTAATTTTAGATAATAGTCCTATACAGTGTCAGAAATCACAAATGTTTGAGGTTACTGCAGTTATACTATATTATGGGTGAAAAGGGTCATAAACAAATACGTGTCAGGTTAATTACTGATATTCTTACAAATATTTCTAGTACTGATTGTTGTACCAAAAATACATTTAGATATGTAAATGAGATATTGCCTTGTTATACGTGCATACATTTGCATTAAAAAAAAGAAGAAATCTAGCCTTTGGTTGATGTTAGAATTTAAATGTTTATTTAAAGTAAAGTAAAGTAAAGTGACCTCCTACAGTCACATATTGTGAAGACTCCCACCTTTATTGTTTGGCTACTCAAAAAAACAATGCTCTGTTATTATAAAACATTTTGGGTCACTTTTAATATAATACTTCTGTAAAATTGATTTTTGGGAATTAAAAAAAGCTTTTTTTTAAAGATGAGTTTAAATGAGCTTCGGTTTTCTCAGGCCTGCATGCATGAATGAATGTAGCCTCTTTTCTGATGAATGTGTGTGTCCACAGCCTGAGGACAGTTCAGCATCTGGAGCCAAAAATGATGCCAACCGGACGAGTGGAGGGAGCGGTGGCCTGATGGAGGAGATGAACGCACTGCTAGCACGAAGGTCAATACTTGTGAGATCCTTAAGAACGAGACAATTTCACATTTTTTAGAGAACTAGTGTTGCTTGTGGAACAGATTTCTGGCCTGTTTGTATGTGTAGCGATGCAGAAACATCAGCACTGACAAATAATCAGATCTGCTGAGACGCTTTTTCTCCATTCTTATTACTAGACGGAAAGCTGCTAACCAGTCTGAAGACAGGAAAGATGGAGACAGCCAAAATGTAAGTACTGAAAAGATACGAATGGAATTTTTTTTTTGGTTCTTTTTCCTTATTTGTTAATATTGTTTTTGACTCACACCGCATCAGTATGTACAGCATAGTGTCATATGAAATCCTCTGAAATGGAACCTTCGTAGGAAAAGAAAAAACAAATTTCAGTAGATATTCATGGGAAATGTGGCATGTACTGAAATAATTTCCACTGGTCCATTTAGCATAAAATGTTCACATTATGTAAAGAGCAGCTGTGATTGTCTAATGGTGAAGAGGTAATGAGGCTTTGATGTGACAGTGATAATATACAAAGTTCTGTTTGGAAAATTTACACATATTTCTACACAGGCTTTATTGAGTGCTTGGTAAGAATCACTTCACGACTCTAAGCTTTGTATATTTTAGGACGATCCAAATTCCCCCTCTCCCATGTCTAGAGGACAGAACGCCTCAGGTAACCACCGCATCCACACATTCTTTACACTTTAGACTGCTCTGAATGATGGTTCTTCAATGACGATGATCGTAGTATTATAATAGTATATGATTTATCTGATTCATAATTACAATAAGTGCATTTAATTTCCAATAGTAAGGTCTAAAAAGAAAACTTCTAGACTTCTAAAGTGTTAGGGAAAGCCTGTGCTCCTGTGTAGGTTGTACATTTTTTCTCACCTGCAGATGGTGCAAAGAAGCCCTGGGATCGAGCCAACTCGGCAGAGAGATCGTCACTCGTATCTAGGTAAGATATTCTTGGAGGTCTTGCTGAATTATCAGCATTGCATATTTCAGCAGGTGCATATTTCAGCAGATGCGATAAATATATTATATTAGTTTCATATTAGTTACCAAATGATTTATAGTAAGATAAAGCTTGAGGTGAATAACTGAACACTAAGCCTGGAGTTTAAGAGACAGTTTATGGGTTTCCCAGATATGGCTGATGCCTAATACTGGACTCAGTTTCAGTCAGTAATTTACCCTAAATGGCTTACATCCTTACATCCATAGTAATGAATAGTACAGTAAAGTCAGTCTGCATTAAATGGAGTTAATTAAAGATTCCCCAGCTCTCTCTCATCCTGTCAGTAAAAGAGTAAATTAAAAGGGTAAAAGAAAGTGCAAAAAATGAGTGGACAAAAAAGTGAAAACCAATAACACACAATAATAATGTATAATAATAAAAATAATGTATGCCAAGCAGCTTTTACACATGGAACACAGCTCAAAGTGCTTCACAGTGGGACAGAAGTATATCCCACTGTGAAGCTTTTTAAAGAAAAGTCGGGTGTCTCTGCCTAAGTGTAAATATGTGTGTGTGTGTGTGTGTGTGTGTGTGTGTGTGTTTAGAGTCCGACCTGTGGGGAGTGGTACTGATGCAGACGCCTTAGACTTTGACAGAATGAAACAGGTATCAGTTAAACCTCATTCTACTATTAAAAGGCTACTTGTTTGCCATTATTAATATTGTCGTTGTTGTCTGTTCATTAATGTGCCTGAATAAATTATTAGGAAATCTTGGAAGAAGTTGTTCGTGAATTGCACAAGGTGAAGGATGAAATCATTGATGGTATGTCCATTTAGTTCATCTATCATTTATTTTCACATCCAGATGACCTGACATTCCAAGATTATAGTAAAGCCTAATGAAGTGAATTAATGATAGGAACATGACTTCGCACTTTTATATATGACCTTATTTTCTGCTACATGAACCGTGAATCATGAAGTCTATAATAACTGTTTCTGTCATCTCTTTCAGCCATTAGACATGAACTTAGTAGAATTAGCACGACATAATCTCCCAGACCCGCGTGACTCACCTTTTATGAGACCCAAACCCCCAGCAGGATCTGCTGTAGCCGAAGAGGGGAAGATGCCCAGCAAAGTTACCACCATGTTAAAGCAAATGGAGCATTTTGTTCTAACATGAAGGGGAACATGTGCTGTCCCTCAGATGTGTAAATGGAAGGAGGACACTTGCACTGATTTCTCTGTTTTTGGGTTTTAATTCATATTTGGGAACTGTCTTTTCAAAGTCTTCAGAGAAAATGTTTTTAGGATTTTTCCCTTTTTCATTATTATTACTATTATTATTATTATTTTTATTTTTTTTGGTGGTGGTGATGGTGGCCGTGGTGTTCATGTAAGTGGTTGTACGTTAGTGATGAAATGATAAAAAAATTTTGATCAAATAATAATAATAATAATAATAATAATAATAATAATAATAATAATACAATAATAATGATGTCATTGCACATGTCTAAATGTTAGCCTTTTATATTTTAATTGATCTTTATTTTACTTTTCCTGTGTTCAAATGTTCATTATAAGCATATACACTACCAGTTTATTTCTCACTGATCATGATTTTTTTTTTTTTAAAGATTTTTAAAAATCCTTTTGGCAACACAAGTGTGTGTGTAATCACTGACAGAAAGATTTTTAGAAGAAGCTGCAACCAGTGATAAGGGATGGGAAAGTGTTGTTTTTGGATAATGCAATCTTACAAACAAACAAACAAACAAACAAAAAAATCAGTACACAAGAGTATTTGTGAACATGTTGTTAATAAAATGTTTATTGGCTGCAAGGATATGGCGAAGTATTGTTGGTTTTATTTCTCTTTTTTTGACCAAGTGCTTCCTGGCTTGGAGGGAAAGAAGATATACACTACATTTAAAATGAACTGAAATAAAACTGTGAAAAAAGTGTATTGGATAAAAGAGGTGGTGTTTTTACTTGAGAGGGTTTGAGGTGTTGTTGATGTTGATGTTGAAGTCGATGGTGATTAGACCTCCCCCTACAGGCTGTAGCTGGCATGATCAGAAAGATATGGCTCCCATACACTACATGGACAAAAGTATTGGTACACACGACCATCACACAAAAAGGGACTTTAATGACATTGCTTTCATATACTTTGACTTTAATAAGGAGTTGGACCCCCCCTATGCAGCAACAACAGCTTCCACTCTTCTTGGAAGGCTTTCCACAGGATTTTGGAGTTTCTGTGGGAATTTGTGCCCATTCTTTCTGTAGAGCATTTATGAGGTCAGTCACTGATGTTGGATGTAAAGGCCTGGCTCACAATCTCCATTTCAGTTCATCCCAAAGGTGTTGGAAGGGGTTTAGGTCAGGACTCAGTACGAGCCAGTCAAGTTCTTCCACACTGAACTCATCCGGCCATGTCTTTATAGACCTTGCTTTGTGCACTGGGGCACAGTCATGCGGGAATAGAAAAGGTTCTTCCTCAAACTGTGTCCACAAAGATGGAAGCATGGTGTTGTCCAAAACGTCTTGGTATTCTGAAGCATTAATATTTCCCTTCACTGGAAGTAAGGGGTCTAGCCCAAATCCTGAAAAACAGGTGTCTCAATACTTTTGTCCATATAGTGTACTTAAGCGCAGTATGTATTGCAGTGCAGAAATATTCTGTTAAACACAATTAAGTTGATAAAGCTTCACTACATTACTGCTTTATTTCTTGTACATTCAGTATCCATAACTGCACTTCATTGTTTATGTAGCTTCTGTTATGACGATGGAATATTTATGTCCCAAAACAATTCGCATGAGGAGGCACATATTTGTGTACTCAGTTTCTTCATTAAAGCTGATGCATAAAATAAGAGAAAAAAAAAAGAGAACAAGGGAACACAAGACATATTTAAGGCCGTAGAGTAACATTTAGTTTTTGCTTCTACAGTGCTGTCACTGCATGAATAGAATTTCCAACAAAAGTATCTTTTAATTTGCATTTATGAATATATTTACACATATAATGAACTAAGAATAATGTGAAAGATAAAAATGTATTATTTTCATAAAGAAAAGGCGATAATAAAAACGCATTGCGTTGAATATAAAACAATGCAATGCGTTTTTATTATTGCCTTTTCTTTATAAAAATAATAATAATACATTTTTATATCTTTCACATTATTTTCACAATGATACCATAAATGTTTGGTATCACATCAGATATGAGGTCCATAATCTGTTTTTACAAAATTATTATCAAAACACAATGTCCTTTTATAAATAAAAACATGATTTGACAAAAGAGCAGGTGTGTGTGTGTGTGTATGTGTGTGTGTGTGTGTGTATATATATATATATATGTTCTTGTAAATGTACTTGAGTGTCTGTGTGTGTTCTTGTATATGTACTCCAGTGTGTGAGTGTATAGTCTGCATGCACTAGTGTGTGTTCTTATATAGGTACTCTAGTGTGGGTGTGGGTGTGTATGCGTTATAGTCTACATGCACTGGTGTGTGTTCTGGGTTATGTGGCGTGGATGGGTTGCTGCGCGCGTGCAAAGTCTCAGTCTTTCTGGGGGGGCGGGGATTGTTGCGGAGTTCTCCGCAGAGGAAAGGGTCTCGGTCGTTGTCCGGGAAACAAAAAGTGGGGGGACGAAATGAATGATTTTGAAGAGTGGGGGTGGCGTGTTATAGTCTCCATGCAATAGTGTGCGTTCTAATATATGTTCTCTAGTGTGTGTGTGTGTGTGTGTGTGTTTTGGTATATGTACTCTAGTGTGGGTGCGTATAGTCTACATGCACTCTTGTTTATTCTAATATAGGTACTCTGGTGTGTGTGTGTGTGTGTGTGTGTGTGTGTGTTACAGTCTACATACACTAGTGTGTGTTCTATGTACTCGAGTGTGGGTGTGTGTTCTTGTATATGTTTTCTAGAGTGTGTGTGTGTTACTACATGTCTACATGTATTTGTGTGTGTTGTAATATATGTATTCTAGTGTGTTATAGTCTACGTGCACTGATGGGTGTTCTAGTATAATTACTCTAGTGTGTGTGTATTATAGTCTACATGCACTAGTGTGGGTTCTAATAAATGCACTTTAGTCTGTGTGTGTGTTATAGTCTACATGCACTAGTGTGTGTTCTAATATATATTCTCTAGTGTGTGTGTGTGTGTGTGTGTGTGTATGTACGCATTATAGTCTACATGCACTAGTGTGTGCTCTGGTATATGTACTCTAGTGTGGGTGTGTTATAGTCTACATGCACTTGTGTGTATTCTAATATACGTACTCTAGTGTGTGTGTGTGTGTGTGTGTGTGTGTTATAGTCTACATGCACTTGTGTGTGTTCTAATATATGTACTCCAGTGCGTGTGTATTACAGTCTACATGCACTACTGTTCTAATATAGGTACTCTAGTGCAATGGTTCTCAACCTTTTCAACATTAAGGCCCACCTATCTATCACGGCATGTTTCCACGGCCCACTTGGCCACATTAGACGATGTTAAATAACCAATTGCGGACAAATGGCCTGTCTTGATTTTAGATACGAGGCCCAATCAAAAGCCTTTGCGGCCCATCAGTGGTCCGCAGCCCAGTGGTTGAGAAACCCTGCTCTGGTGTGTGAATGTGTTATAGTCTACATTCACTTGTGTGAGTTCTAGTACATTAACTTGTGTGTTTGTTTATTATAGTCTAAATGCACTAGTGTACGTTCTAATTTATGTATACTAGCGTGTGTGTGTTAATTTCTACATGCACTAGTGTGTATTCTAATATATGTATTCCATGTATGTATGTGGGGTTTTTTTTTAATTATATTTATTGAGGTAATTTTTCGATTTACAGACATACAAGAAGATTAAAAAAAAAAAACACAGTCACAAAACAAGACAAAACACATCTCCTTCAGGTAGATTCAATTCAACAGTCAACCACATCACCGTGTAGAGGTGGAAAAGGTCAAAAATAATTTTTCACTCAGTGTGACATCGTGAATAGTAATGACACTAAAAATACAAATGTTAATATATGATCACCTAGGTGCTTAAAGTAAGAGTGATAGGGGAAGTGAAAGTAAAAATAAGAATAAAGAGCATATTCCAGTGTGTGTTATAGTCTACATGCATTTATGTGTGTTCTAATATATGTTCTCGTGTGTGTGTGTGTGTGTGTGTGTGTGTGTGTGTGTGTGTGTGTGTATTATAGTCTACATGCACTAGTGTGTGTTCTAATATAAGTACTCATGTGTGTGTGTATATGTGTGTTATGGTCTACATGGACCAGTGCCTGGTTTCTCAACCACTGGGCCACGGACCACCAGTAGGCCGCAAAGGCTTTTGACTGGGCCACGAATCCAAAATCGAGACGGGCCAATGGTCTGCAATTGTTCATTTAATATCATTTAATGTGGCCAGTTGGGCCTTGGCAACATGCTGTGATAGATAGGTGGGCTTTAATATTGAAAAGGTTGAGAACCATTGGACTAATGTGTGTTCTAATACATGTTGTCTAGTGTGTGTGTTATAGTCTACATGCACTCGTGTGTGTTCTAATATAAGTACTCTAGTGTGTGTGTATGAGTGTTATAGTCTACGTGCACTAGTATGTGTTCTAATATATGCAGTCTAGTGTGTGTTCTAATATATTTACTCGTGTGTGTGTGTGTGTGTGTGTGCGCGCGCGCGCAGTCATGTCTCGCGAGAGCTGAAACTGGAGCGTAGTGGCGACGAGAGCTGGTGTGGATAGAGTGGAGTTATTTGTGTTCTGGAGGAGGAGGGAGGTAGGACAAGCAGGCTGGAGGGGGTGTGTGTGTTTGTGGGGCAGAGAGCTTTATTGCTAGCGAGAGAGAGAGAGATAGTGTGTGAGTGTGCGTGTATGAGACTGTGCAGGAAAGCGAGCAAAGCTGGAGGAGTTCAACATGGCATCCGGAGAGACGCTGTACATAGAGACGGATGACTCTGAGATGCCGGCTGAGATCGTGGAGCTGCACGAAATCGAGGTGGAGACGATCCCTGTGGAGACCATTGAGACCACAGTGGTCGGTGGAGACGACGACGACCACCAGCCCATGATCGCTCTGCAGCCTCTCGTTACAGACGATCCGAGCCAGGTCCACCACCATCAGGAGGTGATCCTGGTGCAGACCCGGGAGGAGGTGGTCGGTGGGGACGACTCGGACCTCAGGGCCGAAGACGGCTTCGAGGACCAGATCCTCATCCCTGTCCCTGCTCCTGGGGCAGAAGAGGAATATATCGGGCAGACCCTGGTGACGGTAGCTGGGAAGAGCTCGGTGGGGCGGGTGAAGAAGGGGGCCGGCAGCGGGAAGAAAGCGGGCAAAAAGAGCTACCTGAGCACCACCGAGGCCACCGGGAGGAAATGGGAGCAGAAGCAGGTGCAGATCAAGACTCTGGAAGGCGAGTTCTCCGTGACGATGTGGGCGTCGGGTGAGTTTCTCATTTTCGGGCCGGAGTGTGGAAGTTTCTCCGTTGGGTCTGGTCTGGGGGCCCGAGCAGGGCGTTGTCCGCCTTTGACGGCTCCCTCCGCGGGCACGTCCCGGACCACGGTGCCGGGAGCCCCTCCGAGCTCCCCACACGCTTTAGAAGCGAGCACCTTGGCCGGTGTGTTTTTGTTTTGAAGGGAGGCCATGTTTTTAGGTCTTGCTGGGCGCCGCCATGTTCGCCGAGTCCAGTATGGCGGCCCGTAAAAATGGCGAAGATGGCGGCCGGAGCCTGCAGGCCGTGCACGGCTAGCACGGTGCGGCTAACGGGCTAGCACTGGAGCCTCGAGAGGGCTTAAAAACAAACATTAATCCCTCCAAACCGACATTTTTTTTCGCTTTCTGACATATGAGCCAATTGTTATTAATTGAGATGCAATGTCGGCTGATTTTATCCGTAATTTGGGCATTTTGTCTGGTTTAAAACCAGTTAGCATTTTAGCACACTAACTAAATTAGCTAATATGCTAACCCGCATTGTTTACGCTAGTTGCTCGGTTCCGTTTATTACTGTGATTTGGGCGATTTATTCAACAGTTAGGTTATTTACAATTATTTTTATAAGTCATTTGCCTTTTAAGTAGACATCAGTTATGTTAGTAGCGCGGTTTTTTTCATGTGATAGTTTCTTCTTGTTTTAGGCCCTCTGTGCCCTGAAGTGTAAAGCGTACCCCAACAAAGCCAAGGGTGCTTCCGTTTCTGTGCACACTGATAGTGCAGGCAGGGTGGAAACTCTCCTCTGACTCACGTTATCACCCGTGTATCAATCTGAGGATGCAGTTTTTAGCTAAGTTGATTTAAGATGTTTTCATGAGTATGGACTCTTGGATTGTGAGGATCCGACTTAGTGAATACGGTCCAGCTAAGTGAATGTTGCTTACGTTGGGGATGGTTAGTGGCCCCAGTACTGTAATGGTTGGGCAGCTTGCCTGGAAGGTATTGACTATCTGTATGGGTTGGATATATTTTTTATATATATGTATTTCTGTGTGTGTGTGTGTGTGTGTGTATATGTATGAATATGTATGTATGTGTGTGTGTGTGTGTGTGTGTGTGTGTGTGTGTGTGTGTATATATATATATATATATATATATATATATATAT
>JBBIGA010000153.1:6831944-6879144 GCA_037576975.1 Alestes dentex | reverse complement strand
GTGTGTGTGTGTGTGTGTGTGTGTGTGTGTGTGTGTGTGTGTATATGTATATGTATATGTATATATATATATATATATATATATACACACACACACACACAAAGTGCGTGAATATCTGCTGACATCAGACGAATAATTTTATTAATCCTGTGGGAAATTTCTTATGTTAGAGACAAGAACATATAAATGAAGTTAAATAAAAATATGTAAACAAAAAAACAAATGCACTGTGGTGTATATACACAAATGCTGGATATAAGTACTATGGTTGAGTAACTTTACTAATGACACATAGGAGTATATTGTTGCACAAAATAGAGATCAATTATATATATAAGTAAAATTGACATAAGTAGTGATTTTTGCACATAGACAAATGCACAAATAGATATTCAACATAATGTTTTAGTAGCTGATAAGAATATTGTGCAATACTGCACATGGCAGACTCCTCTAGCACCTCTGTGCCAGTAGTTTCCGGCCTTTAGCGTATTGTTGAAGGCAATAAAACTGATTTAATTTACTTTTTTGCCCGTGCCATTACTGATGCGGACTTGTGCCATGTATACCTGGTATTATGAAAGAGTCAATGAAGCTAGACCACAGCTGTCACATTCAGAATGAGCCCATGATGCAAGGAGTTTCTCTGCATCTCATCCTGTACTGTAGGGTGTAAGTTACTCTATTTGTAATCCTGCCACTCATTTCATTTGATTTTCTTCTTTCAGAAAAGCCTGAAGCTTATAGGAAATAATGAACGTGGCACTTTTGATGATCAGGTCCTGGATACCATGAGTAAAAACTAAAACGAGTGAACGAAACTAAAAGACAAAGTGCTTGGCAACAATAAACAGACACTTTATATGGGCATACCGCTAGGCACCTCTGAGGTACCCTGAGCAAGGTACTGTCCCCACACACTGCTCCCTGGGTGCTGTGTTCCTGGCTGCCCCCTGCTTCACTTTATGAATGGGTTAAATGCAGAGGTTGAATTTTGTGCTGTTTACACTGTGTGCTGTGGTGTGTTCACGTAAGACAGAATGGTCACTTTCACTTTAAATTAATTATATTTTGGATGTTTTGGAACTCTTGTTTTCTGTAAATTAAAAATGTAAAAATTGCTGAAGATCCGCATAGAAAAAGCTTCAATTCTACAAACTCATAGATTTCAACTGCTTTGAAAGATATTGTAAAAGAAAATGAATTTTTGCTGTGTTCAAAATGATGAACAGATGGACATATTTTTGCAGATATCTACTGAATTGAGAAAGGTGTGAAACACTAAGAAAGAAGCTATGATTAACATCCACAGTGCCTCATATTTGGAAAGTGATAAAAAAAAAATTGCTGATATAAACTGATGATCTATTTAAAAATTTCTTAATGTTTTGGCAAAAAAAGAAATGAAGACTTGGTGATACATGACATACATCTCAATACTTTGAAATCTCTGTTAAATATTTGATTAATTTGTCTGCTTGAAATGGTGAACAGAAAGCTGTAAAATGCCTTCTGGTCTGGATCTTGTGATATTTCAATCCAAGCTGCTGTAATACAATAAATAGCATTTATTGATGTGACCAGTGAATACAACCTTTTTTAAAAAAACAAAAAAAAGTAAAAAAATTAAAATGCTAAAATATTCCAAAACTGAATAACAGTGTCATGGTGCACCACAGAATATTCCTGGAAAGTCTGAAATATTGTTCAGGGCACTCACAGCGCCCCAATGTTTTCATTTCAGATGACAAAAAGGACATTGACCATGAAACTGTGGTGGAGGAACAGATTATTGGAGAGAATTCTCCTCCAGACTACTCTGAATACATGACTGGGAAGAAGCTCCCACCTGGTGGGATCCCAGGAATTGATCTCTCGGACCCCAAACAGCTAGCAGAGTTTGCCAGGTGAGACGGCTTCACACTTCAGTAATGGAATATTTGAAATGGGTTGCTCATTCATAACTGGCCTTTCGTTATCCATGGGTATCACACCTTTGATCTTGGAGGGTCTGTTTCAGTTTTCCTGCTCAACACGCATCTGATTCAGCTCACCTGATATTGATTGGTTTAGTGGCTGTGTTTGCGTAGTGAAAGTACCATATTTTAGACATCGACCCACCAAGGCCACCCCTTGGGTTAAGCTTTTTCAGCAGATATTCTTCTGTACTGGAAATCCAAATGGTGGTTTATTATTTATTTATTTAGTGATATAATTATTGACTTCTATTTGATTTCTACACAGCATCAAATATTGCACAGATTCAGCAAGGCTATGCTCTTTTTTGTGCAGATTGGCTCTCTGTACCATATCCTTAAATAATTATTAATTGATGGTCTTTCTTAGTCCCTACAGTAACAGTGGCGGCCCTTTTGGTCGCAACTCAGTACGGTAAGTTGTGAATCTGTGATGCACCATTCAATATATTGGTCTCAGAGTTTGTAGCTTTATGATGAACCTTTTATTTTAATCATTGAATGGGGCTGTAAGGGGCTGTTTTTTTTTTTTTTTTTTTTTTTTTTTTGTTTTTTTTTTTTTTTTTTTTTTTTTTTGTTTTTTTGTTCACAATGGAAAAATAGTGGTGATGTAACTTACAGACCACTTTAGTCATTTTGGTTGTGGCCTGTGTCTGTCCTTTGCTTTCATGTATAGAAACAACAGGAGCCACTTTAAGCAGCCAAACGAGTTGGTTGTAGCTGTGTGCAGTAATATATATTTCCTTTTGGTTTATTTCAGTTTATTAAGTCAAATGTTTTTTTTTTGTTTTTTTTTTGTATGTGTTCTCCCAGAATGAAGCCACGAAAGATCAAAGAGGATGATGCACCCAGGACGATAGCTTGCCCCCACAAAGTAAGTGTGTTTCTAATCTATTCACATTTGAATCAAAGGTACTGAATTATTTAGCATTTTAAATTTTAAGTCACACCAGAGTAGTTATTGCCACTAGGTGGATGTAAATGGGTTTAGTGTGTCTCATTTGATCTGTCTGTACCTAACATTATCATCCAGTCTCGTCTGATAATAACACAAAACAAAAAATGGGGTCAGCCTTACCTGTTGTGTAACATAAACATTAATTTATAATCTCATTTAATAATAGGACATTAGTGTTACAAAAATGATTTGCAGTTTGAAGTGTTGCAAGTTTAATTATTGCCTACATTATCTCAACATTGTCTTCCTCAAATCTTTTATCGCTACCATGTAGGCCGATACTTCCCAAGAATTTCAGTTCAATAACAGATTCAAACTAATGATTTTGTTATTAGGCCTACAAACATATTGTGATTAAAAACATAACCAGTAGAGTTTGGTATCCATATTCAATACCTTTGATTTCTACAAAGTATTGAAAAATTCTGTCAGTTTGTGCCATATTATCCAGATCCTTAAGCCAATAAGCATGCTTATTACAAAATCTAGACTGGTATTTGGCTGCCTAAATTCATGATACACGTGTGTTAACATCAGTTAATTTAAAAGAAGGTATTTAAAAAAACACAACAGGAATTTATATAGAAGCCGAGGTGTTTCTAAGTGAAACCCAACCCTGTTATCCAGTTCAAGAACATTGTGTTTGGGTAGGAATGAAATTAGACGTTTAAATATTTGAATTACTCGGCGTGAACAATTACGTATTTATTTCTTAGCCATTACGTATTTATTTTGAGTCATAAGCCCAGGGCTTACCAATGTACTCAGGACCATCATATACCACTCTGATACCATTCCTAGAAAATAAAATAAACTTTCCTCCTCTCTGTAGTAGAATGTTATAATCAAGTTTGTGTTTACCCAGGGATGCACTAAAATGTTCAGGGATAACTCTGCAATGAGGAAGCACTTACACACCCACGGTCCCCGGGTTCACGTCTGTGCAGAGTGTGGGAAAGCCTTCGTGGAGAGCTCCAAACTTAAGCGCCACCAACTTGTTCACACCGGTGAAAAACCCTTCCAGGTTAGAAAATCCATTTATTTCCCTGAAGCTCAAATGGTTTCATTTGATCTGAAGAGAGTGCCCAACATTTCTTTTTGATCCACCTACAAATAAGTTCACAAACCATAAACTGTCGTTAACATGTGTTAGACGTAGGATGAAGTGTTCGTTTCTGATTCTGGTTTTTGTCTTTTTAGTGCACTTTTGAGGGCTGTGGGAAACGCTTCTCGCTGGACTTTAACCTCCGCACACATGTCCGGATTCACACCGGAGACCGCCCTTACGTCTGTCCGTTTGATGGCTGCAATAAAAAGTTTGCTCAGTCCACCAACCTCAAGTCACACATTCTAACACATGCGAAAGCCAAAAACAACCAATGAGCACTTCGGTTCTGTTTCTCCTTTTACACCTGAACCCAGCCTCAACGTGAAAGCATCTTAACACTGGAGGTAATAAACTGAGCTCTTCTGTAATTCTCCTAAGGAGTGGGGGCAAAAAAATGACCTGATGGTCTTGGAATAAATTATGGAAATTGTATAAGATACAAAAGCTAAATATTAGGACCCCCTTTGTCCTTAAATCAGCCTACAAACCATGTGGCCCGTACCGAGGAGCGGAGCAGGGCTATGTCCGACCCAACTGACCACCCCACGTTTTGATGGCTTGTTGCAGCCAGCAGAATGATGGAACTCATGGACACTCATAGACATTGCTTTTTACCACAGAGATGAACATTTGGACGGTTTCCTCCATTTCTTTTCACTTTTACTTAAATCTCACCAGTCTGCATAGATATAGCTTTTAATTTTGTATTTCTCCAAGTGTGCATATTGTACACTTATTTTGGGATATGCTTAGTAATGCAACCTTGTGATCATTCTTTATCCCTGAGAATTTAAGGTTTTGCGTAGGACATGTTCTTCTTGGAAGGGTGGATGATAGTTACTGTAAGACGATACTTCAAAAGTATTTTATGTAAAAAGTTATCCTTTTTTTCATTTTCATTCTCCTTCTTTGTTTGGTTGTAACCTAACCATTGAATAATCTTGTATCAGTGTATTGTATGGCTGTGTGGAGATAATGTAGAAATGGACAGCAGTGTGATTTCAAGTGTTGACTGCTTCAAAGCATTTAGTCATCAGTTAATTTCTCTTTTGTCACAATCGTCTCACATGACAAAAAACATTAACTCACTTTTAAACCCATCTTGCAACAAACCACAGTGTGACCTATCGTTTTTCTTTGTTTAGAATGTATTGTAAAGGCCTAAACCATGACATATTCTGTTAATTATTTACATTTCCATGTATTTCAGTGAGCTGCGATTAAAAAAAAAAAAAAGAAAAAGATGGACGAGACTAAAAGTGGTCCTAGCACCTTTATGTGGGTTGTTATATGCAAACTGGCCAGTATGTTCCTCCAGCTGGAACAGCCTCAGAACTATTCATGTAAAAATGTCCTGAAACAGGATGGTATAATTCACAGGATTGTTTTTTTTCCAGACAGGCATTAAGGGCCACAATTTCTGGACAATGATCATTGAAGGGTTTTTGTTCAGAGAGATATAGTCCAGCAATTGGCTAAATACCTGTCCTGAGGTCTGATCTGACACTGGGTGGTCTTTCTGATTTACTACAATGTCACAGCCACTCAAATTGTGTGCTGACCTCTTGTGGTCGAGATGTGAAGTAAGATGTGACACTTGACAGAGATTTAAATGGTTACTTCTCGCACAAATTAATTTACATAGGATTTCAGTTGTCTTCCTGGTCTTTAATGCTCAAGTCTCTGTGATACTGGACGTGCTGGGTTTTTTTGTAGAGTGCTGCTTGCGGGATATCGTTTGCTTTGTACTGGGGGGAAAAAGCTGTTCTCCTTTAATGCCTTTGTGCAGCTTTCATTCAATTGAGTATGATCAAATGGATCATTTGAACATTTAGGACCATTAGCGGAACATCCAGCTCTACTAACAATAAGCCAGAGCCTCGTTGATGTGCTGTCCATGGTCCTGAGCTGCTGTGCTCATTCATTTAAACTGCATAAATAACCACAAAACCGAGCACCCACTCGACAGAAGGAACAGCTTTTCTGATGCACAATACTCAACTAACCAATTCAGAACACTTACAGAAATCACCTTTTTTTTTATTATTCCAACTGTTTTGTCAAAGGTGGCTATAATGGCTAGAGGGGCTTTTTCTCCAGTGATTATTCCCCGTTATTGTGTTGTGTAGATATGTAAATTGGCAGTGCATGTGCCAACTAATAACCACCTCTTGGTTTTGGCAGTAGTTCTTGAAAAAGAGCTAGCTGTGTGCAAATTTCCTGGCTGATTACACTTAGCTAAAGGATCTTTCACACAGCACCTGCACAGACAGAAAAATTTCATCAGCAGCCTGCCAACAGCACTCAGTGAATCATGATTTTAGTAGAAGGGTAAGAGGCTAGATTGGAAGAAGCAGTCAATATAAAATTTTATGTGATTTTAAATATTTTAGTGCAGCAGCTTCAGTTTCTTCCCTGAATTATTAGAAAAGATAAGCCAAAAAAGACTGGGAAAAACGCTGCTCCTCGGCTTGATCTTGCACTGAAGTAATGCTGTCACATTTACTGGAACTTGTAGTATTTCTTATGAGCATAACCATGAGTAAAATCATATTTTACCTTTTTAAGCATGAGTCTCATCAGTCATCCATGGCTCACTGTGCATACCTTCAGTGTGTTTAAATTCTAGGTGATAAGCAGGCCAAACTGTATGAAGTAATATAATGGCTTTTAAATGACACCTGGGGGAAAAAAAAACCAATTTCCATTTTTTTTTCCTATTATATCTCCTATGTGGTTATTATATGGAGGCTAGAATAACAATGTTGCAACCACGCCGAGCTGTGGTGAATCTCAACAGAAGTCGTAGTTGCGTTTGCACACCCCATGCAGTAGAGGTTTGAAAATTGAAATGTTCTTCATATACCACAGTTGGACAGTTGCTCCATTTGGTTGCAACCTAGGGTCACCAAGTCTCCAGAATTACAATTAAACACCATCTTGACAACAACCTATTTGGAAGGCTTTCCAAAAAAATGTATTTGCTGCTGTTAGCTCAAAACCAGGGAGCTTTTGGTGCTCACCAAGTACCACTGGGACTTCCATCCATCAACCCATCCATTATCTAAACCGCTTATCCATAACCAGGGTCGTGGGGTGGCTGGAGTCTGTGGTCATAAAGCAAAAGGCAGAGAAACACGCTGGGCTGGTCGCCAGTCTTATTACAGGGCAGACACTGTCTCTCACACACATTTGCACCTAGGGCCGATTTAGCATCTGCTGTTTATTTGTCTTTGGGCTGTGTGAAGAAAATGGCCAAAAAATCACCACCAAGACCTTCCTGTGAGGCAAGAGCACCACTGTGCCATCGTCAATAGCCTTCGATTTGTTTATTTCTTCAAATGCTATTGAACCATACTAAGTTACACAAATTTCAGGAGATGTTAGATCATAATCTGTCTCTGCTAAGACACTGAGGTGATCTACAGTATGCCTCAAAGTTCACACAAAAAGGCTGACTAGAAAATCACTCTTCAGTGGCCACTCAGTGCCCTGATGAGGTAAAGGTAAATATAATATAATGGTTGTGCATTAAAAATTCACATAAACGTCATTTTTGCTGCATGTATAGGTACCATTCACTTCTTTTTGCTTTAAAAATGCATAAGGTTTGCTGTGTTGTGTGCAAAAATTATTCACAGCATAGAGCACACACAGCAGAACAACTTACTGTCTTACAAACAGCTGTGCTGGAGGTACATTATATTGTCAGTGAAGATGGTTTATTGAAGATCCAGGCCTCCAAAACTGGCCTGTGTTAAATCATTTGAAGAAATGTTTACAATGCATCTGTAATAAGTGTTTGTGTGTAGCTGCTGCACTGATTTACCACTGAGCGCCGCTTCTTACCTCCACCGCCACTGAGTTCAGGAACGCAGATGACTTCTGACTGCCTGTCTTGGATGATAATATAGACGAAAATTTGGAATGCTTATATTCATTTATTCCCCTGCATGATTCACACGGCTGTTTTAAGGCCTCTCGAGTGCCTGCTTCACCCGTGTGAGGTTGTGGATTTGGAATTCTGACAGTACGTAAGCCTCTCGTGTGAAACGTACCGCAACACAAATTTCACATTGTCTCTTAAAGAGCTGCCAACAGGGAACGGCCTCGCCTCGCGCGTGCCCATGCAGGAGACAGAGAGAGGCTGAGGGAAAAAGGGGGTGTGTTCCTGTGTCACCCCTGTGCCTCCCTGCGCGCAGAATTGGCAATTTAACACCACCGGAGACTCTGCATGGCTGCTCATGCATTTGTTTAGATTCAGATCATTTATGGAGGCAGTTGCTTGTTTCGATTGTCAAAGGCGGCGGAGAGGAAACGTGCTACTTGTTATGCAGCTGATGTCAAGTCGAACCCTCCCGCCTGCAGTAAGCACCTGAAACATGGATGTTTCTGGCTAATTGCAAAGTGTTCCCCCACTGAGCTCAATCACAGCCCTGCCCCACTGGGTAGTTGTGGACCTGCCTCTGCTATTTGTTACTATAATGGAACAGAAAAGTGGATTTCGGTGAAACTATTTGTTTGCCGTCATGCATTATTTGTACTCTTTATGATGTATTATTCATCTCTCTAATGTGAATATTTTATTTAGTGGGAATCGTGTGGGTCTACATGAAAATGGTGTGCGTATGTGTGTGTGTGTGTGTGTGTGCAGACCTGTTCGTGGCTATGAGATAGCAGGAGATTCAAAGTCAATTCAAAACCGTTTCTGACACAGATGAAGCCTGTGTGTCTTTGCAGCGAGCAAAGCCTGTATTTCACATATATTCATGCAGAAATATGTTGCCAAGGTAACTGAGTCATGAAGGGCTGTGTGCAGTTACCCTTGAATTCCATGGAGGTGGGAGAGAGAGAGAGAGAGAGAGAGAGAGAGAGAGAGAGAGAGAAAGAGAAAAAAAAGCAAGCAGCAAAAAAAAAAAAACTGTGTACAACTCTGATTGATCATCGCATTGATAAAAGGATTACTGTGGGTCCTTTAGCCCTTGAACCTGCACTGAATGGATGAGTGCGAGTAATGCTGGTATATTCTGCAGGTTTCATTCTAACGTCAAGCCTTATTTGTCATGCATTATTTGTCAAAAGCTTTCTATTACTAGGTTCCGAGCAAATGCGCGTCAAGCATCATGACTCCCAAATGTCAGTGTTAAATTTCAAAACACCCTGCTGCATTAGTGAGCCAGGCATGGGCCGTTCGGTGGAATTAAATATCACATTATGCTCCTCAGTTAACATTGACGACTGAACAATCTGATGACTGAACTGATGACTGTTTATAGCAAATTTATAGACAAATAACCAAAATGGTATTTAAGGTTCTCAGCAGATGGCATTACACTAAGCAAGGGCAGCGCCAAGCCCATTATTGCCTTCATGATGCCCTGAGAATGACTGTTTTTCACAAAGTGCCCCTTTATTAGATAAGACGCTGCACTCGGTCGGCGTCACCTGACCTCAGTGACAGGCCATGCTGATCTGTCCTTAAGTTTTGTTTAGGCTTTACTGTTGCAATTATTCCACTGTATTCTAGACAGCACTTTCCCAGAAGGAGTAATCACATTCAATATTAACAAGGATGTTCATTCAGAGCACATTTTCCCGCATTAATAATGTATACGCTTGAAATTGCCTGTGCATATATTATATTATAATTCTGTTTATAATCTCCCTCCACAGGTATGTAGAGTCCACTTATTTGCTGTAGCATCAGTCATTGCAAACGCATTTATTTTTTGCTCTCATTGTGGACATTTAATTGGATGATGAATAATAAAACAAAGACAAAGTCTGGGTTCTTCATGGTTTTTTACGTGCATATTGTTTTAAAATTCTGCTGTAACATACATAGTATGAGAAAACACCCCTTCTAATTAGTGTGTTCAGCTTCTATAAGGTGTACCTGTTGCTGACACAGGCATTCAATTGCACACACACAGTTTATCTTCCCACAGAAAATCATTACCAATGGAATGGGATGCTCTGGAGCAGCCGTGCATGAGTCTGAGATCACTAAACCCAATGCCAGGCATTGGGTAGAGGCGAAAAAAGCCCCCCAGCATTGGACTATAGCATGGGTGGAACGAATTAGAGGGGAGTATGTGATCCAAAATTAATCATCTAACATCAGAATGACCTCACAAATGCCCTTGAGGCTAAATGCAATCAACTCCTCACAGCATTGTTCCAACATCTAGTGTAAAGCATTCCTAGAGGAGCAGAGACTATTACTGCAGGAAAATAGGAACAAAATCCATATTAATACCCTCATTTTCAAAAGAAACATTGGATGCAGGGGGTTGCCAACCTTTGAACATATAATGTACTTTGAATCATCTACAGGAAAATGTAATTAAAATGCTAAATAAACAACAAAAAAAACAGATGGTGTGGTGTAGATTTCCTACTGGGGCAAAGATTCATCTATGGTTTGTGGCTTGGACATACAGAAAAACTTATACAAAACTTTACAGAACCTTTCCATTATGTTCTTTAGATTTCTGAAATGTTCTTTATGCTTACATCTTAATTAAAGAAGGAGTTTTCTAAAGAAACGTGCTGGAGGCCACGCCGGGTCAAACTAATCGAGGTCCTGTTTACAAAAAACATCTTAACTGAAAGAGTTTTCAGTTTCATGCGAGTGCTAAAGCAGGGAAAGCACTACAGTTAGAAGGACAGTGGGTCTCATGTTGGGAAACACTGTTTTAGGGAGCCAAATGTGGGTCTATGAAGGTAACACTGCAAAAAAAAGAAAACCTGACACCTTTGTTTTTAACAGCTAAGACTGCTAATACCTTACTGATGTGAGGGAGATGAATGGCTGCGTTATACAGAAAATAACCAATCATGTTTGCAACGTTATCCAAAAATCCAGATGGTTGAAACCACATGACAAGCATGTTTTTATGATGATTCATATAAACGCTTGGCAGCTGGTAACTGTACCTGTTTAAAGGGTGCCTGTTTAAAGAGAACCTTACAACTGCAACAGCCTCAGCTGCAGAGTGAGAGAGCGAAAATGAAGATGGCAGAAAGACCTTGTAGAGCTTCAAGAGGATCTGAAGTGGTTGACTCTTCTCCTATACAAGGGGAATTAAACCCAAACTCTTATTATCTTGGCCTCAGCAGATCAGTGTTGAAGTAGCAACACACCATATGGCAGGAGTAGTCATTACTGACCCTTTCCAAACACAGCCAGCTCTGTTTATCCACAGCTGACTGCAGCGTAGCCTCAGAGCTAAGGAGCTCCTCATCACATTTCAAGAGATGCTTGCCATAGATACTCATATTTTATTTATGTGCCCTTATGGGACCCACTCGAGACTGCCACGCAGCGTGCAAAACTTTTGAGCTTTACGCTATCGATAATGAGCAGAAAGAACGACAAGCTTGCCCTCCTAGTGTGCGTGAATTAATCAATCATTAATCGACAACACATCTATCAACATCTCATTTAAATATCCCAAATGACACCACATTGCATGGGTGCATCTATCTGTCCATAAGGCATCACTCACCTAAACTAAAACAGAAATCTGTTTGACGATGAAAGTCAGTTGTATAGATATAAATGGGTAGTTACTATTATATAAATTATATACAGTCAGCTACATAATCATCAGCATCTTTTTGTAAAGATGGTCATGAAAAATGTATTTGTGGTTATTCAGCTCAATCTCACAATATAAGAGCAATCTAACTTTAACAAAACCACATGTCAATTATTAACAACCCTATGAATTTATATGAACACAACGCATGTCCCATTCATATTTTAAGTTCACTTGAGTGTTTGGGAACTCTTAAGCAGTCATCCATGACTTTTTGTTTCACTGGGGTATAAATATGAGGTGACACTGAGGAAAACATTCCAAAATTCCATCATAAACAAAAGTTTGCTGACATTCCACAATCAGGCAATGGCTATTATAACTATTAAGGAGTTTAAATTAAATGACAGCTGTAATAAACCTGGCAAGAAGAGGATGTAGCTGCTTTCACGCACAGAAAGGAGAAACAATTCTCCAAGGACCACCATTGGAGAGTTGCAGAAGGTGGTGACATTCTGGGATCACAAAAACATAACTAGAACTTAGCATAAAAAGAAAGGTATTTTCACAGAAAAAGACATAATCCCTGCTCTTAAGAACGGTGAAAGATTTGTGATGATTTGGAGCAATTCTTTCGCCAAAGCCCTGAGAACCTTGTTAGGATACCAAAAGATTTTAAATGAAAATCTGTCTGTCTCTGCCTTCCAGCAGGACAATAATCCAAAATCATGATTCAGAAGTTAAATAACCACAGAATAAAGAGATAAAACAAACCAAAAAAAAGACATTTTGTCACAATCTTTATTAGCCACCTTCACCAAAGGTGCCAATAATTTTGGAGCTGACCGTATAATGATATAACCAGGACTGCAATCACTATTATATACTTATAATAATGATACGTTTAATTTAATCAGCACCTTTCCTCTACAATGTATATACACAGTGTACAGCTATACAGCTATAGCCATATCGATCTTATGGAGGGTCCATTGATGAAGGCTATCTGCACTGTGGTGGATGCGGGCTCTCTTTCTGGTGTGAAATTTAAGGGCAGCTGGTTGTGTAAGTATGAAGGCTGGAGGGAAGGGGAGGGAAGCAGAAGCTCCTGGGACTAGAATGGCCTCTTTCATTGCCTTCTTGCCATTCCTTTGAACAAACAGAGCAGCTCGGAGAAGCCAAGGTTTGCAAGAGATCCCGTCTCCTACTCTGTGCCTCCAAGGGAGACGAGGATTAACACTTCTAAAAATAATTACTGCACAACGTTCACTGCTGCAGGCTTATTCAGCCATGAGATATTCCACTTCATGAAATATATTACCTCCTCCCAGTCAGCGCGAGAGTGCATGAGCCCACCCCTGGAGATAACATCAGAATTAAAGAGCATTGGCTCTCTCTGCAGCTTTCTGATCAGACCTTTGTAACATGCTCTGATGTATCGATGTCTGTCATGTACTCTGCAACCTCAGGACTTGGCAATGGATCTCATGTGACAGGCACAGTTCAATAACTCAAACCCCTGAAGAGGACACCTGAACTGTAAATACGGAGATTAACCTGCTGCTGACTGAAAATGAACAGAAACGAACCATGCGAGTATATCTCAGAAAACAATTTCTTGCCCACAAAATATCAATACAATCAATACAGTCATCATGAAATAATAACGGTTATAGTCATGTCATTGGTCATTCTGTGACATATGGATATGCTGATGGAGCCCTGACCAAGTCATGGCCAAGGACGTCTGTTCATCGAGTGATACCGAATACAGGGTTAGTCTACAGTGTTTGCAAATAACTGAGAATATTCAATAAGTAATATACTGCATATCTTAAATTCGGGTAAACAATGTTAAATCAATTACATTGATAAGAGTAATAATTTAAATATCAAATGAAAACAGGGGGGATTTTCACATTTTATTTTACACAATGTAACATGTTTGTACACGATGTACCATATGTATTATTCCATATAACAAATTAATATACATGTCAATGGGATTATTTTGGGTTATGCAGAAAATGGTATTTTGCTTGTGCTTAAAAAACATTGGCATTTACCAGTCCTTAATGGTACCTTTTTTCACATAATATAAGAGTGCCACGTCCAAGACGGATACCGAAGACTTTGTGTTTTTTTTTAAAAGGTTTGCAGTCTGAGCTATAAGACATCAGATCATAATAGGACCTGTAAGTCCACCAAAAACCCTGTAGTAAGGTTTTTTAAAAACTCATTACAGTGTGCTTTCTATAACCCACTCTGATCTGGACAGCGAGTCTTTCCCGCGGAGTCTGCTTGCAGTGTCCAGCTGGGGCAGATCTCCACCGCTCATGGACAGACTGCGTTTGGAGCGCAAGCTGCCGGTCTGCTGCTGGTAAGTCATGTAACTCTGCTGTTTACAGGAGTCTACATTCAGAGAGTGCCTACGGCTCACTCTCGCACACCCCACTGGAACAGTCATATAGTTGTGCAAGGACTCCAGCTGTGCTCTCCGGGATGCCGGCGTCACCATGGTGGAGTAGGCCCGGATTTGGCCGGATTTGGGACGGGCCTTGGTCGAGTTGTTTTTGTTGCTGTTGTCGAGCTCCATGCTGACTTGTGCATCCTGCTTGTGCGGCACGGAGGGTTTGGAGGCATGTGCTGGGCGTCGGGTGCTGGGAGAGGCGGGATGCCAGCTGTGGCTCGCAGCAGAGGTAGTGACGGTGCAGTCGGGAAGGCTGGGTTTGGGGGGCGGCCGAGGAACAGGTGGGGGGGCTGGAGCTGGGGCTGGGGCTGAAGATGGAGCTGGAACTGACTCCATCTGTGGCGACACTTTCCGGCAAGAGTCCCTCTCAGCACCCAGAACTTGTTTGGACATAGACTTGATGATCCCACAGCCTTGTAACTGCTCACTCCTGGACTGAGAGCGCACATCTCCAAGCTCCACTCCCTTATCTACTCCCTCTTGGTTGCAAACCCGATAGCGCACAATGAGGAAAATAATGAAAGACAAAACTGAGGCCACAATGATGCCCCCGATGATGACGACAATGGTGCCTCCAAGAAACTGGGACTGCATGAAGTGGCAGCGGAGGTACTGGGGCTCAGTGGAGAAGTGAACACACCCCACCACGCGGGTAGCTGTCAAGGCGGTGATTGCATCATCGTAAATTGCGAGAACACACAGATCGTACAATGTCCCAGCTGCTAAGTTGTTGACCAGGATCGTTTTACTTGTTGGGGGAATCATTCTGAAAAGACACATCAGGAAATGAGCTGTACTCGTCTGCTGTTAAAGACTTCCCTTCCTCAATCTCATAACTATACACCTTAGATATTCATTTTGTAGTCATTGATTAATTTGTAGTAACTGCATAGTAGAATAATGTGTAAGACTTGGGCTCAAAAGGTTATCCCCTCACTTCCTAAAAACCTACCAGTAGGTCCAGTTCTCAATCATATAATTAGCCTACATACCTTACATATTAGTTCCAAAGTAGCTGATGAATAATTTGTAGTAGTTATCAGACCAATAAGATCAATGACTGAATAAAAGTTCTCGGTGTTTAACCTTTACTGCATTCCATTGCAGTTATGAAAGTGATTAGTCTTTTTCTTTAGAAAACTGAATGTACTAAATGGTATACTTTTTCTGAACATGTACCCTCCTTTTGCAGTCTGCGTTTTCACTCATTTCTGGCTGAGGCCCAGTTTCTGAAGCTCTCTCAGTGTGTGTAAATCAATATTAATATGCACAAAAAGTTTAAGAAAGGTAGAAAGATAGGAAATTACAGTTTGTTCTTCATAAACAAAATCTGATTATATGCTGCAAGCTTTTATGTTAAATGTTAAAATACAATACAACAACAAATGAGAATGGAACTGTAATTTGCAGTGCACACTTTAGATGAATTGGACACTACCATTTACACATCATGGTTTTGTCGATCATGGTTTTTATCAATAGTATTAATTATCTATGCTTTTTTGTATGCTCAAAAGTCTTTTTTAAGTATTTCTATCAATTAAATCATTTTCAATAATAAAAATATATGTTGTATTATATTATCTATGCAGTAAAAGGGTTAAGGAGTCATTAGCGTACTCTCTCTCCATAAATGTTGCCTGTCACAAAGATTTCACACTACACTGAAAGAGCAGGCTCCCTACGAGGTTTATCTGAAGTTGTGCAAAGCTTAAAACACATCAGACTACTAATCAAATGCCTTTGGTCTATAGCCCAACAGTTCCCCGCTGGTGTAGATAAAACCCAAGGCCTTTTGCTGCCTATTCCCTTTTCATGAGCCACTTAACCTCGGCAGTCTGTTAAGAGTACTGTTGCTGACTTAGTTCTCGTTCCTCCCTTCTTCCACCATCATTTTTATACACTGTGAAGACCTCGAAGATACTTAATAAACAATACATCAGAAACTATTTTAACAGATAAGAATTGAGTTTCTGGTTTCTGTGTAGTGTTTTGGATCTATTTCAAGCAAGTTTGTCAGGTGTTCTATGCTACATTTAAGTCAGCGTCTTGTTTAGATCACTTTGTTCTAGGTACCCAATGCCCACAAACTACATATTGCTTTTTAAAAAATGCCAGCAGCTCCAATGAACAACCTTACAACCTAATTGTTTTATATTGTCGCCGTCCAAAAAAAAAAAACCCATGCATCTCCAAAATGATAACTACAGGGGGAAGCAAAATCATTCATGACTTTTAACATCAGATAATATAATGGTACTTCATTCCAAATAATATTGGAGCATTTTTTGATCCATTAATCATGTAACAGTGCAATGTAACCGTTCAAAATTTAGCGGCTCTTTTCAAATAGAAACATGAGCAAAATGGTGAGATGCTTTTTTGACAATATGTAAAAAATAACTGAACAATGTGATTCACAACATGCTACTTCAAACCTGCGAATGTCATCCTATAGAACAGATCATAAAAAATATCTTACCTGTACACCAGAGAGTCGTCATAACTCCCATTGTACTGGATTTGGAACATCCGAATTCCTGGAATATTCCGTTGCAGGGTAAACTTCACCAGTGCTGAGGAGGATGTGATATCAGAGATGAGCACCCGCTTTTCTTGCCCAATTTTGGTGTTGCCAATGGCAGGGCTGCTATCTCCACCCGTCCTGGTGGAGGTAGCAATGTCTGAAGAGCCAGGGTCAGGCTCCTGTACTACGCTTGTGTCATTTGTGAAATGTGGGAGTTTGGTAATAAGCAACTCAACAGACTGTTGAGCCTCTCCAGACGGATTTGACGCTACACAGGTGAAAGAACCTGAATCCTTCACTGTGCTGATAAGGATATCTAACGTCCCATCACTGTGGACCACCGTTCTGCTTGAGTTGGACACTAGCCTACCATCGGGGGCAATCCAGTGAATAATGGGATCCGGGTCACCCTTAGCCTTGCAGCGCAGATTAACATGCTGGCCTTCCAGTGCCCTGGTCTCCTGTGAGTGACGCGTAATGAGGGGAGGCTCACACAGAAACTCCTCCTCAGACACGGTCCAGAAGTAGCGTCCAGAGAGGTGCTGGGGAGCCGCACAGGTCTCCAGGTCATCCTCTCGCCGCAACCTCCTCAACCACAGCAGCTCGCAGTTACAGCGCAACGGGTTCCCTCCAAAACTCAGAGCGAAAGACGTTGGACCCAAAACGCCTGAGGTGACCAAAACACCTGCACGTTGGAAGACTGGATCAGGTGGAAGCTTCTGAAGCTTGTTGGAAGTGACATCTAGCCGCTTGAGCTTCAGGAGTCCTGAAAACGTTCCTTCAGGTATATAGTCAATCATGTTGTGGTCCAGGCTTAAGGTGTGGAGACTGATCATGCGCTGGATGGCCACCCACGGAGCACTCTCTAAATTGTTGTAGGAAAGATCAAGCTCTTCAAGTGCCAGGAGGTCGTTAAAGGCTCCTATGTGGATGTAAGTGAGCTGGTTGTTGTTCAGAATAAGGTGGTGAAGCTTTGACATGCCGCTAAAGGTGTCGTTCGTGATGCGTGTCAGGCGATTGCTGTCTAAGTGCAAGGCTCGTAGGTTCTCCAAGTCATTGAAAGCATGAGGTGCAACAGAGCCTATTGTGTTCCTGGAGAGGGTCAGGTCTACAAGTTTGGTCATGTTGGCAAAGTCCCTCCGTTTGATGGTTGTTATAAAATTGTCACCCAGCCGTAGTTCGACTGTGTGTCTGTCGATGTTCGGGGGCACAAAAAGCAGACCCTTTTTGTCACATAAGGTGGCCAAATTAGGAGACAGCACCTGGCAAATGCAACGTTTGGGACATATTTGGATCTTCTGGGCCTTAACTGCCATGATAATGACCACCAAGTAAACAAATAGAGTCTCCATCTGGATTTACGGTTGTGATAACACACCTGTGAAGAGAAAAAAAGCCATATATTTCTCAGTGTGGATTTCAAACCTTTCAAACAAATAGAGCATGGCAGGGCTATGAAAACAACTCTGAAGCGCAAAAGATTATTTCTTAATCTCTTATGACAGGGCTACAGTTCTGGTGAAGCGCATGCCATTCTTTGTGAGGGCTTACTTTATGTTCCACACCATTCTTAAGTACAGTAAAGTCCTTTTGTCATAACTCACAGAGTGTCAAGAAATCTGAATTAAAGGCTGCACAAAAAGCTGTCTGGGAGCAGATATACTAAAGCCCTGCTGCACTGATGCAGGGTTTTGATATGATAATGCTTAGCCTTTCATCTTTGCGTATAAAGGGATGAAAGACTCGTCTGGCCATCTAGTTACTCATCGAAATTAGGCTGATGTCTCCAAAGATCATGTGGAGACAAAGGGAAGGGATCAGCGCAGGTGCCACGTCATTCTGTTCGTATTGATTTTCCATAGTGTTTCACTGCTGCTCAAGTTACTTACTATGAAATAGCAAAGGGGGGATGAGAGATAAATCTTGACAAGGGTATAACATTTAATATAACCTATGATTTAGAATGGTGTGTAAATATTTTTAAGGCTGAAGAGGGCTTATATTTATATAAAACACTTTAAATATATTTTTGGTACAAAATACACACGCTCATGAGCACATACATATACATGTGCGTGACTGCTTGCCTTTTATTTTTATCTTGCTCCCTTTTTTCTGAGGTGGAGAATCCTCCTATTCCCAAATGTTCTGTACAAATACACTGAATGCATTAATTTTTCAGCACATCAGTTTTTGCTACTCCTGGTATTTGAATCTTCAGAGAGCCACATCTTTTAAATCTGAATATCTAAGTATGTCAAGTGCCATCATGGGAAATAACTCTTTCACTGTCGTTACAAATGCTCAAAGCGTCTCAACTTGACTCAAGGCTTATGAAATAATAATTGTCATGTATCACGATAATGATCATGAGAGGCTGTTTTACTGCCCAGAAAAGCAATGCAACTAACTGGAATGACAACAAGGCTATAGGCAAACTAGGCCATGCAGGAAAGCTATGAACGCCTGTCATGTAACAGTAATTATTGTACATATTACCCAGTGATATGACGAGAAATAATGGAGTGCGCACACAAATGCCAAGATTAATATGGAAAAGCACATCCTTGCAATTTTTTTTAAAATCAACCATATGTACATTAGAATCTTCCTCTGCAGCTCAACAACTCAGGCCACCTGGTTCCTTTTATAAAAGCCTGTTTAAATTTAGAACCATTCTGTACTGATACTGGAAAAGCAGAGGACCTGTTTCTTCGAAGCAAAGACCAGATTATATCATTGGCCCTAAGAAGTGAGAAAGTGACCCGTCATGTAATTGTTTAACGAGCTGATTATGATGCTCTTTTAGCATGTCAAATGTTCTCCAGATCGTGCCACTTTATTGAGCAACTGCCGTTGGTGCTGCGTCCCAACCAGCTGACTGCTTTTGCTTGGCATAGCTTTTGGATGGTCACTGGGCTTAAGAGGACCTGCTACTTCCCTCCACTGAAACACTGCATCGATTCGTTCAAGAGCAGAGGAGATTTTTTTTCCTCATACAAGATTCAGTCAAACGTGAAAAGGACAGCATGAAGGCATCTCTCAGGATTTTTTTCTTCTTTTTTTGGAAGCATAGGACTCGGAGCATGAGCGCAGTTCAAAAAAAGGAGGAGAAAAGGAATGCAACTGTCTAAACATACATAAGTCTTTGCATACTATTTAAACCTTTGCATATTTTAAATCCTTTGCATACTATTTAATCATTAGCATACTATCTAATCATTAGCATACTATTTAATTATTTTTTTTACTGCTTTGGTATTTTAGGTAATCTTATCAGATCGAAGATAAAACCTGATCAACATCAAATCAGCCACAGAAACATTCTCACAAGTTCATGGCTATTCATTCTGACCCCTCCTTTCAGATAGCATCCTCCCTTCAGACAGCCTCTGCCCTGCACTGTGCTGTCATGTATCAGGGTCATCTGGGATCAGGTTTTAGACTGCAGCAGTCAGATGCTTTGGGTTATCAGGCTGTAAAAGACGATTTCCTTCCTATGTGAGCCTTATATTCCAAAAGTGTTGAAGATTCGAGTCCAAATTTATCTGGATTGACTGACCACATCCAGCCCCCAGCCAGCAAATTAACCATAAAAGGTTCAATGGGAAGCTGCAGACACACATGCCACTGGGCCTTTCAGGGGACGGTTGTTAGAAAAATGGATTGCTGCCAAGCTTTTTATTTAAAGGGCATTTTCATGAATCGTCTGGTCGTTGAGGCAGTGAGAGTTTATGGCTAATGGAGCACTGGCGACCACTATCAGGCCACTAAATTCATATTCATTTGTTCCTTTTTGGCAGCTTATTTGTCTGCAAAGGGGGCAACAATCTCCCTTTAAGCCATGGTCTATCACACCCCATTTGAGCGACTGTTTTTTTTTTTGTTGTTGTTGGTTTTTTTTGCTGAACATGTAATATGCACTAACGTCAGTTATGATGCAGTCTCCCTCAGCGTTAAGAACATGAATTTGGATATGACCCACCTGCAGATGGCTGAATGCTGGACCATTATCAGGTGAGCCTGGCGATGTACCTAATGTGCATTCTCTAAAGAGGTTTCACCGCTTACATGACCCGTGCAACTGGAGAGCTGAAGTGCAATCGACACAATATCTCGCTCTCCCTATGCTTTCACCACGTCTCACATCTCTGCTCTCTCCAGCAGCATCCTCTTTCACAGCAGCAACATCTGTACAACCACCATTCGATGCAGAATCCCATACAATTACATCGGATCAGTTTGGGGCACGGGCATAAATGTTGGCCAGAACAAAAAAATCTATCTATGCAAATTTTCTCAATATCTTTGCACTGTCAGCAATGCAAAAAAGCCAAACACCACATCTGTGCATAAAATATTGATGGGGCTAAATGAGGAAGTCAAGTCATCCCATCCACAGTGCCTTGAGAGAACAGAGCAAGAGATTCAGCCTGCAGCTCAAGACCAAGGTTAGGCTAGAGCCATAGCCCACTTTATCTTTGCTATGCAGAAGGTACAAGCCAGCTGGTACTGAACAGACCTATAAACATATCTGATTAAGGTACACAACTGGATGAATAGAGCATTAAAGTGTAATTTGATGCCACGGGATTAGTGCATGCAAAGTCAGGAGTCGACGATGTGGGGTTGGGGACCACTTGGCATGCAAGCCACGGTGGGCTATCCTACATTTCAATCGAGCTTCCCATGAGGTGAAGGCAATTTTGTGACCTTGCAGTGCAGCTACCTATGCAAGACCAGGATCTTTATATAGGCGGATGCAAGATTTTGATCACCTAAAACCTGAAACCACCGGTGCATGAGGAAAACAAAACAAACAAATCCAATTCTTAACGATTTCTGCAACAAAAGAGGACATAGAAACACGACAACAGAGGGAACCCAATGTCTTATAAAAAAAATTACCTTAAGGTGGGGGTAAGGGTGGTGGGGGGCGTGTGGAATCAGCCTTGCTTCACAGCCTTCGCCTCACTGCATTTTTTCGTCCAGTCCTTCCATCCACCTGCAGACCCAGAAGCTGACCCAGATAGATAAAGATGGTCAAACAAAGCGCAGACGACATCCGAGCACGTCCTTCAAGAGGCGCATCGCTTCGGGAGAGGAGGGAGAGCAACGAGGAGACAGGAGAAGAAGGAGGCTCCGCTGGAAAAAAAGGAGCCCTTTCTCTCTCTGTCTCTCTCTAAGCGATCGCAATGAGAACAAGGTGTTTGTGCGCCTTCAAGACGCCCTCCGTGCCGTCGCAGCTGCTCTCTAAGCTTCTCCTCCGTCTCTCTCTCTCTCTCTCTGAAGGAACGCCGGCTCTCACTTCATCCCAGCGAGCACATGTCTGCCCCTACATCACTCCACCACTCACCCGCCCCAAATATGGCCTCCAGTGGTGTCAGGCTTTGGAGGATGGAGCAGGTGTCCCATCCGTAGGGCTCCCACTTCACACCCCTCCTCTGCTGCTGCTGCTGCAGCACAGCACACACTGCAGGTGGACGTGCATGGCTTTGGAGAGCTCTGCACAAACAAATGCATCGGCTTCTCCACTTCTCTCTTTTTTTGCTCACTCCTCCATCAGGAGAACCTGGAGGGGCATCTGCAGGAGGGCCCGTGTTCTTCTACATGGCTCTGAACACTAATGGGACCACTTAGGCATCTACATTAAGCTCGATCAGCTCAGGAGGGTGGAGATTAAATGGCACTATCAAGGGGAACTTCATTAATCCATGCATTGTGCTGCTGCTGTCTGGCAAAACAACTCCAATGGTAGCATCACTCTCACTGACAAATGCAAAGTGGCATTATGTTTTCAGAAGGAAAAAGTGGAGCATTGTGTTCTTCGCAGCTTCCTTGAAGGAAAAAAAAAATAAGCATAAAAGCAGTCCAGGACAGTTTTTGTTAACACTTTAATTAGATGGTCTACTGTAGATGACTTGTTGATGCTGGGCTTGTTTTTAATTGACATTCTATCAAATGCAACTGAACTTTACAATGAATATAGAAGATTGTATTAAACCTGACCCCCACTCAAACCTAATATAATATCAAACCTAAACCTTAAACCTACTATAATATTATAGTAACATAATATTGATAATTAACTGAGGTTTGCCAGATAGTATCTGATAATCTACAATAATGTCCCAGGGACCCTATAAATAAAAGCATGACCTTTTTTCTCTGAAGATTTTGTTCTATAACCGGTCTGTGTGTTGATATACTCATCAAATTTTCAGAAATAATTGAAAGATATTAGTCAACCTTTGGTCTAAAACACATTCTTACTCACTAAGGAGGAAAATCCAATTCTACCCCTTACCACACTTGAGAACAAGGAAACTCATTCGCCACACTTTGTGCATTAACTGTTATTGTTTAAGATTAAAAAAAAAAATACAAAAGCTTTAAAGTCTTTGCATTCTTTTGTTGGACTTGATCAACAGCTGTTTACTTCTTTTTCCAGTCACTGAGGAATTTAGTGTAGGTGAGGGAATCAGCCTGGTTCCCAGTCCTGCTCTTCATTTCCAGAAACATCCCCATGTCATCCCTTGGGGGGTCTGCAATACTGCGACTCCACAGAGGCTCAGAGATGCCAAGCAGCTCTCGGACATGAGCTGAGATAGCCTGCAGGAAACAGAACCATTTCTCATAATACTTCTAGCTGGTCTAGACCTAATGATGTTTAAAGGCACCACATGTGTGAAATGAACCATTAAATGTAAGTAGTGATCTAACAAATGATCTTTATTTTACTAAATCAGTAAAAAAAATGTGCTGACACATGTCACAGAGTCAACCTAATATGATCGATCAAAGTGGTAGTGTGTTTTATTACCACAAGAAATGCCACAAGTGCACAGATCAAACAGAAAAGGCTCATCGGGGTTAACAAATCAGAAATGTGAAAGACAAATGGCCATTTAAAACAATTAAACATTTGACCCTAAATGTAGAACCTGCAAACCTGTGCTTTCTTGCAGTTACATGTTCTCATGTTTCACTTAACCTTGGCTGAAAAACATCCCTTGGAAAAATGTTGGAAAGGAAAATCAATAGAACATGTTCAGAAAGGCTGGAAATGTCGTACACGTCCAGAGCCCAGAGTTACATTCTTACCTTCATGTGCTCAAAGTCAGTGATTCCCAATCGTGGCAAGTAACAGCAGTTTACATAAATCAGTTTTTTGCCTGTGATGAGGTTCTCAGTGAAGCATGCCTGTGAGCAATTTAAATAATTAAAATATAAGTTAAAATGCATCCCCCTGCACAGGTTATTGCTCTAATTAATCAGAGCAAACACAGGCCTGTGACTCTTTCCCCCCTTGGAAAAAAAGGACGACAGGCTCGACAAACCAGACTGTAAGTCACCATATAAAAGAATGAATGTAAATGAATGTAAATAAGAATAAACCACAAAAAGCATTATAGTCCACATCTGTATTGATGTCTTCACATGCAAAGGGTTGGGTCTCTGTTTTTCATTGTTTTAAGACGGCGTCAGCAGAGACTGCTGATGTGGATGGAAAGGAGAGCAGTTTCTTTCCCACGTGATGCTTGCAAAGCATAACTGGACAATGATGACAAAGCATTATTAAAGAAAAGCTGTCCAGACCACATCTTTAAAAGGAGAGGGGAGACACTGGCTCTAGCCTATTTCAGAGAACTGTGATCTATCCTACATTTTAAAGCACTCTATGGATTATGATTGTCATCTTTAGCCTCTAATGGGGTCAGAGGAATACTCTGTTAAATGGCACTACACCACTGATAATAATGTCTTATTTTGACACACTATGTCGTGTGACAGTGTGTTGTTTTGGAGCCTAGGCTCCGCCATGCTGTTCATGTATCTGGGATATGGAACACGGCAGGAGTTGTAAGAGCTCAAATTTAGATACTGTAGGGGTATTTTTTACCGTATATTGGGGAAATCCGAGAGACTCGATCCACTCAGCCACATCCTGACAACTCCACTGGAGGAACGCCATTTTGCATTATTTCCGTTACCATAGAAACAAATCAACCAATGAGAGGCGCTTTCGGGACAGCCAATCAAAACAAACATACTGCTTATACAGATAGATAGATAGATAGATAGATAGATAGATAGATAGATAGATAGATAGATAGATAGATAGATAGATTGATTGATTGATTGATAGTTAGACTGATAGTTTGATTGATAGAGATAGATAGAGAAAGAGAGACAGATGATAGACAGATTGATTCAATTTGCTGCAGTGTTGAACACGGAATAAATCAGGGTTTTGGCAAGGCCAGTCGAGTGCTTCCTACTTGGTAAACTAAGTGTATGTGTCATCTTTGGCAACATGTGTGCACGGTGAAACACACCAATTCCTATAATTAAACACAGTCTATAACCGAATCTGCCTTAATCCAACAAAAATTAGTAAACTAAATGTCCGAAGTTAAAACAAGAAGCTTACTATATATGCTCGAGAACCCCTGCTTTACACCATACATATCCTAATAAAATACATATTTTCATATATTATTTGAATGCAGTTGACTTGGTCTTTTACAATTTTGTCACAGCTCTCCATATCCATGCTGGGGATTCTAAGAGATCATAACCGACCTCACTCTTGCGTGGGTTGGAAGGCCTTCCCTCCCCCAATCACTCATTGGTAGTCAGTGTTCTTCTACAGGCCTGACGACCTGTCAACCTATGTTGCATTAGAAGCAGTTCAGAAAGATCCAATGGTGTTCATGGTGCTATGTAATTAGGGAAACACAACTAATTTGGGAATATGCCAAAAAAAAAGAAGCTTTTAGAATAATTAGTAATGCATATGTAATGTTACGGGTGAAGATTCCATTTGAAAACAGCTTTCATGGATGAGTTGCATTATGAATACTACACAAATAATTTGACGTGAGAGCTGTCTAAGCAGTATTTAATGGACGTTCACTGGTTAGGTGTGCTGTTATAAACCCCTGCACCATCCCCCAACCCAGTATGACATAAATTTGTTGAAATTTCAAAACTCTTGCTACACTTTTTTATTGTTTCCTTGGGTATACCCTTTGTAGATGTGTGCCCATCCTGTAATGTTTTTCTCTGTGAAAATAGAAGAGCGTACCACACTCACAAGACTTGTTACTATGCCAACCTTCGGACGCTTATAGAAGCAGAGAGGTTGTCTGTGCTTTGTCTATGTATAGAATGTTATGAACAAACGTTATTTTTGTGCACACAGAACAATTCGGCTCACTGCGAATTCAGTGTACACTTAAAATCAAGAACTGGAAAAATAATTGGTAATGGTCCTTATGTATTTCTGAATCATGAGGGTAACCATTGAGTCGATACACTAGTTTTTCTTATACAGTTTTATATTCGTTTCAATTTTTTAAATAAATGACAACTGCATAGTACAAGGACTTCTGAGTGTGATATTTCTTTGAACTCTGTGATCTCTCTCTATATATAATTTGTAATTTTTCCTCATTTTTAAAAACTGTTCTCTGCTCAGTCTGCCTGTAGGATTAGATACAAGATAGGACAATCTTAAATGCACAGTAACAAAAACAGGCTGATTATCATAAAGGGTTAAAGATAGGTTGAAAAATCGCGATGTAAAAAATGAGCTATGTCCGTTTTTGAAGCACACAAATAATATACGTTTTTCAGGGAAAGATTAAATAAAGAAAATCAAAGGACATGGGTGTTTAACCAAAATGTGTCTGGGTTCTGTATTGAATATATCTAGTACTATCCAGATTTAGGTGGGACTTCTCTTTTGCCACCAGGGAAACCTAAATTATGTAAAACGTGGCTTCAACAAGGCAGACAAAGACAATGCTTTCCCTCTCTTAAATCATTCAGATTTGGTGAGAACACACTCTGGAAAAGCTTGGTAACTACAGTATAATTAATGTGTAAGAGAACTCACTGAATCAAAAAAAAGTTTATTGGACACAACATGTTTGGGGTGACACCATATCTCACAGGACACAGTAATTGACAACAGACAGAAATCCCACGTTCACATGCATTCACATGGACATTCATACCTGAGTTGAACTTTAAACACTAAACTTGTGGACGCATTTGTGTTTGCTTTCCTGCGGCAGAGCCTGAAAAATCAAGCTGTATTCACTAATAAGCAGTTAGATACATAATGATCTCTGCAGCTTATTTTGTGGTACAGTGCTTTTCGCATATTAAAAAAGGTCAAGGTCTTGAAATATTCGTGCCTGCGTTATTGGAAACTAGATTAAGAACTACACTATATGTACATAAGTATTGGGACGCCTGATCATTACACCAACAGAGCCCTGACCTCAGCCCCATCCAACACATTTGGGATGAACTGGAATGGAGATTGCGAGCCAGTTCTTCACGTCCAACATCAGTGCCTGACCTCATAAATCTTCCAAGAAGAGTGGAAGCTGTTATAGCTACATATTAAAGTCTATGTATGTAGCTATAACAGCTTCCACTCTTCTTGGAAGACTTTCCACAAGATATTTTGGAGTGTTTCTGTATGAATTTGTGCCCATTCATTCTGTAGAGCATTTATGAGGTCAGGCACTGATGTTGAACGAGAAGAACTATCTTGCAATATCCATTCCAGTTAATCCCAAATGTGTTGGATGGGGCTGAGGTCAGGGGTCTGTGCGGGCCAATCAAGTTCTTCCACACCGAACTCATCAAATCATGTCTTAATGGACTTGTTTTGTGCACTGGGGCACAGTCATACTGGTATAGAAAAGGTTCTTCCTCAAACTGTGTCCTCAAAGTTGGAAGCATGGCGTTGTCCAAAATGTCTTGGAATGCTGAAGCATTACGATTGCCCGTCACTGGAAGTAAAGGACGTAGTTTATGATTCCATACTAGTTGAAACCCTGAAAGCAAGTTTGTCCCAATACTTTTGTCCATATTGTGTACTTCCGTTTTCCTTTCAGAGACGAAAGAACACAATTTCCCAGAATTCCAAGGGTTTAAGGGCGGAGCCAATTTGTTCATCTTTGTTATTTTTATTTTTTAATGATTTTGTATTAACCCAAACAACAAAAAGTGAAGTACTAAGTTAAATTTTTAACAAAAAAGAATTGTAATAAGCATAAAAATTATATGCATTTTGAGTTGAAAAAGGGTGCGGGTCGAGGTAGATCACCAAATACAGAATGAGCAGCAGATCAGCTGGTCCTGTCGATCAGGTTACAAGTTACAAGTCAGGTTTTCCCCTTTAACCGGGTGTTCTACTTTGTAGCCAGGTAGTTTCGACTTAAAAAGTCATTTGGTGTCAGAATTCTGTTACTGGACTGGTCTGGAGGGTGAGAGTGTTTAAATTTGTTCACATTTTAGCTATAAGAAACTGTAATTAGCATTAGCACATTGAGGGTTTTACCCTCATTTTTACCTAAAGTATGAGCATCTGACCTAACTTACACTTTTGGCACAGTTGTAAACTCTACACAGTGATTGTCTTCCCAAACCACAAAGAAAGTTGGGTTCGTTAAGAAAATTCACACTTCAGCAGCTTCTTGTGGGAGAAAGTCTGTTGGGTGCCAGAAACTGGGTGGCGTGTTTATTATAACTAGGCAGCCACGGGCAACGTCTTTGCATCCAAACCCAAAATGAGATGTGAACGAGGAGACGTGGGACGCCTAGCCAAGAAGAAGAGACGTTTTAGCTGACATCTGCCGCCCTGCAGTTCTGCTGACTGTGAGGTAAGAGAAGATAATCATTGTGGTGTTTGGATTCTGCACACTTGCACATTCATGATGATCACCACTAATGTTTTTCTGCATAATAAGCAAATCCATGATCGGTTGCGTTTAAAACAACCAATTCTTAGTCAGTTTTAAGACAGTATAAAAGAGCTGCTTCAGTGGTTTGGTCAGTTGCCCCTGCCATCGGAAGGTTGTGGGTTCGAGGTATCCTTGAGCAGGGTATCGTCTCCAACACTGCTTCACGGCCTCTGCGTTCTTGGCTGCCCGTTTCTGCACTTGGTGAATGGGTTAAATGCAGAGAACAATTTAGTGCTATTTACACTGTGTGCTGTAGTGTGTGACAAATGGAGGCTTTTGGTCCACAAAACATGTTCGGAGTAAAGCTACATGATATATCGTCTGTTAATCTTTATCACAATATTGGTCTCTTCAATGCTGATATCGCAAAAAGAGCCTCCAAGAAATCAAAGGGTCTCTGAAAGGGTGACCAGTCACAGCTCCAGGTGAATTACTGGGTGTTCTGATGACGAGGTGTTCTAACAAAAGTCTAATTAATTTAATCTTTAACCATTTAAGGTGCATGAATGGGCAGGGCTAAGCTGCTGTAGAGAATGAGGAGATGTATTTACGCGTGCTGGCATTGTAACATCACAGAAACTATCCTTTGAAGACGGGCCTTTTATTTTTCCATGTATGGACTGTATGGCTGGTGGGAGTAAAATAACATTTGAAACAATATTAATGATGATCACTGTTAATGTTTTTTTTTGTACAATAAGCAAATCCCTGATTCCATTTAAATCCCTGATTCCCTGGTTCCATTTAAAACAGTGGTTCTTTTAACAACAGACACACAGCCTACATTAGGGTGTGAGGAAAAAAGGATTTAACAATATGCATATGCACAAAATATATACATTATGAAGTGTATAGTGAAGATGTGCCACTATACAGTGTAAAGTGAAACCTTGCCAGATAAGTTGTGCCACGGTTTGAGTTGTGCAAAGTAGCTGAGTGCACTTTAGCTGTGTGCAAAGTACAGTGAGTGGATGATGTCAGTACAGTGTGCATGTGTGCGGTCAGTGGTGAGAGGTTAACAATCTGATGGTACCCTTGAGCAAGGTACCGTCTCCACACCCTGGCGCTGCATTGCTAGAAGTTCACTACTTTACTTGGGTGAATGGATTAAATGCAGAGGACTCAACCATTTTCCCCTGGGATCCATATAGTATATAAAATAAATTAAAAGTAAAATAAAGGTGTTGGAAAATCATGCATGAATGGGTGGGGCTAAACTGCTGTAGCTGTAAAAAGGAGACATGTGTTGATTTTGTGACATCACAAACTATGATTTGAAGATGGGCATATAAATGGACTGTATGAAAGTGCGGGCATTAATATATTAAAAGGCTTCACAATCGCAATATGTAGCAGTAAAATCGCAAGACTGATATTTTGTCCATGATGTACAGCTCTCAGCCAGGGCATGCAACACAATTTAAAGACCTAAAATTGTTTTCCTGAAGAACCTAAAAGCAGCTGCATTCCAGAATCCTCAGATTCGTCATATATCAAACTGCATTAAAACAAATTAAAGACACTCTCTAAAATGTTGATTTCAGCAGTTTTGAAAGGTGCTATGAGGGATCTAGTGGTTGAAGGCTGACAAGCTTGGCACATCAGAAGATCAGTCATTTTGGTAGTGCATGTTTTAATTTTTTATGCATCCTGTTGCAAAAAGGTCCTGTGAGGCTGGTCTTGTATGTCCTGGTGAATGATTGATGGAACACATCTGACATTTTGTTTTGGTAAGTTTGGCCAGTCAGCTCTCAAGCACTGATTGCAGTGGGGCTTAAAAGTTTGTTTTATACAGTTCTGCATGAAAATCTAATCCATATTTCACATAAGTAGAAAAAAATAACCAAGTTTAAAAATATTGTACATGGCCATTTATTTAGTGAGATAAGATGCAATGTGATATGTACTGTTTTTATGCACTACTCATAATATGCACATTATGTAACTTGCATGCATATGAGATTGTGATATTGATTTATGATCACATTCTCCAAGTCTTTCTTCAGTTTTGCTAAGAAAGTACCCTGAGCCCCAAATCCATCAACTTCTTGGGCTGCAGTACATAAAAGTCAGCAGGGACATTAACATCAGTAAAAATGTTAATACAAATGTCGAAGATTAGAGAAATTTTGGCACATATTGACTTTGGCCAAGTACATTAACAGGATCTACAGAGAGGTGTGGCCTTTCCCGAAGTTCACACTTGTTTTTGTGCATTTATTTATATTGAAGTATTCATGTGTGTCCCATTTCTAAATGTTCGAACAGTGTGCAGGAGTTTACTAAATGCACACTGACCTCACCCTTTCCTGAAGAGTGCACTGAAGCAGTTTGGGCTGAGGATTCAATGCACTGATGCTTATGTGTTAATTAGAAACTGCACTGGACGAATGTTAGTATTGGAAGAATGTCAGAAAAATGCTGTCCCGGAAAGATGGGCTGTATATCTGTACACTCATGGTCTTAACAAACACTCATACGCTTTTAGTTTTCAGAAATATGTCACACTAGTGTGCAATTAAGCAAAATCAGACTGCAAGAATGGACTTGTGAGACTGATTCTTGGGTTGGTAGAAAGATGAGCCTTTTGAGGCTCAGGAAGAGGGTGGAGAGCCAGTAAAGCGACACAGGGACTTATAACTTAGCCACACCTTCACATCCGATCTCCAGGAAGGTCCTGAGAAGCAGAGTCTAGGCACTAGGCAAAGCAAGGCAAATTTATTTGAATAGCACATTATCATACACAAAGGTCATTCAGTGTGCTTTACAGAGATAAGCATAAAAACATGAAAAGAAAAGTAATTAATAAAGTAACTGTGAAAATAATATAGAATAAAAGTAGGATGTAAGATGTTGAATCTCTGAAAGACTGCTTTTGTTACTTACACTCTTGATAACAAAGTTTCAAAAGAGTTCTTTGGAGTGATCCTGTAGAACACTGCTTCCCAACCTGGACCATGGAAGCTCCCTGCTCTTTACATTTTTGTGTTAAGTTAAGATATTACAGTCTAGCATTTAAAACTGGTTACTCAACACATTATTTTGAGACACTAAGTCAACGTAGCAGTCCACTGTGAATAATTTAGGTATTTTGACAAAACTTAACCAGGTTTTTATTCTAACATTATCTAAAGCTTGTCCAACAAAACCAAAATTTCTGCAATAGTTTGCATTTGTTTACAGTGCTTAAATAGGTTGATTACTTAAATGAGTTCAGGTATGTTTTCTTCAAATTAACATTTCCACTGTCTTCATTCCTATCGTGACTCAGTTAGTCTGTGTGATGTTAAAGTTGATGTTCGATTCCGTTGACTGACGTGATGACTTTCTTTTTTATATCCATAGTGTCAGACACTGACACCTGTTGGTAGTTTTCTTTTTATATTGACATGTTTCCGTTTGATTGTCCAATGTTATGTTGAAATTGGCAGACTGACTCTGGTAATGTTGTAAAACCTCTTCCTGTTTTGTATCTTTGTATTTTATGCATCCAAACATAATCTTGCTCTCAATGTTTTATGTTTCATTTTGTGTATCTGTATTTTAACCCTCATATGAGCACAGAGTTTATAGTCTGCCTAAAGTGTTCTCTGTATATGTTTGCTAGATACCAGTTGTGCATTGTGTCCAGATGTTCAGGCCACCTGAATCATCAACGGTAAGCCACTTCTCTTTGGCTATACAGAAACTCCTTTGTTCTGGGAAAGTTCAATACATGTGAAAGTACCGCCATATCCTGTATAATTATTCTAAGCCAAACATCACTGGTTGCTTCAAAACATCTAAATAAATCAAAATATCCTCTCTGTCAAAATTAGGTTGCTTTCCATATGGCCTTTTTTGTGATATCTGAAAGCAGAAATCTCTTTTGATATATGTTTTTTCTAGTACCCTAAATCGGAAAATAGGTAAATAAGCACACTGTATCCTCCAGCAGTGGCCCGTAAGTACTTCCATCGCTTACAGCACTGTGTAAGCATTGTGGCCATTTTATAAAACCTAATCAAAAGTTAATCTCAATGCTTTATAGAATGTTCTTTCCCATAAGTAGTAGTCCAGAAACCAACATATGTTGTTTCAATATGCTCAAACCAATTCTGTTACAAGATGAAGTGGTTTCCTGCAGTGTTTGGCAGCCAGAGTTCTTCCATTATTCATTCTAACTGAGCCATAAATCAATTTCAGCATGTCGGATGAGCCAGCTTTGCTACAGTGTGACTAGAAGTACAAGTTTGAGGAGTTTGTCCCTGTTTAGTGAATTTGCTTACGACATGGATACTATTTAAGGGCTCAGGTTTGCCTTCAGTTGCTTGATGACAGTTTTGTGGGTGTGCCTTCATGCTTGTGTTCTTTTAAAAGCGTTGCTGCACTGTGTGTGCCTGACAACCCTCATTGCTTTCTCAAAGCTTCCCTAAGGGTAACTAGAGGGAGACTGTGCTGCTTGGTGTCCGTGAGGATGTCTTCTCTGCTACATTTGCTCCTCTTGTGGATTCTGCTAAGGGACTGTGAGTCCCAAGGTTACATGGGCAATGGCCTGGATTTTGCAGCAAACTTTGGGAATGTCTTGTATCCCGTTACTCGTCCCGCCAACGCCAGCAGGATTTTCTATGGAATCATGTTTGATGCTGGAAGCACAGGCACACGTATTCATGTGTACACCTTCATACAGAAAGACCCAGGTGAGGTCTCTCAATGTCTGTTTCCAAATGATTTATCTCATGTGCTTTGAGGGTTTTTAAAAAATTAATTATGTGAATATATTGGACTTTATGTTTTTCTTTGGGCTTGTTGTGAACATCTGAGTTTCTTTTTTTCTGTTGTGTTTGCACTCTAGAGGGGTTACCTGTTTTGGATAATGAAATGTTCCGTTCAGTGAAGCCTGGCTTGTCTGCCTATGTTGACAATCCTGAAAATGTGAGTTCATCATGTAAACCTCCCACCTTTCACATGTTTTCTAAAGTTTGTGTTGCATTATCACTGACTAAACTCCTGGTAACCTAATGTTTTTTTAAATATAGTAAAATGAGTAACCTGTGCTTTAGCCAGGGATACTCTTCAGTAATTTGACAACTTTGACAACTCCAGATAAGCCCGGGACAATTTATTATTCTGATTTATGACATGAATAACTTGGGCAAGGTAACTGCACTAGCGCGTAATTATGCATGACTCATTGTGCAGTTGTTTCATTTTCAGAGTAAACTCTTTATGAATGTAAAGGCCAACTTGGACTATTGAGGAGCAAAAAATGTTATTTATGTTGCCATTTTGGCAAATTGATGATTAAAAAATGATTTAAAAAACAAGTCATACAGGCATCAGACCGTTTCACTGTAAGAACAGGAAAGTAACAGGCAAATAAGTGCTCAAAGAAAAATACGGGCATTTTAAACGTGTTAAGATTTCACCAAAATTTCAGTTTATTTATTGTACGCCACATAAGCGGAATGTTTAGAATTTGTAACCATATCGAAATCAGATTTAATCCCAGTAATAAAATAAAATCAAATTCCAGTTTCTACATTTTATAAAAGATCAGATGACAGGTTTGTAAAAAAAATTAGCAGCTATATGCCCACAATTCCCATATCAGTGCATCTGTAGTAAAAAAAAAAAAAAAACAAAACCTCAAACTCGCACATAAAATACAGGATATATTGACTGTCACTGTTCAAATACAATGAGAGCAATCCTGTAGACGCCTATTAATAAACAGCACAGCAGTAAACAATTTTAATTATAAATAATAAAAAGCAATGTACAATATAACTTGTAAAGAAGTGAAACTATACACTTGTAATAAAGACCTATACACATGACCATCTGTACAAGAAATAAACAAATATTTAATTCCAGAGTTGAGGAATAAGTTTGATCAGTGCTCATCTTGCTTTAGGCATGCAGCCTTTTAGAACGCTTTTAGAAGCATAATTGTTCCTTTGTTTACCATGGGCTCACGTTTTGAAAATTTCAGTTCTCATACAGAGCAAACAAAAAGAAGGCAAAGAAAAACAGTAAAGTTTCTGTGTGCATGTGTGTGATTAAAGGCTGGATACTCATTGAGGCAGTTGCTGGTGGTTGCCAAGAACACAGTGCCTCGTGTGGAGTGGAAACGAACCCCAGTGATGCTTAGGGCTACAGCAGGACTGAGAAATCTGCCTCCAGCAAAAGCTCATGCACTTCTAGAAGAGGTAGGAAACCTATAATAGAAGTTTTCACTTTGTGAAAGTGCTGCATTTTTTAGGGGTTTGCTCAAATGTATTTGTTTAAACATTTTTTGCTTGCTGTGTGTGTTTTCTCTTCATCAGGTTCAATATGTGTTCGATGAATCTCCATTCTATGTGCCTGCTGATGGTGTAAGCATGTTGGATGGAGCTAATGAAGGTGCTCACTTTTCCCACATAGACTCACTTTTCCCACAATTAGCCACTTTAAATGTGTGCTGAAGATGACTGATGTTTAGGAGTGCTGTGTACAAACCAGACATGAACAAGGTCAGGTGAAAATTACAATGGCAGCAACTGGGTAACACACAAAAACAAAGTAATAACTGGTATGGGAGTCTGCTTTCACATGTAGCCCAGATGAGGAACTGGGGCATCAGCAGTAACATCATTTAAATGCCTCAGATGTAATAAGTGTGGATTAACTAAATTGTGGAGGAGTTTCGTTGAGACAGCAGTTTGACGAGATTGATGAATGTCATTGGGCTCCTGTCAGGCTGCACAAAGCTGCTATTATTTGTCTGGAAGGATTATCTGTGGCTTCTGTGGAGAGCTGAGGAAAATGCCCTCAGACATGTATAAACATATCAGTGTTACACCTTTAGGGCAAATTAGGCAATTAAAACAGGCATCAACGGAATTAAACCGCAATTTAACGTGAAATGTGTCTGCCCATTTCTTTATAGGGATCTTTGCCTGGATGACTATAAACTTTCTGACAGGTAACTGAATTGTTTTTCTCTGTCTAGTGGAATGTAGTTGTCAGAGAAAATGGCAAACTTACCAGCACATGCGTTTTTCACTCACAAAGAGCTGAAGTAAACGGAAATAAAATAATTTTCTCAGTGTCTTCACTGCAGGATGCAAAACTAAAACTACTTCAAGAGTAGTTCACTATAAGGAGGGCAGTCCAATTAAAACATTTTGGCAGAAAATGTGAGTCTGTGAAACTGGCAGGGCTGTCAGTATTTAGAGGGGGCGATGGCTTATTTTGTTATTTTGCATGTAGATATAGTTGCTCAATGAGTTCATTTGTTGACAGTCAAATAAAGAACAATTTTGGTCTTTTCAGTAGAGAGTTTTGGACTTTTTCATTTGCTTGCGTTGATTTGAATTGAGTGAGTGCATTAGAAGACCTTGTCATGTCCTATCATGGCCTCCTAGCATTTACTGAAGTATAGCTCTGTGGCTAACGTTGTGTGGATGATTGGCCAAATTTCTACTTGAGTTACACTTCTCATCGCAATTACCATAGTCACATTTGTTTGATGTAACTTTACCTAAAAATGTGACTTCACTCAAATCAAGTCATGAATCTTTAGGATCATTGATTCATTTTTAGTATTTACATTTAATTTAACAGCCCTTGTAGGCGAATGTGCCTTGATGTGCCTTTGAGAAAAATCACCATATGAAGTGTCAAACTTTTTAAACGTACTTTTAGGTCATCTGAACCCCAACGTTAAAAGGACAGTAGGAATTTTAGATTTGGGTGGAGGCTCAACTCAAATCACCTTTCTTCCAAAGTCAAAAGTGAGTTTTGTGTGTTTTTGTTTTTTGGGCTTGTTTTCTCCTCTTAAATTAAGACTAAAATCTTTTTGTCCAGTGTAGTGTACTTTTATCCAAACCATTTTATCATCCTGCTCTTGTTGCCTTTCAGAAAACCACGGAACATGTCCCTGCTGATTATAAAGCAAGATTCAACATGCTTAACAAAACCCATGAGCTGTATACTCACAGGTATTTTTAAACACATGTTTTTGCATGTAGAAAGATAAGATTTAAGCTTCTTTAAGCAAGAACAACAGTGTTTCTCTTCATGATTTGTTTTTTCTATTTCCAGTTACCCGAAGAACGGAATCAAAGAAGCTCGAATTGCTGCTATTAGTGCTTCCGGCCCAGAAGGTACAGCAGTGAGATTACACTTCTGTGCAGCTGATTGTTGTTAATGGAGGGTGTTTGCTTGCACATCAGTAGAGTAGAACGTGTGATGCATTCAGCCTTGATCATTTGGTGAAAGATTGAGGTGTTGTGATCTTGTTTAAGGTCTGGAATGGAAAGTTTATAAAACCTCCTGCCTACCCCGAAACTACAAAGGGGAATTTAGCTTTGGAGGGGTCACATACAAAGTCATCGGAAACCCAGGGGGTACAATATGTTCTCAAAATATTTAATTTTTAACTGACTTCACCAAAATGTACAAACATGCCCTGCTGGTGTCTAGCATTGTTTTGATTCTCAAATTTTTTTAGGTTACATTGGATACAAAGCATGTTACCAGGAATTGCTGAAGGTTGTGAAAGGGGTCATACAGCAGCCCCCTGAGCTGAAAGAAAAATCTGTCGTCTATGCCTTCTCTTATTACTTTGACCATGCTGTTGAAGCAGGCCTCGTTGGTGAGTCACATTTTACTGTAAAAAAGCCATTAGCAACAAACTAGTCAACAACATTATCACAAAATAACAGCCTACACTGATCAGCCACAACATTAAAACCACTCACTGATGACTAGCTGGTGCTAAATAGCCGTAGACCAGGAAGAGTGCCCATGCTGACCCCGTCCACCAACAAAAGTACCTACAGTAGGCCAAGTGGAAACATAAGATTTGGACTATGGAGCAATAAAAGAAGATGGGCTGGTCTTATGAATCACGTTTTCTTTTACATCATGTGCATGGCCATGTGTGTGCATGTGTCTGTGTATGTTGTTTACCTTGGGAATAGGTGGCCCTAGGTAAGAAGTGGTAAGAAGCGAAGTTGATGGAGGCAGTGTGACGGTCTGGGCAAAGATTCTAAGGTCTGGGAAACCCTGGCTCCTGTCATTCATTTAGGTGTTACTTTGACACGTACCACCTACCTAAACACTGTTGCAGACCAAGTACACCCCTTTGTTTATTCCCTAATAACAGTGGGGTCTTTCATCAGGATGACATATCTGCCACATGACAAAAACTGGAATGGTCTGAGGAACATGATGAAAGTTCAGGGTGTTGACCAGGCCTCCAAATTCCCCAGATCTCAATCTGATTGAGCATCACACTACTTCAATCCATGGAGGCCTCACCTTGCACCTTACAGGACCTAGAGGATCTGCGTCTTGGTGTCCAATGCCTCAGCAGACTCTCAGAGGTCTTGTGGAATACTTGCCTTGATGCATCAGGCACTGAGGGAAACTGCTCAGTATTAGGCAAATTATTTTAATGTTATGGCTGATCCGTGAATACAGGATTGAATCATTTGTCTTATATGTAAAATTATTTGAATTGTTTAAACATTTTTTTTTCCTCCAAACATGTATTTGTGCTGGAACTGGTAAAATGCATTCTCCCATCGGTTACAGATGAAGAACGAGGAGGAGAGGTCCTGGCTCGGGATTTCAAGAAAAGAGCTAAAGAAGGTGATGTGCTCATGTTGATGCAATTTGTGATGTGAAATCATTGCTAAACAGTCTTATGAAGTTCGGTGGCTGTAAGAGTACAACTGAAGAAGTAGAGCAACGAGCTAAATGCCAGTGCTGGTGTTGCTTGCAGTTTCCTAATGATAGGGCGAGGTTTTGAAAACTATCCGTCAATTACAATACTGCCTAAGAGGCTTTAAATATTGGCCTGTGCATCTTAAAAATGCGACTGTAATGTTAAAATTGTTCTTTGCTTCACAGTGTGCAACAAAATAGCCATGTTTAATCCAGCCCATACCTTCCTATGTATGGATCTTACTTACATAACCTGCCTTCTCAAGGATGGCTATGGCTTCAAGGAAAACACTGTTCTGAAGGTACTCTTTAAGGATTTAGATAGAGATCAAGAATGACCAGTTGTAAATTTCTAACTAACTAACATGTTTTCTCCTCATCTCTTCTTTCTTGTAGTTGACCAAGAAAGTGAACAATGCAGAAGCCAGCTGGGCTTTGGGGGCTGTTATCAATTACTTTCATTATTTCAAGATTCTGTGAGAAAAGGGTTATTATTTTCAGCTGTTGGCGTTTACGTTTATGGCATGTTGACCCCTCCTGTTTATTATCAACTCTTGCATTTAACTGAATTGTAATTTTCAGTTTGTTATATTTTAAGAAACTTGTTTTATTTTCATTTATGTAAAACTCATTCAGGTTTACGTTTGTGCCTTTATCAGGACATCAACATGTGAAGTACTGTACCACACACAGACAGACAGATGGCTAACTGTATGTGCACCAGCATGATTGTTGTTTATGCAGTAGCCGGGGAGTGAAGTTAGAGGGTAAAACGAATCCAATCTCTAGTCTGCTCGTGTGCTGGAGGGCACACAGATGGTCACAGTCTACCAGCGCAGCGAAGACCAGTAATGCTCATGGCCTTTCACTGACCCATGGTGGAGAGGGTCTGTTGCAAAAGATTATTTTCTTTCAGTTCTACAAGGCTGCCATCTGACACTTTGTTCACCAATATTGTCTCTCCTCTGAGAATTATTGCTTGTTTTGTAGTCATTATATTTTTCTAGGAAATTGAAATCTATTTAAAATAAAAACTGGACAATTCCAAATTATCTTTCTAGAACACTATTGTCTATAGCAGTAGAGTTGTTTATCACATTTCATGTCTTACATCTTAGGTGCCATTTATGGACTGTACAGACTGGTGGGTGAATGGTGTATTTTGAAACTTTAACATTTGTGTACATAATACAGCAGGTTCATACAGGACACTAGGCTCAAACATTCAGTTTGTGTAAACGGTCTTGTTTCAAGTTTAAATTATGGAAACTATATAAGTAGACATCTATTTTAGTATAGACCTCAGTGTCCCTTGGCAAGTCAGGGTTTTGGTCCTATCATCTGGAGGGCCAATTTTAGAACTTCTGTCTTAAAGCATGAATGTATTTTACGACTTCCACATTTATCACTCAGATATGTGTGCCTTACATCTTGGGTTCCATGTATGGACTGTACAGACTGGTGGGTGAATGGTGTCTTTTGAAACATTCTTTACATCAGGTTCAGTTTAAGATCTTAAAAGCATGAAAATATTTTATAACTGAAAATGCAGTTGTCTTGAGTTTGAAAAATATTTCTTGGATTTGGACATTAACTGTCCAATGTTTCTGATAATTTTTTTAATAATTAATGTAGAACATTAGTGGCTATACACAAGAGGAAACGTGGATCAAAACAATTGTGCTCATACATATTGTCTGCAGTCCCAGATTGTTTGTGTGAAAAAACACTGGCCTCCTTACTCTATCAAGGCCACAAACTGTAAATAAATTTTTACTTGCTTCTTACCTTTTAATTTTGTTTCATCCGAATTTATTGTGAAGTTCATGAACTTGTTTTACTTAGGGGAAAACCACAGAAAGGATAACTGTAGTCAAGACGTTTGTTACAGAAAGCCAGTTTTGTTCAAATTGGGACAATCTGCTGATGGTTTTGAGTAAAATTCTCATTAGGCTCATTGTTGACAAAACATGTTACATTATTTAGTTGCACAAGACTATTTCTGTTGTTGCTCCTACTAAAAACTTTAATCAGTCTGTCTTGACACATTATGCTCGTCATGTTCAACTGACAGCAGAACTTTTGTAATTACGTGGTGATGTCTTGTTTTGCAAATGATAGTTGTACTTATTTGTGCCTTCTGAAGATTAAAATCATTTTGACGGTGTTTTGGCCCGTTCTTTGAGCATACAAACATTGACATGACAAGATTATGCACACAAATGCAATTCTAAATAATTACTTTATTTACAAATACGACTATAGCAAAGCCACCACATCCTCCCCATAACTATGACTGCCAGCTGTCATGGTGACCAGGTCGTGAGGTGGAGAGAGAACCACTACTGGGTCTGCAGGACCTGGAACACAGAAATGAGAAAAAAAAAAAAAAGACACAGGTAATGAGAATATTAACATTATATTATTAGGTTATTGGAAGACAGGCTGCTCAGGAGGACGTTGTGTACCTTGTGCCCTGAGCATCGCATGGTGAAGATTAACTGGCTCCACAACTGTCGTCATAGTAACCATGGAGTCACCAGCAGCACCATCAGCCTCAAGCAAACTGCTGTGAGTCAGGGCCTCTCCTGTCAATCAAAAAAACACATCTGATACAGTGAAGTTATGGAGCATTTTTCCCTCGTTACTAGCTTGTAACGGTCAGCTGTAACTGCTGTGAATATTATTACAGACTCAATCACATTACTCGGCACAAAGTGATGACCTGTTTCTCTGCTTTCAGAACTTAAAGCTTCCTCTCCATGCCGCTTCCTCATGTGGACGTTTCTGCTACCACTTTGAGAAAAAGTCTTTCCACATATGGAGCACAGATGGGGCTTCTCCCCTGACAATACAAAACAAAGGGAATTAATCAAACTGGTGTGCAAACTAGTCAAGCTAATGACAAGTCCAATAAGACCTGACTATTCTAGAATTCATAAAACTGCATAATGCTGCTCAGTGGCAGGTGGTTCTGAACCTAATACACAAAAACATGTCTTAGGTCACAGTTTAAAATGTGTAATTTAGAAAACAGTAAAGGTTGTTTATATTACTGCTAATATTAGGCTTTACATTTAAATAAACTTTTTTTTTTTTTACTCACCAGAGTGCACTAGCATGTGTTTGCGGAGGCTAGAGTACTCTGCAAAGGAACGTCCACAGTTGTCTACTTCACAAAGAAAGGGCTTCTCACCTAGGACACACACACACTTCATATATATATTAAACATATACATACACACTAATCAGTCAGGACATTAAAAACTACTGACAGGTATAGGTAATAACATTTCTCTCTTTGCAGTGGCACCTGTTAAAAGGGTTGGATACATGAACAAGCAGGAGCAGCCAGTTCTTGAAACTGATGTGTTCGAAAAAGGAATAATTAGGCAAGCGTAAGGATCTGAGTGACTTTGACAAGGGCCCAATTGTGATGACAGAATCAAAGCGCCTCCAAAATGGCAGATGTTGTGGGATGTTCCTGGTACGAAGGGGTTATTTCCCAACAAAAGTGGCTCTAAGGAAAGAACCAGTGAACCGGTGACAGCACTAGGGGCACCTAAGGCTCTCTGATGCATCTGGGGAGTGAATTCTAGCCCACAGAAATTGCTAATTAAAGTTCATGCTGGCTTTGACTGAAAGGTATCGGAACTTGCACTGCATCACAGTTTGCTGGGTATGGGTCTTTACACTGGCTTCCAATTAGATACAGAAGAGTTCAAAGTATTACTCACTGTTTTTAAGTCACTCAATGGTTTGGACCCTAAACAGAACTCTGAACTGTTTGATGAATATATGGCTGGTGGGTCTCTTAGATTGACAGGAGTTGGTCAGCCAGTGGTGGCCAGATCAAAAATGAAACAGGATGAAATAGTGTTTAGTCATTATGTTGCCCACTGCTGACACCAACTCCCCATGGAGATCTGACCTAACTGCTGCCAGTTTTACAAAGAAACTAAAAACAGATTTTTTTTTTCCTGTTGCCTTCAGTTAACCAGGGAGACTTGCACAAAAATAATGCCCTTTTATCTGTATTATTTAATGTTGCTTTCTTCTGTAACTGAATAAAATTTATCTTAACCTTAACTTCATTCTATATTCATTTTACTGCTTTTTTTTTATAAGATGTTTTATTTCTGTAAAGCTCACTGAATTATCTTCATCCAGGAGTAATTTAGAATGGCCAAAAAATATGAATGCACTATAACATTAGCTTAGCGCTTACCACTCGAATCCTATAGAAGCCATGTTAATAGTCATGATGTGAACTGGTGGCATAGCTCTAAAGATCATGGTATATACTTGTTTTGCACACGTGTCATCCCTCACGGTGTGTGTATGTCATTTTATACATGTCATCAGTAAACAGACTAACTGGAAACTAAAATATAGCCAAGCTGGAGTAAATGAATGAAATCTAATGTGTACTTTTTTGCTTCATGTTCTAAAGTATGCACAGTGTTTACTGGTTGATTTTGATTTTGCCCAGGTGCATATGGTCAGGATCATGAATGTCCTAAGAAATCTCTCATTTTTATTGGTATTACCTGAAGCTTACTTAACAGTAGGTAACTGGTAGTGTTCGTTTTTTGTGCTTAAGATTGTTTTTACCACAGGAGTTTTTTTTAAATACATACCATATTTAAATACATACATACCATATTGGAAATAATATGAGTCTTCAAACTCTCAACCTTCCGTTTGCAGGGGTAACTCCCTACCTATTAGGCCATCAGCTGCCCCCACTCAGAGAATTGTGAAAATGATTAGAGAATGTGATTTCATCATGGTTAAGACTTTTTGTACATATCTACACTCACAGGGAACACAGAAAGCTGGGCTGTCAGCTTTTGAGTTTTGTAATGAAAATGCCTACCAGTATGTGTGCGTTTGTGGTTCTTCAGATTACCAGCAGTGGTAAACTTCTTGCCACAATTCTTCTCGTTACAGATGAAGGGTTTGTCACCATTGTGTGTCCTCATGTGCACCTGCAGCCTCTGCAGCACATAAAAGCTCTTTCCACAGCCCTCAGCTCCACAGCGGAATGTGCGGTCATTCCTGGAACAGACCCACAAACAACCGTTTTTTTTTTTTTTTTAAAGTAAATGTCATTTTTGCAACAGATGTACCACTCAAGTTTCACTCATTAAATGCACTGATTGTGCATGAAAGAACTTTTAATTTAATGCTTAAATTAAATTAAAATTTAATGCTTAAATTAAATTAATTAAAACATGCTCTTTTTATATGCACTGATTTAATATGTAAAAGAACATAATTTAGTTAAGTATTTATACTGATCATTAATGAACTACTAATAAGTATAGCTTGGAGGCTTACTGCATCTCACCTACCATACAAAGTGATCACCAAAAGCTTAACCAGGAAAAATAAATAATTTCTCATATCTACCTGTGAGTTTTTAGGTGATATTTTAGATGGGCAGGCCAGGTAAAAGTTCTATGGCAGTTCTCATAAGGACACCTGAGAATCTTCTCTGCAGATGTACGGCTGTTTCGTGGTGGTGCCTCCTTTTTTGGCCCCTCTGACTGGTAGCTATGAATATGGTCACCTGGGATATGACAGTGCAGGGGGTTATGATGAATTTCTTTGAAAAACCCTTCAAGTATAATGAATAGCTCTGAACTGTAAGGTTATATTGTTTAATTTGACACCTCCGTTACAAGTTAATAAGGTTATTTTTTGTTATATGCAAGGTCACCGACATAGCAGACTGGCTATTAACGGACTACAAGCCAATTGATTACATTCAAACAGAGATTTCTTAAGCAATTTAAAATGATAAAATATTGTTTGTTTTTAATGAGTGTTGCCATGTAATGTGACCAATCAAAATCATTACAATCTTTGCAGTGATTTTAGAAATATTATGTGCAAGACTATAACCCCCTTTTTTTTGGTTCTGAGCCTTAAACAGTTAATCACATTATGTATACACCAAAAATTCAATGCTTTTCCATATCATCTGTAAGTAACTGGTGGCCAAAATGAAATCAAACTGGATCACGTTAACTTGAACAGATACTACATTATGCTATAAAACTGTTGTTTTATAACTATAGTCCAAACTTAAAACAATACAAAACTCAGTTGAGAATGAGTTTCATAGGCAACAATAATGTTAAAACCCTTGCACTCTAGCATGTCATTCTTAAATTCCATTGTTTTCATTAACTTTAATGTAATGAAGTGTGTACTGTCTGTGTGATTTATCTTTGTTAAACAACTCAGACTGGAACTGAGGACAAATACATTGGTAAATCCCTAATAATCTGGTATATGATTTGTTAACTAATATGACAGTATTATAATCCTCCCCCCTACGGTGCAGTTTTCCTAAAATGAGTTTTATACAACACAACCAAATCATTGTAAAACACAGTGGGTTAAAAGATAGTGATCAGTTAATGGACATTACTGTTGCTACTAGCCCTGGCTTCCTTTGCTAGCTGGGCTCGAGTGGCAGCTATCAGGCTGTCGTGGGCCAGCTCCTGCACCCGCAGGTACCACGGAGTACTTCCATCCCCACACTCCCCTGCTGATATTTCCTCCTCTGCCTCATCCACATCATCCTGCACAAACACCAGTGGCTCTGCTGAGGCTGCCAGCCCTTCAGAAAAAGAAAACAGAACACTGAAGGATGCCCTTTAGTACCTGAAAAGACCTGACGAACGTAGAACAAACCAAATAAACCAATAAACCAGACAGTCAGTATGGCATATCTAAAAAAAAGTACTGTACAGGTCTTGGACACCTCATCACAAATTATGACAAAAGTAATGTAATCAGGAAACATAGTATTATTTTTATAACTATGTTTTTTGATATACAATGACACATCTCAGTTTTCTCTGAAAACCAATCACGCACCAAGACTAGACTGGGCTGGCAGATTTAATCATACCTTTAGCAAGGTTGAGCAAGACATAAGAGGTGCTGTCAGGTTGCTGGAGGTCCTGAAGTATTGCCGGTGGGGTTGGCGTTGGGGAGTGTGACTGAAGCTGCACTACAAGGGGGCTTCGTTCCGGCCCAAATTCTGACAGCGATGGTGAAGCTGCATGGCTAAGGGTACTCTCTTAAGGGAGGGAAAAAAATAACCCACAGTTGTATAAGTATATGCCCAAGAGCATGTGAGTACAAATCCAAAGGGCCAAGACTAGACAAGTATACTGCATAAACAAAAAGCAAGCAAATTACTTCACATGAAGACCACTATTACGTTTGTTTATTATGACCAACACTTCAACAATTTCATACCTGGAAGGTCAAGCTGGCTGCATATGGAGTTTTCAGAGGAGGCAAGGAGAGGTAGACACGGTGTTTTGGAGTCTGATTCCTCCAGGCCCTGGCCCAAGGGTATGGAGGCGTTCTGCACAAACTCAACCAGCAGCTTTCCAAAGACATAACACACATGCACTGTCAGCTCAAAAAATGCATGGATAATCCTAGTTAATAAACTTAACCTTGTTTCAGAACTGAAATGGGTGTAATGGAGTGGAAGTATTACCTCAGGTTTGGAGTCAAGCTCATCAGAAAGCATGGATTCAGTCTTATATGACCTATGGTGAGGAAGAGAGCCAATAAAAATGTATTATACTGGCCAGAAAACTAATGGCAAAGTGCAAAACCACTTCTGAATTGAAGGACAGTTAAAACAAGCTGACCTCGCTGACGTGGACACATGGGAAGACTTGGTCAGAAATAGTAGACTTTGGCCATCACATTACTGCTGTCAAAGGGTTTTGGATGGTCGTCCCAAAGTCTAAAGAAAACAAAAGGAATAAAGCATGGTGAGGACTTTTATTACCCAAGTAACGCATAGGTACACTATATGGACAAATGTATTGAGACGCCTGACCATTACACTAACAGGGATTTTAATGGCATTGCATTCAAATACATAGACTTTAACATTTCCGTTCATCCCAAAAGTCTTAGATGGAACTGAGGTGTAGGATAGTCAAGTTCTTTCACACGAAAACTAATCCAGCCATGTCTTTATAGGCCTTGCTTTGTTCACCGGGGCACAGTCACGCTGGAATAGAAAAGGTTCTTCCCCAAACTGTGTCCACAAACTTGGAAGCATGGCGTTTTCCAAAATGTCTTGGTATGTTAAAGCATTAAGATTCCCAATCACTGGAAGTAAGTGGCCACCTAAATTCAATAATTAAGAGGTGTCCCAATACTATTGTCCAAAAAGTATAACTTAAATACCATTAGCACACGAGTTACAGGGCTAGGATAAAAACAAAAGCATGCATGTTTGGGAGAAGTCAAAATGTAAAGCTGTATTTGCTTATATGGTTATTGGCAACATCCAACATATGTTTCAATGTGCCAGAATTGCCAGAATTTCATAAATAAGAGGCAGTTGTCTGTCTTTTTTGCTGAAATGTAATGTTCCTCCTCCGGCCTCAGATGTTTACATGCAGCTAAAGAGGCTACCAGCTTTTATTAAGCAAAATGACATATAGATTAGACCTAACTGAACATTACCAAATGTTAAGAAGATGTTTTATCACCATCAAATACGAAAACAACTCCAAATAAACTTTAATCAGTGGTTTCTGCTCTGTATCGAGCTCATTAGCCACTTAGCCGCTAGCAGTCCTGTCGCGTCTCTTCATCCACTCAGACACCGCTTTTAAACCTCTCAACACAGAAACTGTACTGTTACTCGATTATCAATTATATTTTTACTTTCAGTTTAATAAAACCCATACCTCCATCTCATCACGTTCAGACAGGAGACCAAAAACACATCCTCACGCACAAAAACCTCACAGCAAGTCTGCTTCCGGGTGGTACTGCCCCACACACACATACACACACTAGAGTACATATACTAGAATACATACACACACACACTAGAGTACATATACTAGAACACGAACACACACACTACAGTATATGTACGAGAACACACACACACACTACAGCGTGTGTACGCGAACACACACACGAGTACATATACTAGAACACACTCTGGAGTACATATACTAGAACACTCACACTGGAGTACATACACTAGAGCATGTATAGTGCATGTATGCTATAAAACACACATACACACACACACACACACACACACACACATTGGTGCATGTAGACTAGAACACAATATACTAT
>JBBIGA010000153.1:6820183-6831844 GCA_037576975.1 Alestes dentex | reverse complement strand
TGACGTCATCAATTGTGATCGGTTCCTAAGATCGGCCAAGTTTAACGAGTACCGATCGAGTCATAAAATGTGATTATGGGCCGATACCGATCTTTGGCCGATCGATCGGAGCATCACTATCAGTAGCAGTATAATCGCAGCACTCTTTGTAGTGAAGCCCCAATTGTAGTGCACACCTAAAGAAAGTATGTCATCAGCTTGGCCTATACAATGCTTATTCAGCCGACATGTATAAGCAACGATAATAATAATAATACGTTTACCTTCAGAATCGGGTGTGCTTAGAGGAGTTGAGACCTACAGCACCAAAAAAATGACATTTGTTAACAATATCACAAACAGGACATGTTTATTTTTGTATTTTTGCATGCATGCACTTTGACTCATGGAGGCAGGCTGCCTCTGTGGAACGTCTGTGAGCACTGATGTCCACTAAGTAGGAGTTAATAAGGATGAATTGTGCCGAAAGGGGAGGGGAATACCCTCTGAACAATGTCAGGTTTCTGATTATCCTTGGGCACTGAACCATGTCTGACTCAAGGGTTCCCAGTGTTGGCCAGCAGATACATTTGGCTTTCATCCATCATCAGGATGATTTGTGAACAAACACACAGAAAGTGTAAACTAATTAGGGCAAGTGGGCACTCAAACCTCTGAGGGGCATCAGGGGGTTGGAACTAACTTTAGCTAGAGGACATGCAAATCTCCAGCCACACTCTGAAAAGAAGACTGGCTTATGCTATAACTACAAAAGCCAACACTGCACATTTTTATAGTGCTGGACATACAAGAGCTGGGATTTCCACTAGAAAACTGAAAAACACTGGGTGGACTGGAGGCCTGATGATAACCAGATCCCCATCATGGTTCTGATATCTTTACAGAAAGTAATTAAACACCTGCACAAACGGAAGTTTGTGTTTCAAATGTGCTCAGACCCACATCTGATTGACATATGACATGTAGTTTTAATTGTAAGGGTTGGGAAACGTTGCCGTTTTGAACCCAGATCCCATTCCAGACTGCACGGTGTCTCTTAACACTAAAAACCACACCCGGCTTTGAGATAGCCGCATGGATAAAAATGAAGCAGCACATTCACACTCCATAACAATGTAATCTCCAGTTGAGATAAGACATAATAGACTGGTGCTAACGTGATAAAAGTAATGATAACCCAAATTAAGCCTTTGGGAAATCTCTGCAACAAGAGACAGACTATTTTCAAATGTATAAGACTACTTGCTCACTTGTATTATGATAAAGCAAATTAGAAAGTTCGTTTTTTGGAGCTCTCAGCTGTCAAACACACACACACACACACACATACACACACACAGATATAAATAAAATGCATTTGCAATGCAATGGTAATGGCGCAATGCAAAAACTGAGCATGGATTTCTGTAACGCTGTAAAGTTACTTTGAAACAACGATCATTGCAAAAAAGCCTTACAAATAAACAGTTTAAATGAATGATTTTCGATCTGTAGTGAACGAACAAATGAATAAATAAATCATTAATAGACCAACTGATTGCCAACGAAAGGAACTAACAAGCTAACTAACCATATAAAAACCATAACAAATTTGAGCTGCAGCCAGTAAAGCAGTGTGCGGTGTGATCCCGAACCTGAACGTGGTGTAAGTGGAGCACCACCGTGGCGAGTGTCTGTACCATTCCAAGGAAAGTGCTCATATCGAGTGGAACACCAGACATCCAGAAGCTCTCGCAAGGTGGTCCCACACCAAACCGCTAAACTATGTATAGTCTTGCATCTTACACGCTTTATATCCAGCTCATTCAGATAAACCCGCACGGAGGAACAGGCGTGGATTTTAAAATACAGGCGCTGCAGCTCACAGGAGAGTCGATTAGAGTGCAACGCCCAGAGTGGGCTGAGAAGACCCCGAGACCCTCACACCATTAGAGAGTTCACTCATCAAAGTCTGGAACACTGAACTGGGCAGGTCCTCCCTCGTGAGTGAGATACACGCCCAAACGTTTGTGGTTCTGTTTTCTTGGAGGAACATTGTTTGCTTCTATGTACTGTGTATCTGACTGAAATGACAATAAACACCATTGGGACACACCGGTTTTCAGTGTTTGGGCTTGGCCCCTGACTTCCAGTGAAGCTTCACCATACCAAGACATTTTGGACAACACCATGCTTCCAACTTTGTGGACACAGTTTGGGAAGGAATCTTTTCTATTCCAGCGTGTCCCAGTGCACAAAGCAAGGTCCATAAAGACATGGCCACAGAGCCCTGACCGCAACCCCATCCAAAACCTCTGGGATGAACTGGTACGGAGATTGTGAAGCAAACCTTTTCACCCAACATCAGTGCCTGCCCAATGCTTCACAGAATGAATGGGCACAAATTCCCATAGAAACTCCAAAATCTTGAGGAAAGTCTTCCAAGAAGAGCAGAATCTGTTATAGCTGCAAAGGGGGACCAACTCCATATTAAAGTGTGTGTATTTTAATGCAATATTATTAAAGTTCCTGTTGGTGTAATGGTTAAGTGGGCGTCCCAATACTAAAAAATTGTTTTGGGTTTGTGAAGCTAACGCCAGAGCAGCTAATTTCCTATGGAACAGTGAACTGTAAATTATAATTTCAGATTTTGAACATACAGTTTTCTTGTCCAATCTGGTAAAGAGAAGTGGGTCTTTTGAAAGAATTACATTTCTTTGTGTAAAAGTAGCCTTAATGGCTAATTACGCTGTACAGATCTTGCTTTTGTTCGTAATGTTTGAAGTATTTGTTTAGAATATTCTTTTTCCTGTATATTTGTCTGTGTACACTGCCTTAGTTTAGCCTTTCCAACTTTCTCTTTAATTTAAATTATTTAATAACTTTATGGCATAGTCTTGTGGGTCAACTCTGGGGCACATTTCTCTACATGTTGTACTTGTGTGACAAATAAAGCGTTTTTAATCTTGAGACTAGAATTCCTCAGTGAGGGATTCCAGTTCACTTCCAGCAACACTGCATCAGTTTATTTCTGCAGACAGTGTGTGTAGGCTGATCGGCCGCCGTCCATATCTTCGTGCTGCTGTGTTAAGCACTGGCTCCTTTTCTCCCCCTCATTTTCCTGAAAGCATAATGATACCATGGACAAAAACACGTTTTAAGTGAATTTCAGGACTGTGGAATGAAGGAGTATAACCCACTGACATGTGGATCAGCTTAGGGGGAGCTGCCTGGTGATAAGGAGGCTCTGCTTTGGTCAAGAAACATATACAGAATGCCAAGGAATGTAAACAACCAGGAAAACTTTGTATACTCTTGAACCTAATTGAAGTAAATCTAATGCATCAATGAAAGCCATGTATGAGTAGGTTACTAACTCTAACTGCAGAGCTCACCAATGTGATCAATGTTAAAACTCTAGTATTCACAATATGTCACAATACTCTTATTCAGCCATAATAGTACTGTTACTGTGACGGTTGACTGCTTTGAATGTTGTCTGATCCTGTGAATTATAGAACTGTTGCTTGTCTTTTTTTGCACTCTCCTTTTAGTCCTGTCCAGCCTGCACGTGTGTCTTGTGGTGTTTCTGTCTTTTTTATTTGTGTTACTCCATGGTCCTTTCATTTCATTTCACTGTGCACTGTGCATATAGTTAAAATGACAATAAACACCAAGCATCTGATTGACTTGACCAAAACAGGCACGGGAGACGTGGTCTCATTCCCTGAATGTACCTGTAAACTGGAGCATTTTAACTGATCAAACACTGGAAGTCCACTCATTCATTTACAAAATAGAGCAGTGGAGAAAGACAGTCTTGTGTCACTAGTGCTGACAATGAGGCAATCTGACAGGAAGGGGCCCAGCTTTGAATCCTCTTTGTGTATTTTAACCAGTTTGTGTCTGCAACATTATGCCACAGTTGTATGGCTGAGCAAAGCCTTACATCAGGAAAACACTAAGGGTTGTTGTTCCTGACATGGGTTAAGCTTAGACAAAATTGCAGTGCTAATTGTGAATCACCACTGGAAATTCCTTTTAGTCTAGGTCTTAGGTCTAGTTTGGTTCTGGGAAACTGCAGATATGCAGGGCAGAGGGCCTCCAGAACCATTGAGAGCCCCTGGATAAAGGCACTGGATGAATTTGCACTCGTTCCAGTTTATCGTGCACGTGTGCTTTCAGCATCCTCAGTAGTATGAAGATGCAGGGCTAAAACCTTGGTGTATCAAGAGTAGAAAAGTCACCAAACCCCTTGAGATTTGGATCTAGGTTGAGAGGGGTACCAAACCCTAGTCATGGAGTAACCCCTGCTCTGTACATGTCACTGTTTTCTGTCCTCCAGCACACTTGATCCAACTGGTTAAGTCATTAATCCCTTTTCGAGTTGAAGTGGGTGTTTGGGAGCAGGCCCAATTCTAAAATGTGCAAGGGGTAGTCCAGGACCAGGGCTGGGAATCAATGCACTAATCTAATACATCAGGGACTTGCAAACATTGCAAGGAGAAGTGTGAAATCAGAGCTGTCACTACCTATTATATTGGTAATCATGTAGTGATTATTTTGGCATTAACCTTTTGCACCCCTACCCATTTTATATAGATCAGATTAAAGAGATATGAATGTTGACATAAAGAGAAATAGAAATTACCAGCTCATTTGTTTGGCTGTAGTTTTCACTGCTGAAATACACTGGGGTATCCTCACTCACCCTCACTTGGTTCGTGTAGCTGATGGACTGACACTAGCAGGAGAGAGAAATACACTGATATAGCAGGCTAACCATTTGAGGAGACTCTTATAAGCAAGGAAATGTCTGCATAAACGGACATCAACAGGTGTCAAACCCTGAAATAACTTGCAAACTCAGCGATACTGAGTGAGATTGATCAAAGCGGGGGACTTTTTATTCTGCCAAACATTAAACTTTTACTAAACACCAAAACTTTTATGGTGGACCTGTAAATCTGTATACATGTGCTCAAAACCAGTGCCCTATTTTCTCTGAGCAATTTTATTTATTGTTTGTACAGCCACATTGCTGGTCAACCATCATAATGCTACTAATAGTGACTCTCCTAAATCTAGAGTACCATCCAGAGTACTCCACCCCTCTAATTAGCTGTTCTGTGATTAATAATATGGGTAATAAGAAGGCAGCACATTTTAATTGCCCAACAATTAGCTTAATGAGTAGACAGCTACATTTATCAAGCCACAATCCATATCGCTTTGTTGCCTATATTGTAAGAGTGATATTGCTGGCCCTGCAACTGACAGAAATTTAAGTTAATAGCACCTGTAGCACCTTTTTAAACTGTAAAAGCTTAGTTTATACTCTGTAAGATAATTAAGTATGTAATATTTGTTGAATGATCTAATGTATATACCTTCTTCTTACCTTTAACAGTCTAATTACTAAAATCAGACTAAGTTTTCAGTAGTTCATTAAATATCTAATCATCTATCGCACTTCATAAGACACCATTAATGAAGTAACTGATGACTGGACCTCTTCCCCAGTGTCCATCAGCTTACACAAGTTGGATAAGATCAACCAAAGATAACTGAAAAATATTTGCTTGTCTTTACAGAAACAATCACATTTGCTTTAAACAACTCAATTTTATGGCTCTGGAACATTCACATTGAAAGCTGTAAAGTTACCTCTGTTCAATGGATAAAAAGCCACAGATCAAATTGTGACTTCCTTAAGTTACCTGTTGCATTGGGATGACAAACACAATTTCGCCATGTAACACCACATTGCAACATTTTGATTTTAAAAAGGCCACCAGCTGAATGTTACCCAGAAAGAGGTACGTTTTTCACCTGCCAAGTTCAAAAAGATTTGAGACGATCACAACCACAGCTCTGAATTTATAGGGTACATACACCCCCACCCCCACCCAAAAAAATAATCTACTAGAAAGGAAACCCCCACCTCCAAAAAAACAAAAAACAAAAACAAAACATCAAAACACCAACAAATACAGGAATGTTGTTATTCCCATAATTACAATAAATTCGATTCTTAGAAAAAGAAACAAAACTTACAAGAACTAATTTGGAATGTTTATTTGTCTTATTATGTACAGGTGAGCCGATATTGTATGGTATTTTCAAGAGCATCTGTAATGTAAATAAATTAAATATAACTGCTTAAAGGCAGTACAACAAATACACAAAGCAAAGAAGAAAAAAAAAAACAAAACATTCTTAACAACAATGCTACTCCATTACCTTCAACTGCAACATCTACAGAACTGCCATATTAAAGTCACTGTAGTGGCATGATTATGGAGCAACTAGGATTGATAAGCCAAGAAGCTTAAAGACTGTTATGTTCTTTTCTATTTACCATTTAATATTTTTTCAATGTCTGTGTCACAAACCTTATACATGAAATTATGTGATAGCAGTTCGTTCTGAGAGTGCACTGTGAATCACTGCCCCCTAGTGTTTCTTTGTCTTCTTGTGGGTCATTTTGGTTAATGATACACCAAAATTACAATTTCAATGGCAATACATTGTTTGAGAGAGACAAACAAAGTTAAAGGAGGCACTAATTTTGTCTCAGAGAATTAAACAAATTGCTTGTGGATTATTTCTCTGTAGAGAAAGCCCTCTTCATGAGAGGTGGTGGTGTCTTTCCAGGGTCATACAGTGTTTCTGGAGGAGGGCTGCTGAGGCAGCACCAGTCGGGAATGCGGCCTGTTTGGTTGTACTGGTCTCTGGACACTGATCGACTACCCAAGATGTCCTGCAGTGCTCCAAATACAGCCCCTGTACATAAAGATAAAGAAAAAAGGTTAATTCGTTGTAAATTATCTTAAGTTATTAAAAACTGTAAACCCATGTTAATGCAAAATGCTCAAACGATCTGCTCACTCACCTCCAAGCCAGGCAGTGCAGTTGGGTTTGGCTGGAGGACTATGAATGCGAAAGCTCTTGGTAGCTAGAGCATCACAGTATTTGGGCTTCTCCACTAGCAAACGGATCTCAGCCAGAAGGCGATGAAGAAAGCCAGGCAGCATGGATGTCCCACCAATTACCACCAAGTTTTCTGAGAGAACCTTCCGTGTATCAATGGGACACTGACAGGGAATAAGGACAAACATTTTAGGTAAGACTACCAGAACAATTTGACCAATAAATCATTTACAAACTAAAAATTAGGTGCTTTGCTCATAGTGACTGCACTTTAAGTTGAGCTTCAGTTGGGTGCTGATGGCCAAGCCTGGAAAGGTGTTTTTTTTTTTTTACCTTAACAAGAGCATCAAGCAATAGCGTAGCAATAGACTTTTCTTCATTATCCTGTTCAAACAGGATCTCAGCAACAGAATCTCTGGAAAAAAGTTCAGTTATTGTGGCAGGAAACACAGAATGCACATTACATATCTAATAAAGAAAGATGTAAAGCTGTTTCAAAAAGCTAGATATCTGTCAACTACAATTACTTTACACTATTGCAAATACTACATTGCAAATACAACAAAAAGAAAAGAAAAGAGTATTGCAAACAAAATTGACAGACATGAAAAGAGGCGGTTAAAAAAGATGTGAAATTAACATTTTCTTAAAAAAAAAAAAAAATATGACAACTACCTAATTGACCCATTAATGTGCAGAATCTTCTCTCCGTCCAGAGGATAATCAACATCAGGTGGAGGAGCAGGTCTCTAATAAGAGAAAGATGACTCAGCATTGTTTTGAAATTACAGTATGAATATCCAAGATGTATGAATATGGCTTTCAATCACCATGTGAACACTGAACATACCTCCACAGTTCCATCCATGTTGAACTTGGCCTCCTGTAGTTTCAGGCCTCTCTGCAAGTCACTGACGAAACATGTCCTAACTAATTACAGAAAAAAAAATTAATGGAAAATAACCAAATTGGACATATAACTAGACAGGCATTTGTGTACAGGTAAACATTTTTACTATTTTATTAATTCACTGTTATGGTGCTGACCTTTGATATCTTCAACAACCTCCTCTGGGACGGACCCTGTAAACACAATACAGACATAAAATAAATTGTAGCACAGACAATCTATTTTAGTAATCTAGGATTTCGCTGACTTTTGTGATTAAAGACTGGCAGAACCTGGCCGTTGTATACTTTTATGCACCACCCTGAAAGCCAACCATGGCAGCAACAACCTTATGTTATTCATATCTATGGCAAGAAGTTGTGGGTGGCTAAAGTGTGCCTATATGAATAAAAGAAACTTGCTTTGTGTGACATTAACAAACAACTAATCTGACTTATTTCACTGCAGATCAAGTAGGAAAAAGCAGGCCAGCAGCAGCATTCATAATTCATAGTTGTGAAAGGTTCAGATCCCTGCAGCTGAATTGACATATTCCTGCAGTATGCCTTCAGGACTTACTAATTATACATTGTTCATGTTAACTATAAGAACAGTAAACTGAAACAAAACCGCACTCATGTACAATATTGTTATCATGGTTCTACACAACCTGGAAGCTATAGAACCATATCAGAATTTTACCTATCACAGTGGGTAACCTTTGTCCAGCGCCAGAGTCTGTGTCCACCGTACACTGCTCTGTCAGGAGACTATCCAGTTCCCTAAACAGAAGTGATGAAAAATGGATTAAAACTGCATTTACATTATTAACAGTGTTCTGCATATTTAAATGCACAATTACTGTAACATACTGAAAACAAATGTCATCTTTATTTTCACTTAGAAAACCAAAAAACACGTCATTTGTTCCAACATTTTCATTTGTGTTACAAACATTATTGTGTACAGACTGATGTGCTGACAGGTAGGCCAGTTCTCTGGTAATGTCACTCAGTGCAATTATTCCAGAATATCCAACTGAATACTGGTATAAAAATACTGTGCATATACTTCAGAACTCATTAAGTGATTTTAATATTCTATCCCACAACAGGTCCATGTGATGGACACTGCTACTGCATTGAACGAAATGGAGGTTGCTAGTTCCACATAGGACACTGGATCTATTCATGCAGTCAATACAGTTCACTGTCTCCATCGTAAAAAAAAAGCTTAATACATGCATTCAAGTATAAAACAAAAGCCCTTTTCATTAGTTATCACACCTGACTTACTTGTGAATGGCCTTTCCACCCATTGGCAAAGCCTCCCAGGCAGACAAGATGGGGATTCCTTCATAGACCTAATGAATGTTAAGGCAAAAATATTCCTATTCCTTTTATTATTTCAAACAACCCAGACCTTTCTCACACCTTTGATTTTAAGCCCCAATCAAGAATATTGAAACAGTGCAAATATCCCCCTTAAGTAGTATCATGAAAGAAAAAAAAGAGAGCAAATTAGCATATTGTACAACTTTATAGGGACTTGTTAATACCTGCTAGCAGATTCCCTCAAATTGGAAATTAACTGTGGGTAGGTGGCACCAACAGGAATTAACTTTAAACGTTGTGGTTAAATCAAGGCTTGTATATTAATCAATTTGTACCACAGTTTAAACCTATTTTTAAACAAACAAGAGTTAGATTTAAATCTTCACTTTGACCCTGAATTTAGTCTTAAAGTAATATCATGAAGTTTTCAGTACATTTAAACCGGCATATATGGCACTGGACTTTATGATCTCTATAATGCATGTGTGTTCTTAGTTACAATATGTGGTTATGAAGAGGTTACAACGAAAACAGTTGAAAACATAGTAAACATCTGGGATGACCAGCTCTGGGGATGATAGCAGGCCAACAGTCTCCATATATAGACAAATCAAGCATTTATGAAGGATTATGGTAAAACACATGCGACACGTATGCTTCAAATGCTTAACTGTTTAACTGAAGACCACAGTTGAGAAGATTAATGTAAAATGATGTTAGCTTGCCACTATTGTTTATGAATTTAAAATGAATCTCAAATCAGCATTTGCTTTTTAAATATGCTTTCATTCAAATACCCACACATTTAGAGCATACTTTAAGCAGTCTTCTTAATACAAATTCCATCTATGAACCCTTGAACACTGAGCCTATGTCTGTATCAGCAAAGGTAAACAGTTTAAAATTAATTTTTAAATTCCTTCTTTGCCAGCAAAAGATATCCAGAGAGTAGCCTTCATTGTTCTCAAAATTTCCCACATCAAGGTTTTAACCACAGATTAAGCTTTTAATCACAGTTTAGTTAATTTTCTTTTTAAATTAAATGACTATTGATTTAAGTATAACCTGTCTAAACAAATCCTTGATTGGCTATAAACATAAGCTTAGTTTTCAATGGTGCAACCCTCCCTGTATGTCCAAAAGGATCCAGACATTTCTTCTAATTAGTGAATTCGGCTACTTTAAAGCCCACCCACTACTGACACAGGAGTTCAACTGTGCATAAATAACTTGAATGATCTCCATAGAAAACACTCTGGATTACTCTGGAGCTCAGTACACCATGCCCAATGCCAATCATCAGTAAGAGTAATAGAAAGCTCCACAGCATTAGGCTGTAGAGCAGTAGAATTGGGGGGCACTATCCAATACCTATGGCAGGAGTTGGGAGTTGTGTTTGTGATTCAGGACTAATCATCCAGCATTCAATGCTTGACCTTACTAATCACAGCGATGTTCCAACATCTAACATAAAGTCTCCCCTAGAAGAATAGGGCTGTTACTACAGCAAAGAAGAGACAGACTTCGAATAATACCCCAGAGTTCAGAGTAAACATTGGATGAGTAGGTGTCTACACATTTTTGAACATGAACTAACAGTTCTTGATCAAGACTCAAATATCAAATGAGAAATAATCTTAATTTATGCCCATGCCTTCAACATGTGCAAAAAGGATACTGGCAACACTAAAGTTTCTGTATACCCACAATCCATCACAAGGGCCGAGTTGATACCCAAAGTCATGATGGACATCAGATGGCTGGGAGCAAAGAGGACTGATGGAACCTAAAAAAAAATTACAGTGAAAAAAAGTGGTGTGAACTGTGGGCCAGAAAGTTACACAGGAACATTGTAAGCAAAAACAGTTTTTATTTTTAAATGCTGCAAAACTTACCTCAAAGTGCTTGAAGAAGACCTTGGAGAGTATTTCTCTGAAGTGTGAAGGACAGAGGACGGACTCAATGATAACCACTCTCCGGTCACGTGGATTCACAAGCAAATGCCTGTAGACACAGATGGCCCCAAGTACTAATTTAGCAGAGTGCCATTAAATAATCGAAACATAATGAGAGGAAAAAGACATGCATATGCTGCACATTATATATGACAAAACATACAATAGAAGACAAAAAAATCAGGCATGTATCTCCTACCTGAAATACAGCATGTGAATGAACTCCTTTAGGTTGGAATACAGCTCCTCTGTGTTTATGTTGTACTGCACCACTTTGATGGGCTGAAATAATGCAAGTTATACTCATTTAGTGAATTAATACGGAAAGCCTTACACTTTACCCCAATCAGAACTCTCACAGTAACACACCTGCTGGAGTCCAGGGCGCTGGATCTCACTAGGGATGATGAATCTGGGTCCAGTCTCGCCTGCAAAGCCACATCTGTGGATTACAGACACAGGTTTATCAGTATTAAAAAGTAGTACAGATACCATTGCTTGATGTCACACGCAATTATAGATGGTGGTCTCCAAGAACACAATAAGGCAAATAACTTGTATGTGCACTTAA
>JBBIGA010000153.1:6793852-6820083 GCA_037576975.1 Alestes dentex | reverse complement strand
AGAAACCCCTTCGAAATAGTTAACAGATACAGATAAATAGATAAAACACTTAAAACTTTTTTTATGTTAAACTCATTATGTTAATTTAATTGCACACACAAAGCTTATATAATCTCCAGAGAAAATAACTAATAATCAGTGAAACACTCTGGAACAGCCACATATGAGTCTAAAGTCACCAGGCCCAATGTCAAGTGTCCAGTAAAGGGGTAAAAAGCCCCCAGAACTGGACTGCAAAGATAAGATGATTGGAATAAACTTTATTTATCCTGAGGGAAATTCTTTTGTCATTAGCATGCTAAGTGCAACAAGAACGAATAAAAGATACGACAATAGAATTAGAATAGAATTTAAATAGACAATGAACAGTACTGCACCACAGTTACAGGAACATTACTGCAAAAAAATTAGTGTAACACTGACATTGCTGTATATAAATATTTAGCGTGCTGTTCCAGCAGATCTGTAGTGCAAAATGGTTTATGAAAGAAACAGTGTTAGAGCCAAGAAAAATAATAAATAAATGCAACAAAATAGCAGATGATGAGGGGATGAAATTAAGATTCAGCAACATTTACCATAGATTAAACAGTTGATTAATATAAATCAGCTGTACTTTCTGAAGTGATGGAGATGCAATAAATACCTGTAATCCAGAACTAACCATTCCAACATCAGTAATACAGCACAAATTTCAACATCTAGTATAAAGCTTTAGTAGAAGACTGCATGACACAAACTAGAAACTGTTCCAGTAGCTAAGAGAGTGGGGTTCCCCTGATTTCGTGAAAACAGCGTAACTCTTGAAATTCATAACTGTTAAGAGGCACATTGCCAATGACGCCCAAACATTATCACATTATTAGATAAACATTATCATGGAATAACGTGATGGAGTTCCAAAAAATACCTGTAATCCAGAACTAACCATCCACTATCAGTACCTGACTTCACCAATACCTCACCAATTCCAGCATGTAGTGTTGCCTCAGTAGAAGAGCAAATAAAAACCCAATATTTTCCCAATTATACGAGTACATGAGGTTTACGTCATAGTAAACTGTATGACCCAAAGTAAACACTATTGCTGTTGCTAAGGGGTGGGGTTCTCTTGATTTAAGGAGAATATAACTAAAATCCATGATTGTTATGAAGTACATGGCCAATAACACTTAAACGCACATTATTAAATAAACATTATGGGATACCTTTACATCCAACTTGACAACCTGGTTTCAGACGGACAGACCCTACGCTTTCAGACACAAAATGTTGAGCTAACCGAAAATAATCCAGCAAACCAGACGTAAATGACACTTTCACACTGTACTTTAACAAATTACACAAATTAATCTCTTAATTAACTGAGAAGCTAATCTCCCTGTCCCTTGTTTACCGAGGGTTCCATCATTTCAGCAGTTAATTTTGCTAGTCTTTGCTAAGCTGTCTATGTTCAGTAATTAATCTAAAACAATGCTGTCACTCATAAAACGTTCATATGAACAAATCAAGAACAAAAACAGACGAAAATTAGAAGGTTACTGTGAGGCTACCTCAACAAATATGCTAAAAAAAAAAACCCCCAGTAAACTTCATTGAAGGCTAACTGCTAGCTTTGGTTAGCTGTTTATATTAACGGACAAAACCCCAACTTACTTCGTGTATGCGGCTCCTAAATCAATAACGACGGCTGTTTTCTCTCCTCCACTCCCCAAAACCTCGAACAAGGGCATTTTAATGAATTGAGCAGGCTTAGGCCCAAAATAGTGTCGTACAGCTAAGAGAAATCTATTCAGCAGATAATGCTAGCTAGCTTTCTGCAGGGTGGGACTGAGGCTGCACACATAGCAACCCCGGCATTTTCCCGTTACAAAAAACAAATAAATTAATTTATTTATATGAATGAAATGTTGCCTTATATCTTAAAACATATTTAATATAAACATTTATAATTATGTATTATTAAATTTCCCCCAGCATCTCGAGTTAGTCTAAAGTAAAAACAGAAAAGGCAATACGTTAGACAACACTAAAGGGGGGCGGGGCGGCTGTTGTGGTTTCTGCTGATTGGAGATCAGTTTTGTGCCTTCGAATTCTGTAACTGTTTCGGGGCGAATTTGGAGAGAAACTGATCTGAGATTTACAAAAAAACAATGCAGTCAAGCTGTTTCTGTCAACCGGTGTGATGTTTGTGTTTAAGTCAGTGATTACTTAATATTATTGATCCAACCTGTCAACAAAGGCTGATATAGTAGTCAGTATAGTCTGCTTTTAAGAGTAGATATTAATATAATCAATTATGCATTTAAACAGGCTCGTATATGACTAAATTAAACGGGGAAAACATAGATCCACTACTACTACTATTATTATTATTATTATTATTATTATTATTAGTAGTAGTAGTAGTAGTAGTAGTAGTAGTAGTAGTAGTAGTTGCAGCAGTAGTAGTAGCAGTAGTAGTAATATTATTATTACTAGTTGTAGTAGTAGCAGTAGTAGCAGTAGTTGTAGCAGTAATAGTATTGTTATTGTTATTATTTATATTACCATTATGACTAGTAGTTGTAGTTTCGTTATTACTATTTATTGTTGTTGCTTTAGTTGTTGTTGTTATTATTATTATTATTATTATTATTATTATTATTATTATTATTTTATCATAATCGTTTTAATTTTTTTATTTATTCATTTATTTATTTATTTATTTTTAGAATGTTAAAAATGAATTAAAACAGTAAGTGGAGGCTGGTCTACGAAGCAAACTGGTCCCAGTCTCAGTGAGGATATTAGGCTACAACTAGTTTTGGCAGTGCTGGCTCTCTAACGCTGCCAGCCCCATGAACACCAGAGCAGTCTGACAGCACCGAGGCGGAGGTGTGGAGCTCTGCTACAGAAATGAGGTCGACTGGCTAATTTCTGAACTGCACGGCAGGTAAGGATCACTGATTTAGAGCATGTTATTTAAACACTAAAGAAACGCTTCGTGCATGTAAATCCTACTTCAATGCTCAGCTCACAGGAGCATCTCTCTGAATGATTTGCCCTTTTCCAGTTAAGATTTGGCGTTGAATTAATATGCGTCACTTTGCATAATGCGCAGTTTCTGATAAGCTCCATGACAACACTGATGCTCGTTACATGTAACGATATATAATGAAGCAATAACAGATGATAACCTGTGCCTCAGCAGTGACAAAGCATTAAAATGATGCCCGAGGGGAGTCATGTGATTCCTTCAGCCTTCAGAAACTACATCTCATAAAAAAGCTTCATAGTTTTATTTAACCGTTTGGTATTTAATATCAGTTTTATTACGGTCGTTTATAGTAACTCAGTGAATAGAAATCCAATTTCTCTGCTCCACGGCTCTTTGTCTTGGAGAATGAACATTGTGCTATTTTTAGGGTATTTGAGTGAAGGAGTGCAGCAGTGTGCAGTGTCAGGTTCTGCAGAAGGGAGGGAGAGAGAGGGAGAGAAACAGAGAGAGAGAGAGCGAGAGAGAGAGACAGAGCGAGAGAGAGACTGAGAGAGAAACAGAGAAAGAGAGACAGAAAGAGAGAGAAAGATACTAAGAAAGATAGAAACAGCACGAGACTAAGAGAGAGCGAGAAACAGAGAGACCAAGAGAGAGAAACGAGAAACAGAGAGAGAGAATGAGGGAGAGAGAGAAGAAGGGAGAGACTAAGAAAAGGAGACTAAGAGAGAGAAAGAGAGGAGAGAGTCTAAAAGAGAGAGAAACAGAGAGACTAAGAGAGAGGAAGAGAAAATGAGAGAGAGAGAGAGACTAAGAGAGGGAGACTAAGAGAGAGAAACAGAGTGAGAGACTAAAAGAGAAAGAAATAGAGTGAGAGACTAAGAAAGAGAGGGACTAAGCAAGACGGGGAGAAACAGACTTAGAGAGTAACAGAGAGAGAAACAGAGAAAGACAGAGAGAGCGTAAGCAAAAGAGAGAGAAACAGAGAGCGACAAAGAGAGAGAGAGCAAGAGTGAAAAAAGTCTTTGTCAGAATGCTGTGTGTATTATTAAAGGTTTATGTTTGCAGTTCGCTCCATCAGTCCTACTCTTCATCTTTCAGTTTTGAATCCACAGAGGAGATCACTGTTTTCCTATGAAACTCACAGAATTTGTTTTTCAAGGTGTGTTTTGGCGTTTTGGACGTGAACAGCTCCCTCCACACTTTGAAGCCTCAGACCGCTGAAACATTCATGCTGGATCAGTTAAGCGATGCCGCAGTGTGACACGTTCAGCGTTCTCCTGTTGGTCGGGGTTTGTCTCTCAGCTTGGGCCGCACCGCTGGGGAGCACCTCCTCGCCACAGGCAAGGCGCTGCAATAGAAAGGAGCAAGGATCCAGAGAAACGTCTAAAAACCTGGGAGGCCAGCAGGATGACAGGCTGTGTGTCCTGCCAGCATCTTCCCCTCATGTGCAGGAGTGGCAGGAACCTGGAGGAGCAGTTGAGGTTTCAACCAGAGATGAAGGGGAGTTTGCAGTGACCGATGTTGTAAAAGGGTTGGTACAGAAAGGAGGTGAGGCTCATGGACGTTCCCAGAAAGGTACCAGTGAGTCCACTGATGTGTCATTGGTGGACAAAAACAGTACTGATTTACCTGCAACTCCCACTGAATCCTTTTCTGTGGTGGAACACACAATAATATCTGGACTTGCAATTAAAGAGACGGAACCTGTTACTTCCACCAATGTAGGAGACCAAATGAAACACACTGTGCAGAAAGTAGGTCTGTCTGTGGTCCCGTTTTGGCTGAGCACTGACAGACCTGCAGAAACACGCGTAGTCTTGGGGCACAGTGACTTCGACAGGCCAGTGAGCTTGCTTTACACCAGTTTAGAGGACGATAAGGGGAGTGTACAGCTTCTGACAAGAGATCTTCCACAAGAACAGGAGGGAGGATTCGAGGTAGAGACAGCCAAGAAGAACCAGTCAGAACAGCTCAGTCAAACTGAACCCCCTTTCATGGTCTCATCCTTTACTCATGACTCTGCAAGCCAGTCTCCCTGGACCATCATCAGCCCTGCCACAACAGCTCTGACTCCTCCAGGCATTTCTGATGGAGAGGCTGGAGGATCTAGAGCAGTAGAGGAGAGCCTCTTTACAGCCACAGAGCTCCAGGATAAAGCACTTGCTCCTGGACTTCTGCAGCCCGAACTAACACTCAGCTCCAGACTGCCAGAGCTCGGAGGCACCTGGACTGACCCACTTCATTTTCAAGGAGGTGAGGCCATCGATGAATTACATTTTATTACATAGCTGTTCATGTGTATAAAGTTTTATGCGCTTCCAATAATGCCAAATGGTTCCCAACATGTTCCTTGTTGCTTGAGCACATCTTACATTCTCTGCCACTAACTTGCATGCTAATGGTCGACCACAAAGTCTTACAGGAGTACTTGCAGCACTTGAACTTAATTTTTTGTCTGCATTCATAAGGTTAAAAAGACTTCTGTATGGTTTTGTTATGAAAGGAGAGGGAATGAAAGTAGTCCGCAGAGCGACACAGATAGGCTTTGATGATGCACTGAAGGCAGGCGGTTTTACTTGCTCCACTTTGAACCACAGTGGGGGAATGGAGACAGCCTAATTACTTTCTATTTTTGAGTCCGCACTAGAAATAAGTGAGAGCGACTGCATAAGGATTGGAGTTAGTCCTCTGAGGATGCTGCCGTCAGATCTAAAAGCTTATGTACATTTTAAAAGGCCTGACAGGTGGTTACTCTGTATTGTAAAGAAGACTTGGCATGGGGTGCAAGGCTTAATTTGGTCTTGGCATTCACTGGTATAATCCTATATGAAGGTGGTGTGTGGGGAACTATAATACCTAAATGCAGCCATTTTATATTCAAATATGACATTTTGTGTTCCAATCTACAAAGTGTAATGTCTTTTCCCCTTTTAAATACACAAGTTTTCTGTCATCATTCGGGTGTGATATAATTTAGGCGGCTTGTCCCTTACTTTGCTTTGGAGCAGCTAACTTTAACTGATAAACCATGAGAGGTTTTAAAGAGGACTCTTGAAAATTTCAGGCCAAATTTCAAAATCTTCAAGTCTTAATACATCCAAAAGTATTTTAACACCTGCTTATACACCCTTTTATTTTTTTAATCAAGGGTATTAAATGGACACCCCCCCCCCCCGTTGCAGCAGCAACATCCCCTGCTATTCTGGGATGGCTTTACACTAGATTTTGAAATATTGCTGTGAGGATTTGATTGTATTCCAGCACAAGAGCATAAGTTAGGTCAGGTACTTATGTAGAATGATAAGCTCTAAATCACTGAGCTCTACTCATTCCAGAAGTACTGGATTCTGTTCCATGCTAAAGAGAATGCACTGCTCCACAGCCTAGTGTTGGGGGGCTTCATGACTTATTGGCTGACGATGACCTTAGTGCCACGTGTGGCTGCTCCAGAGTGTCCCGTTCTATTAGCAATGCTTTTATATGGAGATTATACAAGTGTTTTTCTCACTGAACACCTGTATCAGCAATGGGTGCACCTTAAAGTAGCTGAATTCAGTAATTAGAGGGGATGTCTGGATACATTTAGACATATTGTGCGTAGGTTTACATGTTGTGTGTGGTTGGAGGGCAGTTGAGGGGATGATGCAATCTCTAAAATTGCAGTAATACCCCGGTAATACTTAAACAGAGTACTAAATGTAATCAGCACCTGATTTCAATATAGGGGGCCCTCGTGTTACAACAGTCTCAACATATGACGTTTTGAGTTTACAACACTCACTCCCACTCCCACTTGGCTTTTACCCTTAGCTTCTTACCTACGGACTACTTGGCGACCTAGTTTGGTTGCGTGCAGGGAGTTTTCCTTTTCCTTTTTCTGTGGCATAGTTGTGTTTTAATGATTTTATAACTGTGGATAGGTAAGTGACTTAGGATAGGGTGTGTTTCGACCTACACCAGAATTCGGGTTACAGCACTGTCGAATGAACGGATCTGTGTCGTAACTTGAGGACCCCCTATTTAATTTGCTAGATTTCATACTGCTTTGTGCTGCTTTCCCTTTACAGTTTGGTAAGAGGATTAAGATGTAAGTTATCAGGAAGAAATGTAAAATGTGACAATCAATTTGTTTTCTTTCTTTAAACAGTGGAAGAAGCGAGCATCCTGCCCTTGTCACAGGAGGTGGGCACAGAAGCAACCATGTCTTCTGAAGACCTGCCTCTGATCTTTGAGCCACTTGATGATGTGACACCCCCCAGTGGCTCAGCACTGACAACCGAGCTGTCTGTCGCCATGGTGCCAGCAACAGGGATGCTTAGGGAGGCAGAGCTAGAGCAAACAGTGTCCGTGGATACGGAACACACTCCTCCTGATGCTTCTCTCCTGGGACCGTCTGATTGGCCCTCGCCATGGCAGATGTCTGGTTCTGAGAATTCAGATGCTCAAATGCCATCCCAAATGCCAGTCAACAGGCCTTTCTCCGACAGAAACCAGGAGCTCAGTGAGGGGACAGAGAGGCCACAGAGTGAGAGTGTATAAAATGCTTTGGTGTCTAGTATGTGTTTGTATACATTTAATGCATTGCATAATATTTAGATGCAAAGCACCTCATGCACTCATTCATTGTCACTCACCCATTCACATTAAGCAGGTGGAAATTTCTCTTCTGATTCATGACAGCAGTGGTTTGCATCAGTGTCACAGTGTGTCGATGTTGTATGTACAATACTATTTGTGTATACTGCTGGTTTGTAATGTGTCAAGGATGACCGTCTGATTGTGCTGCTGTCCTTTTACAGCTTGGTAAGTCCAGACAGAACACGCAGAGTGTAGCCTAGACCACTAGTCATTAAATGAACAGTTTGGCAAATTTTTGAAAAAAATTATCTCCTAAATGTAGTTACAGTAGTAGACCTATTTGGTATCTAAGTTTGCTCCAGTTTTTTTGCACTGAACTTCCGAGTCTGATGTCCCTAACAAGTAGCAGAAGTGTATTCCCCACCAGTCAACACTGTGCAAACCATATATGTGTATTAAGACTAGGCATGTTAATGCGTTATTATCTTGTTAACACATTATTTACTTAACGCCTACAATAACTTTATCGCAGGTTTTTTTAATCCTTTTATTTTGAAAGTTGCCTTTTTGTGCTCGTGAGTGCGCGGAGCACGCAGCTCTACGCATAGACATTCTGTGTCTATGGATTTAGGTCTCGGCTTGTTTTCGCAGGGATCGGACGTCCCATTACTTTTGTCCATATTATATGGACAAAAGAAATGAGACGCATGACCCCTGCGAAAACAAGCCGAGACAGAGAGCACTGCGTGGACAAAAGTATAGGAACACCTGACCATTACACCAACAGAGACTCTAACGACTCTGCATTCAGATACATAGACTTTCACATGGAGTTGGTCCCTCTTTACAACTGTGATGGTTCCACCCCTCATGCTCTGCACTTGTTTTTCTATAACAAACTAGATAAAACATGAATGCCCTGCAGTGGCAAATAGCTTTGGTTTTATATTTGACTTGATTACATTAATGTTTAAGTTGAGATTTACAGAAATATTTGAACTGCAGTGTGTAACTGTGTTAAAGGGAGCACTGCTGTTAAAAAGCTCCTTATTAGTTTAAAGCGTTTGCAAACCAAATGTTATTGCACTTTTGTTCGTATAGCAGTACTTTAAAAATAAAAGTGCGATACACTACTTTTGAATTATTTAATATTGCGTATAACAATGCAATTAAACGCAATTAATCACAATTAAAGAATGTAATCGTTGCATTAATATGTATATATATTTTGCCTGTTGTGTGAGAAGCACAGATGCACCAAACAGGACCCAACTTTATTGAGTTATTAAATAATCTTTGATAGACTCATGGTTTCTACCATCTGTAATCAACTGCAATCTATTTTTAAACTAACTGAATTACAGCTCAGTATTTGAAATGGCCGCTGCATTCAGTTTAATCGGACAATTGTGTAAAGAAAATTTTCACCACACTGTTCTCTAAGGCCCAGAGACTTTTTTTGATTTAAGCCGTTAAAAGAGAATTTGAAAAAAGGTAAAAAGCCTTTTAAAAATGACTGATTCTTCCTGATACAGATGTCATCTCAGCCTTGATGGGAACGTTTTCTTTACCACCTACTCCTGTGTCAGACACCATTCAGCAAGTTACGGACATCGAGCCAACTCACTCGGCAGGTTTGAAAATGAAGTCAGGGCTGGAGGAACTAGAATCGGAAGGTCTGTTGTTAATGCGACTGTAAATATGAATTTGATCAATTGAATTAAGAAATTGGTTAATTGAAGTTTACCTAATTATGCAGTAAAACCATGTATATTTTTAAAAGACCCCAAACCTTTATGGGATAGAGAATACTGTAAGAAACAGAACCTGATGGCCAGTTATACATGCAGGTGATTTTAAAACATGTACTATTGTCATGCAAACTGCCGGCTACTCATTGCCATCAATGTTTTTTGTTCAGTTAAGTAATCATGACAGCCCCACGTCTTACAGCTTTAACTTATTGACACCTTAACACTCACAAATAAATGTGTTTGCTCTTTGTGTTTCAGAAGATGAGGATGAAGAGGATGAGGATGTAGATGAATCTGAGGAGGATGACAGTGAAGAGGACCTGACTGAGGCTCCTGTCCACACCCCTACTCACCCTCCTTACAGCCTCATACCCCCTCCTCCAGTCTGGGGGCAGCAGAACCAAGGCCTCAGTGAGTCAGCAACCAAATGCATCTGAAGAAAAGGGACTAGAACTAGGTGCTGGACAGTAGGAGCATCTATGACCAGAACCAATTAATATGTGATTCTGTGCTTTAATGTAGTTGACAACATAGTTGAATGTCATTATTTGATTCTTAGTAGCCTTCAGAGGGTTAATCTTACTCCTTGAGACATCTAAACTAAGCCCACACAAAGTTGAAAACAAATTGTTCTGGCTAATTATTAATGTTCATTATCATTACTGCCTCTTTCAGTACGCAGCTGGGTTGAACTCATTCGAGAAAAGGTGAGTGACTTCAAAAGGTTTTGTAGTAGTAGTTTAGTTCTGCATCAAATGTAACATTCTTCTCTTTCTTCAAGGCTGGCTATGTGTCTGGAATGCTAGTGCCTGTTGGCATCGGTATAGCTGGTGCTCTGCTTATTGTTGGAGCTCTTTATAGTATCAGAATGATCCATCGCAAGAGGAAGAACAGCTTCAAGCACCAAAGGCGGAAGGTAAATTGAGAGATGAGAAAACAAAATGCTTCATATAAACCTACACTACATAACCAGACACCCCTTGTATTAATTTAAACAATTTCCCTGATTCAGTTCATCAGCAAAGACATGTTTGGCATCTAAATGTTGCCTCTTTAATTTAGCACTGGATCAATGAGGCTAACCAATAGGTCAGTACTCATCCAAATATTTTCTCGAACCGCATCCAGCTCCTCATTACAGTGGCACAAACTCATCAATGTGGTTTAGGACACAGTCTGAGAAATATTAAAATAAACAAAACTAAGCCAAATGCTGCAGGCAAACTTTTCAGAGAAAAAGATCTGTTCTAACAAAGCTCCTCAGGAGCAGGACTGCTGGTCTCACATTAGTTTATCTGACTGATCTTTAATGTGGAGGAATGTGATCCTCGTTGTGACTGATTTGTGAAAACCAGTCCTGATTTTGCTGGGAATGGCAGGCTTTAACTGTGAAATGTTTATTGTTCTTCTTAAGTTTTATTATTCTTTCAGTTCACCTGTTTTTTGGCCCCCCACTCCTCCCAGGGCTTTTGAGATAGAGACACTGTTCCAACTCTGAAACGTTGGGCCCGATCTGGAATAGCGTGCTTGTTCACAGCTTTTTGCTACGTCTTGTTGTTCATTCGTTATTCCCATTTATCTGGCGAAAAAAGGTGGCAAAAGTATTGGCGCCCTGCAATCCTCAACTTTCAGATAGTCTACACTTCATCCGAAACCCACCAAACTTCATGTGATACCTCAGGCCAACTTCCCCGACACACAAACGCAGTCGGTTATGACCAGCACTCGTCTTTTCCTTGTCTTTCACTCATCCCCTTTTTCCCCCTTTCACTTCCATTCATTTTTAACCCCATTAAAATGAATGCAGTTTCAGAAGAATACAGTGACCAAACCTTATGAAACTTCATATGAGACCTCAGGCCACGCACCCAAAGACACACCTGTTTAAACTGAACAATATGGCCAAAACTATTGGGAGAGGGCTGTTATACATAACTATGTGGACAAAAGTATCGGGACACACACACACACACACACACACGCTAATGTTATGCTAATGCTATGCAAACGCTAATGCTATGCTAATGCAAATGTTAACGCTGATACTAATGCTGTGTTCTGCATTTGAGCAAGCACACTTTGCATTTTCTCTGCGGAAATGCAGTCTAGTTTCTATAGCTGACATTAGGTCATATTGTGTCCTAAACCAAATCGACATATCCGTACCAATTTGATGAAGAGCTGGGTGTGGTTTGAGAAGATTGGAAAAACCAATGAAGTGTACTTTTTCTGTATTTTTATTGTATTGTATTTTGTACAATTTGCGTGACCATTGACTTCTAAGGTACATTGTAAGCTTATCAAGCACTAAACGAAAAAAGCTCAATTTCAACTAAAATGTCTTTTGACTGGCCAGTTGACCACACCTGGGGTTAATTGTATAAATTAGCTTTTTGGCCAAAGCAGTACTTTAAGTTACACCTACTACTGGCACAGACATTCAATTGCCTGTTGTTTTGGATCCAGAACTAATCATCCAACATCAGCACCTGACCTCACTAAAGCTCTTATGACTACATTTAATCCAATCCTTAAAGCAATGCTGGATGGGCATTAGTCTATAAACATTTTGATATAGAGTAGATCTTAAAGTAGTCTTCTCCACATGGTTTACCTATGTTTGCCTGGCCTTTAGCCGACACAGTAAATTCTGCAGTATCTGTTCAACATCACTAAGCACCTTCTGATTTGTTTTTTTTGTTGTTTGTTTTTTTTTCTTCAGCAACAGCCAAGAGAAGTGAGAAATGGACCAGACCAAGCAATGCTATTGGCTGACAGCTCCGAGGATGAATTCTGAAACTGCTTAAAACCAGCCATGTGTGTCCTACGTTCTGCCAAAAAATGTGAAAAGGATCTCAGATACATGTTCTAGATTCTCAATCTCAATGAATCCCACTTAGACACAGGCTTGAACATCTCTCACTCATCCCAGCATCACATATCTGACGTACATAAGCAAGTCACAGTATGTGGAGTTAGTTTAACACTAACTATTTAGCTGTATATAAAGACATGTATAATACTTACTATTTCATGTATGAACTTCACTATGTTGCCAGGGGGTCTCTGTGAATAAAATAACTAATGTCTATTCTTGGATTTCTGTAGATTCCATTTTCCTATTTGTAAAAATGGCAGTTGAAGTCAGTGTAAAAATGTTATTGGACTTACAAAGGATAAAATAAGTCATTTTTTTGTTTAACCAAGACCAATACAGACAAATGTCTGAAGGTGAGGACTTGAAAAAAGTCACTATCTTTTTCCTACTCTAAAATATCTGAGAGTTCTGTATGCCATGAACCACTGTATAACACACATGGACCATTTTTGCTGTATTATTACCGTTTCCCAACTCCGGTCCTGAACTGTTCTACAGCATTTTGTGACAATCTACCAACTTATCCTCTGTCATTATGAACAATTTTCCTGTATTTGTTGACCATATTTTTGTTGTTGCATTAAAAGACCTGAGAATGAGTAATGTATTTATGGTGACTTTTCTTTTGCACCCGTTTCTTAAACAGTTCAATGCATTACTATGAACTGAGATGGCAAATCAACAATACTTCACACTACATCATTGAAAAAATCAAATAATTTATTTCTGAGGTTGTCTTTCCTATTCACATTAAATAAAAGATCTTGTGACATTTTTAGAATTAAATGAAATACAACCATGGCAGGTGAAGTGTATTAAAAATGACATGCAAAACTTCTCCCTGAACCCTTCACCAAACAAAATACAGAATGATAAACCACACAGGTCTGCATCCATAGACAACCATTTGCCTTAAGAATATAGAGCTCACTCCTCCACCCCAATTCTATCAGGCCAGAAGCTGAAGAACATACAGCCATACTGTCAGATCTCTTACTCCCTCAGAAATAATACTGTCTTGTCAAGCAGAAAAGTAGACAGGGGAGAAGTTTTTTTTTTCTCACTCACCAAAGGAAAACCAAGAGCACCAAGAAATCCAAGTGTCATTTGCTATGAACTTGTAAGCTTAGACCTCAGAATGGCAGAAATATGGTGCAGTGAAATTACTGTCCATGACAAAACACTCACTTGAAAACACATGAAAATACTAAATAAAGAGCTATTACATGTTGTATTGGCCCCTGTGGTGTTTTTCTTTTGTTCAAAGGCCTCACAGTCATCATAACTGAGTCCTCTCGCTGATGATGGACATTTAGTCCACTATCAGTTGTTCGTTTTCTCTGTCGTTGGGCACCGTGGGTGGAATTCACCTGAGGGTGGAGTCCAAATGGTTGAAGCACACAGACAGCACTCACACTTTTTCCTCCTCAATAAGAAGAATTAGGATAATCAGACAATTAAACCACATACACACACACACATACACGCAAACTACTCAAGAAAATGAACTGGCAATTCACTTTTGCCTGCCCTCCACACATCACAGTATGGCACAGTGACTGGCTCCTAACCGTTCTCCCCATGTTTTATGTAGTAGCACTGCATTTGTGTGTCAAAAGAGCAGCTTGGACTGATTGCTTCCTCGAGCACACAGTGAACTGCCATCTACTAGCATTCAGGACACAAAGGACAATTACACAGACATGCATATAGATACATACACCAGCAGCATTGAATCAAAGTGCAATAGAACATCTTTCCATATACTCTAGGACAAAAACAAACGGGTAGAATAAATGCATTTTGCTTGCGACAGTTAAGTGCATTAAATTTACACTATGTCTTATTATCTCACCTTTAAGTGATCTGAGTTGGGGAAGAGTTGTTTGGATTTGATTATGATTTGTCTACATGAGATTCAACTTAGTGAGTCACAGAATTTCCCATAGTCTTCGAAAAACTGGGACTGCTTATGGTATTTCAGTAACAAACTAAAAATGTCACCGATACTTTAAACACAATGTGTTAAACACAACATTGCAAACATTTTGTAAATGAGGCTTTCGTGTTAGAAAAGATAATACTACATCTGAGACCAAAACAAGCCCAGCTTGCTGTCGGACACAGAATTATCAAAAGACAGCCAAAGTTGAGCTGAGTCAGGAAATGCGTACAATCCAAACTACTTTCTGTAACTCTGATACATTGATGGATGTCAAAAAACAACAAAGAATGACAAAATGTTTTAACTGGTCTCAGACTGAGAATTTGATTAGATGTAAACTCTCAAAACTTGCACAGTAAAATGTTAACTGAGTTATGTCCACAGTGTATCATTTGGTGAGTATTCTTTTTCCTCTCAAAATGCGATTAACCCTTGAAAGAGTCAACATAGTCACTGCTGCATTGCAAGGGGCACACCGTACAACTTACACAGTTTAAAGTTAAAACTGATTAGTAAGAACTGAGACTGTGCGCATTAAAACAAACAACCAGTAAGCACAGAGTTTTTACATAGCTCTTCTGCAAAAAATGAGTTATTTCAAGTGAATTAAAAAAAAATACTTTACCAATCTTAGTTTTTTTTAAGCACTACTATATTTGTAATCATTCCCTACACTTGGAATTGTCTACAGTTACAGTACCTTGTGTGAAAATGTATTTTTAAATGTAAGATCCAAAATAAAATAATGTTAATGTTTCTAGCATAAAATATTTTATATGAGGAGGTCCAGCTTTTATTCTGTTGAGGTCTGACTATATACGACCGTTTGTCATCCACTTCTGATTCAAACGGCAAGTTCTAGCAGGCATATAAAACAACTGCTTAAAGTAGAGAATCCTATGCTCTTGTCATACAAGCAGAATTTCTCTGCATCAACACTCTCCCTAGCCAGAAAAAACTGGATTGTGCAAGCTTGTAACATATTCCGTCTGGCATTAGTCCAAAACTGAATCATTTAAGCATGAGAGTAGCATCAATGTCAAGTTTAACAACTAAAGCCTTTGTGCTTTCTGCACTGTGTAATTGTTCGTGTAGTTATCATCAGTCCCTGTAACTCAAAACATGATGACTAAAAATGTCGACTGGTATAACACCAGACTGAATGTGCTGAGCAATCCCAAGTGAAAGCTTGCAAAATTCAGGATGATTATGTGGCTACACATTCATACCCACGCATTACACAAATCACACATCAGCTTCACCAATATGCACATTACTACCACACACTAAATTACTCAAATCAAACCCTCAAAGCAAGCAAGCACACACACCAGACTACATTAAAAGAACAAACCTGCACTCAGCACTCAAGTCCCTAAGCCACTGTATAAACACAGACATGAAGGAACACATTGTCCACTTGTGTTCCAAACCTCAGTTGAAAGTTAAGCACAAATCTCAACAATGTCACAAGCCCAATCCACTCCTGAATCCTTTCCCTAAACTTTTTGTGTACTGACTCAATATTTTTTGGGTTCAAACTCTTACTGTGCCACAGGACTCTCCAAGCATATGAGAGGGCTTCGACCTCTACACTAGAGGTGTTTTGATTCCCACCTTTTCCATCCATTAATGTTCTGACATTCTCTTATTTAAAGTGTATTCCTTCAGTTTGCTTGATCAGCCAAGACAAATGTAGCCTTGTGTAACTGCATCCAGGCTTAAAGTATTAGTGGAGTTTGTTTTTTAATCTTGACCATGTTGAAGTAAAAGAAACGGGGACTGGGCTTAGCGCAACCACAGTTTGAGCCTCAAGGCATCCACCCCATTGAGATAATATCTGAAGAGCCGCTTGTCCCTCACAAAGCCCAAGTTCTCATAAAGCTTCAGGGCGGATTTGTTAGTGATCTCTGTTTCCAGCACCACCTTGTAGGAAAGCAGAAACACACAATAGAAAGAGCAAATGATTAGAAAGAAAAGATTTATAATACAGAAATAGTTTGGTAAAAATCAATGCCTTACAAGTAGCCAATCAACAAAGACATATTTGTTATCTGAAGTTTTGTTTCTTTAGTTTTGCAAGTAATGGTAGAAATGAACGTCAATTAAGATTTTACAAACATAACATACAGACACAAACTTCTATATTTATATTTTTGTGTAGTGTACTTTTTATATTATACTGTTGTGTTGCCTAGCTATTATTATTTTGTTTATGTTGCTTCTTTCTTTTTTTGTAATGTCCACTTGCTGTCATATTTCCCACTTGTGGTACTAATAAAGGGTTCTTATGTTATCTTATCAACATAAACCCTGCTGTATTAGTCACGATGATTCAAAATGTATGACAAGAAATGGTCATAGCTCACCTCATCACAGTCTCCCTCCACCATAGCACAGATGGCCTTCTTCACAAGGTTAGTACCTAAAACAAGGAAACAAGTCGTCGGTCAGAAAGGCTTTTTTTTGAAGGACAGCTGTGTGTACAGCCTTGCTAGCTGCCTCGCTAGCTGCCTCTCTCTTCTCACAAGAAAGAACTGCTAACTCTGTTTGTATAAATTATACAACAATAAAAAAGAATCTTTCTTTAAAAAAACAAAGCAAACTAGATAGTACTTCAGAACCCCAGCCAAGTGCACACAACTACCCTGTTAGTAATGTAAACAATGAGACACGCACCGATGCTTTTTCGACGATGTTTGGAGTCCACAGCAAGCATGGCAATGTACCCACGCCGGAACATCTTCTTGTGCATGTCTAGCTTACACACAATAGCTCCCACACACTCCTCTTCTACCATTGCCTAAAGTTCACAACATCCACACATATTAATGCTCAGCAATCCAAAATCAGAAAGTGATAAAACATTTTATATGCAGTGCTATCAGCTCTGACTTGGAACAACACAGCACGAAAAAAACAAAAAACAAACTACAAACTAAAATCATTTGAAACACAACCTTTGTGTGACAAAATCCCTAAAAAGTGTTTACAAGGACAAATTTTTTTCAAAACACATTAACACAAACAAATTCTATAAAAATTGCTTTTCCAAATTTGCCCCAAGTGTTTCAATGCTCTGGACACCTTGCATTCAAAACTCAAGCAAAATGTCACTTGCGGTACATCTTTGTTATTTTATTATTCAAACAATGCAGTAACAATATTTAGAATAAAAACGGATTGTTTTGTCAAAACATGAAAAGGCATTACTTCAGTGGCTTTCAAAAATTCTAAATTTGTTCAGGTCTTTTGAATGACTGAGTGTGCATTCCACAAAACTGCTTATTCCAGTTTCACAACTATTTGGAAATGTTATTTGACACAGTTAGCAATAAGCATAGTTTTACTGCTTTCCACGATGGTAAAAAATACACATTAAGATGACAAGCAATAATAGATTACACGGACTACACACTATAACTTGGAGCAGATTTCTTAACTTGATATCTTTGAGAAACTTCATGAAACTTCATCAACGTGCCAATAAAAGAATTAACAAGATCTCTGCATTTTAAGCTTCATTGAATTCATTTCATGAGAAAAACGCTACAGTGTGCATCCCACTAAAGGTGCAGTATAAATTCACAGATTTAACTAAACACTGGTCTCTGGACTGCAGCATTAACTTTGCTCTGTATACAAAAATGCAGCGTGGCTCTTTATGTGTGTGGTTCAGCGACAACTGTAAACGTATACTGATTCTATATAGAGCATCCCCTTTGGTGTCAGAATAGCTCCTCAGCACCTAGGGGACCAACTCATGTTTCAGTTGCTCTCTGTTGGGGTTTACAGTGGGGGTGGAGAGGAGGTGCTTTAGATAGAATGGTTGTTAATTCATCAGAGACCTTTTGTAGTCTGTCAGCAAGAGCTGAAATAACAGTATATGGGTTGCCAAATAAAGCATGAAAAATATGATATCTCTACATCAATTATGCTTTTAGGGTTTCTGTGATATTAGATGCTCTAGTGAATATTGACCATCACTAATGGCCTAAAATATTAAATACCATTCAGTTCGTTTTAAACACCATATCAACATTCTTGTTCTGTAGTTTAAACAACTAACAGTATATGTTTTGCCAAATTAAACATGCAAAAATATGGTACCACCTTGGGATACTCTGTGATGCTTCTAGGGTTTTTTTGCAATAGCTAACACTGAAACGTTGACTACTGCCAGTATATTCTGACAAACTCCATATCATTTCCATCCTGACGTTTAGCCCACTTACACCCACTTAATTCCTCAGAAGCCTTTTGTAGTCTCCCAGCTGAAATAATGTATGGGTGTATATGGGAATTCCAATGTGTTGTCAAATGAAACATGCAAAAATATGGTATCATCTCTGCATCATCAATGATGCTTCTGGGGGTTCTGCAATTTTCCACCGGATGCTTTATTGAACATTGTGCTCTAGTAACACCATCACCAATGTTCTAAAATGTTGCCTAGTTTATTCTGACAAACTCCATAACATTTTCATATTTAAGTTTCGCACACTTACACACACTGAATTCTTCAGATACCTTCTGTAGTCTGCCAGCAAGAGCTGCAATAATATATGGGTATATATGGGATATGGAGTTTCTGCAATAGCCCACTGGATTATAAAATCTGCAATGTATACGTTGCCAAATGAAACATGCAAAAATCTGGTATCATCAATGATGCTTCTAGGGTTTATTTGACACTGGATGCTCTAAAAAAAACCCACTGTGCTCTATTAACACTGAAATGTTGACTACTGCCCAGTTAATTTTGACAAATTCCATAACATTTCCATCCTGAAGTTTAGCCCACTTTCAGTTTCATTCAGCCAGCCCACAGAGGGATCCCACTACGTACCAGAAAGCAGAGCTGGGGCCAGTTGTGGATAAAGTACCGGTACGTGTATATGGAGTAAGGCTCGGACAGGTCCTTGGTTATGAGTCTCATTATACCTGGCATTTGAAGTTCAGACTCATAGCGTACATATTTGATCTCCTGACTTCGCCCTGTTTCTCTGGAGGGCGAGTGATTCAAGTCTAACCTGGAGAACTCCTCCAGAGGTCCATCAGCAACAACTTCTTCAGGCCTTGGACAAGGTGCACTCACACTTTCCCCTTTAACACACACTTCACTCATGTGACACGGACACTGACTGTCCTCAGTTCTGGAGAAGGGAAGCCTGTCGTGGATGCTACTGTCCCCGTTCGTGTTAATATCATGGTGAGGGAAGCAGAGCCTGTCGTCATGGAGCTCCATGGCAGGGGTCTGGTCGTGGCTGCCCGGCTCGGTGCTGTGGCGGAACCCGGTCAGTCCGATGCAGCTTAACCCGTTTACCTTCCTCTCTAACGCCTGGCAGTGGGGGTGAACATCCGAGAACAGGCACTTCTGGTTGTCCTCTCGCTCCACTTTGCACTCACCGACCTCCTGTTTCGGTCCAATGTCTGATATGACAGCGTCCTCCAGCTCCCACTCAACCGTCTCCCCTTCCCCGGGCAGGGTGCACCCGTCCCCGGGGAAGAGGCAAATCTCGGCCGGGGCTGCAGGCAGCGCGGCGCTAGGCCCTGTCGGCACCGCGGCCATTCAGTCTCATTCAGACCACGACTCAACTTTACAACGACAGGATTCACAAAGTAAGAGTCTTCTTTAACCGGAACACGTTATGTTTAACTAAAACTCATACATTTCAGCGGTAAACAGAAAAACTTTCCCGGAGCGCTCCTCCTCCGCCGCCGCGTCCCTGGCAGCTCACTGCCGGCAAACCGGGTGATAGAGTCGCTACGGTTACTGTGAAGTAGTTGCTAGGTTTTACGACAGTGTGTTTATCAGACCTCATTAGCCTAGCGCCTCCCCCAATAGCCATGAAAGAAAAAATTATGCTTATTTTGTTTAGAATTCGAAAAAGTAAGAAAAAAAATATATAATAATATTAATAATAATAATGATGACGATCTAGCTGGTGGCCTAGTGGGGAGGGAGTTGCAACAATGATCAGAAGGCCGTGGGTTCGAATCTCAGGACCTAGTGGCAACACTGAGCAAAGCCCCGTCCCCGCACGCTGCTCCCTGTGCGCTGCTTCACTTGGTGAATGGGTTAAATGCAGAGAACGAATTTCACATTGTTGACACTGTGTGCTTTGGCGTGTTCACGTATGACAACTGGTCACTTTACACATACTGCAACTTACTACTAATAATAATGATGACGATCATGATTATCATACTGCTACGAATAATGATGATGATCATACTACTACTACTACTACTACAACAACAACTACTACTAATAATAATAATGATAATTATGGCGATCCTACTACTACTACTGCTAACAATAATAACGATGATCATCATACTACTAATAATAATATTAATAATGATGATGATGATCATACTATTACTACTACTGCTAATAATAATAATAATAATAATAATAATAATAATAATAATGATAATGATCATACTACTACTACTAATAATAATAATGATGATGATGACGATCATACTACTACTACTACTAATACTACTAACAATAATAATGATTACGATGATGATGATCATACTACTACTACTACTGCTAATAATAATAACCATAATAATAATAATAATGAATATAATAATAATAATAATAATAATAATAATAATAATAATAATAATAGTGAGCGATGCTGTAAAAGACATATAGACATGCAAGAAAACTTTGGGTATATGTTCTTTTATACAGTTTTTGTCTTAAGACTCTCTTTAATGTCAGGTTAAGATAAAGTTTAATAAGAAAGGTACCTAAGTCCTGTTCCAAATTGTTGCCGAGCAGGCCTTCCACCCAGAAGTTCTGTGTCAAACACTGAGATTAAGAGTGGTTTGATGTAAAATGTTTAATTGTAGAAAAGCTTGATGACTTGTCTAACTTTGTCTTTGCAGTTTTTGCACACTTGACTAGAATACAATATGACATAATATTGTATTAATTTTTATGTTAATCACGCTTTTAGTATGATTACACTTTGATCATTGTTATTTTACAATTCTTAATGATTATGATTGTCTTTTCTTGGCTGTCATGTTCAGTTACTGATTTAGCACTGTATAAAAGCTTGTTGATATTGTGACAAAGCAAGTCTTTTTTGTGTATTCCGTTTATTGTTGCAGCAATTAAAAGTTTCACAATCCATGTCCTGTCGCTAGGAATAAACTTCTTGAATCATAGTTTGCTAGACAGTGGAAATTTCCAGTGTTTTTTGCCTTAAACATGTAGGATTGAATATATTACCTCCATATGTATACATTTTTGATAATGAGGCACTCTCAGAATGACTCAGGTAAATAAATATGAACAATTCCAACATATAAAATCCAATTGAATTAGACTTATATCACTTGAGTTGTGGGTGGCTGGTGCTGATGCTTAACAAAATCTCTCTTCCTGAAAAAATACTATCTTCAAATTACCGAATTCCTGCTTTTATCATGAACAGGATGAAAATTTTAAACTTTGCCAGTGATTGATAAAACAGTTCTGGGCACTTATTTCTTTGCTGTGTCTTTAAAACTCACAAACTTCGCAAACAAGACAGAGGCAGTCCAGTTGCCAGCTGCCACCCCTATCTTAATAAGGAGGACAAGCAGCTCCCTCTGAGGTCCAGAGAGGGAGATAGGGAGACGATCAGCAGTGAGTGATAACAGGCCTGTCAGATTTGTAGATAGTCGCTTGGCTGAAGTGTACCAAGGCAAGATGGATATTTTGCTTTGAATCACCTTGCTGGTGCAAAAATAATAGTTTATGCCTGTCAGACTGTTTTAGGCTATTGAGTAGATTAAATTAATGAAATGGGAACAGTTTTACTGCGACAGGCTGCAACGTACCTAAAGATACAAGGAGCCTAGATAGAGGAGTTCCAACCACTCAGCATTCAGCACCACCAGTATACTGACCACTGCTTGATCATTTGGAATCATCTGCACCTGTTTCTTCACTGGTTCAAGACTTAGGTTAGACTTTGTTATGCTTCATTGATTCATATGTTGGTCATTGTGTGGCTTAACAAACAAAACATTGGACTGGACTGAAAATTAGAGTCTATGAAAGCCCATCGGGAGACCTGGAGAACTGTTTCTCAGGATTACATAAAAAAAAATACAAGAAATTCTACGTCTTTGGTAGCAAATTATGAAGAAATGAGGGGTGGGTCAAGACATTTGCACAATACTGTATATGATACATTAAAACACCCTTGAAAAGTGTGGTCTCAGCTGTGGTGTGGTTTCAGCTGTGCCACAATACACTTTTTTTCAATAGGGGCCCACATTGTTGTAAATGGTGATGAGTCCATCATTACCACCTCCCTAACAGTCTGGAACAGCCCTGCCACCAAACATGACATTCATGAACTTCAGCACAACATATGGCCAGCAAAAAAGACCATTGGTGTAATCTACCCACCCTACCTAGTCATGTGACTAGTTTCCATATGTGGGCTGGTTGTGAACATGGTATGCAAACTGCATCAAACGATCATTTATCTGTTTTCCCATAATACAGACCCCCTAAAGCTGCAATATAGCTAAAGTTGGAGAGGGGGCAGTGTTGCTACACTGTAGTCTTTCCTCAGTTTTTTGGATGGGGTATAAGTGCAGGCAGGTTGTTCCCAAGCCTATGGCAGCAGATCCCCATACTCTGCATATTTTTGTGATTTTCCCTTTGCTGAGCTCCTGACCCATTCTCATGGAAGACTTGGTAATTAGTACTAGATTAGTGAAAACAGGAAAAATTGTGAATGTTGATGTAGACCATTAGGGAACTCTGAGTGGAGTACACCTCATCACTTCTTCTGAGAAACTTTACATTGTATGGATGTTCTTTAAACTTTCACAGATTGGTGTGCATGGTATATATACACACACATACATACATATATATATATATATATATATATATATATATATACAGAAAAGTGTATAGTATATAGTATATATACAGAAAAGACTTCAGAGGCACAAGTCAACACCCTCTGAGACACCTTGTGTGTTTTTTTCCCCTCTTTGTGCACGCGCTTATGTACACAATGCAATCTCTGCCTTACATACACAGCCAATTATTATAGTGACTTAACCAATTATTATAGTCCCTTCATAAAAAGGGCGGTACCGGTGGCGCGAGGGGAATCTAACACTAGCACTGCAGAGAGTCGTCCAGTCCAGAGGACTCTGAGTGGCGCCGTGGCTTAAACTGTTCCCACTTTCTGAAAATTCAAGGTATCAGCCTTTGTTTTGTTGCTCAATGTTGGACACCTGTGTTCAACATATATATATCCACAGGTTGGTCAAGCTGACCCTTGGCCCACTCAGAAACCGTGGAGCAATGGAAGAAGGTGACCTGATCTGATGAATCTCATTTTGTTTTACATAATGTGGACAGCTGAGTACATGCATGTCTTACCTAGAGAAGAGATGCACTATGGAAAGAGGACAAGTCAGCAGAGGCAGTGTGATGCGCTGGGTAATGTTCTGCTGGGAAAACTTGGGTCTTGACATTCATGTGGATGTCTCTTTGACCCATACCACCTATCTTACACACAATCTTGATTATAATCAATGTTATGAAATATCAATGTTATGATTAATTTCCCGTTCGTTTAGATAAATCAAAATGTGAGCTATCATTATTTTCTAAACTTCTTCACATCCAAAACTGTTATGTGAAAAAAGATATGTGGATAGACATGAAACAGTTTTGGATGTAAAGACTGTAAGCACTGTCGGCTGTATTTTAATTATTCTAATAATGAATCTCTACATCAAACATTACATAGTAATAGTGCAAAAAAATAGTATTTTTTTAATGGAGGGGTACTGTAAATCGAATTACGTTCCATGTATTGTTTATGTTTATTTAGAAAAGCAAGGTTGTAAGTGCAAGTGTGTATATATGTATATATATATGTGTGTGTGTGTGTGTCTATGTGTGTGTGTGTGTGTGTGTGTGTATGTGAGAGAGAGAGAGAAAGTACACACAGACACATACACTTACTCATGTGTGTAACCCACCCTTTGAAAGCTAAGCCTTCAGGCTGAGAACTCTCTGATGAGCTGGAATCAGACATGCACAATCAGTTCCCCTCTTTTAATCTCCTTTGGAGGCCTATCTATTTGAGCAGCCTTTCCTTAATTACTTTCTCTCTCACTTAGCAGGCTGTGACTGGGCATGGAGGGGAGCACCACCATGGCAGTGGGTCGTCTAGGAACCCCCCTCACACTCCTCCTCATAGTCAGGTTTTTTTCAAAGCCATACAATGTATTTGACCCTTGTATGTCGATAAATCTACAAAAAAGTTAAATCATGCCATCTGTATTGGATAATTTTTAAATAAAAATGAAGCCACTGTAGCCTGGTAAAATGTTACCACTGAAATTTCACAAAAAGTACAAAAAGTTTTATTTATATCTTGTGTAATCATCTGCATCAAATCCAGACATTGGTCTTGAATAAAAAAAAATAAACCACTTAAAAAAACAAATAATAAAATGAATTAAAAATCACTACATTTTAAACATCGGTTGTTTGTGTAAAAGAGCAGTCAGTATCTGGAGAATAGCCTGGACACAATAACACTGCTTTCTTCAAAAACAGAAAAAACATATAATTAAATATAATTAACAATATAAAGTTATAAAAAATATTTTTAAAAATCCTGTGTTAAACAGAAATGACTTCTGAGTCATGTAAAACCAGCCCTATCTTGCTATTTATAATATAAATTAAATTGCTATATTGAATCAGTCATTTCTTCAGCATGATGTTTCATATCAAAGAGAGCAGATGACGAATATGTTTGTGGGGCCTCGACTGCTCTATACAGAAATCTGAGTCTGTCTGTTATAAAGTGTGTTCACACTCAATGGACTAGTGAGTGAGACTGCAACTTGAAAGAGCTCTGTGTAAGTACTCCCAAAACTGTGAGCTTCCAAGAGGAAACATATAAAAGACAAGGTCAGGTCAGGTTCATAATTGGAAAAGAAAACAATTCTTCTTCCTCCTACACTTCTAGAACTGCTGTGCCCATTTATACCACTTTGAAAGAGCTGTGGCATATAAAGTTTTCTGTACAGTAACACTGAAGAACTACACTAAAAAGAACCAGTGGGTTGTTTAACCTACAAACTAAGACTGTGTCAACATTAAATACATGAATTGTGTTGCCTTTAAGCAAATGACTTACATAAAATGGACAAGATTTAGTGAAAGTGCATTTTACATTTTGTTGATCCAAATCGAATTCTATTCCAATGAGCTCCATAAGCTCCCAAATGTTTGGATGGAAATGTATGGCATAACCGAATTAAGTTCAAATAACAATTTATTTTTGTGCATATTTTGTTCTCCAAGGAATTAACTGGTTTTTTTTAAGGAATACACAGCCTTTTTCCTGGATTTTTTTAACACTGTAGCGTGTGGTTGATTGTGATGGAAAATAATTCCTTTTCCTGTTTTCTGTCTTTTAAACAATATATAATACAAGCTTCTTATTCTTAAGTGTGTTCTGAGTGAACAGATTTCCTTTTCCTTTACTGTGGTTTCAAGTACCAAAAGTGTAATTCAAGAGTGGCCACAGGTGGACACAGCAGTTATATTTAGTTTGCGCATGATGTTCAGTGGTGCTGGTTTTAGTCTAAGATACACTCACAGTTATCGTTCTTCATTTGTGTGATTCTAGCCATCCCACTAACCCTCTGTGTGAAACTATTTGTCTGGTTATTCTATTCCATTCCTCCTTTACTGCATCTCTATTTATGTTGGAACACTTCATGCTGAGCAACACAAATCAGGTTCTAAAGAGACAAGGGCTTTAATTAGTTTCTGTTAAGTTAATTAAGAGGGAAAAGTTGGAGGTTCAGACGAAACAAAAGCCCGTCCAGCCACTCGCAGGTGTTCTAGGATGTTTGCCAGATTCCACTGGCCAATGACTCTCTTAGAACCTCTCTGGAGAAGGGCTGTCACACTGCTGGAGAAGGAAAGGAGCTCTAAGTGGCCAGACTTTTGTATGGGGAAAAAGTGGCCCGACTTTTGTCTGAGAAATAGTGTGTGTTATATATATATATATATATATATAT
>JBBIGA010000153.1:6762479-6781903 GCA_037576975.1 Alestes dentex | reverse complement strand
AGCCCTATAAACCATACACATCCGAAATTAGAAATTAGAAATGACAGAGCAGAGCCTCCATCGTCTCTGCGTGACTCTGCTGTCCTGCACCACCCCACCCGGGACACCCCATCCCAGGGGTTACCTGACAGGAACGTCTCTGTCGTCGGATCCACTTTACACTTTTAACGCCTAAATATGGCTGAGGGCCATAGTTTTACATTTAGCACCATTTTCACATGACCGTGGAAAGTAAACCTGAGTTCTTTCTCCTGAATTCTTTCTCCTGAGACTCTTTCTGTTTAGGTTTTATAAGAAATTATGACCACTTCTCATAGGCCTGAGTCACGCGATGCCATAGATTTACTTTATAATGACAGTTATACATTTCTATTTATACAAAACACCTGACAGCCCTCAGAATCAACGTCCTGCTCTTCTTCTTCTTCTTACTACTATGATATTATTAGTATTGATGATAATAATTATAATAATGATGATGTTGATGATGATTATATAGTTTATATTTATAACAATATGTTTATTATTGTTATTTTTGTTGTTTGTTGTCATTATTGGTGTTAGACCTTGTTAAGCATATCACAAAGTAGACAAAATGCAGTTGTTTAATGGTCTTTTATAACTATATTTTACTGTATTTTAATACAGTACTTTTCAAATATCAACACTGCTACTACTTCTACTGCTGCTGATAAAATAGAATTAATAATAACAATAATTACACTTAGGAAATGTGGGCTTTTATTTCGTGAATACACTGGTTTGGTATGCAGCTGTACCTTTTCGCACTCTTCCTCTCTGATCCCTCTTATTTCCCTCTAGGTTATATATAACAGCTTCGTTTATATCATTAAAATATCATTCACCTTTCTGAAAACAATGGCTAAAATTAAAATACTTTTTCTCGAGTTGTCCCTCTCTCTTTCTTTCTTTTTCTTTCTGACAGTCTCGCATTTTCTAAACGCTCATAAGGGGGGGGGGTGTTACAGCTAAGTGCCCGTTTGATTTCCTCCACACTCTGTTTGTCTGGCTGTGGTCTGAATAATCTTCACTAATCAACACTTAAAAAAATCTAATTATCGCCCGCTCTTAATGAATCGCTCCACAACTGCAGGGCCCTCTCGACTTTCTTTTATTCAACAAAAGGGCCGTCGGAGTTAATAACAAGTGACAAATTAAAAAGAATAGTCAGAAAAAAATGTAAAAACAGATAGATAGATAGATAAATAGATAGATAGACAGACAGTCAGGTAGATAGACAGATAGATAAACAAACAAACATAAATAAATGACTTGGTTCACACTTTTAAGCAATTTTCATGCGAATCAAAAATATGTAACGACAGCACAGTTTATCCTGAACAGAAAGTGGGTCCAGTGAAGGACCGGACTGTGTTAATTATCATACATTTAATTCATGTGGAAATGAGCTCGGACTGTACTGTTTTCTTTATCAGCTTTGTTTATCTGCCCCACAGCGGCCTTTGTCTCTGCAGAAGCCCCCCAGTGGAGGGGCTTCTCCTCGGGGCCGCGGACACCGGGGGGAGCGCTGCTACTTTCTGGAGGGGCGGACGGGCGGGTGGGTGCGGGGTTTGTTTGGTTGATTGGGGGGGAGTTTCAGACCCGCCCCACACACACACACACACCGCACAACCCCCCCCCCCCCCGCTGCGCCCTGCACACACGCACGGCAGGCTGGGAAGGAGAGAGAGGAGCGGGAGGAGGAACCGTAAGGAGGTTCCTTTGGCTGTGGAGCATCACTCGGTCCTCTTCCCCCAGGACGAAGGGAGCATGATGGCGTATCTGAAACACTCAGCCCCGTACGGAATGAACGGGCTCAGCCTATCCACGGGCATGGAGCTGCTTCACCCCACCGTGGGCTACCCAGGTAAACTCACCTCCCATTATTGATACCAATTCGTGAACCAATGAGGACATGCTTGTGCTTATTAACGCACTTACTGAAAAGTAAAACGAGCCAAATTGAAGCAAAATTGTTTTTTGTTTTCCAATGATGCCACTGATTAACCACTTTAGGTGCTGAAAAAGGGTTCTTTGGACACTAAAAGTTGTTTGTAGGCTCTTTAAACAACAATCATAGACGAGATGTTTGAGTGTGAATCGCACTTCTAAAGTTTTAAGATTGTAAAGAACTATCAGTTCAGCTGAAAGTTTGCCTAGAGAAATATTTGGAAACCTTTCTGTTTAAAAGTCAGAACACTGCTGTCAATTAACAAAACAATTACATTAATTAATTGCATCCCTTTTAAACACTTGGACTGTAAAATGATTTTGGATGAAATAGCCCCTTTTTAACCTTTATGGATGTAGAAGCCTTTATTTCATGATTTATTTATGTGGCTGTTGGAAACTTTAGGTTTAGTCACGGTTCCGAGTGCTCATCATAACTAGTGTGTGTATGTGTTGAGTCACTTAATACTGGAGTCGTTTTAATTTAACAAGATATTTGAGGAATGAAAACAACAAGACTTTTACAGAACGCTGAGAAAAACAAATTTACTACGTCAAAATCTGTCTATAGTATTTCTGAAGAATGTGTCACTATAAATGTTAGTTTTAATTTTGCTTAAAATTCAGTAATGCTGCTTCATTCATTTTTTTATTCAACTCAGCTTGCATTATTATGTGAGCAGAGTGGTGAATCAGAGTTGATCTGAGTAAAGAGAAAAGAGTCAAAGTTAGGAAAACCACATTTTTGTAAAGCTTTCATAAACAGACAGAAGCGAGATCTGCGCTGTTTTTGCAGGTCCCGAAGGAAGCAATGTGTTTAAGATACATGGTTATATACATGTTCAGATACATGGTTATTCAGGACAACATACACAGTTGTCGTGGACAACATATAGTGAAATGATGATCTGACCAGCTTCTAGATTGTGCAAGATAATAAGATAAAATCAGAATTAAAAAAGTTAAATAAATAGTAATAGATGTGTGTGTGTGTGTCTCTGTTTGTGTACAGTATAAATATATAAATAAATTGTTTATTGCAGCTGCACCCCGTAAGCAGAGGCGCGAGCGCACCACTTTTACGCGCGCGCAGCTGGACGTGCTCGAGGCGCTATTTGCCAAAACGCGCTATCCAGACATCTTCATGCGCGAGGAGGTGGCGCTCAAGATCAACCTGCCTGAGTCCCGCGTGCAGGTGAGCACGAGATCCATGAAGACAAGGTTCACTTACTTATTCACACAGAGAACCTTGACTCTTACCTAGAATATATGGTTAATATTCAGGGAGAAGTTCCAACTTTCACCATACAGGTTAAATAAATCACTGTTCATTATACAGGTAAAATACTATTCATTTTTCAGGCTAATTAAAACAATATTCATTACATTGGCTATATTACATTCATGATACTGGCTAATTAAAACACTATTAATTATCAGAATCAGAAAACTTTGGTGATCCAGGAAGAGACTGCTTATGTTACGACTGCACAGTCGCACCGAGACACAGAAAAGAACAATATAAAATATAAAGTCGAAATAAATCCCATAAGAAAAACTCAATATGAAAGAACACTATGCTATATACACAAATGCTGAGTATATTATAAAAGCTATTTAAAACTTTATTCATTATACAGTGTTTAAAACAATGTTCAATAAAACATAGCTTTAATACCAGTTTAAGATATCAAGAGCTTTAAACATTATTCTAACCTTATTCAGTAGAAAGTAGTTAAATTTGCTAAATACACACAGACAACAATTCTGTGTAATAAATAGACAATAGCGTGTTTGTGCTTTTTGAGTGTTTTCAAACAATATTTCTTCTCAATATAAAATTGGCAATGTGGACAAATTAATGTAAGCCTGTTGATTCTCCTCTTCGAGGCAGAAAGACAGTAAAGTCTGATTTGGATTTTTCTGAATATTTTCTGGATTTTTCATTTTTGTGTGAAATTGTTTTCCTCAGTTCTGTTGGAATCTAGGTTTCCTCCGTTCTGTTTTAGTCTTTTACATTTAGATCCCAAACTCCAATTTGTAGTATTTAATTTAGTTCTGTCTAAGACTCATTTACTGTCTCTCAGTAAAGCATTTTACTTTGGGCCAGAATTATAAAAGCAAAAACTTCATTGGCAGATCCTGGATGTACTGAGAGCAGCACAGCACATCTAGAGTTGTGTTTAACTGTAGCTGCTTTTCTTACTTTTACTCAAGATGTTGCATAATAGTCATTTCACTTCTCTCTGAATTATTCTTTCATGAAATCAGAGAATTTCTGTATTTGTATCTGATCATTGTGAAGTTCATACATGAAGGGTCTTAATTCTTACCTTGACTATTACAGACCTTCAGCTCAAAGAAACCTCATCACTAAATGACAACATCAGAATTCCAGATAATACTGAACCACACTGGTCTTCAAACTCTAAAGTTACATTAGTGCAATGTATGCTCATCCCAAAATTCGTTAGGAGTCTTGGGAATCAGTTTACAGTGATTTGTAAAACAAGTCCCCAGACTTGAGGGGGGAAAAAATCTAAAATCTGCATATAGACTGATTTATATTAATTAATATTAAATGATTAAATTAACATTAAAATAATACAAATTTATAATAAACGCACAAAACACTGCTACATTTTGGTGCATGCAATATTTAATAGTTCATACTTGGTTGAAACGTGCACAGCATTTCCACATTCATAAATACAGTCCATCACCATAATTCCATCATTCGCTTTTCCATTTTTTTGTCGGTTGTAGGAAGCTGATGTTAATGTGACGAAGTAAATTCAGTGCCTCACACATTTTTCACCTCAATCATTTGCACGAGATCAACACTACAATGACAATAATGCAGGTCTAAACATCTCTGTTTTTTACAACCAGCGTCTCGCAGTTGTCCACACACTCACAAACAAACACACACATCCACACACCACGGACGGATAAGTGCAGTTGTTCCTCTCATGTGCAATATTTCCCGTGCAACATGTGCAGTATTTCTGGTGCAATATTGCTGTTTCTATCAATCTACCAGGCACATGAAGATACGCAATACAAATATTATATACATATACATATGCTATATGTATATATGTGTACATTTTATATTATACTGTTGTGTTGTATAGCTTTTATTTACCACCTGTGGGTCTAATAAAAAGTTATCTAATCTGATCCACTAGGTTTGGTTCAAAAACCGCAGAGCAAAGTGTCGTCAGCAGCAGCAGCAAACCCAGCCGGGTACCCCCAACAAAAACCGACCGGTGAAGAAGAAGTCCTCTCCGGCCCGGGACACGAGCTCCGAGGCGCACGGTCCGTTCACGCCGGTCTCCAGCGCCTCTTTAGCGCCTATTCCCAGCAGCACCGGGCCGCCTGCGTCCATCTGGAGCCCGGCCTCCATCTCCCCGCTGCCGGACTCTCTCTCCACCACCTCCTCCTCCTCGTCCTCTTGCATGCAGCGCTCCTACCCCATCACCTACTCTCAGGCGTCCGGATACGGCCAGAGCTACACGGCCTCGTCCTCCTACTTCAGCGGGATGGACTGTGGTTCGTACCTGGGACCCGTGCACCCTCAGCTGGGCAGCCACGGGTCCACCCTCAGCCCCCCGTCAAGCTACGGAGCTCCGGGCCTGGCCTTCAGCGAACCGACCCCATGCCCGGACTACAGCAAGGAGCAAAGCTGGAAGCTCGGCTTTAACACGGACTGCGTGGATTACAAAGAGCACACGCCCTCGTGGAAGTTCCAGGTTTTGTAATATGCTGTAAAAACACCAGACTCTTTATTCTTTACTCTTTTTGGGGGGCGACCTTGTAGGAAATTATTCTTTTGCCTGCAACGCCTGGAAAAACCAATGCAAAAGGAGAGTTCACCACCTTTTTATATAACTTATTGAAAACTGTTCCTTTTTATTAAGAAATGTGAGGGGAAACTGGTCCAATCTCTTGAAAAAGCTTTTACTTGGCAAGCTACACAGGGTGGTGCGGTTATTTGTTTTTCCACCCGTTTACAAACAGGCCACGCCCTTCAATGTTACGATTGGCTGAACAAGCCAATGGTAACGCGGTACAAACCAACCACAACGCATGAGGGCGGGGCCTGTAGGAATACCGGTGGGAAACAAAATGACGCACCGATTTTTTAAATGCACTACTCTATTTATGACAAGCGTTTAAGAGGTTCGTAGGATTTTTTGACTGTAAAAGACAATCAGTGTACGTGTTTCTTCTTTAAATGTTTGTTTTCTGTCTCCAGCGAGTGTCTTTTTCTTTTCTTTTTTTCTTTTTAAAGAAGCTGTGATCTGTTTTAGGCTCTTTGAACTTCTCAGTGAAGACCTGCTGTAATCTTTATAGTTTTTATGTCATTAATAAGGATAAATTATTCTTTGAATTGTGAGTACAGAGTTTTTCCTCCGGCTGTTAGATCATATATTAAAATATCCCTAATCTGAAGAACTGCTGTTTCCTCGACTACTACTCGGTTTTATTTATATATTTACGTATTTACTTATTTTATTTATGTAATTCATACTAGGCCTCCCAGATCGTTAGTCCAGTCTAAACTCCGTTTAACCTTGTCTGACCTGCTGGCTAAAATGGGTCCAAATTCAATTATGATCAGGCTTAAAAGTGGAAGATTTATAGTAGACACAGCTGTTGCAATGTTTGAGGCAGTTCCACTTCTAATTAAACAGGCAATTATTGGCCTTCGAGTCGTGCTGTTAGGCTTAATCTTGTCATCATTATGGTGCTAGGCCTAAGCACACATGATAAAATTAATAAAAAGGTCAACATTATAAGCATCATTATTTTTATGAACAGGTGGTTTTCTGAGGCACCTTGTTACAGGAAGGATTCTAAGCCATTTTGGAAATGGCTGGAAATTCTTTAAACTGCCATTAAAACAGGTTTTAATCCACAAGGGCCTTCTCGGGATACTCGTTCCATGGAGAGAGCTCTGGGAATGATCAGTATGAGAAAGCTGAGTTAATCCAGCCTCAAAGAGAGGATCAATCGGGAATCTCTTTCTATCCATTCTCCAGGCTCTCCTGAGTTCATTTAGGACAGTTTTAAACACAGCCAGGGCACAGAGAGGTCATGCCTGAAGAACACTGCAGGGTTTAGACTTTCTCTCTTTGGATAAAACTGTGGTCACTAATCACTTTAATATGAGATCTGAGGTTTGGGTTGAGAACTTTGTAACATTAACAACAAACCATTTTGGACTGTGCAATCACAAGAAACTGTAACTCTGTAGCTTCAGTAGGCCAAATTGAAATGGTTTCAATTAGATGTTAATAACTTAATTGCTTAAATGAATTCATCATTTAAATGAGGTGGTAATTAGTAAAAAGAAAAAAAAAGAATTACATCAACACAGTGGCTTTTTTCAGTTCATTGGTAAGATCTTGGTGTAACACAAAATAAATTAGGATGAGGTAATATAATAATAAACCACCTACAGTCAAAAGTAGGCAAAACATGAAAAGAGTAATAATCTTCATATTCCTTAACAGGATGATGCATGACTGTATGAGGGTCAGTAAGGCACTGAAGTTGAGCAGAAGACAAATAAGAAAGAGTTTTCCTAAATCAATTCTAAAGCTTTTTCTCCCAGGCTTTAATAAAGAGTTGGAGGGATGAACTGAGTTTAGTGGTGAAGCTGATGCTAAACTCATGCACTTGACCTTTTGGTACAATGACGGCACATTTGGATGAGGCTGGATGTTTGTGCTGTTTATTTATAAAAGAAACAGGACAGTAGGCTCAGGCTTTGTGGAAATGAATTGCTTGTGAACATGAAAGACAGTTTGAATCACATAAATAAAAGCTCAGAGGAGCATCTCTGAAAAGTTCATTACAACATCCCTTTTCACGCGGATGACGCTTTTTTGCTGTGATGAAACGGGTGGGCCTAAAGCTATCGACTGTAAGAGGAGAGCATCTTTCTACTCTGCTCACGTCACAGTTACACTCAGACCAGAAATGAACTGAATTTATTCTCAATCAGACTAACTGAACCTGATTGATTCTGACTTTCTGTGCTCTCTTAAATACTACAGCATATATTAATACTACTATACTACTACTACTAAAAACTAATAAAAGAATAATCATTATAACCAAAATCATAACCATAACCATAATCATTATCATAATCAAAATCAATAATACTTTACTACTACTACTACTATGATAATAGTAATACCATTACTTCTACTACTACTACTAATAATAATAATAGTAACGAAGCCACAGTTGCATATGTTTATACTAAACAACAACAACAATCAATCAAAATTCAATTATTATAATGTGTTATTATTATTATAATTAGACATTGTTTTTAGTAATAGTAATAATATGAATATATGCTGCAGCATTTAAGAAAAGTCAGAATTAATCAGGTTCAGTTCATCCGATTCTTCTTTTTCTTCTTCTTCTTCCTCTTCTTATTACTATTCTTCTTCTTCTTCATCATCATCATCATCTTCTTCTTCTTCTTCTTCTTCTTCTTCTTCTTCTTCTTCTTCTTCTTCTTCTTCTTCTTCTTCTTCTTAGTATTATTATTATTATTATTATTATTAATATAAATAATAATAAAAAGTCCCAAATCAGACTACCTGTTTGTGTCTAAACTGCCATGCATATAATGAGTATACAATTATGTAGACACATGTAAGCATCAGGTATAAGAGCAGGAATAAATCTGTTGTTTTGCCCCAGTATAGTGAGAACAGCATGTTGCAATGCTTTTTAAAACACGTACACTTTGCTATATGGCTTTCTACACTGAGGTCAAATTTCAGCTTCAGAGAAACCAAACTGCAGCTGTTTTGTTCTGCCACCTGAATCTGTAACCAATAATACATCAATATGTGGAGAGCAGGAGCATCAGAAGCTATTTAATAGAAATCATTTACAAAAGGCAAATTAATGAAGAAATTGTGGAAATGTATAACCATAACATTTAAATAACTGGGAATCAGGACTGGTTAAATTCCTGACTCCAAGGAAATAAGATTTTGTAACATAATGACCACAAGTGAGAATAAATAGACCAAATGTCCAGAAGTTCCTGCTCCTCTAGGGTTTTGTCCAAAATCAAGGTTATTAATAAGATGTTTGTCCCTCCCTTGTAGTAACAGCTTCTACTCTCCTGGGAGGCTTTACACCAGATGTTGGAACAATGCACTGAGGATTCAGACGCAAGAGCTTTGGTAAGGTAACGTTATTAGCCCTGGAACTTATTCCAAAGGTACTGGATGGGGCTTCATCAGTCCGGAGAATGATTTTCCACTGCCCTACAGCCCAATGCTGGGGGGCTTTATACCCCTCTTACAGATATGTGGCACTTTTGCATAGTGGCCTTAGCATAGCTGGATTCCTTTCTATGGGTTTCTTTGTCTGAGTCCACTACTGAACACCTGTATTATTAAAGGGCACACCTTAAAGTAGTTGAATTCAGTAATTAAAAGAAGTGTCTGGATACTCAAAAGCACACCTTAGTTTCTCATTATAGTTTTAGATTCATCCCTCCTGTGTCTAAGGCTGAGACTATGGGTGACTAAATGGTAAAAATGGCACTGAAGCTCTCAGCAGTTACAAGGCAATTTATTAAGGGCTTTTATCAAGCACAGCACATGCCCAGTCTTCCGCTAATCCTACTGACAGTAGCCGGTGTAATCCTGCAATGAGCTATGAAAATGTTAGAACCATTCTAACCACAAACACAGTGGTTTTAAATGCATTTCTTACCACAGAGTCTATTACAACATCAGTTAATTATGGGAAGGTAAAAGAATATGCACTTTGCGAATGTAGATCATATTCCTCAGTTTATTTAGAGGCTGCATTTCGTCTGAAGTGCACTGAAAGCAGGTACTTTGATAGGATTGTGTTTGTTATCCTCACAACCAGAGACACATATGTGCTCAGTAAAAACATAGTGGCACAGATCAGGAAAATACAAAGCTCTAAGCTGATTACAGGTTTTTAACATGTAAAATGGATTGCCATCTGAGAGGAAGGGCCTTTGTGAGGTTAATACCGCGTTACTGGGGAGCTGGTGTGGGGTGGTGAGCCCAGAAACCTTTAAATTTGGGATTACTGGGCCTGAGCATATAGACTCAAGGCCAGATCAATACTTGGACCCTCATAGCCTGAGGCCATTAGCAAAAAAAACGGAGAGAAAGAGAAAGAGAAGTGAAATCTCTTTAAATGCAAAAATGGAATGATAGGATTATAGCAGATTTCATGAGTCTAATGGGTGAACTTTGCTATGCATAAGGTTGTTGTGGATTGAAATGCATTTGGCAGTTTGTCAAACCCACAGGCTATTACTGGACATTCAAAGGACCATTTGATAATGATAACCTCTGATATCTATAAAGAGGAGATGTCTCTGCATCATTAACTCATGTTCTTTACACTTTATTACGTTCTAGCAGTCTCACTAATTAATTCATTCTATTAAGCTTTCTGAAACATCAGTGGAGACTTAACAAGTGCAGCTGCAAAAAGAGAAATGTGATGTGATTTTTGTCTTGATTTCCAGTTGACTGTGTCACACTTTTAAAATGAAAGGTTTTTAAATTGCTCCAGGCTTGCCTCTATGATGCCACAGCCATCCAAGGCCAAACAATGTATTTTTGCTTTCTGGCTGGGTAAGATGGCCCTCTCTCTCCCCCATCACTCAGCATGATGCTATCTAGCACAGGTTTCTGAAAGCTGATGTAACACATTAGCAGTTCTCCTCAAAGTGCATTCAGCAGTCCAGCGAAGTTGTGTTCTTGGTACTCATTCATTTTATTTGCATTAAGTGTTCTTTTAAGCAGCAGTTTTCACACCAGTCCACAGAGACCCGCAGATGATCTACAGTTTTGCACAATTCCCATGATTTGCACGTTGGATAGGAGCAAAAATGTGGGTCCCTGAAGACTGATTTGAGAATCCCATCTTGCTTCAAAGAACTACATATGTATATGTCCCCAATGGTTCAACATCTCCCATGTCTATTTCAATGGAATAAAGCCAGCATTGCTATGCTGAATATTCAGTTTTTTGCTAATTTCTGTATTAAAGTTAGTTTTGCTTCTAATTTTTATTTACTTACAAAAGAAACATTGTGTAATAATCAAAACACAATTGGAAAACAGAAACATATTTTATTTGTAGGCATCTTGCCATGGTTATACAAGGTTTGAATTTGTACCTACTCCTCAAAACTGCATAGCTTTTGTTCTAGTTTCAAAGAAGACACCAGATTTCATAGTTGTTATTTAATAGTAAGATTCATAACCTAATAATAATCCAACAGTTAAGAGGTCTGTTTGAGTTTTCTCTGTAAATTTTCTCTTCACAGAGTTTCACCAGGTTCTCAGCTGTAAGAGAAATGGGCAGTAAATAGGACAAATGTGATCCATGTTAATGGTCCATGTGCTTCAGAAGGACTTGATATTTGTCATTGAAATGTTGGAATCCAGCATTCTTTTCATGTCCAAGCTTGAGGCAGAGAGTGGGATCACATGTGCCATCATCTGTGCCACCATACTAACCAAACATACAGTACTCTGTGGTCCAAAACATGCTCAAACAAAGGAAAGGACCAAGGTGTTCATGTTTTGGACATATATACACAATAGTTTAACATGATCCAACATACCTAAAAATAAAACTGTTACATTTTTACAAAGTATTCTGGACCTAGATACCATAAATGTTAATGTCAGTTTTGTAAATGAATTATGTGAAGGTGACGAATCTTTTTGAAGTTCTGCATGGCATTTAGAAAATGTTCTTTGCATGATGCCATGTAAGAAGCATTTTGGTTCCCTAAAGAACTTTTCAATTTTCATTTGATGGATTTTAAGTGAATCATTTTTTATAAATGAAGTGTGTGGAGAACCTTTTAAATTTGTTAGAACCTTCACATTACATGCAGAACTTTAATAACTCTTACATTATATGAAAGTTCTTTAAGCCTTTAAAATGTTCTTCACACTGACAAATTTTTTTTCAAACATGGTTCTTTAGGGAACCAACTGTGCTTCTGTGTAATTGCTCATAGAATCCTTTGTTAAGAGTGTAAGGTTCCATACCACAGGTATGTCCAAGCCAAGAAGTATTTAGGGACCCTTATTTTATGAGGAGGTTTCATAAAAATTTCACCCTCACAAAACCTTCACAAAACTAAGATTTTTAAAAGAACCATGCAAAATCGTTCCTGTATGGCATTAGTCCAGGGAACTCTTTTCACAATTGCTTTTTAAAGAGTGTATTTGCACTGTTCTTCCTTCCAGTTTCAGCTGGTCAGTCATTGGCTACACCTGTACACTAGTCTGCTTCCCAGTCCCATGGCCCATTAGCTCACCAGAGTGTGAAGGTTCCTGCTGACCTGGATTACGCTATAGTTACTCATAGTGATGGTAACATTAATGGCAAGAGTATTGTTTCTAGGACAGCGCTAAAGAGGCCACAGCTACACTCAAGCAGCCATAATTTGGTTCACTTCATATTGTTCTTCATAATGATTGTCCCAAGTTTCTGGCTTGTAGGACATGATTAGGTACACAGCTCAAGATGTAGGAAGAGTAGGCAAAAATAAGTTTGACCCTGTGTACCTCAATTCAAAATTATCCTGGTTTTGAACACACACACACACACACACACACACACACACACACACACACACACACACACACACACACGCACACGCACACACATCTACACATGAGCAGATGGAGAGGTCATTGAGGAGGGATGCTGGTTTTTGGGTTTGTCAACAGATGCCCCTTCCCAGCCCTCCCTCCTTTTCTGGCCCACCTGTTTATGGCGGCGGATGGCCCTCGTGTCTCTGTGGGTCTGTGTATGTCTGGATGTTAGGCTCATGAATGCTGGCACGTGCAGGTCTGTGGACCCTTATGTCGGCGTGGCGGCGTTGCTTATGCCATGTGGATCTCATTGTGTAGACTTTATTAATGGGGAATGTGTGTGAGGTTGGGCGTGTGAGGTTGGTTGTCAGGAAAAATATGTCCTGACTTTGTAGGAAAATCTGAGAAAAACAGGGCCAGCCTACAATGTCAGGACCAACCAAATGGCTCAGACTTTAAGTGCTCATTTACAAAAGCTGCCTCCTACGTTTTTGAAATGGTCCATATCATGGAAACCCATATTTTTCTCCCAGTTTTGAAAAATGGGTTGCTGCAGAATGATATTCACTGTTAATGATGTTGAAGTTGTAATGTACTGTTCAAACTGCAAAAAGAGTTTGGATTGTTTGGAATGCACTGGTTTTGTGATGCCACAAAACTAACATTTACCTATATCCACCTATTCCGTCTACAGAGTCACACCCATCTATGTTGAAATTTCAGTCCAAACTGAAACTTTCTAAATGAGGCACAATATAGAACAGCCAAGCAGAACTGAGTTCACTTACACGAAGAGTCTTAAAGGTGCACATCTAGCTTTAGACAATGTTTAATTCTACAGTGGAACATGGAACACTAAAATAAAAGTTAAGCACAATTTTTTTTGTTTGTTTGTTTAATTAGCAAAAACAAAATCAAGTCAACCAAGATAATGGTTAAGGTTAAAGATAGGCTTAGTGTTAGGAATTCTTACAAAGAAATACATATACATATATATAGAACAAGTGGTTGTATTAATACACATGAGACATGTATGATACAGAATGAATGTCCATAAAAACAACTGTCTACGTTTTTTCGTGAGTTATGTACGGTAGTGTGTGTGCTGGTTGGCGTCCCCCTGCCCCCTGCCTCCTGTAGCAGGGTGACTGTGCCCCTCCACACCCCCGCTGCGGCCACACGCCTGGCCACCTGCTCTGGGATTAGGGTGCATGCGGATTACACGCGTCACAATGGAAATACACTACTGAAAATATGCCATACAAACCAACAAAGAAAGCCCTTAGAGCAGGCCCCCTCGATATATCAATCCAGCACTGAGAGACTGCCTGGAATGAATGAAAATAAGAATTTTCATATTTATTTGCATTTATTGCTAATTGTTGCCATTATTTGTTATGTTTTAAACACTCAGTTCCACTGTTTGTATTCCTGATTGTATTCATCTCTGGGAGAAAACAGCATTAATGAACAGCTGGTGGTCCACTGTGAGCTGTTAGTTCAAGAAAACAAATATATACATTACATTCAAGCAATTTAAGTGCTCCAATTAGCGATTAGCACCGAACAGAAATGTATTCAGTAAGTTGTGAGCCGTTTTTGTTTGGCTTGCGTGCATTTGTTGTGTTGGGTGTATTTGTGACCCATAAGAACCCAATGGCCTACATTTAGAGACAAAAACACTTAATGCAGGATGAGGAATGGAGGAACGATGGGGGAAGGGTCAAGGTATTAAAAAGCAATAAAAAACAATAAATGTATTAAAACTTCAAACTGAAATAAATGGCAGTGATATCACTGTAGTACATAAAAGTGCACTAAATATCTTTCATGTTTCATGTTTACGTCATGTGTACATGTGCTTTACGCTAGACATGCGTCTGACCACGCTGTTTATCATGTCTGTTTAGCATTAGAATAATACATGACCTCCATTGCCCTGACTACTGGAGAAAACAGCAGCTCTTTCCCAGCCCACAGTCTGCAGTCTTTGCTTTTTCTCATCTTGTGGTTCTACAGGCCTGACTGTTACATAATATTCAATTTTCTTATCGTCTTTTCAGATTGGAATGGAAAATTCTACATCAAGCTGAGCAGTTGAGAAAGAAGGTCAGCATAATAATAAAGGCTGTACTAGTACACTCAACCTTAAAAGCTGACCCTTTGTGCATGATTTTGTGTTTGTTTGGGTGGTGGTGGCGGGGGGTGTTCTGCGGTTCTCTCCGCCTGATATGACCTCTTTAAAAGTTACTGAAGCATGAAAGGAATACAGCAAGGTCAAGGGTGAGGAGCTGTGGAAGCCATTGATTTTGTCTGACCTCAATTATGCTACAATTACAACTCGCTCCTAATTTAATCATCATTCCCCATGCAGACCATTAGACGCACTGAAATAGCTTACAATTACAATAATTAACTTCACAATTTAACTGTAGTTTAACAGTCCCTGTTCCATAAGTATTAAAGTATATTTCCAAAAAACATGGAAACAATAAATGTAGCACTAAACCATTCCACTGCTCTACAGGTTATGTCTTGAGTGGTTAGTTAAGATAACATAACTGTTCCATTTCCTGTTATGTTATTTTTAGTTCTTTATTTTTATTGTTAACAAAGTTGAGTTTGTCACCTCAAAAAATACAAATATGCCCCTTCCTCCTGGGAAAGGGACTGTAGTCCATTTTTAAAAATTCATTTGAGATACATAATTGGAACTTATATATTTACCATGGGGAACAAAAATGCACCTCTGTGGTACCCTCTGTGCATACTATGCTTCAAACCTTTTTTTTTTTTTTTAACTTTTCTCCGTAAGTGAGCCACAGAGAGAAAAACATTTTTAGCTCTGCAGTAAGTAATAAATGTACAGTAGTGGGACTGAATGATTCTGCTTTTTTATTTATTATCATTATTTATTTAATTCATTTTTTCTCTTGCAAAGAATATTTCAAGTGATAGTTCTGTAGCCCCCTAAATTTTAAGGATGATTACATATTAAGGTGTATGTACATTACATGCAAAACAATGCAAACAGACTGAGGTATTCTTACATTATGGACTCACCAGATGGTCCTGAGCATTTAACAGCTTAAAAAGCCAATCTGTACAGAAGATGTGCAGTTACAAAGAACCAATTATGCCCCAATACAATGTTCCGTTTTAACCTCAAAACAATCTTAATACAATGTACAATTAAAAGTTTTATAAAACATTCCTTTGTGCTGCTACATCTGCTTCATAACTTTCAACTAATTTGTGGAAAGCTGTAAAAATCACTGCTAAACTTTTGATTTAGAGTAATAAACAGCGCCGTAAATGATTCAATAATATTTGAGAAAGCTGTACATTTTAAATGAATGACTTACATTTGAAAACTGGTGATCAAATTTTGGGAAAGATAACCTTTCCCTAATCAGCATATTACTGCAAATAGAAACTTACAGCACAAGTGATAATTGAAGAGCAAATTTCCCAGGTCTCCCGGGCAGTAAATCATAAACAAAGATAGTGGTCATTGACTCTATGTTGTGTCATGTAGTAGAATATAAATATTAAACTTGTACATAATTGTGTGACATTGAATAATGATTTACTTAAAATTTGTTTTCATTATATTTTTAAACAAATTTGCCCATACTAAAATGTGCAAGAGCTGCACTTTAGAAACAAGCATTGAAAATGACAAGTAACTGTAAAATTTCAATTAAAAAAAAAATCCTGTAAGAATTGCTTTCCAATAGGTAAAACAAGTAAAACACGATTTTCCGAAAAAATGCTTTTGGACTGAGTGAGTTTTGGAAAATTTTTCTTCAATTGATAATTGAAAATGATCAGTTAATATTTTTTTAATCTTTACAAAAAAATTATATATGGAATTAAACATTTAAAAATACCATGTCGTATAGTCTACAGTGTTTAGGCTGCACAGTTAATTACTGAACACAATTAAAGCAATTATTACTATGACAAGTGATTCCAAACCTTGGAATTATAGTGTTTTATGCTTTCATCAACATAGAGTGTAGAAGCATCACATTTAATTTCACTCAGTTCTTGCTCAGTTCCAGTGAAACTTTAACCGCTCCAGACCTCTTTATGAAATTCAAGAATTCAAATTCAATGCATTCTATGCTAAAGTGATATTTTTGGGACCTCTATGTTATTTTCTAACTTGACTTGAGGTGGTGGTGACTCAGTACTGAATCATGCCCACATACACATGACTTTTGGAAAGGTTCAGTGTGTTCTGTTCTGTGTTTTTCTCTTTTCCTCTCTCTTTCTCCCACTCTATCTCCCATTCACAGCTGCGAGGCTTGGGTTTCTTTGGACAGGATCTACTTATAGAGTGCGGAGTTGTGCTGGGAAGAGGAGAATGGAGGAAGAATGGGTATTATGACAGTGAGAAGAGCAGAGCGAAAGAAAAGGGAAGCAGACAGGGTATTATGAGCATGGGATGAGAGAGGGATGAGAGGAGTGATGGCATTTCGAGTCTTTATTCCTCTTCCTAAGCTGCAGGCTCCGCTTCCAATCCGATTGGACGATACGGCCAGGCATGTAAATGAAATGCAAAGCAGGCAGAGGCTTCCTCCATGCTGCAAATCTCCAACAACCTCTGCTTCACTGTCTCTCTCTCGCTTGCTCTCTCTCTCTCTTTCTCTCTCTCTCTCTCTTTCTGACTCTGCCTCACTTGCTCTTTTCTTTCAGCATTAACTCATTCTTTCTAATTGCGCTCTCTCACTCTCTATCTAAAACAAAATAGTATTTTACCATAAAACTCACATTTGTGTGTTTTACATGTTTTTAAATAGAGGCTGATCACGACAACGGGGTGAAAAAGTAAATTACATTCATGTAGTACACAAATGCTGTTTAAGTATTAAAATGTATTCCTGTCAGCTTAGTAATTATTGGTAATTACTGAGAAATACAAAACAAGAAGAAAGCTTCAGGAAAGGGTTCAGGAACAATGAAGCAGTTATCCATGACTTTCTGTTTCTTTGGGGTATAGAAAATTAAGTGACAAACCAAAAACTAAACTAAACTGAGCAGTCTCAGTGTCTTGCTGTTGAATTAGTCAGTGCTTTAGGTGGCAGTATATTGATGTAGGTACCTGCAACGAAATTGCATGTGACACATTTAGTTCCAGACATGATTCAGTGTCTTGCTGCTTGACTGGGCTGCAATAGATACTTTTCACACAGGAAGATGCCCAATCATGTCTGAATCTAATTGTCTTAAACACAGTTTGGTTGCAGGTTTTCATCCTCGCAAAACTGAAGCCCATGTAACGTATTATTTGAAGACTGAGACAAACAGATTAAACAAGTGGAGTCAGGGTGTTGCTTGATTGGAATGAAACTACAAAGCCACACTGTTCCTTTTGTGGATAGACAAATCAGGGAACAGACACAAAAAAAAGCTGCATGCGTTTGCTTTTATCTAATCATGAACCTAAGCATCTGGAGTTCATTTTTGGTAGCAAACACAGAAATTAAAAAGGAAATTACACAGAAAAAAATACAGACTTCAACCTAACAAGTGCACATTGTTCCAAGAGGTGATCATGAAAAGTGACTCTGTCCATCAGCTGGACAGTTAACATCCAAGAAAAAGGAAAGAAGAAGAAGGAAGCAAAGTGTTCTAATCAAGAATGACTACAACAGACAGGCCAGTGTTTGCTACAGTTAGTTTTGAAACTCTGAGCAGTGGCTCTTTAACTTCCTAGCCAAACCCATCAACCCCTTGAACTCCTTTTCTTTTGTATTATTCTCTTTTGGAAAAACACAAATGAAAGTGGAAAAGAAGTGGAATATTCTGGAAGAAAAACCTAGTCAATATCACAAATTACACCAGTATTTATTTTTTCATCATTCAGCTTTTCATTTCCAATATATAACAGAATAGACATTTCAGCCATATTATGACTGTGGTTGCCTGCACAAATTTCTTCACAATCTCAAACATGTTCATGCTGAAGAAAACACTTAATGTCACAATGAATGCAAGTTGTATTCACATTTAAATAAATGGTCAGTTAAAAACAACCCAGTTTGGATCTTTTTCTTAATCCAGATTAAATCACCAAGCAACATTACAGCAACCACCCAGGATATCATAGCAACAACCTAGCAACACCACAGCAGCCATCTAGCAGCATGTTACAAAACCTCGTGGGATAATGTAGCAAACACCTAACAATGTCCAAGCAACCAGATGAAAAAAATGTGCAGAGGCCTAAAACACCTTCACAATTACCTGACATAATAACAACTTCTTAGCAACACTTTAGCAACCATGAGATGTAGCCATAGAAACTGCCTAGCAATACCTTGGCAACCACCAAACATCTACAAAACATCAGACATATCACAACCTGCAAGTTAATGGTGTTCCATGGTTAAGTTCAAACAATAATAATAATGATTAACTTATTAAAAACAAAATTGTCTCGTAGTGTAAACAACCCACTAACCTTCAACCAGTCATTACAATATAAGGTCAGAAAGTCATGAACAACAATCAGTACCTGTTTATAACCGATTTAAACTTTCAAGAGTTATAAGTTGATTTTGTTTTGTTCCAGCCTATGAAGAGCAGATGACAAAACATAAAAAAACAACAGAAGAGTAGTAATATTAAGTCTAGTGTAACCACGTTTGTTTGGCTACAGTAGCTAGCTAGGTTAGCTATGTAACTCTGACAGTCTAACATTACAGTACAGAATCAGAATCAGAATCAGAAAACTTTATTTATCCCGGAGGAAATTGTTTATGTGGTGACTGCCACATCACACAG
>JBBIGA010000153.1:6744086-6762379 GCA_037576975.1 Alestes dentex | reverse complement strand
AGAAAATGGCACTGGCCACCACAGACTCATAGAACATCCGCAACATGATGTTGCAGACTCTAAAAGATCGGAGTCTGCATAGGAAGTACAGTTACTGCACAAATAATACTACCTTAAAATGATAGGTAGTATTATTTGTGCAGTAACTGTACTGTAATGTTAGACTGTCAGAGTTACATAGCTAACCTAGATAGCTACTGTAGCCAAACAAACGTGGTTACACTAGACTTAATATTTGACAATTATGACAATTAATCTATAATGTAATGAAATAGATGTTATACAACCATCAGTTTCGAGGCACAATCACTGCTGCTAACCATTTTCTGGTTTAGTCTTAAAGCTATTTTCTGCTATCCTGCTTTGAGATTACATTTCAGCCCATTTGGTCCATGTGGCATTGCAGTCCATTTGGTCACTTTAAGTTTAAATAAACTGGAGCTGGTCAGAAACAAACTAAACAGGCCTACACATCTTCAAACAAGATGGTCTGTGAAAATCTTATTAAAAGTAGAAAGCATTTTTAATACAGTTTTTGTTTGAAAAAATCATATACACTATATGGACAAAAATATTGGAATGCCTGACTATTACACCAAAAAGGACTTTAATGACACTGCATTCAAATACATAGACTTTAATATGGAGTTGGTCCCCTCTTTGCCGTTATAACAGCTTCCACAAGATTTTGGAGTGTTTCTGTGGGAATTTGTGCCCATCCATTCTGTAGAGCATTTATGAGGTCAGGCACTAATGTTGGACGAGAAGGCCTGGCTCGCAATCTCCATTTCTACTCATCCCGAAGGTGTCGGATGGGGTTGAGGTCAGGGCACTAAGATCTTCCACACCAAAACTCATCCAGTCATGTCTTTATGGACCTTGCTTTCTGCACCAGGGCACAGTCATGCTGGAATAGAAAAGGTTCTTCCCCAAACTGTGTCCACAAAGCATGGCGTTGTCCAAAATGTCTTGGTATGCTGAAGTACAGTAAACCACCGCGAATTCGCAGTTTACAGTTTGCTGCTTCAGTGATTTGCGGATTTTTTCTTAGAACCAAACAGATAATTGTTTTTTTTTTTGCTTTTTTTGTGGCAATATATAATATTTTATGCATTTTAGTGCTACATTATTAAGAAAAAATAATTTACTAATTGTGTAACATATTCAGCCAAATTTCCATATAAAATATACCTGTATAAATTTTGTAGTACTGTTGAGAGCACACAAAGCATCCGTATATTGGCTGCTGCCCTATGATGCATCTCTTCCAGATGCAGTCCAGCATTCCCGCATCCCCGCATTTTTTCATGTGCAGCTATCTGGAGTGTGTTGCTGAGTGGTCTCCTGTTTTTGTTTTGCTCTTCTTAAAGCCCTATATTTTTATTACTGTAAATTAAATTAATGTATTACTGTATTTATCTTGTTTATACCAAAGAAAATGACAGCGCATACCAAAGAAAACGCGCTTGCATGAATTACAGTACAGTATATAGGGGTAACGTCGGTATTTTACATTCTAGCACTGCGGGAGACAGCAGTTCAGTGTACAATGTATACGGGTTTACCTTTACATTTTTAAAGGGTAATGTATGAAGCTGAATTTGATTAAATTTAAATTGAAATTAAAATGAAGTGTTTTGGGAGCATATTTGGGAGCATATTTTGGGTTTACACTATAAAAATGGGCATTTTGGGCAATTTTTTCCAATTCACGGTTGCTCTAGGAACGTAACCCCTGCGAATTTTGGGGGTTTACTGTATTAAGATTGCCCTTCACTGGAAGTAAAGGGGTCACTTCAATTCAGTGATTGATACTTTTATCCATATAGTGTATTTTAAATAGAATCAACCGTAGGATTATCAGGGTGTCCAGAGGAAACCTTCCAGCTATTCTACCTGCACAAATGTCTCCAAAATATTAGAATCACATCGTGAGTGTTTTTTCTTTCTCTTTTTTAGGGGTGGGGGTCTTCACTGTACCATGACTAGATCAAACATACAAGGCTCACCCAACCGTCCATTTCTCTAATATCTCAATTTACACCGAAGACAGACCGCGTCATGTAAGGGTGTTTTTTCTGTCATGTTTTTCTCTGTTTCCCTCTTCCTCAGAGATGAGCACAGTGAAAGTGCTCAGAGGCTTGGACAGGCCTCAGCGTATCAGCTCATTGACAGACAGAGAAGTCTGCTTCATTCAGAAGGGTCTGATACACACGCTGCAGGCCAAAAAGCTCTCCTGCCGTCTCCCTCCTGACCCTTTACATTCACCCTTCACACCCCCCCACCATCACCAGCCCCACCATCGCCAGCCCCACCAGCGCCAGTCGCACGCGGCAGCACGCGGGATCCTCAGCCCAGCAGAGCTGACAGCTCCAAGCTCCGTGGCGAATGAATCTCCCTCGCATTACAATCGCACGGGACAGATTCCATTAGTGCTATCTGAAATTGAGCGCAAGGCCGTTATCACAGGCACACCGCCGTCATTAATCTGCTGAGTGATAGCACGAGCTGCCACCAGCAGCCTCTCGCGTGCAGCATTTAGCACGGAGAGGGACCTAAGAGTGCACCCACTCTCAGATGTGCGTGCGTGCGTGTAGGGTTGTAATAGACCAGTAAAGCAGCAGTTTTATTTGTTTCCCCTATCAGCCTTCCTCTCTCTTTCTCTGTCCCTCTCTTTCTCTCTTTCCATCTCTCCCTCTCTCTCTGTCTCTTTCTTTCTCTCTCTCTCAGTTATATTTGTTTCCTCGATCAGCCTCCCTATCCACCCTCTCTCTCTGACTCTCTCTCTCTCTCTCTCTCTCTCTCTCCCGCTCTGTCTTCTTTCTATATCTGTATTTCTCTCTGTATCTCTCCCTCTCTCTGTCTCTCCCTCTCTGCCTCTCTCCCGCTCTTTCTCTCTCCCTCCCTCTCTATTGTCAGAGGATTTGCAAGTCAGGAGGTTGGGGATTTTCCCAGCAATGTGTTCCCCACTCAACACACACTTTTAGAACTGCTCGCTTGCGTTCAAATAGCTCTTGCAAAAATCATTAACCCCTGACACGCAGCTAAATACCAGCGAGGCCTCAAAGCAGCAGCAAATGTACCAGCGGGACAGGAGTGATACGTCGAATTTGCTTGGTTCAAACGTGTACCCCATTTCCACATTAGTAACATGTTATATCAGCAATGTTAGAGTTGTAAACGGGACAGATTTATGTTGCCATATACACTGCATGTCCACGAGTATTCACAGCCCTTCTAATTAGAGAATTTAAGCTACATTTAGCTTAATTCCCCCATTTGCTGACACAGGAGTTTTTGTACATGTGGTTTTCATACAACAGTTAGTTCCGACAGCACGATCTGATTGAGAAACGCTGATACACTAAATGGACAAAAGCATTGCGACACACTTGTTTTTCGGGGTTTGGGCTGGGGCCCCTGACTTCCAAAGAAGGCTAAACTTAATGCTTCAGCATACCAAGGCATTTTGGACAACGCCATGCTCCCAACTTTGTGGACACAGTTTGGGGAAGAACATTTTCTATTCCAGCATGCAGGGGCGTCAGAAGCATTTTTAATGTGAGGGGGACGCATCGGTCTACGGGGGGCGGGGTTTGGGTGGGGGCGAGGTTGCTGCGTGCTGCAAAGTCTCGTCCTTTTAGGGGGTGTTGGTGTTTGGAAACCCCCTGTTGAATCTTGAATCTTTCGCGATAGAATCCACTTAATCGGTAGGAGAAACACACACCACTGGAAATCTGCTCGGGTTTACCTCCATCTCACCGCATGCAAGTGAAGTGAATCCTCAGTGCTCGGGTATCGAGTGGTGTGTGTATTCTTCTGTCGATTAAGTGGAGCGGATTCTTTCGCGAAAGATTCAAGATTCAGCAGCGCCGTGTGAACTAGGGTCCAAACGAATAATTATGAAATGTGAAGGGGACACGTCCCCCTCAGAGTGAATGGCGACGACGCCCATGCCAGCATGACTGTGCCGCAGAGCACAAAGTAAGATCCATAAAGACATGGCTGGATGAGTTCGGTGTGGAAGAACTTGACTGGCCCACACAGAGCCCTGAATCCAACCCCATCCAACACTTTTGGGATGAACTGGAATGGAGATTGGAGTCAGGTCTTCTTGTCCAACATCAGTGCCTGACCTCTACAGAATGAATGGACACAAATTCCCACAGAAACACCAAAATCTTGTGGAAAGCCTCCCAAGAAGAGTGGTCTGTGTATTTGAATGCAGTGTCTTTAAAGTCTGTGTTGGTGTAATAGTCATCCTAATGCTTTTGTAAATATAACTTATCTGTGATATAACTGCACGTTTTTCTCACAGCAACTGTGTCTCTGTTGCTAAGCACTGTCTCTTAACACTGGAGGAAACATTTTATACTTTAGCATACAAAACAGAAAAATAAAACTATAGATAACTCTTTTTAAAGATTGCATTTCACACTGCCGCTCATATGGCCAGATTTTGAAGAAGTGTGAGAGTAAGTAAACTTTTTGGTCGACAGCTGTAAATAGTTACACAGCATTGAAAGGCTCTTCCCTCAAAGCAAATGTTCTACTTTTTGGCCGAAAGGATTTGCAATTATTAAAGCATATTTTACTTAAAATCATTGCTTCTTTGCTTTACTTTTTAACGGCTGGGTTGGCATCGAATTACAGTCGTAATATTATTCTTGATAATGCAAGACCTTTTGTATTAAATATGATCTCAGTTTTAAAGCACTGCTCTGGAGAATGAGCCAAAGGTCACAATGTCCATCCAGCATCAGTACCTGGCCTGACTAATGCTCTTGGCAGAATTCAATCAAAACCTCACAGCAATGATCCAATATCTAAAGTCTTTTTAGAAAAGCAGAGGTTGTTTACTACAGGAAATGAGGACAAATCTTTTTTTTACGCATAATGTAAAGTATGTTCAAGTGCCCTGAAAAGCACTCTGTAAATAAATTAATAAATTATTAATACCCTTATTTTCAGACAAAATGGATGAGCAGGTGTCAGGTGTACAGTGTATGTCAGTGTTTCAATAAATCAGTGTGCCCTAATCCTGGAGCACTGCAGACTGCTGTGTTTTTGGTGATGCAAACACATCTGATCCAACTTATTAACTAATTGACATGTCTTTCCTGGGTTGATGCGCAGGTCAGGGTTTCTTAAGACTCACATCCGCCCAACACGTGAAATATATTTGTCAATCAACGACCTGAACTTAACCCAACCTGAAATGTTTCTGTACGTTCTTTGTGGTAGAACGCTGCTTTGTCACTTTTTGACCAAGCCTACCCGCATCTGCAAAATTTTCTAATAAACTGACCCACAAGTCACTGCTTGGTTGTGTGTGTAGAGCAGGAAACCACTTAAATGTGGAAGAGTACCACAAATACCGCTCTCAGGAGTGGTTCTCAGATGGTTTAGGGGGTAGGGGTTATTTAGTCTAAATCAACAGCCATGAATCTGGGAAAACCATGCTGTATGGAATCCCTCAAAAATCCATTCTTGGGCCCCTTTTGCTTAACGTGGCCAAATTCTCCAAGAGCACAAGTTGTCTTATGATGGTTATGCAGGAGACACTCAGATCTATATAGCTCTTTCACCAAATGATTTCAGTCCTGTAGTCTCTTTGTGTCCATATGCTTTGAAAAAGTAAATGGCTGGTTGCAACAAAATTTCCTCCAGTGAAATATACACAAGACAGAGATAGTCTGGGCTCTTAGACTGACAGGAATTGGTTAACAACAGTGGCCAGATCTGAAACCAAACACAGTGAAATTGTATTTTTGGCTAAATAGGTTCAACTCTACATTCTGTGGTTAAGGGTATAATTATTCTTGTTTGTTATTTTCTTGACATTTGTTTAACTTATTTGAAGTTAGTTATCTTCCATACTGATTTTATTGCTCATTTTATCTCTATAAAGCACACTAAAGGAAGTCTGTTTATGGTAATTTGTTATATAAGTAAACTAGCGATGCTGGCCATTGGCCTCCAAGTGAGTTGAGAAAATTTCCCTCAGTGTAGAGAGATGTCTTAAAAATCTGAAGACAGAAAGAGAGGGAAAAGACAGAGAAAAAGAGGGGTCATTTAATATCCAAGCAGAGTGTATAATGAAAATGAAATGTTAGCCCACAGGCATTAAGTTGAGTGTATGCCATCTGAGGGAGCAGAGCTACTCTGTATTGGGGAAATAATAGCTCCATTAAGCTTCATTTGCACTGCATTAGTGGGTGGATCCTGAGGGAAGATGTGCATGGGGAGGAGGAGCCACTGTGATGCGTCACCCAGTGCGTTCACTACCCTCCAAATTATATACACCAGTTATTACAGAGGTTTTCCAACCCAATCGCTCCTGTGTCTGTATTACATGGGTAATCACCACAGAAAGTAATTTAATGTGTTTACCTGAGAGAACCTTTTATCATCTGTCTTTTTGGTGTGTGTTTATGTTTCAAGTCTACGTGTTTTCAGTTCTTTCATCTTACTCTTCATCTGTCCTTAGTCAACAATTTTACACTGAAAATAAAGCAGATAGAGATTAGGTTATAGGTAAAACTGTTTTTCTAAATTCATAAAAATAACATTTATCTTCTCCAAAACAGATATGTCACTCTTGGATTTGGTGAATTTAAATTCCTTAAAAATAAGGCTTCCTTTAAATCTAGGCTTCCTTTAAGACTGAAGGGCAATGTATCTAGAATGCAGCACAAAGTGCTCAGCCAACCTGAAGGCAGCAAGTTAGCATGTATAAAGGAAAAAGAAACTATGCCCCCCACAAAAAATGTATACAGTAAACCCCCAACAATCGCGAGGATACGTTCCAAGAGCACCCGAGTAAAGTGAAAAAGTGAATTTGTGATGTGGTAAAAAAAATGCCTAAAATAATTATAGAGAAAACACTAAATATGCCCCCAAATATGCCCCCAAATATGCTCCCCAAACACCTTAATTTCCTTACCCTTAAAGAAAATGTAAAGGTAAACCCGTATTTATATATTCGTACTGTACAGTTTACACTGAACTCCCACAGTGCTAGAATGTAAATACCATGTTACCCCTGTATATACTGTACTGTAATTTATGCACGCGAGTTTTCTTTGGTATGCGCTGTTGTTTTGTAAGCAGGGTAAATACAGTAATAAATTCATTTTATTTACAGTTATAAAAATACAGGGCTTTAAGAAGAACAAAACCAAAACCACGAGAACACTGGTGACGCTCCATGGGGGAAAATCTGGACTGCAGCTGCCAGAGATGGGTCATAAATAACGTTCTCGGATTGCCTACTTTCAAACCTCCCGCCGGCATTTCACCATCCCAAGATGCGCTTTCTTTGCGTTCTCTGGACAGTACCAAAAATGTGTGGTTATATTTTATATGGAAATGTAGCTGAATTTATGTTAATATTTATGTTACAAAATTAGTAAATTTTGTTTTTCTTAATAATTCAGCACTAAAATGCATGAAAAATTATATTTGGGTGGGCACTGAGTAGCAGAACCTTATTCTTTTCAGGTGTCTGATTGCCTTGCTAAGCACGCCTAAACATAAACAACCAGCATGAGGATGAGAAAGACTGAAGCTGCAACCGCTGAACCGCAATTATGTGGGGTTTACTGTATACATGTTTATACATATACAGTAATATACAGCATACAGCAATATACACAGAGTAGCAATGTAGGACTAGCTCTGGCATTTAAATTAATTAAATTTATTCAGTGGGTGGCAAAATGAGTGCAGTCTGTGACTTTGACTCAGCGCAAAACGACGTGTTGAGCTGAACAAGGGTGGGAAGTTGATTTAAAGTTAATTAATCCGCTTTATACCCATGTTAATTGAACTTTTTTTTCCTTTAATGAACAAATTGTTTGAACAATAGAGCTAATGCCTGCTGTCCCAGATCTGCTCTGCTGCAGTGGGCTGTGGGGACGGCAGGAGAAATCAGTGCTACCCTTCAGCCTTTCCCCACATCAACACTGCCAGTAATGAGACATGCAAATCCTCCCTCTGAGACCACATCTAACGTCTCCTCTCTTCATTGAGCACCAGTCCCTCAGCACTCACATATCAGCACACTGTGCTTTAAAAATCTGCTAAACACACTCAAACACACACTGTCATGATGTCCCACCACTAATACAACAAACACCAGTATTACTGAAGTATTGATACCTCTATTGATACCTGATCAATACCTCAATCCCAACATAAATATACTGATAACATAATTGTATTCATGTTTCAGCAGATCTGTTTAACTGAAATTACATCTACTTAAAGCAGACAAAATAAAAAAAGAACATCATTGTAAATAAATGTGTAGGTAGAAATATAACCACAGTTGCATTAGCCATGTATTTAGCAAAACATTTTTACAGTTATACAGTATGTTAACGAATAGACACAGAAAGGCTTAAACTAGGCTGTTAAAGAAATTGAGATTTTCACTGTAGAAGTCCAAAGATTCAATGTTATGGGGATTATAGACTTAAAAGTACTGGGATGAGGATGCTAGTCTCCATTTAAATTATTCTATAAGAGCAAATATATATCAGTGCTATCACCCATCCTTTATTAATGCTGACATATAGTGAATATACTGAACTGTAAACCACCACATTGGCAACTATATTAATGCAATAAATATAGTTCTGAAATAGATTATTGCTTCAGTATTGAGAGAAGATGGCAGTGAAGATGGTCTTTCATCGTTTTTTTGATGCATTTATCAATCGTGCTGTGGCCAGCCTACCACCACTGTCTCCATGTGTTTGCGCTGTTCAAATTTTATATGAAATGTTTTAAAGACAGGCAGAAGCTATACTTTCCCAAGGACGTGTTAAGTAAAGAGCTTAATCTATTCCATGTCTACTGTACTTAACATAAAAGGAAGAATGTTTGTTTTTGAGAAGAATGAAGAAGCGTGTAAACTGAAACATGAAATTACATAACTGAGAGTGAGGATAAAGTAGCAGTTTTAGAGTAACTGGTTAATTTCTCACTTAAATGACTCCTGAAGGCCTGTGTGACTTTAGACATACACACTGGTACTGAGAACAAATCTGAATAAATTCAATCAATCCATTTGCCTGAAAAGTGAATTCTTACCATTTTAAGAGATCATGCTTAATGTAGGTGTCTGTTCACCCGGGACTACTGTTAATTGTATTATTTAATAAAGTAATTGTATACAGAACATTCAGAAAATCAGATTATGAATAAAAATATGTTTTATTAAAGCAAGTACTCAAACTTTCATGACTTTAGACGAGCGGTGCCCAAACTTTGAGGAGCTAAAGCATAATGTTTGGGGCTAACCTTTTAGCTTCACGTGTTTGAATGCCGTTGGTACACTACATAGAAAGTATTGGGACGCCTGACCATTACACCAACAAGGACGTTAAAGACATTGCATTCAGATTAAAATGGAGTTGGTCCACCTTTGCAGCTACAACAGCTTCCACTCTTCTTGGAAGGTTTCTGTGGGAATTTGTGCCCATCCATTACATAGAGCAATTATGAGATCGGGCAATGATGTTGGACGAGAAGGCCTGGCTCGCAATCTCCATTCCACTTCATCCCGAAGGTGTTGGTTGGGGTTGAGGTCAGTTCTTCCACACTGGACTCATCCAACCATGTCTTTGTGGACCTGTGCACTGGGACCCAGTCATGCTGGAATGGAAAAGGTTCTTCCCCAAACTGTGTCCACAAAGTTGGAAGCATGGCGTTGTCCAAAATGTTTGGGTACGCTGAAGCATTAAGATTTCCCTTCACTGGAAGTAAAAGGCCTAGACAAAACCCTGAAAAACAAGTGTGTCTGTATACTTGATTCCGTATGTCTGTATAATGTGTATGTGTACAAGGTTCAGGAGCATGTGTGCCTTCATGACTTGATTCCCAGCCAATTTGCTTACATATGAAGCAGGCTTTATTTTAAGAAAAGAGATTCTAAATCTCCTCTTGTCTGCATGCCACCCTTAAGTTCTTGTCCTTTTAATGCCCATAACCACCCATTACTGTGTTTTTATATTTTTTTCAAAAATTTTATGTTTAATGTTTTATTTTAAAATGCACGTATGATTTTTTAAAACAAATCTAAAAAGGAAAAGAATAAGAATCTATACATATATATGTATTTTAATGTATTCGACTATATCTGGTCTATATATTTGGTCCCTGCATCAGACCACTCATGAGTTCTCTAATATTTTTTCCTGATTGAACAACATGTGTGACACCAATGGGTTAATGCCCTTCATTATTCTGCCATCTAGTGGCAATTAAGCAAAACCGCCCTTTCAGATAAAATTGCTTTTCATTTTGTTTCCAGTCTAATCTGTGGTTTTGCACAACATTACATTTCTGAATTTGTGAGATAAGACAGAAGTCCTTGTCTTTGACTTTGCTCAGAAATATTAAAATGCCAATTATTTCCAACATAAATAGACATAATCGCCAATGGAGAGCAAAAAAGGCTTATGCTGCCCTCTAGTGGAGATACAATATTATGAATTTGTCTCCTTGTAGCCAAAACGACAGAACAAGACCAATAAACTTGAAGCTATTTTGGAAACATATCTTTTATTCAGGTTTTGATTTGTGATTGTCAGTGCACCTTGGGTTTAAGCATATCTGTGTGTCTGTGTTCACTGTGTGGTTTGATAGCTGGTTTGTTGAGGTCTATTCAGTGGAATGTGACTGTGGAAAGGTCACAGTCTGAATGCAAGTGGTGAGTAACAGGGGTCAAACACAAGGTGCAACTTCTTTTTTTTTATCATCATTCAAATAGAACACAGCAATACTGACAACACTCAGACTTATCACTTTTTCAATCACATGTCTACCATCACCAATCCCAGTCATAAAGTGTTTTTAGGAGGCTCCTTTCATCCAGTGTGGGACTATTTCAGTAAAATAATTAATCATGGTTATATAAAATCCTACAGCATAAAAATGTGGCCCCTCAACAGCAGTTAATTTAACTGATGAAAGACTGTTTGGACTGGATAAGGACTTTCTCCTTTGGGGCAACAAGGCTTTTCAAGCATAGTAAAATACTCAAGGCGATGGGGAGGGGGAAAAAAAATCTGGAAAGCAGACACTGCATTGAACTAAACTAATTAGGAACTTCATGCATCTTGAACACGCCCCAGATTTGTGTTCTCCTCTGAGATAAAACCCTGTTGTGAGCAATGTGGGATATTAAATTATACCAGTAAACACACACATACATAAACACACACACACACACATCTCTAGCCCTGCTAACAGTGCCCTGTGCATTGAGCGTGTAGAGACCCTGGGAAGAATGTAAACTTTGACTTGTGTAAACCTGAGGTCACCCATTATCACTCTGCAGGGGCCAGAGGAGTTCAAGTGCCCATAGCAGGTTAAGAATGGGGGCAGAACAGCATGTCTGAGACATTTGGAAGACGTGAAATTATCTGTACCAGAGCAATGGCCTGCTACAAAACACAATCACACCTCAGCCTAAAACATGTTGAGTAACCACGGCCACGTTCACATTACAAGCCTTATAGCTCAACTCTGATTTTTTTGCTCTCATCCATTTTTATTATTGATGGTTCACACTGTCTATACGTGACCCATCTGTCTTCAGTGTAAACAGACCTTTATCCTGACAAGACCTGTACACAGACTCATCCAGATCAGTAACATCACATGCAGCAAGAAATCAACAACTGAACAAACTAGCAGCACAAGCCTTAATTACAAAGTGAATTTACTCCAAAGAGCTTGGCAGCTGTTCACGATCAGGACGAGGTCAAAAAAGGACACACGCATCATTTTTGGTACTGTCATCCTACACTGACTTCCGGTTTTCATTTGCGAACTTTGGGTCTGGCTGCACAACATTTTTAGCTGATTGTCTAAGAAAATAAGCACATATCTTCTACAGGGAAACTTAAATATGGTACTTTTCTGAAATTTTAATGCAGTTTCTATTTATTTGTGTTAAATACAACGTGTGAAATACATCAAATAAACAGCAGAGCAGAGAGTTGCTCTCTTTATAGGATGTATACTTATTTTCACTTAGAAAATGAACAAAAGTGCACAAACTTTTGCAAGTGCATATTTAGTCATATGCACACGTTTGTGATCAGGTATGACTGGGAAAGATGTCTTCACACAGCTCAGTAAATTTCAGATCTGTGCGGCATTAAGGCAAAAAAAAAAAAAATCAGATTTGTGCCACTTTAGACTGGTTATGTGAACGTAGCCTATCTGTGACAGAAAAAGCTGCAACAAGGACTTGAAATTGGTCTCAGTTTCAGATATAAAATTAAGGAATGTGTTAACTGGGTGGAAAGAAGATAAGCAAAAACACAGTTGTCAGTTGGAGCCAATTTTTAGTGGCCTAAATTGGCAGAATAACTCTTGAGTAAATGCATACTCTTATTGGCACGATGCATCAAATACCAAATAACATCAGTCTCGAGGGGGAAAAAAAACAAATCCAGGAGAAACTTTTGCAGGTGTGAATTACAGTAATGACAAGCAGAAAACGTGAACAATCAATGTTTCTCTCTGTTAATATAAAAATATGTTAAATTGAGGTCTCTTCTCTTGCATGTGAGGTAAAGGAGAGCCTATCTGTCTTTACACCCTGCAATCAAAAAGCATTATGTGATCAGCTTATCTAGAAAAAATTAGATTAGAGATGCACAGTGCAAGGCCTGCATGTGTACGGGAGATCTCTCTGGGTGAACGTGTTTTTTTTTTCTTCCAGCTTTAAGGTAACCAAAACAATCAAATACTATCAAGGAGTGCAGTGAAGTTCAGATAAAAATATATACGACTCATTTAAAATCAATGATAGCACCAGGGAGAGCACAGATATTAGCTAAGCACTGAAATAGTACATTCATCATACTGGTCATTGCATTTAGGATTAGGGATTCCTATGCTTTTTTTTTGGAGTGTGACACAGTAAAGCCTACTTATATCAGCTGTGAGCTCTCCAGGATTCAAATCATATTTGCACATTAAAATAATATTTATATATATATATATAGTAAATATACTGCTATATGTGAAACACTTGTATATAAAAAAATCTGACCTTCGGTCAAAGTTTAGTAACACAATAATCATGTAGAAAAATATGACATCTTAACTTTTTTTTCAAACAACTACTGTATATACTGCAGCTACAACTTCAGTTCTGATTTAAATGCTAAAACAATCATAATAATACGAAGAACAATCTAAAAAAAAAAACAAACAAACAAAAAAAACAAACAAACAAACAAATAAAACAAAACCAAAGAAATTCACAAGGGCTACATTACTCATGACTTGGCAAAGCCCTTCGACCCGAGGCTGAGTTAAGCCATGTGTAAGCTAGAATCAGGTAGTACACGCTCGTGTCATTGCATCTCTCAGTTGAGCTATAGCTTAATTCTAGTAATGCTTATTGCTTAAGATGGGTATTGTAAAGATGGTATGTACTGTCTAATGTGTTGGGTGAGATGAAATCACAGGTCATGTACTGAGAAAGCATCAGAAGTGGCCATAGATGGGTAAAAAGGAGGCTATTGAGGAGGGAGTGCAACCATACCATTAACATTCATTCCATATATTAAAGTCCAGATGTTACGTTTTCTTATGTATACCCATCCACTTCTTTCCAATTCTGCTCAGACATTTCTGCAGCACAGCTCCTGATGTCTTGAGACATTTTCTAGACAAAATACCAACATAAAGAAGTATCACGGAAATCTAGACCCAAGAGGTACTCTGTACTTTCACTCCTCAGATTCTGTCTGGCACTGACAGAATAGGGTCTGTAAATATGAGCGATACCAACAAGCCTACAGGTAAATCCAGATTTTGCTGAACTCAGAAAGCCTCTCCTTCATCAGAAAACCAATAAGTAAATAGGGATGCACCAAAAGAGAACAAACACTGAAAGTTTTGACCCAAATAAGATTACATATTTAACAGTACTGATTTAAATATTGTGTATTTGTTTTCCATGAAGCAACACATTCGTCAGTTAGTTTTTCAAAACTTCCGAGGCAGCAGTTACACCCTGGCATCCTACTGCATCATTTCAAGTCAAATGTAAAATTTGGCAAATACGAAGCATAGGGGCATTGCTGGTCGTGTGAAACTATTTCACATTTTCTAGGAGGGATATTACAAAGCAGTTTGTAGTCACAGCTTATTCTAATTATCAAGAGCTGAAACCTGTAATGGAGAAATCCTTGAACTTGATTCCATTTAATTCCACTTGAAAACACTGCTTGATATAAAGGCCAAAACAAAGTCCTTGCTTGCACCAAAGCTATCTGCCAACAAGTTTTGAGTTGACAAAAAAAAAAAACCACAAACAATGCCGAGGTGCAAACTATATCCTAAAATACAATTTAATTATTTAATTTAATGTCTTGGACGAAGGAGTTCTCTGTTGCTAAGGATGACTGGGTTTCACACTACAAACTTGACCTACATGCTGTAATACATTTAATAGTTTTTAATGTAAATTATTTATATTTATTATCTGATTTTTTTGTTGCCAGTTTCGGCAAAGAAATTTCATTTTGGCGCATCACTAATATACAACCAGTAGCCCGGCGTAGCCAAGGTTTCTTCACTAATCTCTTTCATCTGTCACTTCCTTTGTATCTCGTCAGAACATGATTGTAAGGTTAGAATAAAGGCTTAGCATTTGATCAGTGCCAAATAGAATCCATGAAAGAAACTAGGGTAAACCCTTCTAAGATTTTTACCAGGCTAACTCAGGACTGTATTCAAAGGTAGAATTCATATACCTAGTAAAGTGTGCGCATACTCTAAGGAAGCGATGGAAGATTTGCATGTAAAGCACAGCATGTCTATCTACATTATGAACACACTCCTGAAACAAGCACTGGTCTCCAAAGCACTCCTGTCTACCCTTCTGTGGCCACCTCATCAATCTATGGGACCTTGAAATATGAGGCGAGTGAATCCAGGGCTGCCCGACAGCGGGGCGGAGCAGAAGGGGCACGCAGGGCGGAAGGCGTGGGTCCCATGGGGCAGCGGCGTCTCGGCCCAGTACCGGGCCGTTCTCTCTGAGCACACGTGGCCACAGGGCACGAAGGTGTGGGTGGGGGCACCAGCATCCACATAGAAAGCCGGTTCACAGCCCAGCCACAGGGGCACATAAGGCCCCACTGTTCGGCAGAGGGGGCATTCCCGACGTCCGCCCGTGCCTCCGCCCGCACCTTCCTCCCGATCACGGGTGCGTTCGGGCCTTTGTCCCCAGTCATGCCGGCCGTGGACGTGGCCGCAGGCGAGGTAGGCCCAGGGTTGGCGCTCCTCCAGGCTGTGGCTGCGGGGAAGGCTGGGGAAGGCCAGGGTGCTCAGGCCCACGGGACATTGTGGACGGGCTGCGTTCAGCTCCAGACGCAGGGCATCCAAGTGTCGCAAGGTGGGTGCTTTGAGAAGACCTTCAGCAGTTCGCCACAGTAAGGTGGCTCCACATAGGTCCACCAGGGAGCCGTCCTGCAGTGCACTGCTCTCTCCCTGAGCCTGGTGGGGTTCAGGGGAATAGATTAACAAACACCAAAAGCCAAGGAAAAAAAAGAAAAGCAGACTTCAACACATCTTAACTAAAATTAGCAGCAACACCAGTAGACAACCAAACCCTGGGAACAGTCATGACCCCAATTATGATAACATTACAGAAAAAAACTTATACTGGAGCTTGAAATGTCTCTGAACCCAAAAGGACACATCTAGATGTGTTGACATTAACAAATGACATATAATGTCCCAGTATGCAGTCAGTCAAAGGGATATGAATGAGCAACCCACTTTGTGTGAAATATTATTGCTCTTGTTGTAGTGTCAAGACCAGCGAGAACTTACATGCATTTTATGTTATTTTCTATAAGTATTTGTGGTTTGTGATTTTGTGAGCAGACACCTGACTGGCCCAATCAATTGATCAATTAATTATCCATTACAGCAACACTTACACCAGAAATAATTAACTGCTACCCTCCCTGAGCTCAACAGAGCCCAACAAAATGTCAGATTTCAGCTGAGTCCGGGCTGATTTTTCCCATAATTTTCTATTAGAGCGATGTTTTCTTGACTTAGTAAAATTCACACACATGCAGTCCCTCTGTCTCTCTTTCTCATATCTCACACCTTCTCATAATATTAGCTATAATCTGGAGCATTTTGTGAGCAGTTTGTGTCCCACAGTGAAACCATGGCTGATTTCAGTGGTGTGTTGGGTCGGTGGAAAGGTTATAGCAGGTGCTTCCCCTTGATTGTTACATTTGCCCAAAGTGTGTAAAGCATTTCTGGGAGTACAGCAGCACTAGCCAGAGGACCCTTAATGCAAGGCTAACAGATGATCAGACAAGGGATGGTGCTCTGAACATTCGTGTCAGTGTTAAACCTGATATAAGTGCATGTGAGTGGGTTCTTGTCAGGTTGGGTTTTCGTTCACTGTATATCCTGTAAATAACTTTACCATCACTACCTTATAGAATTATACAAGCCAAAACAGGCAGGAATGGCAAAAGCGCTTCTAATCTACTTTTTTTGTTTTCCACTATAATTACATAAATGTTAAACTGCTTCTCCATGACCTGTGCCTACATGGAATATAGAGGGATAATACTGAGTGTTTACCAGCTGGCCACGGATGGGGCCGGATCTGGTCTCTCTCAGGGTGTAGACGTCTCCACAGACTGAGATTTCCCTCCACATGCCCTGCCTGAAGTCCTCTGGGAAACCCTGGGGATGCATCACCAGCACTCCATTTGTTGTGAGCCCATCCATGTGACCATCTGGGTTCTTCCACTTAGTGGCTTTTTCCTGCAGGAAGAGATTTACCACCATATGAGTGATTATAGCTATGTTTCAGGTACTGATGTTTTATGTAGTAGATCACAAAGCTCAAAAATGACACATTGCTGAAAATAATCCATTGTGTGAGACTGTCTATGAGGAATACCAACCCCAAGGAAAATGTTTTTAGACGAGTCGAAGCCAGCTGCATAAATACGGGCAGTGTAGGGGGGATTTCGTTCACAGACCACCCTGCAGGCAAAGCGCGAGATGGTGCTCGGGGCAACAGAAGAGTCTTCACCTTCTTTCGATCCTCCAGGTGTATCAGTCACCACGAAGTCTATGGGGCTCTCAGTGGAACGACCAATCTAAAGGCAACAACAGGAGAACTGAACAGGAACCGTTTGAAAAGCAACATTTCAGCCAGCATACACTACAAGATTCTTACTTAATCATTAATACCAACTTGTAGCTTTGGTTTAAACTGGGCATTGTAACTTCTGAAACTTAACTGATTATATCTTATCAGATTATATCTTGAGGCTTATACAATGACTTCACAGATAAACAGACACAAAGACAATACCAATATAAACATAGTAGAAAGTCAACTCTCCTGAAATACAACTCTCTTGAAAGTACTCTGTAACTACAATGTAATGACAAGGAACTGGTTTGTCACTAAACTAAATGGCCAGCACTCCTTATGATGTAGAAATTTCAGCTACTGCACAAACACAGATTGTATAATCTCCACAAAAAAACCAAAAAACAAAAAAACAGCACAGCCAAATATAAAGCCCTCCAAGATTGGGCTGTGGAGTAGTGGAGCAGCAACTGCAGAGTGATGGAGCACAATCCAATGGCTTTGAGATGAATCAGAGTAGTATTTGTACTCATTCAACATCAGTACATGACCTCACTAATGCTCTTGGAAAATTATCATAGAAATGTTCCAATATGTAGTTTAAACCCTTCCCAGAAGTGCACAGGTTGATAATGTAGTAAAAGCGAATTTACTACTAAAACCTGATTTCATTTTTGAAGATAAATACATTCTGTGAACAAACACTGAATGAGCAGGAGTTTACAAGCTTTTAGACAAGTAGAGTAGTATGAAACTAATACGTTGGTTACAGAAGTGCCGAGTAATTGCAGCATAACATTTCAGCATCTATTAGCATGAAATGAAACCTTTTAGTTGGTATCATTCTTTTCTGAGGCGATTATGGTCTAAAAAATAGGTCAGGGGTGTGACTAACCATAAATTAGTACAGATACTATTACTGGAAAGGAAACATTAAAAAGATTAGTGAATTAGGGCTTTAAGCCTAAATATTACACCAAAAACATACTCTACTCTAGTACACACACTTACAACTAACTGTACATTCTTATGTTTCTTTCTTCTCTCTCTCTCTCTCTCTCTCTCTCTCTCTCTCTCTCTCTCTCTTTCTCTCTCTCTCTCTCTCTCTCTCTCTCTC
>JBBIGA010000153.1:6695904-6744067 GCA_037576975.1 Alestes dentex | reverse complement strand
TCTCTCTCTCTCTCTCTCTCTCTCTCTCTCTCTCTCTCTCTCTCTCTCTCTCTCTCTCTCTCTCTCTCTCTCTTATAACAGAGTAAAAAGCAGATTTCTTTTCTCATAAATATACTACAATACGTAGTGAGGAATGCAATTGTGGGTCCACATTCAGGCATGTATAACATTTAGGCAAAATTTAGACAGCACAAAGCATTGCCTGTGCGTGCCAATCATTCCAAATTAAATATACAGTTCTGGCATCTCACCTGGAACATATCTGTGTCGTTGTCATGACAGTATTCCACCACCACAGTCTGATTCCTAGAGAGGGTGAAGGAGATACTGTGCTGACCCCTGCTGTTAACCGCCTGAAAGAAAAGGTCAAACCCATTCATTAATTACTATCTACCGCGATACTAATATAATCCATTATAGTAACAAGATCATTTACATTCTTAAGAAAAGCAGACAATTATTGGTTATAATTGGGTAAATCAAAGAGGTCTTCAAGATGATGAAATTAACTGATTAAAATCTACGTACTTATGTGGTCCCAGTACATTAAGCCACCAACCTTGCTGTCTTGTGGGTTGCTGAGGATGTGCACAGTGCTCGGCTTGACACCATTGGCCTTTGCTCTCTTGTACAGAGCAAAGCGACTCCTCTTCCGACCCTTATCTCCACCAGGAAGGGAGCCATTGTACCTGAAGATCAGCAACGGGCACATATTTAGACATGTAGATACACTTTATGAATTTATTGTACGATGAATGTGTAACATTTTCAGTATGTACTCAAAATCAGATTTGAAAAACGAAACTGTAACTGCAATTTGAAACTCAAAACTGTATCACTAATACACTCCTGTGTCTTTTCCAAGTGTCTCTCATTTAACACATTTCATGGAAACCACTGACAATTAGTAATGCACAATGACCGTGGAACAATATCAGCACGGGCAGATAATTGCTCAAAAATGGCATTAGACTGATGTTTCATAACCGAGTAATTGAACTTCACAAGAGCCCAGAGGAAAGGAAATTTAAAAATAAGATCCCTTCTTTGTCCAGCCTGTTTCTCCTAGACATAACTGAGCTCTATTCTCCTAGACATAACATCAATATGAGAGTTTGACCATTTTCTCACAATTCTTAAATTCAACTCCTGAGAAAGAGCCTTCCTCTAATCTCAGCCTGATTCCAATTTAAAACCTAAAAATGCTCTCTCTTTTATTTGTCTCATATAATCAGATCTTGAGATAAACCATTCGATCCAGAAGAAAACTTTGTTGGCTTTTAAATGAGCCTGTACAACATCTGAAATTTGTCTTAGTGATCAAATTCAAGTCTCAATTGAAATCAGACAGTTTTGAGATCTTCTTTTTTGACTTTAATAATCTGCAAATAAGAAGATGATTTATTTCTGATGAGAAAAAGACTGTTGTGCGCAGCAAACCCTTTCTCTTGGAGCAGAACATTTAGGATGCTGAGGAACTGTGGTAAGATGTTTGCTTTTTATTAATGTTACTGCATTTGTGACAATATAGACAGAAAGAAACTCTGGCTGAAAGAATCTCCTTCAGACTGAGAAACTTTTTCTGACCAGGAGAGGAGGTGTGTGTGTCTATGTGTGTGTGTGTGTGGGTGTGTGTGCGGGCACGCGCGTGCGCACTCACCAACTAACCATGTCTGTGTTTTAGAAAGCCACTATGTTTAATGGAACCACTTAATCCTTTCTAGGGTCATGGGTATCCAGAGCCTGTCCTAGGGTCTATGGGTGAGAGGCAGGGACTCACCCTGGGCAGGGCTATGTTTAATTTAATAATTATTATTATATATGTTATTACCATACATGCCTACATCTGCAGATATGTACATGAAAAATATATCAGCTTTCGCCCATACCATGCACACATTCACAGTCATGGGGTGCAGCAGGTAGTGAAACTAGTCTGAGTAGTATCTAACCAGAATCATGACACTTGAAAGGAATAGGTTTTTTGTTAACTATTAATAGTTAATGTTTTTAACAATTAAATAAAAGCAAATATCACCAGTTAGCAGTTTTCAAATGACATCATGACTACTGGCTTCCATGTATTGTCAGCAACATTAAGATGTTTAAGATGTATGGCTGATCTATTCCTTGAACACATATAATATTGAAAATCAAACTGGAAGCTAACCATAAAAAAACAACATCTAACTTGAAAAACAGGCCTGTGCATCGTTACTTCACTAGTGCGCATGAAGTATAAGCTGGAATATGTTGGAAAAATTAACATATTAACACAAGGCACATTTTAAGCACTCATTTTCTTTGCGTCATCAAAAAACTTAACATATAGAGACCCAATCAATAGTAACAAACTGACTTTTGTATTTTGTTCATATATACATAATAAATATACAATTACACCTTCTAGACATAATTACACATACAGTCACAATTTCTTTATTACTGATTGCTTTGGTTTTAAAGACATTACTTAATATATTCCAAAAAAGAGCTAAAGTTATAGAAAAAGTCAAAAATCACCTGAACACTCATCTGTTCAGAGAGCATCTATTCTGCTAATGCACTACCTATCTTCTTGCACTACACCTACATACGGATTTTAGCACTTACAACTCTCCTCTGGTTCTCTCACTGTCCTGAAACTTGAATGTAACGTAATGCAATGTTTTTAGTTGTGATTTATTAAAGCTCCTAGGGACTAACATTTGAAACTGATAGCTGATAAAAGCCTGGCATTAGATTATTCTTTGGCATTATGGTTATGTATCTGTCCCTACTGAGTAAACATGCAATTTGTCAAATCATGGAATTACCAGAAATTACATGTGAGAAAGCATAATTCAATGGCAGGTCTTTCTTAGACAACTAAATTCCACTGAAGCAGGCCTCTACAAAGAGGATTCAGTCAGAGACAGAAAACAACTGTTGTGTTGTCTAACAACAGAGCCTTTGTGCCATGACAAGTCTTGGGTGGTGTTACCTGGCCACACAATGAATGCCACCACACACGGTATTAGTGAGAAACATGTCTGATCTAGTCTTAGGCTCAGCGGTTAGGCTGCTTGCCCTTACAGAATAAACAGGGGAGTTCCTTGCCAGTTCTTGGATTATAAGTCTATGATGAAACCATGCTGGAAAAGTTTCTGTTTAAGAGGTTTTGAGATATTTTGAGTCAATCAGATGCACGTGGCACCCATAATAGGTACAGAGGACTCCAGTGTCCCACGCGCTCTGCTTCTCAGAGGGATCTGAATGCTTTGTACACAGTAACTCAGTTTGGCATCCAGTCTCTACAGCCTGCAGTTCACTGCCATCATAGAAAGACTCTTTTGTTCTTCCTGCAGCTATCAGTGACAAAAAGCACAACTGAGGCAATGCATGGGAAACTGATGAGACGTTCACCCTGTTAGTGTTTCAGATGCCCTAAAGGCAATCACAAACCTGCCTTATTAGCTATGTTGTTTTTCCATACTTTACAAGAAATCAGTTTTAAGCTGAAAACACAATTTTGTAGAGCTCTGTTAAGAAAAGAAAATAGTGCAATTAACAACATAAAAAATGCAAGACAGACCAAAGGTCTGATACTGATATTTGAGTCTTGTTAAATTTAGTCTTTAGAAAGTGCCTGTGAACAACAACCACAGCAAGTTGCACAAAGCATTGCTAATTAAATGTCATTCTATTATGCCATTATTTTGTTTATATAACTTACTCATTGTTCTTATATGATTTGTTACTAATTGTTTACAAATTGTTACTCCCATTTCCTCTTAAACAGAGTATTTTTGCAATTAAGGTTTTCCATAGCCCCCTATTTTAATGTGGGTCAGCTGATTTCCTTGTGCATTTTCCAAATTGTTCACAGGCTTCTATTTTCACCAGATCACCCTGAGTTTCAGGCTAGAAGCTGTGTGACCCGACATAGTATAGCATTGTCTGAATGGTTTGAAGGGAGCAGTGGTGCAAAAGCATTGACCGTGCCCAGAGTGGTCAATGTGCCAGTACAGTACAGTGACACAGCAGAGACAGAAGAGCAGCACAGCGAACTGGTGTTTGCATGAGCATGCATAAATAAACATATACTCACATACACACATACAAATTAAACTCAAATACCTTATATTTCTTTTCATATTTTCACAATGATCTAAAAAACTGGGTGTACCAGTGTGTGTTAGTTGTCTGATACACGTAAACTTGACCTAAACCAATACCATCCCAGCCATTTTTATGTATATTTCAGATGAAGACTGATGTGCTATTGTCACTTTGCTCACCTAACAAGTGAAGAAATCTTCCAGCTCTCATTCAGACTTGAACAAGCAAGTATCCTTACATCCTAAAACATCCTTAACATAAGATATAAAACATCACACAAATGCAAAAAGCTATGACCTATATACCTGCTAAAAGCAGCCACTACACTGCACTACTTTGTCCACAAAACAGAACAGAGCAATTATTTTTGCACCAAGTGATGACATTTAACATGTGAACAGATTATGTTCATTTCCTATTTCTTCTCATTTCCTGTGCAGTTCTGCGACTGCATTCAAAATATAACTGTTTAAAACAAGCGTGCTTCTCGCTAAAACGGAGCCCACTCACTCAATACACAGCATCATCCAATTAGTCATTAGTTTCGATTTCTGTGCCACCGTATTGCTTGGACACGTGCCAGGAAATAGCTAGATTGAGGCTACAGCTCAACTCAAACTCACTTTCCTATTACGTTTCAGGTAGTTTGTGAAGCGCCGCATGATGTGGAATATTGAGAGTTGGTAGATGACAAATGTGGATGGCTGCACGGTTTAGAATGCAGCACTTCTCAGCACTACTTTAACCAACAGCGAGCCCTATCAGGTTCATCATTCTCACTCATACTCTCTCCAGAGACCATTATATGATTACATGGAAAGAAAAGACCTCTTCAAATCCCCACACCTCCACTAATCAAGCCATCTGAGTCTTCCAAATCTTTAGGGAAGTACTTCAGCTGAAGGTAGGGGTGTAACCACACAGGAAACACACTGATATCGCAGTGCAGGAATGTAATAACGTGCAGATGCGATAATACCTTATGGAGATCATTATTCTATTCATTTTATCATCTGATGCAACTGCAGTGTTTGAATATCAAAGTTAGAGCACCAGCACCAATCAACAATGCAGTTCAGCATGGTCACCCACCTCCCAACTTGAGTCTCAGTTTATATTATGCAACTTGAAGCAGTCTTGTTTTTTTTTATTTCTGTAAATTGTATTCAATTTTGTTCAAAATATCACAATGTTTATTTTATTTTACATTACTGGCTACAGAGCAGCATAGTGTTTCACAATTAATGTTAATAATTCTTAAAACACAGTCATAGGTGCAGTCCTGGCCAGATTACATCTATCATGAAGTTCAGAAAAAAACATTTAGAACAGAAAAGAAACCTGAAGTCGTGGTCTAAGCAAGATAAACTTTGTGTTTCAACACCATTTCCTGATTAAGTAATTCAAAAGAAACTAACCATAAAGAGACAGAGATCTAGATTTCGAGTATTGAGATGTGTTTAGATCCATTTAGTTCCACTCTTAGTGGAAAAAAACATTCATGTCTTGCATTTTACAGCTCTGGGAAGTAAGATTTCCTGTTTACTAAGAGTTGCATTCATTTGCTTATCCTCCAGGAAAATGCTGTACGACAACTGACTGCATGAGGCCTTAAGCATATAATAAGGCATTTCAATAGATCTACCATTGCACTGTGGATGCAATCTGATACCATATGAACATCTTTTAAGATATTTTTCAGATCTCGCATGAATGAAGGAACATGAATTAAGTGGTTTTGTATCAAAACATAAGGTGATGCAAAGAAAGCAGCCTAACACTTCAGAATATTAGATTTCATTTGAGTAACACTGAATATTACTTTCCACTCACAACTATGGAAGTAACTTGGAGTCCATCTGGCTTTACTACAAGGGAACTAGATTTGCATTCTTTCTTTTTAAACTTATCTGGGGAAATATACATTAGCAGGGTTGTTCCAAAACCCCAGAATTTTATACAGTTCAGTATATTCTCAATTCCATATTCATAACATAGAAATAAATGTGTCAACTGCATCAGAACAAGAAATATTTGACCAAAGACCCTATAACTGGCAGTGGGATCTATCTCATGAGATCTGAGGACTGCCACACATGGGCGACAGCGACAGGAAACTTACCTAGACACATGAAGTTGAGTAAACATCTTAAACAAGTAAAAAAAAAAACACCGCAGGTTTATCTTGTTCTGCAAGATGAACATTTATAGCAAGCACGCAGCCACCCACTTCTTGTTTAGAATCCCATCTCATGAATATTTCCACAATAACTGGGCTACCATTTACAGTCTTTACTGTAAAGCAGACTTTAAAATGTCCCCAGATGAGCATTTGACAAGTTAAATGTGGGGTCATGAACATAACCCAGGTCTTAATATGTGTGATATATTTTTCCGAGCATATGGTGGACATCATAATTCCAGAGACCATATTTAGTCCTGTTCAACGGAATCATGATCCAATATGATAGACTCAGTGAAATGTGTCTGTATGTGAAATTTCACATAACTGGTATATAAAATACTGAATAAAGCCAAAGTATCCATAGTTTATGAAAGTATTATAAATAAGTGCATTTTTTGTAATTTTGTAATAGTATTGTGAAATAGTCTCTTCCAGTATTGAGATACTACATTCTTTTCCATATCACCCACCCCTGCGTGTAGTATGCTGTAGCATGTAGAGTCATGTCACCCCCCTCTTCCTCTGCACAAGTTCATGTTATTTCGAAGCCCAGTGTTTTAGCAGGCGACCTGCAACGTCTGCACGAACTGTGTTTCTGTATGAGGCAATACACAGTCATGTACAATAGAACACAAGTATGTTGGACTTGAAATGTGAAATGTGTCTGCATGTAATGTTTTAGAGAACTGGTACATAAAACACTGAATAAAAGCCAATGTATCCATAGTTTTGAAAAGTATTATAAATTTGTGTTTTTTTATCAATTGTGAAAATATCATATGTATAGTGATACTACATTCATTTCCATTTCGCCCACCCCTGTGTGTACTATGCTGTAGCATGTAGAGTCATGGCAGCTCTTCTTCTGTTCAAGTTCATGGTATTTTGAAGCCCAGATTTTTATCAGGTGTCAGCATTAACTGTGCTTTTTTTCATACATAATCGAAGACTTTGTAAATTGTCATGTTGTCCTCCCAAGTGCAGCTGAGTCTGAGTCTAGGCTGTACTTGCTGTGGCGTTCCTGTGGCGTTCAGTCGCCTCCAAATGTAGGGCTGAACGCCACAGGAAATCCTCCCTACCTGTGGCCATAAGACTGTATTATTCCTCCAAGTTCTGTGACCTTCTATGTTTTTAAGTTTTAGGACATTATTTTGTTCTGAATCCGATTTGTGCAACATCCAACTCAACTATTTCATCTGTGATTGAATGTTAATGTCATTACCTTATCATCTGCTGCTATTTTATTGCATTTATTTTTATTGCTATTAAGACTAAACCACTTTCATAAACCATTCTGCACTACTGATCTGCTGGTACAGCACACTAAATCTTTACATACAGCAATGTTACAGAGTTACACTGTTAGTAGCTACGCTAATGTTCTTGCACTCTTGTTATCTGTCTATGTGTTTATTTTTTCCATTGTCTTTTACGCACAGCAATGTTACAGTATTACACTCTTAATTGCTACACTGATGTTCTTGTACTATTGTTTACTGTCTATATATATTTTCTATGGTCTTATTATCTGTTCTTTATTCTGGCTGCATGATAAAGACACAAGGATACATAAAGTTGTTTTTCTCTCCTGAGGCTCACGTTAAAGCCTGCTTTAGTGAAAGCAGTCTCTCTGTAAGTGTGTGGCACAGAGGAAACCGTGCAGCTCAGAGGCCAGCTCAAAGGCTGAGGGTTTGGAGGACCATGTGCACGCGTGAAAGAGGGTCCTACTCACCCGAGGATCACCAGCTCGCCGTATTTCACCGGATCTTTGGAACGGGCATGTTCGTCCTGGTTCGGCGACAACATGGGACTGAAAAGGGCGCTTTCTTCGGTTTTTCCTTACGATCCACGACCCAGCACCTTCACAGCCTCCAATAAGTTTACTCAATGTACCTAGTGGCGATGGTCCACGTCCGTTTTATTTAAGAGGAGGATGTGCTCCAGATGTGGCAGGCTGATTTCTTTAGGCTCATCTCCCTTTATGAATTTGTGCAATAAACGTGGAGCGGCAACATCCGAACCAAGTCAGTCTGGAGGAGGGGAAAAAAGCAGCTTGGGGCAGAGTGGCCTGTGCCATTCTCTTTATAGGGGTGCCGCAGTACCGGGTTTTCACCTCAGATATCATTTGCTTCTTTTTTAGACAATCATTAAGAATTGGTATGCACTCAGATCATAATTTATAAGCTATAATCACATTGTGATTAAAGATAAACGCTCTGGCATGTTTTATTTAGGTGTTTCTCCTTACAAAGTCTCCCTCTGGAGTGGAGTGAATGATGAGGTCTGGGTGCCTTTAACCATTACGTCAGTGTACAATAGTAAGCCGGAGCTATGGAGTATGAGATTTAAAAATGCTGCTTATGGCCAAGGAAAGCTCATTCCTCTGTGTTAATAAACTAGTAAGGTGCAAGCTGTGCAGCTTCATGTAGAGCCAAATATGCATGCAACTTTGACAGCTCTCGTTTCAGTAGTGCATGAATAGAGGAAGTTGAAAAGGAGGGTGCATTTTATTAGAAGGTCCATTCATAGAATAGTAAAATTGTCATTTTCCTGCAGGAAAACGACGCATGAGGTGAACTTTTGTGCACATTAAAGGTAAAAAGCCTGGCATTTCTGCCTGAAAGCAAGCACAAACGTCGCTATAGGTTCAAGCTGATCCAGGTACTTTGATAGTCTGATCTCATCGTGAATCAGGGCTACTCATCTCAGCAAAAGCTGCATTTGCACATGAAAAGAAAAGGCTGTCCGCTGGGAGGCGCACCAGCTGACGAAGGCATAAAGATCTCAATGTCCGCGTTGGACACGTTGACATTCACTGTGTGCGACTCTGGACTTGCTAAGTGCTGCCTAGCACAACGAATCAAGACTAGAAAGTGATTTTGTTAAACAGGCCTAATGCATTTCTGCGAGAAACACAACAGTATTATGGTGTAATAATAGTATTAATGTAGCCTGGCTGCATCAGTTGCACTGCGTTACTGAAAAGGCCTTCAAGTCAAGTTTTGCACTCATTGCATGTTCACAAAAAAATAATTCAAGATTTAACATGTGCCAAGTGATCGCTTTTTGACAAGAATTGTGTGGATGTGACACATTTTTTCCCCACAAAAGCAACAGTTTACATTATCATTACATGCAATATCTTATTATGTGCAATAGTCTTACCATTGCAATATCACTACTTATGTCAATATTACTTATATCTCCACTACATGCAATACGTACTCATAACCACCATCTGCGTAGTTAGGAATTAATTTAACTGTAAGTTACTTATCTATAGTATTTATACCCATTATTATGTATATAGCATGATGTATTTCATGTTAAAAGATTTTCTACAGATTTTCTATTGGATTTATTTAGACTTTATATTTTAAATTGTCCTTGTCTCGGTGTGTCTGTGCAGTCATGACAAGCAGTTTCCTCAGGGATCAATAACATTTTCTGATTAATTACATAAACATGTAAACTGTCAACAAGCAAATGACAACTGATTACAGTCATTCAGTATAATAATATGAGCAAGGCAGCACTAGTGGTATGTTGTAAGACTGCATCTTTGTAACACATCATGTGAGATTATGGTGACCACTTCCAGAACACCATTTCCATACATTCTTTCAGCTCACTTATATATGTTTTTTTTCCTGAGGTCATGATCTCTAATATCTAAACAGCATTCATGTACTTTGTTAGTTCTAAAGAGTCACCCCACAGACTACAACTCTCTGTCACCTCATGATGTGTTTAACAGGCGGTAGGAGAAAAGAAAAACTGAATGAAGTGAACCTTCAGTTTGAGGAAAATTACAAAAGAATATCTTGAGGAGCTCTAAGGAAGCACAATTCATTATCCTAAATCTCAGGTGTCTAATGCCATCTGCAAAACGACCTGGTGGTTGCCAGTTTTCCACAAAGCAGATCAGCTGTTGGAAGACTAAGACCAACTGATGCAACTTGTAGAGTCAGATGAGTTCCTGCTTTTTTGGAATGGAAACCTGCAGGCACACCAGCTCTTTGTGGAAAAGATTGGAGACAGCTGTCTTAAATAAATGGATAAATAATAGATCATCTAATAACGATAAATAATTAATTGTTGCATTGAGTAGGCAAAAGCCAATATGAAGATGCAGTACATGCTGCCCACACTGATTTCAGTGTGTCCATATTTTATAGCAGAATATACATATATAACCCTTGTGATTCTGAAGAATGGGTGGCTCTGTGTACTGCAGAATCCACTGAATGCATTTCAGACAGAATATAAATATTATAGAACTGTACTTTGTGTATATTGCATTGTGGATTTAGTACAGAGTATTTTCTGGAGAATTTTATTTTGACTCTATACTATGTTTTATATTGTTCTTGTCTTTGTGTCTCTGTGTGTCTGTGCAGTTGTAGCATATGCAGTTTCCTCCGGGGATCAATTGTCAAATGCACCAGTCACGTGACGCGCATGAGGCACAGGAAGTGACATGCGTCACAGGATATATATAAACAGGATGTAGGTTACTCTCTGCACTCATTCATTGAGTCCTCATGTCAGATCGACTCCAGCCCATCTCAGCTGGTACCGTGAGTACTCCGGTCTCTTTCTCTTGGTTTATATACCTACTGTGTGTGTGAGAACGTTGGTTTCCGGTGAGATTGTTAACCTGAAGCAGGAAGTAGCAAGTCTACATCAGCAGCTTGCGAACCTGCAGAAGGCACATCTCGCAAAGCCGGCATCCCAGGAGGAGGTCTAAACCATTTAATCTTCCCGTGTTTTACCTATAATGTCACTCCCTGAAAAATGGAATGGTGTAGATGGCCATGGAAGAGTACATAGCCAAAGGCCTTCGCCATGGGACTATCCGGCCTTCGTCCTCCCCCGCAGCCACGGGGTTCTTCTCTGTAAAGAAGAAAGACGGGGGTCTCCGCCCCTGCATCGACTATTCAGGCTCAGTAAAATTACCACCAAGAACCGTCATCCACTCCTGTTGACCAACACCGCCCTGGACGCTGTCTCTGGTGCTACCATCTTTACCAAGTTGGATCTACGGAGTGCCTACAACCTTGTCCGCATTAGAGAGGGCGACGAGTGGAAGACAGCCTTTATAACTCCCACCGGCCACTATGAGACCCTGGTTATGCCGTTTGGACTTTGCAACAGTCCAGCGGCCTTCCAACAATTCATTAATGACATTCTATGTGACATGCTGGGTAGATGGTGCTTTGCTTACCTCGACGACATCTTGATCTATTTGAAGACTCTTGAGGAGCACACCCAGCATGTCAGGGCAGTTCTCAAGAAGTTGCTGGCCCATCAGTTGTTCTGTGAGTTGGAGAAGTGTGCTTTCCACCAGCACTCCACCACATTTCTTGGTTTCATCATCTCCCCCCAAGGTGTGGCCATGGATCCCCAGAAGCTGGATGCTGGGCTTAATTGACCCCTACCCAAGATGCTTAAGCAGCTTCAGCATGTCCTGGGGTTTGCTAACAGACACTTTATCTGGGGCTTCAGTTCAACTGCAGCACCTCTTACTGCCCTCACCAAACCCTCCAGGATACCCTTCACCCTCAGTTCAGAAGCCATCCAAGCCTTCCACCATCTATTCACTTCATCCAGATCCATCCAAGCCATTAGTTGTGGAGGTGGATGCCTCTGATGTGGGCGTAGGAGCCGTTCTCTCCCAGCAAGATCCAGACCAGAAACTGCATCATTGCAGTTTCTTCTCTAGAAAGTTCAACCCCACTCAATAGCGATACGGGGTAGGGGACCGCAAGCTATTGGCCATCAAGTGGGCTCTAGAGGAATGGCGTCACTGGCTCCAGGGCAGCGGTGAAACATTCACGGTCTGGACGGACCACCAGAACCTGATAACCATCCAGCAAGCCAAGCAGCTCAACCCCAGACAGGCGCGGTGGACCCTGTTCTTTGAACAAATTAAATTTTACACTTACCGCCCGGGGTCAAAAAATACCAGGGCTGACACCCTTGGAGAGCCCACCAAGTGGAGAGCCCCCGGGCAGACCCCACACCTGTGCTACCACCTCATCTCATCCTGTCTCCTCTCCAGTGGGAGTTAGAAGATAGAATCCGCCAGGGGCAGACCTTGGAGCCCATTCTGGCAGGCACCCTGACTGGATGTCTACGCTCTGAGGCCCTCCAGTGGGCCCACTCATCCAACATCGCTTGTCACCCCAGCACTACCAGGACACTCACTCTCCTCCAACGCACCTTCTGGTGGTCCAGCATGGCTGCAGATACCAATGAATTCATCCAGGTGTGCGTGGTGTGCGTCAGGGCCAAATCCACCAGCCAACCCACTCCCGGGAACCTCCAACCTTTCCCTGTTCCTCGCCGTCCCTGGTCGCACATCGCACTGGACTTCATCACCGGCCTGCCGGAATCAGAGGGAAAAGATACCATCCTTACCATCGTCGACCGGTTCTCCAAGGCCATGCACTTGGTGGCTCTTGCCGGACTCCCCACTGCTAAGATAACTGCCGAGCTGGTAATACAGCACATAATCTGATTGCATGGGTTCCCCAGTGACATCGTCTCAGGCAGAGGGTCCCAGTTCACTGCCAAGTTCTGGAAGGCCTTCTGCCACCAGTCTATCTTCTGGTTACCACCCTCAGACTAATGGTCAGATGGAGCGGACCAACCAACAACTGGGGCGCTTGCTGAGATGTTTCATCGCGGATCATCAGCACTCCTGGGCCCGCTATCTCATTTGGGCTGAGCTGTCCCACAACCTCCTCACCTCACATGCCACCAGACTCGGCCCATTTGAGATTTGCACGGTTTCCAGCCTCTGGTGTTCGAACATCAAGAACCGGAGGTAGGCCAATGAACGCTACACCACTCAACATCGCCTCTGGCACCCCCCAGGATGATTGTTCCAGATTGGTGACAGGATCTCCACCTCCACCAAGAAGCTCACACCGAGATTCATCAGGCCCCTCAAGATCACCCAAAGGATTAGCCCTGTCATCTTCTGGCTCCAGCTGCCTGCCTCCCTCTGGGTCCACCCTGTTTTCCACATGTCCCAGTTTAAACCAGTCTTTTTCTCTCCTCTGTCTCCCCAGGAACCTGCCCCTCCTCTACATAGGATCATTGATGGTGGTCCTGCCTACACCGTCTGGCGGATCCTCAACTTGCAATGCCGTGGCACCCAGTAACTGGTTGACTGGGAGAGCTATGGTCCAGAGGAACGGCCTTGGGTCCCCGGTCGCTTCATCTTGGATCCATCTCTCATCCAGGACTACCGTCATCGGGTGTCCTCTCAGCCGGGTCTGTCTGGTGACGGTCCTGGAGGGGGGGGGGGGGATGGGGGGGGAGTACTGTCACCAGTATATAAACAGGAAGTAGGTTACTCTCTGCACTCAGTCATTGAGTCCTTATGTCAGATCGACTCCAACCCATCTCAACTGGTACCGTGAGTACTCCGGTCTCTTTCTCTTGGTTTATATACCTACTGTGTGTGTATGAGAGCATTGGTTCCCAGTGGGAATCTTTACTCTCTTGTGGAGCATTCTCAGATCAAGGTGCGTGGTTTACCGACTCTCTCGTGTGTATTCGTGATTGGGTTCTTCCACTACGCTACACTGGGCTAACCTTGGTTCAGGTACATTCTTGTCTGCCTCCGTGATATCAATAAAGTTTTCTGATTTTGATTCTGATTCTAAGCATTATGTTTTAGATGTCAGTTTAGGAAAACACTTTGATTTACTCTAAAAATGGCTTTGAATTGACAAAATGTTGCTTGTGGTCATCTGAGCAATCTTTGCTTTGCGTTGTTTCATTCAGAGCGTTTACTTGAGTCAAGTTGTGGTCTCAAACCTGAATCACAGTATTAAATTATGTCACCATGTAAAGAATGGGATGTGATTTTTATCTGAGAAAGGTTTAGATTTTTGTTTAAAATGTATGCACTAAAACATGAATGTTTAATTTTTTAAGTTTTTCAAATTAAGTTTTTCAAACATTAAAAGGGTGTGGACTATTTCCCCAGCAATAAAATTACAGATATACAATGATATTGGATTAACACCAGTAAAGACAGTAAATAAACCCTTTTACATATACTATCATAATCCAACATTAATAATGTAATATAAATAATACTATATTCTAATATGTGTGTTTGTTTATGGTAAATCTAAAACACAAACCTAAAATAATGATCAGCATTGGACAGACGCTTATTTTGACTAATTTTTCAACCCATTACGTGACGACATAGTAATTGTACTCCAGAAGCAGAACGTTTAGGCTTCTCTGCTATTTTATCCCCTTTTTTCCCAACATTTGCAATGTTACAGAAATATATCTTATATTTCTATGTACTGCTAAGTCCTGGCATTAGCCCACAAAATACAATTGTAAAGTTTGTACACTGGATGTCCAAAAGTTTGCAGACACCTCCTCATCCAATGTTTATTCTGAAATCAATGGTATTAAAAGGGAGAGCATAAGTGAGGTCTGGTACTGATGTTAAAAGATTAATTCTAGATCTCAAATGCTGTTCCAACTCATCTTAAAGGTACTGGATAGAGCTCCATCGCACCAGAGAAAACAGTTCCACTGCTCCACATTGCCGGGGGCTATGTTTCCCTTTAGCTGACCCTTGGCATTATTCATGGTGACCATAGGGTCAGGTATTGCTGGACCAGAATGTTCCATTGTATTAGTAATGCTTTTCCATGGAAATCATACAAGGTGTGTGTGTGTGCAGTTAAAGGTGTAAGTAATGGATGTAAGTCTCTGGATTCACTGATTAGGGGAGGCGTGTGAATACATTGTGACTATGCACATTAGGTGTTGATATATTAGTACAACATTTGTACACTCAGAGTACATTCTTCACAACAGTTGAAGGAAATATAAAACAGAGAATTAAATATAACTGTATCTAAAAGACTAATAATTATGTTTTATATGTTATTGGTTTGGGCCCAGGAGTGGACATCACCTGAATGGTCACTCTACCTTTATTCCTTTCCACTGTTTCCTGGATTTATTTCATATGACGTGTGTTATGTTGTCTTGGCTTTAAGCAAATGGCTTTAATCAGTCTCCAAGGAAACATGGGAAACAAGGCAAGGAAACCCTTGGATACCATCCTTTTCTCTCGCTCAGGTTTAGTCTAAAGGTTTTACAGTATTAAACTTGCCTAACAGTGTCATTCATGAATGAAACATGATTTTTCTTCAAAATCAGATCTATATTTTGTGCTTTATGGTTAAAAATTGAAAACCACAGAAATGCATATGTTAAAATATACATAGGAAGTGTACAGTACTGAAAGATCTTCTTCAACATTTGAAATGTTAATACTGTTACTCAATACTTCCTGATGGACAGAGAATGGCTGGAAGAATTTCCTGTTTCCCACACTAGAAGGTTTCATTGCTTCCTTTGGCTACCAGTCCTTTTGTCAGTTGAGATGGTTTTATAATGGATTTATAAGACTGTCCAAAACATGTTTCCACAGGATCAAAGAATGTGTGCACTTGAAATTCCACATGCTGCCACTTGCTATTTTTTCCATTTCCCCAATAATTATGTGTTCAGGGTTGGACACAAGCCTGGGATATCTGTGTAACACACTTCAAAACTTTAGATGGCAGCTTAGGAAAACACTTTGATGTACTGTAAAAATTGCTTTGAACTGACATAATATGTTGCTTGTGGTCATCTGTGCTTTGTGTTGTTTCATTCAGAGCATTTAGTTTTGGTCTAAAACCTGAATCACAGTATTAAATTATGTCACCATGTAACGAATGGGATGTAATATTTATCTGAGAAAGGTTCAGATTCATGTTTAAAATGTAGGCACATGTTTAAAATGTATGTTTTTTTAAGTTTTTCAAATGCATTTTAAAACATTAAAAGGGTGTGGACTATTAAAAAGATTTTCCCCAGCAATAAAATTATGGATGTACAATGATATTGGATTAATACCACTAAAGACAGAAAATAAACCCTTTTAAACATTCTATCATAATCTAACATTAATAATGTAATATAAATAATACTATATTCTAATATATTTGTTTTTGGTAAAAGGAAAAAGCATCACTATATGAACTCATTTAACATAATTAATAACCATTATACCTAACATTTCTGTTCAATCGTAATGAACAGAGTCTGCATTAATGGATGTTGGGACAACCATAAAATTCAATAGCAATTACTGTCAGCATTTACAGTTTGTAAGTCAATCAAACATTCTTTGGCTTACAGTGCACATTATGACAAACTGAAAGACAGACTGAATGAATCTCATTAATATTAAGATGAGACAAACTGTAACAATAAAAATATAACTTTTTAAAGGTGCAATGGTGAAATACTGACATTTTAAAAAAGTCAACACAAACTGTCTTTTTATGAACAGATGTTGTTTGTTGTGAAAAACTGACTGAGAATGCATGGGTCCTGAGAAAACAAACCCCACAGTGTCACACAGGGTGGAATCTGAAACCCCAGTCTTCTAAATAATCAACCCTGTTAGTAGGACAGCGGCAGTGGAGACCAAGCTGAAGGCTTCTCTGCTCAACTGCCAGCAAACAATGTAGCTGGGAAAGGAGCCACTTCATGCACCTGTTAGCAAGTTAAAATACATTTTTGGTATCATTGTCTATATTGGCAACATATTTTGAATAAGGTAAAAACTTTTGCTGCGTTAGAGGAACTCATGCTGCATTTTGCATGCCCAGATTACTATCATGTGTATAAGAATAGGTCTTTCCATACTGGAAAGAAAGGCAGAAATTCAGATGAAATGGGGCTACTCACTCACAAAACAACAGATCATACAAAAGTACAAAAGTTTAACGCCTTGCTCAGGTCTTTGAATAAAGTAGGTATTATCTTAGTCTGAACAAATGCTGCTTGTGCAGTAATTAATCAAGATTAACACACTAATGAATACTCTTATCCCTCAGTTATCATTTCATAGGCTTGCTTACACAAGAGCTAAAACAAAGGACGCATCTGTCGAAACTCCTGAGCATGTGTCCTGCTGGAAGCACACCCTGCTCATTACTTCCTGTCACACTGAATAATAGCGCTGATCATCATAGCTTATAAAAGGAATCCTTTGCATCACTTCCTCGTCTGTTGGGTATCATATGCTTTTCTCACGCATGCACACACACCCTCCACCCCATGAACATATAAACACTAAACTGTCACCAGACACAAAGCCCCGAAGGCCTTGTAATTGTTTGCATGTGGATCGCAGAGAGGAAATGCTTTATGTGGCAGTTTCTAAGTAAGGCAAGCATGGACAAACAAAATGAAGGCAGTCCCATGGATGTGTTCTGGCTGCTGGCATTATTGGCAACATAAAGGTTAAAAGCAGTGTTCCACACCCTTATTAATCTAGACAAGCCAACTACACTAGTTTCTACACTGTACATGCAACAGCAGACACTCAAGACACTCAGACACCACTTCTAAGTTGTTTGCTGACACAAGCATTCAGCTGTTTACATACAGCATGTATAATCACCAAAGCAAAGCACTGACAATAGAATAAAACATTCTGGAGTAGACACTCACATGACATCCAATGGTAGGCGTCTACTAGAGGGGTATAAAGCTTCTCAGCATTGGGCTTTAAACAGTGGAACAGTGTACTCTAGTGATGTACCTCCAACCAGTAACTTTGGGAGGAGCTGAAGGGCTGAATTGAATCCCAATAGCAAGGTTCCTTGTCTGAAAACTTCTGGACGTAAAGTGTAGATCTCCCTCCTGTGTTAAGACAATCACTGATACATTTCTATAATATGTAGCTGAAAGCAAGTGTTTCAAAGGCTTTTCTCAAAGGCAAGTATTACATAACCGATCTAAAAATGCTGAACTGTCATAATATCACAATGTGTTCCTCTACCAAAAACTGCTTTGAGAGCTCAGAGTGAAGAAGAGTTTCAGCCTACCCAAGGCATGAAAAGATGGTCAGATCACTGGACTGAAACTGAAATAATCAAACAATGCTATAATTTGTTGAGGAACTATTCTATTTTTCCAAGAACAAGAAGTTTTTGGTAATGTATGGTAGAGTCTAGGTGTGGCTAAAAGAATTCTGAATTGATTTATCATCTAATTTTAAAATATCCTTCATTCTTGTAATACAGGTTTATATACTCAATCAGTTGTTTTGCTTTGAGTTAAAATAAGTATCTTTTGTAAATCAACCAAAGCAAAAATAAATTGGCTCTACATCTGCCAAGCTTTAGTGAGTTCTGTATGATTAAAGCCATTTTGAGCTGGTGTTCATGCCTCTTTGCCATCTTAAAGCAATCTATATCTGGAACTGAATGCAAATGGATTTGGACTCTAAGCCTTATAATTATTTAGTCAATTGATCCCATATACACACAGTACACAGATGTGCATGTTTATCTTCTATAGCAAATAATCTGTGAAAGCCCACGCTTAGACATGCCTGGAGGGGCGGGGAGTTTTAGCTTCCAGTGTCACAGAAGAAACTGTATTCTGAGAGCAGCAGATGTACTTTAATGTGCTCAGTCAGCCTTGCTTAGCTTTGTGTCTGGCAGACTTGAATCATTCCCAGGACCGCAGCGTTAAAAGTGAGATAATGTGTGTACGGCAACCAGCCGATGCTGTTGTATTAATGTGTGCAGCGTATTCTGAGTTAATTAGACCTAACCATTAATGACTGTGCCTGATTTGTAGGAAGCTGGCGGCCTGACTCAGCAGTTGTAAGAACTATGGGCTTCTCCCAGTGGACACCAAACATGCAGCTGGGCAAACAATTATAACAAACTGATGTGCACGTAAGTTTTAGTGTCTAATCAGAATGAAACTAAAGCTTTTTAACATTATATACATTTTTATACATATTTATAACAATATATACATTTTCAGCAGTCCTGTTGATTTCAAGGTGTTGATCGCATCACAGACTGTATCTGTTGTTTCAGTACATCCCACAGATCCTCGATCGGATTTAGATCTGGGGAATTTGAAGGCCAGTGCAACACCTTGAACTCTTCGCCATATTCTTCAAACCCTTGCTTAGCAATAATCAGACCTGGTGGCCTCTTTCCATTGTTCCAAGGTCCTCTGGAAATGACAAATGAGAGACCCTCATGAGAGCAAAACATTTTTTTAACGTTCATTTTTTAAAAATATAATACTGTAATTACATTGTTACGCCCTCAGTCATTGTATGTAAGACAAGTAAATTAGGATCACTGTTTACAGAAGATTGGTTCCTAAACGGTTCACATTTACAGTGATTACATTTTGCAGATGCTCTTATTCGGACATTTATTCTCACTAATATGACTTTATTCTTGCTATTAGCCACATTGTCATGTAGCATCAACCTCCATGCATGCAGTCTAGTTCCACAAACAGCCACACATGCTCCTGCCGATTAACTTCTTGAGAAGTGCTTGATTGGCTAGATCTGGTGCTTTAATGTTAGGTAAGGAGAGGGGCACGTTAGATGCAAGTTGGAACTGAACTCTGCAGAAAAGTAGACCTTTGTGGGGGGGTTGGTGACCACTGATGGAGATCATTTGCAGTACTTTGCTCCTGCATTTCTATTGTGTCATAACTCTGCTTGCAGGTTGGAGGCACGATTAAAAACTAGGAGGGAAGCCTGTGTAAACAATACAGGGAACTTATAAGGCCCATTTAGCCTCATTGTTTTTAGATCAGCCATCTCCTACACAGTACACAAATCCACCCTGCCTCACTTAGGAAAAGAAAACTCTTCCTGCTTCAGAGACTTCTGTTAATTTGCCATTGTATTACAAACAAAGCAGAAAGAGAATCTTTCACCTGTATCAGTCAGGAAACGCTTTATTCCTTGTAATATGTGCAAAAGTATGCATTACAAATAACCTATATAATACTGACTAATCTCATTTCTGTTTTTAAGTTAATTCATGGTTGTTACCATAACCTAGAATTATATTTAGAGTACAATGAGATTGCATTAACTTCATGATCTTGGCTCAGAGCGTATCTAGTGCATTATTAAAACAAATAACCCTAAATGAAGACTGGGAACAGAAGATTAATGTAAAGGATTGTTAGTGGTACACTTTGCTCTGAAACAATGGGCCTGAATTAAAGCTGGGAGTGCAAATATGTTTCCTATCAACTTTACTCCTCCATTCGAACTAGCTCCATTTAAAGGTCTAGCACATGATACAGAGGTGATGGGTAGTTTCTCATACATGCATACAAATGGTCAGGTCAAATACAGATCATGAGGAACTGCTGTTTATTTAACCTGTTCCGGAATTCAACCCAACAAAGGTCGAATGTCCTTCATCTAGAGTACAATCTCTCCAGCACAGCTCTTTCAACACAGAACCAGGTCAAACTCCACAGTAACGTTCGCTAAACAAACGTCCATGTTTGGTATCAGGCAAATATTGGTAGACATTCCCATTAACTCAAGCTATTGACTATGAGATTATAAGAGGCTAACGTAATCCAAAAAAATGCCTGCCGCCGCTTGTACACTTTTGCGGAGTCCCATCACACTCTTTTAATAACATTATCGGCTGAAACGTATCTTCATGGTCAGCAACAATAACATAGCTGTGAAAGCACCTGTGAGAACATTTCTCCTTCTAGCAGTTCCTGCATTTAGCAGATGACCTCATCTGTGGTTCTTGTGTTCTTTTGTCTCTAGAGGTGGGCTACAAAGTGGAATATTTTTTAGGTATCCGTACACTAACATTTGATATTTTACATTTATCTTTTGTATGAAAAGATTAGGAATCTACATGTAAAAGTAGAGATGCCCTTGGGAAAGGTAAGAGAATATGTGCAAAGTACAACAGTATTTACTCTTAGTTACATGTCAGAATTTAAAGCATTGGAAGATATTCTAACTCTTTTCTGATTGTTTGCGTCCCAGTAAACGTACACATTACGGAATTTTCTTTTGTTCTGAAAGTTGTCAGAGTCAGAGTTGTCAGGGCCTAATTATAGTTGCTAAGCTATAATTTGACACACAGTATTTATGCTAGGAATTGAGGTGCAGTGTATTGGGTTTACTTGTGACAGTGCATCTTATTGTTTTGTATAACATGACAATTGCAGTTTTTTTACTGTGAAATAAAGGGAAAGTAAAAGGTAAGTGCGGATGTTTGAAAAAGTAATAAATTACTGTCCATAACTGCAGCATGGTGATACTATAACATGCAGACACTGCATTGGGATATATGAAATTAGATGGTGCATTGTCATGAACTGCTGGGGAAAAAAAATGACGTGTAACACTGAAAGTCAACATGCAAATAAAACCATGTTCCAGTATCAAAAATTGAGATTTTATTGCAATATCCAAAATTCCTAAAGATATGACTTTATAGAATGTTACCCACCATAAACATTCTTCAACTGTTTTCCCTTTGAGTTGCTGTTATTTAATTACTTAATTATATATACTTCAAATGATGAATCATTAAGATTTAAAAGATTGTGGCTCTCTTTAAAGACAGTCCAACCTGACAACAGGCGAAATACTGAATTTTCTTTCATTCACACTGAATCAAGTGAGAAGTGTTAAGTCACATTCTGGGGTTATGATCAGTACTATGTTTTCAGAAAGACTGTACAAGCACCAAACATTCAGTTGGTGTAACCACACCTCTCAAACACCACATCAAATACTCAGATAGTTCCAGTTTAGTTTCGTTTCACTAAAATGCTCCCTTTGTTCCACGTTACTGAAAAACAAAATTTTTTGTGGCAAATGAAGAACAGTTTCAGTGTCAAGAAGCTGCAATTTCATCATTGAACTGGATATACTTTTTTATTTCTTCAGCATAACAAATTGGTCAAAAGAATAAAACAAAGCATTTATTGTTTTTTTTAAGACAAAAATAGGCTTGTCTGACTGCATTGTATGACTGTGCAGCTGATGGGTGTTGTACACGCAGACCAGGAATCAGAGCACCATGAAAGAACCAGGTGACTGAGAGGAGTGGGGTTTAGTAAACACTTTTAGGGGTTCAAAGTCAGTCCAGAAATGCTTAGCTTGGTCAGTAGGTCCATGCCCTTACTCTCCTATTGAAAACTTTATGGGTAAGTCCTTCACCGTGATGTCTGCCCAGCTCTATTTAATGTTTACTCCTCCCTTTTGAAACAAGACTAAACAGTGTCACCCAGCTACACCCATCCCACCCCATGTAAAGGCAAAGTTAGTATTAACACACAGGGGAGAACATCATGTAATAGTCTCACACTATGTGTGAACAAGAATAGAGTTGCCAGTATTATGCATGGTTTTCTCTGAACCCTTTGCACTCACAGGCTGGTTTGTCTCTTCATTTTTGCATTCTTGTGACAGGATGGCAGTTGTATAGAGGTTAGCAGATATGCTGCCATTTCTGAGACACAAAAGTGGATAACATATCTGTAGAAAAAGAGAGAGAGAGAGAGACACAGTCCTTGGAGTGTGAGTGAGCCAGCAAGAAAAAAAAAAGGGTGGGTGGAACCTTCGTTTCATTCATGGGCAAAATCTGGCTTGCAAGAATGCAAACACAATACCAACTTAATAATAGTGCCTTGGTTGGAAAAGACAATCAGTAAGCAAAACCAAAACTTTCAAATGATTAAAAAGAAATTGCTCTTAATAACAGAAAAAAAACCTACAGTTCCATAATACCTTCAAGACAATACTTTATGTAAAACTGTGAGTTGGTCATTCTCATTTGAACGTAATTGAATTATTATAGTGCCAAAGCAAACGTAAGAGCCAGCCAAGAGGATTGGTACAGTATATAAAAGAAAACTGTTACAGGGAGTCTTCAAAATCAACAGAAACAAGATAATTACCAAACTTATTCATTAAATGGTTCCATTTCTCTATTTTCCTTGCTCCATCATTCGCCGCCACCCCCCCCCCCCGCCCCGCACTGACCAGTTCAACTGAACAGTACATTAAGATTTGTAATTCGAAGTGAGCCAAGTCAGGCCCTCATACAGTCCATCACCCGTCGTAGCACAGGAGGGCTGAACGTACCAATTTCTATCTCGAATACGGGTCAACCCGAGCTTCTCTTGGATCTCATGTGGCTTCATTGCATCGGGTAGGTCTTGCTTGTTGGCGAAAATCAAGATGATTGCATCCCTCATTTCTCGGTCGTTGATGATGCGATGCAGCTCCTGTCGAGCCTCATCTATGCGATCTCTGTCAGCACAGTCCACCACAAAGATGAGCCCCTGAGTGCCCGTGTAGTAGTGCCGCCACAGGGGCCGGATCTTGTCTTGCCCACCGACGTCCCACACGTTAAACTTAACATTCTTATAGGTGACGGTTTCCACATTGAACCCAACGGTCGGGATGGTGGTGACCGACTGTCCGAGTTTCAGTTTGTACAGGATGGTCGTCTTGCCAGCTGCGTCAAGTCCAAGCATCAATATTCTCATCTCCTTGTTGCCAAAGATCTTCGAAAGCATTTTCCCCATCTTGTTGGCTGTGCATATATTATGGTTAAAGAAAAGAAAAAGTTGTGTTTTTTGGTTGTGTAGCTTTTGGCTAGATTTTGTGCTACTTTTAATACTTCTGGGTGTAACACCACTACTGCTTTAAGATGCTGTAATATTGCTTCACTGGCATTCAGAAGTTCTTCAAAGGCTTTTGTGCTCTCAGATGAAAAAAAACCCTTTCAGTGGTTTAGCGAAACTGAAACAGTTATAAAAATGTGCTCAGGAGAGGGTGTGGGTTAGCAGCCCTCAACAAAAGGGCACCTTACGTGGTATTTGGTATCAGCTAGGCAAGGAGAGCTTCACATCCACTTCTGAGCAGCAGCCAGGCGCCTTGGGTTCAGAGCTGGTGAGGAGAGGCGGGCAGACTTCAGATTAAAAGAGAAAAGGGGCCCTCTCCAGCAGCCTGCCGGACTTCCCTTCTTGTGTGCCGGCTGTGCCCCCCTCGCCTCGCCCTGTCCTGTCCTGTCCAGTCCAGCACCAACCCCTCTATTCAGGAGTCCATGCTCACAGCTGAGGTCTTTAATGGCGAAACAGCAACGTGAAGGCTGTGGAGAAACGCCCGAGAAAACTCCAGAGGTCATTGAATCCTCCGAGTTTCCGTCCTCCCCTCTCTCTCCTCTCCTCTCCTCTCCTCTCCCCTCGTCTCGTCTCTCCCTGTAACACAAGAGCCGTTGAGAAAAGGGAGGGGTGTCGGACTGAGCACAACTTTAATCGCTCTTTTCTTCTTTCTATACTTTTCCCGAGGCCCCGACGAGTCTCAGGCTTATAAAAAATATCTCTATTACCTTTAAAACCCGGCGGGACCCCTCCGTCCCAGTCTTTTTCTCTCTTTTTCTCTTTCTCCTCTCTCTCTCCCCCTTCCGACTCTCTCGTTCAGTGCTGTTACCGGAAAAGGTGCGGACCTGCTTCACCCGCCACTTCCTCTGCTCGAAATGGACGCCATTCAGGCTCCACACGCTTTTTATTTGTTTGCTCTTTTAATATTTAACAACAAAAACAACATGCCATGAACGGGACACGAGTCTCTAATGTACTACAGAAAGTAATTATATGGGATTTGTAACGCTAAACTATTTTTGCCTTTAAAAAAACCCTACTCGCTCAGTGGCGTCATTTGACGTGAACAGGCGGGAGCGATGACGTGCAGGCGAGTTTAAATAATGCAGCACACCAAGCACTGCAACCCACATGGACAAAAGTATGGGGACGCATGGTCAGTACACTAAACAGGCACTTTAATTTGATTCAAATACATAGATTTTAATACGGAGTTTGTCCCCCTTTGCAGATATAACAGCTTCCACTCTTCTTGGGAGGCTTTCCACAAGATTTTGGAGTTCCTGTATGAATTTATGCCCATTCATTCTGCAGAACATTTATGAGATCAGGCACTGATGTTGGATGAGAAGGCCTGGCTTGCAATCTTCATTCCAGTTCATCCCAAAGGGTTTGAATAAGGTTGAACTCATCCAACCATGTCCTTCTCTATTCCAGCAAGGACCTTGCTGGAATAGAAAAGGTTCTTCCCCAGACTGTGTCCACAAAGTTGGAAACATGTCCAAAATGTCTTGGTATGCTCAAGCACTAACCTTGCCCATCACTGGAAGTAAGGGCTGCCTATGTTTAATAATTAAGAGGTGTGTCCCAATTCTTTTGTCCATTTAGTGTGCACATAATCACTGGATTACTATGAGTGCCTAGTTTTATAATGAATGCAATATGAGCTATTTATGCAATCTCAGATTAAGCCTGAAACTAAACTTTAAATGGAATTTCTAATGGTGATTCAGTAGTGGCACAACAGTTTAGTCTAAGCCTAGGCTTAATTTACACTGCAGGCCAGAAGTTTGGGCAACTCAGATTCATTACAAAAATAAATGATATGCTGCTTTTTAAAAAAATTTTAGTACATAAAAACATTAGAAATACTTAAATGTAACTTTTTCAATATGTTACATTTACATTTTTCAATATGTTATAGTGTAGAGTTACACATTATTTAAACACAAAGGCTCAAACTATTGGTTTTGAAGAGACAAATCAGCTCTGTCTTCAGTGCACTGTTATTCACTTTTATTCACATCACACAGTTTCTTTGTGTCATCACGTGGTTTATGGGTCACTGGACAAAAATTGATTCTTCAACTGGGTAGTGATCCCATACATTCTTCAATACTGTGCCAAAATTATATCCAGTCCAAAGAAAAGCAAAAAGTTTTGACAATTACGTCTTGGCCTCCCTAGTCTCCAGATCTTTCTCCCATTGCGCTGCATGGGACAAGCTGGACAGACAACTTTAAAGAGCGTTCAGCAAACAAGACAGAACTGCTTGCATGCTTGAAAAGGTGCTGGGTGGGTTGTTTCCAAAAATTGCTGGAAATGATGAATCTGCTGCTGTGATTAAGGCAAGGAATAGTTATTTTGATTAAACTTGTACATAAACTTTTGAATCACTTAATTGCACTTGCAGTGTATATTATTACATTGTACTTCAAAACCAGTCAGTTACATTGTGGTTTTTCTAATAAAAATCTGAAAGACCAGGATATAGTTTTTTGTTTTTTGTTTTTTTAAATCTGAGGGTGGGCCTAAACTTCTGGCATGTAGTGTGAGTCCTGGAAACCAGACCTGTATGTCCAAAAGTATCCAGATAGGCTTTCTCAAGATTCAGCAATTTTGGGCTGCATCTGTTGCTGAAACCGGCTCACACACTGCCTGCACACACATAACCCTTGCATGTTTCCCTATAAAAAAGCACTGGAGCAGCTGTCCAAGAGACCACCATGCTCAAAGTGTCAGCAAGAGCAGTGTTTCTGAACCTTGCTCCTGCACACTGCCCTGCACTTTTTAGGGCTTTCCCTTCTTTAACACACAGTACCCTTGATAACCTTAATTTCAGAATGAAGGTGTCTACAAATGTATGGCTGTACGGGTTATGAGTAAAATAATTTCAGTTAAAACTGATTTTCATGCATTTTGTATGATTACAAAATAGAGTGCAGGGCCACTGGTAAAAGCGTTTCTGTTCAAATACTGTGTGGTTTATTAAGGAGTTAACTATATTTATATATTGTTCAGTGTTTGATTGGCGCACATTTACAACAAAACTAACAAGCATTTTTATCCAGCCTACACTAAAGTTTTGTAACCATCTTAGTCATATTTGCATTTCATTTGTGTAACCTTTAGGCTGTTTCACTGCTTGTTGCATGAAACAGAATAGCAGGACAGAAAAAGACCCAAACCATTAACCTTACCTTTATATTAAACACAGTTTTACTAATAGTAGAAAAAGTAATACTAGTAAGGGTGCATTTTTAAAGAGAAGTTATTTTATGTTAGATTGATGACCTACTTACTGTATATAACACAGATTATTAAATCATTAAATTAGTCTGATAAAGTTTTTTATTCAGACAGTAGTGTGCAGTGTGACATATTAAATTAGGCCTACTTTTTTCAGTCAATTCAGTAAAGTTGACAAAGCCACAGCATTTGTGATCACAGATCAAATGAGGTAAAGCGTATGGCCAAAGAAACTATGTTATTGCCCCTGTAGTCCCTCAGCTAGCTGTATAGTATAGATGGGTTTCAAATCGTTCAGACGAGACTCTACACCAGGGGTGCCCAAATCTGTCCAGAAAGGGCCACTGTGGGTGCAGGTTTTCGTTCCAACCAAGCAGGAGGCACACCTGATTCCACCTCTGTAATCAGTTAGTCTTGGTTTTCAGTTACTCAGGTGTGGCTTCTTTTTGGTTGGAACAAACCCTGCACCCACAGCGGCCCTTTCTGGACATGTTTGGGCACCCCTGCTCTACACTAAAGGTGGCCAGGCCTACTTAAGCTGCTACAGGTACAACATTTCTTTCTATGAATTGATTGCGATAAATTAGTAAAACATGCTACACTATATGGACAAAAGTATTGGGATGCCTGACCACTACACCAATAGGGATTTTATAAGTTTCTGTGGGAATTTATACCCATTCATTCTGTAGAGCATTTATGAGGTCAGGCATGGATGTCGGAAGAGAAGCCCTGCCTCTCAATCTACATTCCAGTTCACCCAAAGGTGTTGGATGGGGCTGAGGTCAGGGCTCTGTTTGGGCCAGTCAAGTTCTTCCACAGCAAACTCATCCAACCATGTCATTCTGGAATAGAAAAGGTTCTTCCCCAAACTGTGTCCACAAAGTTTGAAGCATGTCGTTGTCCAAAATGTCTTGATATGCTGGAAGTAAGGGGTCGCTTCTTCTTCTACTTTCGGGTGCTCCCGTTTTATTAGGGGTCAGCGCAGCGGATCAACCGTCTCCATTTCCTTCTGTCTTCTGCACCTTCCTCTCTCACACGAACTGCCTGCATGCCCTCCCTCACCACATTCATTAACCTCCCACCAGGCCTTCCTCTTCTCCTCTTCCCTGCAGCTCCATCCTCAGCATCCTTCTCCCAACAAACTCAGACACTCTCTTTAGCACATGTCCAAACAAACACAATCTGTCTCTCTGATTTTTCCTCCATCCTGTCTACCCTCCTCACTCCCAATGCAAAACTCTGCCACCTCCAGCTCTGCTTCCTGTCTTTTCGTCAGTGACACTGTCTCCAAATTATCAAACCATACAACATAACTGATCTCAATACTGTCTTATACACCTTCCCTTACACTCTTACTGGTACCTGCCTGTCACAGTAAGGGGCTGCTAACGCTGGCAGTTGGTAACGCTGGTTAGTTAGCTGCCAGGTTAAACTCATACAGCTGCATTATTCGAGATTAATACGTCCTAAAATCTTTAGAGGCTGAAATTTACCTGTAAGCAAGTATTTGTTTAGTGTATGATAAAAAATGCATGATCCGCTTTAAAGAGCTACAAGACCATTAGCCACAGATTTAGCTGCCTAGTAATTTAGCCATGGTTTGGCATATTTAGTATAGTTATCCTTGTTAAATATATTTATTTTATTGAATTTATTTGTACTTTTATTGCATTAACACTAAGTCACTTTCATAGCACTAATGATCTGCTGGCACAGCACACTAAATTCTCTCATGCCGTAAATATAAATGTAAATGTAAATTTCCCTCTGTATGAATAAAGTTATTTGTTATCTTACATTAACTACGCTTTAAATACTTCAGTTGCCTACGCACATAAGTACATAATAAACTTAAAATAACTCGTGAGCTATTTCCAGGAAAGCGCCAGTGAGATCTGGTTTTCAAACTAAAGTCTTTCACTCTTGCTCGTACCTGCCTGGCACAGTAAAGGGCCACTGGAATTCAGTAATTAAGAGGTGTGTCCCAATACTTTTGTCCACATGCGTATGGACACAGGACATGAACAAATACAGCAGTGCCAACACATTCACGCCTGGCGCGGCCCGCAGTGCGCATGCGTAGAAGATCCTTGCCCTTCAGCGCTGTTTAGAATGAGAGCTCGACCACATGTTGGCGGAGAGATAACTTCGAACAAGTTTAAATAAATCTTCGTTTTATCGCAATTTCATGGACCATTCTGGTACGTATGCCCATCCATAATGCTATTGGTATAATTTCTGTAACAAAATCCTTTCTGTACTCCTTAGTTTGGCCGCATCGACAGTATTGTTAGCTACTAGTGCTAACGCTTGTTTTTTTTAACGGCTGACTAGGCCCTGAACCAGACAAAAACAGGGTTCTGTGTTTCCCAGTTAGCACGAATATCTTTAAATGTATTGCTTATGCCAAATGTATTTATATTTAACACACTAGGCGTATACATTTGTAAAATAATGCGAACATACCCGTGTTTTCAGCTTGTGAGAGACGCGAGGCTTCAATAGCAGGCCAGCTAACGTGCTAAGTTGTGTAACGCAGGTTAATTAGCTGCCTTGTTCAACTCGTATACAGATTAATTCTACAAAATTAATACATCATATGATTTCTGGAGCTATAAGCAAACGGATATCTGTTATTGTTTGATAAAAATGTTCAATCAGCTTTAACTTGCCTGTAATGGCTGATTTGAGCTACAAAAGCATTAGCCACATATTTAGCTGCATAGTAGTTTATCCACGGTTTGGCGTGTTTATTGCAGATATCACTCTGCGAATCATGTTCACCTTCGTTAACTACTCTTTGAATACTTAAGTAGGCTTTGTGCATCAGTAAACTTAAAATGACTTGTACGCTATTTTGGGAAAGCACCCATGGGACCTGATTCTCAAACGAGTATGATTAAAGTGTTTGGAATTAAGGTGTGAGGTTTTCCCAACGTTGAAACTTGAGTTAGTACAAACGTGTGTTACTTAGAAAATCTACTTTATTTGCCAACAAACTTGTAAATTTTCCTCTTGTGGGACTAATAAAGGGTTGTCTTTTCTTCTATTGTAAAACCACGTTGTCCCTGAGTATGTATCCTCAGTTCTGGGTGTGAATGGCTGGATTCCTGCAAGATTACCTTGGTCTGTTTTCCTATATATAGTCAAAACATAGTCATGTTCTGTTTTTTTCATATAGAGGTATTCAGAAGGTACTTAAAATAACTTGCAAGCTAATTTTGGAAAGCACCCATGAGAGCTGATTCTCAAACGAGTGTAACTGAAATGTTTGGAACTAAGTTGAAATTTTCCCCATTCTAACTTGAACCCAATTTTATTATGCAAGTCAACACGAATAGTGGATTAGTACAAATGTACGTTACTTTATTTGTCAACACATGTTCAAGTAAGTATCTTCAGTTGTGGTTATGAATTGTGGGATTCTTGCAGGATATCTTTTTTTTAAATTATTTTTATTTTCCTGGTCAAACAACCCTGATGAAACTCATTAGTTAATTGCCATATTAATTACAGGGAAATCACCAGCCTGTCCTGGACAGTGCCCTCCAGGGCCAGAATACAAGAATCTTCTAGAGTTATATGAATGGTCAAGTTCAGTTTTTTTTTTTTTTTTTCTATAAAGGGGTATTGATCAACTTCAGAATATCTAGGTAACTGTTTATCAGTATTGTTTGTATGTAGGGCTGCAGTAGTCAGTACTGTTGTCTTGTCCAGATTAACACTGGCAATATTCTGATTTTCTTTTGTTATTCTTTAGACCTGGATCTCTCTCAGGAGCCCATGACGGGAATGGTTGACACAAATACCCCTGACAATGGGGACTCTACTGCTATGGAAGGTGCAGGAGATGGTTTCATTTCTGAGCTTCCCAACTTAACTCACGATACTCAGTGGACAATGGACCAAGTCCCTGACACTCTTGGTATTATTGGGAACCAACAGAACCTAGAACAAGACCAGGTGCAACAGGCAGCTACAGCGGAGCAGTACCAGCAGTTTGCTGTAGATGGGCACTCAGAATTGATGGCGCAAAAATCTGGTATTTCTGAACAAAACATTGAAGACCAGCCTGATAACACTGTGCATGTCTCTGAAAGCCAATTGGAAACAAATGGACAGACTTCAGAACCAGAACTGACACAAAAGCAAGCCGAGTCAGGCAGTTCTGTAAGTCCTGCAAATATGGAGCTTGAAGATGCATCCAAAGAGGAAAGTGAAGATGGAGCAAGTGATGCCTCTGTGCAGAAACCTACACTTCCCTCTGAATTTGAGAGGCTCTATAAAGTTGTTGAGGAAAACCCTGAAGATTTCAATGGATGGGTCTACCTTCTGCAGTATGTGGAACAAGAAGTAAGTATCACATTCTCCAGTGACCAAGTTAAATAAAAAGCATGTAAAGTTATGTGAAATTTATTGCAATGGCTGACATATCTGTCTTTTTCAGAATCACCTTTTGGCGTCGAGAACAGCATTTGATGCCTTTTTTCTACACTATCCCTACTGTTATGGGTACTGGAAGAAATATGCAGACATTGAGAAAAAGCATGGTTACATACAGGAAGCAGATGAGGTAAATTTCTCTTTAAAAAGTGTTTTTTGTGCCATTACAATTGCAGTGGAATGAAATGTTTACTTACTGTTGCACCGTTCTTTTTCCTCTCAGGTGTACCGTAGAGGTCTGCAGGCCATCCCTCTTAGTGTTGACCTGTGGCTTCATTATATAACTTTTCTAAGGGAAAACCAAGACACCAGTGATGGAGAAGCAGAAAACCGCATACGAGCGTAAGTATATCCTCCTCACTTGTACAGAAAATGAATGACCGAATGTAGTGGTTTGTGCTGTGTGGTAACCATATATTATTTACTTTCAGTGCTTATGAGCATGCCGTTCTTGCTGCTGGTACTGACTTCCGGTCAGATCGTCTTTGGGAAGCTTATATTAACTGGGAGACAGAACAGGAGAAACTGGCCAATGTAACAGCAGTCTATGATCGTATCCTGGGTATTCCTACTCAGCTGTATTCCCAGCATTTCCAGAGGTTTGTGCTTTAAGCTGCGTGCTAATGAGCCTATTTTTTATTTGCGTCAAAGGAGGGACTTTTTTGTGGATATTTCCTCATTATGCTGTTTCTGATGTGTGGTTTTTTTTTTTTTTTTTTTTAATAGATTCAAAGATCATGTACAAAACAATAATCCTAAGCACTTCCTGTCGGAAGAGGAGTTTGTTCAGCTGAGGTTAGAGCTTGCTGCTGCCAATAAACCAAGTGGAGAGGGAGAAGAAGAAGAAGAAACACCCAGTGAGGAGCTTCCACCAGGCACTGACGACCTTCCTGATCCTGCAAAGGTGAGAGCCCAGACCTCAGTCTGTGGATATGAAACATGCCAGAGACAGGGAGGGACCTACCTGATGCTGGAGAGAAGCAAAACTGTACAGGTTTGAAGAGGTGTCTTTCCGTTAGCAGCCAGTGAATACCTGAGGATTCCAGTTGGCATCCGTTCAGGGACTCGAGATAAAAGTGGGACGGGACCGTGACGGAATGACACCGTCCCTCAACCCCAGTCCCCCCAGCAGCACGGCTTGGGCCACAGCTGATGTGCAGGGTGTGCATACCTTGCTTATCCCAACGCAAGATTCCACTTGTTTCTCTCGAGGTCATGGTGATGTAAACCCTTGGTAGCTGGACATGCAGTTTGCACATCACTCGAGATAAGTTGAATATGTAGTTGTAATGTGGACTTTAATAAAATTCTTTTATTCTCTAGAGAGTCACGGAGATTGAGAACATGCGGCATAAGGTGATCGAGTCACGGCAAGAGATATTTAACCACAATGAGCATGAAGTCAGTAAGCGTTGGGCTTTTGAAGAAGGGGTAAGAGCATTTTTTTTTTTTTAATTTTATTGGTTTTTAGTCTCTGAAGAAAATTAAAATTGGTTTAAGTGAGATTATGTTCTGTAGCTGTAATCTTAAGTAACAAACGTTCTTTTTGCACCCACATAGATCAAACGTCCGTATTTCCACGTCAAAGCCTTGGAGAAGACTCAGCTCAGCAACTGGAGGGAGTACCTGGACTTTGAACTGGAGAATGGGACACCAGAGCGTGTAGTGGTTCTGTTTGAGCGCTGCCTGATTGCCTGTGCCCTTTATGAGGAGTTCTGGACAAAGGTAAATTGAGTTCCTTTCGCACAGACCTTTCCTCCCTCCTTCCCCCCCAACGATTTCACTTCCTCAGTAAAACTTCCTGCACTCTTTGCGTGTAACGTTGATATTTGACTGTATTTGTTGTATTAGGGGATGGCCAGCTTGCCACACAAGATTTGACTCCAGCATTTGCCAACTTCGTTGCATCTCTCCGTCTCCCACTACCTTACAGAAACTTATCTTATTGGTTCCATAAAGGTGCTGATGGGTTTAAAACAGAAATACTCAAAACGATCTTGTCAATGGAAATTCACTGGTGCAGGAATCTGAAATGAAAGCTTAATTTCTGTGTTCTTTCCCTGTTTCTTTCTTTTATTCCCTCTCTGTATCTCTCCTTCTTTTTTCGTCTTTACTTCTGAAGTATGCCAAGTATTTAGAGAGCTACAGCACAGAGGGGGTGAGACATGTGTACAAGAAGGCGTGCACCATCCATCTACCCAAGAAACCTACCATTCATGTTCTCTGGGCAGCCTTTGAGGAGCAACAGGGTAAATTTCCTTTCTGTCACATTCAAATGATGCTTATTTTGGATATTTTCACTGTCTATTTTATGCGGTTATTACTTCTTTTTTTTTTTTTTTAATTTGTAATGTTTCACCAGGGAACATTGAGGAGGCACGAAGCATCCTTAAAAGTCTAGAGGAGGCGGTTCCAAGCCTGGCCATGGTGAGACTACGTCGAGTGAGTTTGGAGCGTCGCCATGGGAACCTGGATGAAGCTGAGGTACTGCTGCGAGATGCTATCAAGAATGGAAAAAATGCAAGCGAATCATCCTTCTACGCTGTGAAACTAGCTAGGCAGCTTCTTAAAGTACAGAGGAGCATCGGAAAGGCTAAAAAAGTACTGCTAGAGGCCATCGAAAAAGATGAGGTAAGGGTTGGTTTTTTTTGTATTTTTTATTTTTTTTTCCTCCGCAGGTTTAAACCTGATAAATGGTACCAAGGCTGAAAATACTGCATATTAGTTAAGCTTTCTCCTAAAACCTTGCACCTAGTTTGAGGGGTGACTCATGATCAGTTACAAGTGTTTCACAGTTTTATGGTGGTGTAATTAATGTATTTTCAAAAAAAGCTTTTATTTCTGCTCAAGTATGTCTGTGGAAAGTAATCCCCTTTTAACTCAGTCATTTATGTGTTTGTAGACCAGTCCTAAGCTGTACTTGAACCTCCTGGAGCTGGAGTACAGCGGGGATGTACAGCAGAATGAAGCAGAAATCCTAGCCTGCTTTGATCGAGCCATCAACAGTGCCATGCCCTTGGAGTCACGTGTCACGTTCTCTCAGCGCAAATTGGAGTTTCTTGAGGACTATGGCAGTGACATAAATGTGTGAGTATTATTCAGTCAATTCCTATGACTTATTTCCTCACTTAAAGTGTTTTATTGCGGCTGGAATTAAATCCCAAATAGCTCATCTAGCTGTGAGCTCAGTCTAAGGCAGGGGTAGTCAACTGCCTTTGTCCAAGGGCCAGAGTTTTTCTTGGCAGACACTGTGTGGGTCAGATGCTGTCTTAAAATAAAATACAATTAATATTGTATCTTAAGTAATATATTATTTGACATATTAATTTTCCTTCCAAATTTCTGTTATATTTTAGCCTTTGTCAGTGTTAACAGACTTATATTACCTGCAAGCCACTAGGGGATAATAAAAAACTCAAAATAAGGCAGGTTAGTCCACTGTCCTCAGAGAAGATAAACAACGAAGCATGCGTTTCGGCTTCCGTATATACACACATCAGTCTTAACTCGGTAGAGCTGAAAGTCATTTACATGCGCACACGCTGCACTTAGTGAACCTGGAAGTGCGCACGCTGTGACCAACTGACAGATTGAAGGCTTGTTTCATTTTATTTTAAAAAATAAATGTAGGAACATACTTTTCCCTCCTCACTAGGCTATTCCTGATTCAGTAATATCAGAGAATTTTAATATAAGGAGAACTCCCACTCTCAGAACACTTCCATGGGCGAGTGCAGAATTTAGACATCTAGCTCCATAGACGTCCATTCATTTCCATTCATGTTAGCATGCTGGAAAACTACTCAACTTTGCAAGAAGACTAATATTCTAGCTTCTTGCTATAGTGGAGAAGTGTCACTATTTTGATGCTATACATGGAAATGGTGAAAATATTTGCATTTGTACCCTGTTCAGGCTTGTTGCTGTATATGAACAACATCAGAATCTTCTAAAAGAACAGGAATTAACGAAGAGAAAAGCTGAGAATGGGTAAGTTGCAAGTGGAATCTGTTTTATTAGTATGGGTGTAAGATGTCTTATCAAAAAAGTTTTTTAATATTCGGAGGTATTAACTTTTAAATGTGTTCACTTGGCAGGTCTCAAGAGCCGGAGGCAAAAAGACAACGTGCGGATGATGGCTCAGCAGTATCAAGTCAGGTCATGCCAGACATGCAGGCCAACCATGGATACAACTATAACAACTGGTATCAGGTCAGTGTCTACATAGCTAACCATATGGACTGGACTGGTTTCCAGTTCTTTTGCACATGCAAAGTAAATGTTCAGCAGCCATACATTCAACTGCCAGACTGCCTGGACCCACAATTTAACATGGTGTAGACCTGGAGAGCTAGCATCCAACACACTTCAGTAATTTTCCTGCTCATTCACTCAATTTTTAAAATAAAGCAGATAGTTAAGACTTCACTCTGGTGTGATTGAGAAGAAAAATCATTAATGCAGAAAATGATCCGATCTTTGTGCCGTTCATAATCGTTTTCTCTCTTCACAGCAGTACAACTCCTGGGGAGCTCAGAACTCCTGGGGCCAGTACAGCCAGTACCAGTACAACCAGTACTACCCCCCACCACCCACATGATGACCTGATGTAGAACTGAACTCAGCTGTCCTTTTTATCCATTCTTACTGATTCTCATTAACATTCTCAGTCGTTTGACAGTTTACTTTGTTTTTGAGCATGTGTGTTGCAAATGAGTTTTCCTTCTGTGGAAAAAGTGCAAAATAAGTTTTATTTTAGCTTGATTTAGTGTGGTCTCTTTTTGGACGTTTAGTAGTTTGAATGATTTGTATGGAAGAACCTGAAATCGTTAATTCTTTTCCTTTTACATCTCTGCTCTCCTAAATGTGATGTCATCCTGTTTTCAGAGCCAAAAGTAAAATGAAGGCCTCTTATTTTGACTTATGAATTTCATAATAAAGAAATTGGTATCCTTACATTTGTTGTGGTTTATATAACCCCTGCTTTGTAAGTAAAACTACATTTCAGCTGTTGGCATGTGGAATTTACTAGGTGACTCCAAGCCCTGTGATTTGAACACCAGTATTGATTTGGGTAGAAAGTGGTTCACAAGCTATTTATGTTGTCTGTGATTAGACCAGAAATAAGGAAGTACAAATTAAGAATCTAAAAATGGACATTAAGTACCATTATTAGGACAAAGTAAATGATCAAGTGCATATTTGATTCTGGCTATATTGTGAATGCCTATATTTTACCAAATCTTCCATAAAGCTCTGAATTAAATTGATACTTTTATCTTAACTGAAGCTATAAAGATTTGATGACCTGCTCGTCCAATGGTATTAAAGAATGTTCTCTTCTTTGAAGACTACCCTATGGAGTGGTTTCATAGGGTTTAAGCCTAGTCCTGAACCAGATGGTGTTATGAATGGAGATTTTCCATTGAAAGATGGAAAGTCCTCCCTGTCTGGGAAACCAGCCCTATATGTTGGAACATTGCTTTGGGGATTTGATTGCATTCCTCCATAAAAGCAATAGTGAGGTCAGGTTCTGATGTTGAATAGCTCCAGATCAAAAACTGATTTTAGAGGTTGCTCCATGGCTTCAGAAAGGCTTGGATTTTAAGAGGTTGACACTCAGGCACGATGCTTTTGTGGACTTTACACTTAGTTTAGTTCAGTTCAGAGCTTTAGTGGCATGATCGTGAGTATGTTCAGTATCAATGCTTTGAAATTAAACAATGAAAATGACTGAATAGAAATACAGATACAAATAATAGTACTACTACTAATATGGAAATAAAATATAGCAACAGACTGTAGGTAATAAAGTGTTAGAAGTGTCATTCTCCTGATAAAAGTAACTTTACTGAAGTAATGTATCACTGAAAATCAAGAAAGTATTACTACTACTACTAATAGCGAAAATAAAATATAGCAGCAGACTTAGAGAGGTAGGTAGTAAGGTGTCAGTAGTGTCAGTAATCATTCTAAAATAATATCAGTAATTATATCACTGATAATACAGAAAGTATTACTACTTCTACTAATAATTGTTATACTAAGATTAAATATAGCACATTTAAAGAGAGGTAGGAACAAGAAGAAGGTAGTAAAGTATCAGTAGTGTCAATAATTTACTAAAGTAATATCAGTAATTATATCACTGATAATAAAGAAAGTATTACTACTACTACTACTAATAGTATCGAACTAAAATATAGCAGCAGACTTAAAGAGAGGTAGGAACTAGAAGTAGGTAGTAAGGTGTAATAATAATTATAGTATAATAATTCTACTAAAGTAATAATATCAGTAATTATATCACGGATGATAAAGTATTATTACTACTACTACTACTACCACTAATAACAATAGAAAAAAAAATAATACTGAAATAAAATATAGCCGCACATTTAAAGAGAGGTAGGAACTAGAACTAGGTAGTAAAGTGTCAGTAGTGTCAATAATAATAATTCTGCTACAGTAATATAATATCAGTAATTAAATCACGGATAGTGGAGAGCATATTAATAATAACAACAACAACAATGACAATGATATTAATAATCACATGCTGCTATCTCTTTTTATTCATGGCACAAACACTAAGTCACTAATAATCAGTTATTTTATTATATCTGTTATAGTTTGTTACTTTCTTAGAGTTATTTTATTATTCCGTTTGCACTATTACTACTGTTCTTTTTTAAACTCTTTATTGTCTTATCTTTATTCATCTTGTTGCATTGAGCATGTTTATGACAAAAAAATTCCCTCGGGATAAATAACATTCTTTCTTATCTTATCTTATCTTAATATAATAATAACGAAATAAGATATAGCAGCAGATTTAAAGAGTGTTAAATACTAGAAGTAGGTAGTGTCTGTACTGTCAATGAAATGAAAAAAGTGATATTAACCCAAGAACACATTCAATTTGATCAAAACAATAAAATTCTGTATCACTCTTCTGTTGCTTGTTGCTTGCAAGGACAACGAAACATGTATTTTAGTTCAACAGTGAATTATAAGTCATAGAACATCCTCTGGATATTTTAGGTGTGATAGTCCTGGAAGCATGTTTTCTTTTTGGTTGTGCAGAGGAACATTCCGCATTTGATGCACCTCATGTATGTCATTGCAGTCCTTGTTCCCAGCATGCAAACCCATCACATGATACATCACTGGAAAGCCCAGGATGTCCTCTACAGAATACTATAGGGATTGATGGGGTAACCCCAAATACTTAAGGAAGATACAGGTGAACACAATGTCCATTATAAAGGACGTACATGAATGGGCCGGGTCTCAGGAGGATATGACATCAGTAATTATATCACTGATAATAGAGAAAAAACTATTCCTCTAGTAACTCTATTGATGGGTGTTGTCTACACGTGACGTACCCGTTTCCCGGCCTTCTTTTTATCGCGCATGCGCAAGTGACAGGTCCTTTTCTCGGTGTCTGTGGATTCCCGAGCAGCGTGCGGAGTAAGGCCCGTCTTTTACTTCATTATTTTATCCTCTTTATCCTCCTCGAGAGGTCCCAAATGTTACTTTGATTCAGTCTCGAATATTATAGTATATGTTTTACATGTTTTCAGGCTAATTTGTCGTCTCTTTGGGGATAGTTTGCCTCTCTGACCGCGTGTCGCCACTGCTGTACACAGAGAGCTAAACCTGGTTAGCAGCTAAAGCTAACTCCTCCACTAAGTTTACTGTCTGGGGTGTTTATCAACACACAAAACGCGAATTAGTGGCGGTGTTTAGGACCTCATCATCGTTATATCAGTATGATATGGTGTTAAGGGATAGAAACGTCCGTTTTGTGAGTTTGAAATGTGTTCATGAGCCAATGTGTTTAGACGGCACTGCAAGACCCCCGATAAGTACGTACAAAAGCACGAACACATGACAAAGGTATTGGGACGCATGACCATTATAACGAGGATATTACTGGAATTGCATTCAAACACATAGGCCTGGCTCACAGTCTCCGTTCCAGTTTATCTCGAAGGTGTTGGAGGGGGTTGAGGTCCGGGCTCTGTGCTGGCCAGTCATGTTCTTCCACACAATACTTTAGCCCATATAGTGTATATGAAGTTATTGCTACCAGACTGTTTCCTCCTTAGAGATTTACAGACTCCTTTACAGGCCCAGACAAGTACATTGTGTCAAAGTATCCAGAAACCCCTTTAACTTCTAGTAAATGGCAGTTTATGTGCTCTGCATATAGGGATGCTCTGGAGCAGCCACACATGAGCGAAAGTCCACTTTGCCCAGTCGACGGGAGGGCAGTGTCTCCCAACTCTGGACCTTTGACCGAGTTGTGGTGGGTGTGTTAAACCCAGAAAGCTCTTAAAGTGCCTCCTGGAATAATTGATTGGACTAAATGGGCCTACAGGTCCTCAGGTTGGATGAGCAGTGAAATTGTGTTCAAAGGAGTGGTGGAGCGCTATTGGAGTGGTGTTTGTGCTCCAGAGCTAATCCAAAATCAGTATCTGACCGTAGTAATGGTATTTCGGTGGAACACAGTCTAATCCTCACGACATTGTTTTATTTAGCGTATAATACATTGCATCTATGGTTCTGGAGAATCCCTCTCCTGGAATATTTTTGTCCTGTAACACTGCCACTTTAGCTCAGGTGGAGCTGGTCAATGTGCTCACCAGTTGGAACAGATGTTTGATTAGGAGAAGCTAATGCACAGGGCAGAAGTTACCTCAGGAAAAAAAATTACTACCCTCAATTTTGGAAGAAAATTGAGTAAGTTGAGTAAGCTGGTGTCTATAAACCTTTGGACGTGTAGTATGCCTGTTCGGAAAATGATTTATAAGTATTGTATATATTGTAAGTATAAATGTCACAGTAATCGATTCAGAATGCACTGCTATAAATGGAGAAAATGAAGATGAAGCAATGTGGTATATTGGGTAACATGACATTTTAATTGAAGCACCTTTAGGCAGTTATAATTGCTGGAATATAATCATTCTGCCCTCCATCCACAGAATTCAACATGCAGCTCTTCTTGCGTGCGCAGAACCTACACACCCTTGAGGTGACTGGACAGGAAACTGTCCAGGACATAAAGGTGAGAATTCTATTATTTGAAGGCAGTGCAAACTGCATTTATTGGAGTTTTATTTAGTATTGCCAAGTATATCATGATTGTTGCTAAAACAAAATCTCTTCTTTTTCATAGGCCCATGTCCAGACTTTGGAGGGTCTGTCTGTTGAGGACCAGGTGCTTATGCTGGCTGGTACCCCACTGGAAGATGATGATACTCTCATGAACTGTGGCATTTCAGAGCACTGCACCCTGGAGGTGGTTGGCAGGCTTCTGGGAGGTAAATTGCATGTGTTTCCAAGCTGTTTTCCCACTAAGTTTGTGCTTTGTCCTCCAAAGTTAGTCTTGTTCTGTGCTTTCATTTGAAATATTTTCAAATTAACCATGGTGGAATTGAATGAACTGGCCAGTTTGAGATATAGAACTGATTTAGCATCTTTACTGTAGATTCATTTGAGTTATATATTAATGCTTTGTAGATATATTTTTTACTCTGGAAGAACGATTGTTGTAATTAGCTTTGTTTTCCTTCCTAGGTAAGGTACACGGTTCCCTGGCTCGTGCCGGTAAAGTACGAGGACAGACACCCAAGGTGAGTACCAAGGCCCTCATAAAGGTGGCCATATTTTTTCATGCTGCTTGTCAAACCTTGCCCTTTTCATTTTTAATGTACAGGGGACACTTGTGGTTTAAAATGACTTACTATTCATTCCAGATGGTCGAAGTTCATGTTGTCTTGCCAGTCCCTTTTAACAAAAATCAAATGAAGCTGGCATGCAGGATGTTATATAAACTGTATAAAAACATCTTCCCTGAAGACTAAGCTCAACTCATGTTTCTCGTCTGCTGGTTTCAGGTGGACAAACAGGAAAAGAAGAAAAAGAAGACAGGCCGTGCTAAGCGCCGCATCCAGTACAACCGTCGCTTCGTGAATGTGGTGCCCACCTTTGGAAAGAAGAAGGGTCCTAATGCCAACTCTTAAATGGTCTTGTGGCGCATTCTGTTCATAATAAAAGTTATGGCATGAACAAATGTGCTGCCTCATCAATTTCAGCTGTTTTAATTTATCCAGCTGTCTGTAGCCATGAGTTTGTACCCCCCTTTATTATGGAGGTTTGTAATTCTGGAGGAGTGGTAAATAAACATGCCAGTTTAATTCAACAGTTTTATTGTTACTTCTTAAACATGCAAAACAATATTTGAACAAAAATGGTAACACCACCTTCTCCAAAAAGTAGGGAGAGTAATTTTGCTACTTTCCACAGTAGTTTTAACAAGGCCAACACAAACATGACCAGAATACTTCCTGATTATTTCTCTGCTGAAACTGAACTTTATACAGTTTCATGTAACAGCAACGTCATGCTAGGTCATCCAAATATTAATCAATTGCTACCAACTCAACCTCAAAAATTAGCTTGGCATTCGGTGGGATTCTGGTTGAAAACTAGTTAAGGAAAAAGCATAATCTGAAGAAAGACATTTGAAAGAAATGTCTTGTATAAAATTGCAATGGCATTACTGTACATAACTTGCTGCAATCCATAGTGTTTTAAAAGAAAATAATGCTTATATTTGTCCTCAATTTCAGCTTTGAACTTTAGCAACAGTTCATCCTCTTTAAAAATTGCATGAGCAGTCATACAGTGAGACACTCAAAGGATACTTGGAATCAGGAAGACCCTTTTTACCATAAGCCCAGTCTGACTCGATTTCCAAGCGTGCAGTCTCACCTTTACTCATGGTTAGGAGACCTTCATCCCACTGCAAAAATAGAAGAAAAATATTAAAATGATGGTAGGGCTGAAGACCCATAGAAGACTTTCACATGACAGAACAGCACAAAAACTCACTCCTCTGATGACTTTGCCCAGCCCAACCTTAAAAGAAAGTGGTTTGGCCTGTTTCTTCTTCCTTGCACCTGCAAAGACAGCCAATTACTATTCATCTAACAAGTTATAAACTTTGCCATTTTGTCTCTGCATACTTGTATATGGTTGAGAGGACAAAGTGCACTTTGTCTTTGCACTCTGCATGATCATTGTAGCTCTGAAACAGTAACCTTATAGAACAGGTAATTTTTTTAAATACTGGTCCATTGACAATGTAAAAAGCAGGTGTGTGTTTATATGATGTAAAAAAAAAAAAAAGGCTATAAGGTTTTGATACGTTTGTCAAAGTGGCCCTTATTGTCATACGTGAACACACCACACAGTGTGAACAATGAAATTTTCTATTTGCATTTAACCTGTTCACCAAGTGAAACAGCAGGCAGCCGGGGAGCAGTTCATGGGGATGGTACCTTGCTCAAGGGTACCTCAGTGGTGCCACTGGCAGTCCTAGGATTTGAACCCACAGCCTTCCAATCACAGGGGCAACTCCCTAACCACCAGGCCCCAGCTGACCCATTGTTGCCTCTTGTATTTTTTGTATTACATTAAAACATTATGTCCAGCATAAATTGTTGAAAGGCTTAGAGTAACATTACATTATGCTTTTTTTCATCAAATATCTTAGCACTAAATGTGTGAACACTACCTTATCATACATGGACACATTTATTAAGAGTGTAAAACATGCACCTGTAGGGATGTTGGTGTCAAAGACAGTGCCATCCTCAAGTGTGCCAGTGTACCAACATGCCACTACATCTCCCTTTTTGGGGAAGTTGACTTTATCTCCTTTCTTTAACACAGCCTTAGTGAACTTGGGGGGGCCCTGTTAAGTCGAAACACAAATCAATACAAAAACAAATCTCTAAAGCTATGAAACATGTTTGAATAGCATTTTGTTGTGTGTAACACCAAATATACTATGAATCTGTACTTTATCCATCCCAGAATGTTTCGTGCCCTGTGATACCTCATCCACAACTTCTTCTGTCTTTGTCTCTTTGGGCTTCTGATCAATTTTCACAGATTTCATATCCTGGGTCACCTCCTCCACTTCTGTTCCTTTAAACCTCTGCCAACATCCCACAGAAATAATTAACTTGGTCATTCGCAAACAGGGAAGATACCACAAAGAAACATTTTCAAATGCTTTTTAATTTAGCCCACTGCTTACCTTGCTCTCGAATAGCTGGTTGTAGGCCACGACAAGCTGCTCCTTTTTTGCAGTTTTTGCAACATTCTTGATATTCCCTAAAAGTTTGTGCTCGGCAAGAAACTGAAAGCACAGAGACATGTTGCATGAAATCTGCCACCTCACACCACACAAAGCTTAAGTCAGCATCTTTTTCAAAAATCTCCTTTCCACCTTAATCGGTGCAGCACTTCCATTCATGAGCTTGTACAGCAGTCTGGCACTGGTGAACATACACAATATGAACAAAAGTATTAGGGTATTGCATTCAAATACATAGACTATAACACAGAGTTGGTCCCAGCCTTTGGAGCCATAATAGCTTTCACTCTTCTTGGAAGGCTTTCTTCAAGATGTAAGTATTTCTGTGGGAATTTGTGGTCATTCATTCTGTGGAGCATTTATGAGGTCAGGCACTGATGTTGGACGAGAAGGCCTGTCTTGCAATCTTCATTCCAGTTCATCCTGAAGGTGTTGGATGGGGCTGAAGTCAGGGCTTTGGGTCCTTCCACACCAAACTCATCCCACTATGACTTTATGGACCTTGCTTTGTGCACTGGGGCACAATCATGCTAGAATAGAAAAGGGCCTTCCCCAAACTGTGTCCACAAAGTTGGAAGCATGGTGTTGTCCAAAATGTCTTGGTATGCTGAAGCGTTAAGATTGCCCTTCACAGGAATTAAGGGGGCCTAGCCCAAACCCTGAAAACAGGTGTGTCCCAATACTTCTGTCCATATAGTGTAAGTACTGGAATGGAGCATTAGAACAAGAAGCCAAGTTCACATTGCATTCTGTTGAGCATAAGCACTAAAATTAAAAAACAGAAAAACGCATCAAGACATGTGATCATGCACAGCATTGGAATTCAACACTGAAGCTATGGACCTCAGGCTGCTAATGCTAGTGAGGTAACATGCATGTGCTGCACAGTTAAAGAAACAAAGCATGGATCTCACAACTTGGGTATGAGCTCTGCATACCGAATGGCACGCATTATCCTGGATAAACTTGATCAGATCTTTTTTGGGCACATCGTCACTATTCAGTTTCTCATCGCTCCATTCTCGTGTTGGTTCTGCAGCCATTTTCCTTGCAAACTTCGCGACCTCTCACACCACGCGTGGAAGTGAAGGAGCCAATCAGCTCCCTTTACCCTCCTCCATGTCATAGTGCTGCACCATCAATGGAGTGGAGAGAGTTCACCACCATCTGAGGAGAAACATCACACAAAGAAGACTAGATTTAAAACAAAAACAAAGCAGAAAGAATATCCCACAAACGCCACACACCTTCTGTCCTGTAACGTACACTATGTGGACAAAAATATTAGGACATACCTCTTAATTACTAGGTATGAGAACTCCCTCATTTCATGTGAGCGTATCACAAACCAGAAAACATGATTTAAAAATGTTTTTAATATAAAAATGTTTTTTTTATAGGTTTCATTTTAGGGATGTTCAACATATCGGGTTCAGGGCAGCTTTTGCTTAAAATAGACCCCACCCCCTTGATGCACAGAGCTAGGACTGAGATATACACTATATGGACAAAAATACTGGGACACACCTCTTAATTATTCAATTCAGGTGACCCCGTACTTCCAGTGAAGATCGATCTCAATGCTTCAGTATACCAAGACATTTTGAACGGACAACGCCATGCTTTCAACTTTGTGGACATAGTTTGGGGAAGGCATGACTGTGCCCCCAGTGCACACAGGTTTTAAAAGTAGATAAAAATATTAGGTATTTTATTCCATTCCTTCAACTCCGGAATGTTGGGTTTCCTCACATGAGCTACTTGCTTCAGATGAGCTACTTGCTACATTTATATTGGTTTGAGGCCAGGGCTTCGACTTGGCCATTCTAAAACATTAACTTTATTTTTCTTTATCTAATCTTTGTACAATGACTTGTGCTTAGAGTGCCCACTTTCTCAGATTCAGTTCACACACAGATGTCCTGACATTTTCCCTTAGAATTCACTGGTGTAATTCAGAATTTATTGCTCCATGAATGATGGCAAGATGTCCTGGCCCAAATGCAGCTAGACAGATTCAAACCATGATACTACCACTACCATGTTTCACAAATAAGATAAGGATCCAATACTGGTATGCAGTTTTCCTTTCTCCAAACATAATGCTTCTCATTTAAACCAAATTTATTTCATGGAATGTTTATTTTTCCTATATTTATATTTCTAGATTGGAAATGAGTGTGAGATGTATGATAAGGAAAGTCAGCTTCGTCACTGACACACATTGACAGAAGCTTTTATTTCAGCGCAAGAAAGAACAAAGTTAAGTCACACAGTGAAGTAATACAATTCTCATTATATTGAGAGAAATATGTTCTCAATAAAGAACTCAGTAATTGTAACTAGTGCTATGTTTTACCCCTTAATGATTGTATATTCAGTGCTGAATGTTTCCATCATGTGGAATTTAATGAAGAGAGTTTCCTTAGAGAGCAGAAGGATTTCTGAGCTTTAGGGGCTAAATCTTTCTACTTTATTTTGAAGGACATCCCACAAACCTGCAACCCACCATTTGATGAATCTGAGGTCTGAGAGATAGGACTGAGGAACTGGAAGTAACAGCATTGCATTCTTTTGCATTAAGAGCAGGGACATTTTCTAAATGACCCTAAATGAACTTAAATTATTATTATTATTATTTATTTATTTATTTTTAAACAAATGTAAGAATTCCATCCACATTCACAGATGCAGTGGTTCCTGATGCCTTGTGTTGCTCTTGGCCATCAAAGACACTTGGGGGCAGTAAATACACACAGATATTTAGGGGGCTGAAATTTTCTTGCTGAGGATTCTCCTTCTGAGGGGGGGAGAGAAAATTATCCTCATTTTGTTCCGTGAACATTAACTGAATCACTCATCAGTGTTTACGCCTTCAGCGATAACTCTTTTAGAAAGAGTATAGGGAGCAGCTTTCTACTGGGCCATGCCAAACCTTCAAACAAATACAGTTCTTCCCAAGTCAGCTTACCTGAACTCAGGTCACCGCCTTTGGTGAACCTTGGAAGGGAGCTGGAACAAATTATCTCATACTTCAGTGGTTTTGGTCAAAAACAATGCAATGTGTGGATTCAGTGACTCCTGACCTCAACCCCATGACCCTAACTTGCTCAACTTGCCCGTGCTGAGTTTCAATAGCTGGGAACACTGCTGGGTGCCAGCCTTCCTTATGGCTTGAGAAAGTGAAGTTGGAAAATTAGCTTTAAAAATTCATTATCTCAATTAATTACTACCATGTGGTTCATTAAGAGGTGGAAACACCTCAGGGTCTGGATGTGAACAGCAGGTTTGTAATAAATGTGGACTAAACCAAGCTATTACAAACAAACCTGAAGGGAAAGGAGTGTAATTTTCTTACCGAGGTCCATTTTTGTTGTTTACATGGATTGTTTAGCAATGATTTACTAGTATGCATATGGCTAGGAAACTGTTGAACACTTGTGTTAAAATATCTATGGGTTTTATTTTTAAATTTATTGAGTACTACTTTTTTGTGTTGAAATATTTAGGTGAGACTAAAATCTTACTTCAGTGACAGAAGAATTACTCTAAGCAGTTACATAACCTACATAAGTAAAAGAAACTACTTTCAAACTAACAACAATTAAGCAAGAACCGCATATCCTTGAAATATTTGCCATTAAACTTAAAATTTTGCATAATAGGGGAATGATGTTGAACAGATAGAATTCTAATCTACCTAAAAGAGGTAGATTAGAATGAGGTTACCTTCTATCCCATGTTTTTATTTTGCTTCGCTTTTATTCAATTCAATGCCTCTACCTATAGAAAGCTTGTTAACGTTTGGTCTTAGGGAAGCCCTGAAGCTCCCTGCTCTGTGCAGGACCACGTCTTGTATGTCAGCTCTAATCCATGCCCACCCACCATGAAATGGGCTTATTAAGAGTTCAACAGATTTCAATCGGATTCACATCCAGACCTGCCAAGGAGTCACAGGCCACGTGGCAGGAGACCATTGTTTCTTTATTTCCTCTGCCTCAAACCTGCACTGGCTGATAGGACTAATTGGATTTTGAGTTAGCTCAGAACACATAGGTGATCTTATCTTTGGAATGCTTGATAAAAAATGAAATGTACACAATTTTCACCCATTACCCCAAAGCTATGTAGCTGCTGTGCAAATCTCAGGAAGAAAACTTAGACGATCGACTATATTTGGAATAAGTGGGGAAAATTGTGCTTTTTTATTCAAGGAAAGACTCCTTTTTTCATTCCAGTACACTCAACACTATTCAAACACCTAGCTGACCTTAAATAATAAGCTATTAAATTAACGCGTTGTGGAAGTGAAAAAAAAGGTGCCAGTAGCGCAAATCATACTATATATGTACAAAATACATTAAACATATTAATAAAAGACTGTAACGGTCACCCCGCTCTCGTCGCGGAGACCCCGCTCCCTTTCCCCTGAATTTTAGTTTTCCCCTGTTTCC
>JBBIGA010000153.1:6630972-6665428 GCA_037576975.1 Alestes dentex | reverse complement strand
TTTTTTCCATCACTCATTCCATCACTTGATCACACCCAGGCATCTTATCAAAATTATAAAAATTAAGTAATTTTGGATCATTTCAATTGGTCTGTTCATCTGAATTTTTTTTACAAATAATACAAGGCCATTGTAAAATGTATTTAACACAAATGCACAAATAACACAAATAAACAAAAATGCAGCATTTTCTGTATTTTAATTTCTTAATAATAGAGAAATGGACAATAAAAAGTTACTTAATTTTTTCCACAAAGAGAAATTTAGAAATCTATTTCTCTTACCTGAATGATCAAATGTTGGCAGTTTATACGTGTACACAGTTTGAACACAAAGGTATACCCCTGGCAAAATGTTTTATTGATTGAAAAGTTTTATTGATTTTCCAGCTGAAAATAAGTGCACATTTTCTAATTGCTCAGTTTGACAAATGGAAAAAAATGAAATATAAAATGTTTGCACGTACCACATTCTATGTTCAGTTCAGTATCATGTATGAAAAACGTTACATTGAGCAAAGAAACAGTTTTAAAACAAAGTAAATTTTGTAAGTAAGACAAGAAGTTTTCATGATTTTATTAACTGATGAAATGTATGAAGTTTACAATATTGTCACGTCCCTGTTGTGCTCTCTCAAGCAGGACATGCAGAGGCAGAACTCCATACTACTGGTTTCTTTATTCACAGTGCTCAAAATAACAAAACCTGGCACAAGGGCCGATAAGTTTACTCTTACAGCAAAGGAACACAACAGAGGGTAATGTGAAAGGTGAACAGACAACCAAACAAAGTAGAAAGGAAACTTAAATACCCAAACCTAAGCACAAAACAGTTGCTTCTAATAATAGCTCATCCCTCCAAGAGATTCTGGCTGCAGACCTCCTCTGTGGGTAAATCTCCTCTGTCAGCACAGAGGAGGTCTGCAGCCAGACCCTTCTCCATCCCTGGCCAGCCGAGGCACAGGGATGAGGCCACACCGAGTGTCAAAATAAAAGTACCACACTTAACTAACAGTGGCCTCTAGCGGCCACTGACTCAGGCCCTAACAAATATACTTGTTTCTATACATTAATAAAACATTGAATTTATTGAGGAGCACCAAAACAGCATATGATGATATTTTCATGTATAGTATGTAAGACAACAGGCCTTAGACATATTGGTCTAACCTTTTATACTGATATTTATGCTGTGTATATGTGTGTGTGTGTGTGTGTTCTCCACGTGTATGTAAATGCTGTACACGTAAATTCATGTAATTTGTTATATCCAATGTGTACGGTCATATGCAGTTTTCATTCTGTGTGTGTTTTGTCAATTTGTGGCGTGTGCATTGGAATTGATTCCCCAATCATCTCACTTTTTGATGAATTGCAACCAGTCCCAGCTCTCCTTCCACATGAACTTTTTGGGGATTCAGTCTAGCTTTCAGGATACAGTGTATGCAGGATGTGGAGTGTGCTGTAGTGGATATGTAGTGTTCTATACAGAATACTGAGAGCCAGATGTTCATACATGCTTGTGCAGTGCAAGATGTGATAAAGCAGCCGCAATGTGTGCTCACAATTCACATAATTCAGTTGACTAAAACTGTAAAATAATTTGAGTCCTATTTTTGCCTGAAACTGGCACAAAATATTTATAACATCAGGTCTAGAGTGTGCTATACACAGCTATACTAATTACTTAATCAATGTTGAATTTAAAATACTTATCTAATTACTGTGTCTGCAAAGTAACTTAATAACTCAATAAGTAATTTAACTAAATACTTCTTAAAATCCCTATAAACCTTGAGTGGACAAACAATAGAAATTAAACTCTTTACATAATAAATAATAATAATAAAAAAAGAGTCAAACATGAAAAAGTTTAGCCTTTTAGCTTTCTGAATCATCTTTATTACATTCTATAAAAAACATTCTATAATAATTAAACTTTTTAGTAAGAAATGTAACCTTCTTTAGGTAAGAAACACAATTCCTGAATAACAAAAAAAATATTATTCTCACCTTCAGACACTTTCTGCACTGCCGAAGTAAAATCAAGTTTTGCCTGCTTAGCAGGAGTTACTCGCTTCAGCCGAGACCGACATCTTCCGCTTTAGAATACGACTATGCAGCAAACTGGCGCGAAATCATGTGCACCTGCACTACAGCGATTTTAAAGCGGCAGAGTTTACTTTTACCTTTAGAAGATAAATTAATAAAATTAAATAGTGATATTGTAAAAATTATTTTACAATTTAACGCGAGTAAATTATAAGTAACTGTAATTAAAATACCTAAAAATGAACAGTAATCAGTTACTCTACATTTTCAGTGGAAAAGTAATTTAATTACAGTAACACGTTACTTAGTAACGCTTTACACCCAACACTGGCTATACGCACAGCCCCCTCAGCAGTTCATGTAACTGCACTAAAGACCATGGTGTCTGCCATTTCAAGGTGGGCAAAACCAACAAGCCTGCAAGGCCCATACAGTGGATTAATACAAACTTTTAGGGTCTACAAGAGCAATAAGCTGCAAGGGTGATAGAGCCTTACAGTGAGGGTGGGATGGGGGATAAACTAAATTACACTGACAAACTCAAATAGCACCAATATAAAAGAGTCTCTGTACTTTCAACTCATACTACTCATGCTAGTTTCTGTTCTAAAATTCTAAAAAAAGTCATAAGGCATGATAAAAAATACATGCTAATGCTAATGCTTAATTTTAGTTATTATAATTATTAGTGTTGTGCTTGTTGCGCAAAAGTCTTAATGGCCTTTCTTTCATATTTTTCCTTAAACAATGACATCTATTTCTTCTAATATTTTACATGTTTCTGTTTCTTTCACACATGTTCATCAGCTCATTTTAAACTGTCCAAGTTGAATTCAAGATGAAGAATTTCACATTTGGCCCCACAGTTGCACAGCGGGTAGCACTGTTGCCTCACGCCTTCAGGGTTGCGGGTTTGAATCCGGATCCTGGCCTTGTGTGTGTGTGGAGTTTGCATGTTCTCCTTGTGGTGGAGTGGGTTTCCTCCAGGGTCCCCAGTTTCTTCCACAGTCCGAAGACATGTGCGTCAGGATTCTAAATTGGCAGCAGGGGTGTGTGTGTGAGTGAATGGTGTGTATGTGTGCCGGCGGTGGGCTGGTGCCCCGCCCAGGGGCCTTGCGTCCGGAGACCCCAGGATAACCTCACGGTACCCGTGACCTTAGTAAGGAATAAGCGGTTACAGAAAATTACAGCTTTGCTAATGGTAACCATCTCACTGCATGACAATTTAATTTTAATGAGTGCATGTTTTACGTTCAAGCCTTGGAGCCTTCTGCTGCTCAGGGCCCCCCCTGCAGGCAGCACCCTGCAGTCCCCTTCACTAAGCCCGTGGTTGTGTGCTGTTTGGTTTGTCATTTCACACAGTCAAAAGTCTATGAATGCATAGATATGAGAAATCAGAAGAAAATGAAGTATGGCAGTGTGCACATTCACAAATGTGTGCATGTGCACTCTGCCATATGTGTGTCTGTGTGTGTGTGTGTGTGTGTGTGTGTGTGTGTGTGTGTGTCAAACAGTTTCAGAAAAGACACCCAACTTGAGGGGATGAAGGACACCCAGGGGAAGGTTAAGTTAACTCTTGCTCTGTTTTTCAGCTGAGCACGAACCCTGTGGTGTGTCCTGGCATCTTTTCTAAGCAATCTATACCTGCTGAGAGAGACTTGCACCTAAATAGTAACAAAACCTCTCTCACACAGGTTACAACCATTACCCAGAATGGCTTCTGGTTCACTGTAAATGGCTCGACTCCCTATCCAGTGCTACATCAGGCCCCTCCAGGTGGTCAACAACCCCCCAGTTTATACTCCTTGTATGTTATATGTTGTCCAAATGCTGTTTTGTCCATAACTTTGTATCATGTTTATGAGCTTGTATAGTGAGACAATTCAACAAATGTTTAGAAAATTCAAAGAGATCATCTATGTACACCTAAGTACACATACATTCCTACTAATGTACTTCTAATTTTTTATCCAAAATACTGTAAAAAAGTAATCCTGAACATCCCAAGCTGAAACTTTGAGTTTTTCCACTGAAGTGGAAAAAATACAGTTGCCATAAAAATTCTGAAACTTAACAACTGAATCATTATTCTCAAGCAATGCCATGTTTATTAGTCTTTACCCAGATAGTAGTGAGAAAAAACTGATAACAACATGAAAATAAGATGAAATTATGAATTCTGTCAAAGGAATGAAGCTGAAGGACATAAGGCTGTGCTTCTGATTACTTCATAACATTACATACCTTTCATGACTAATAAATCTCTAGCTGGATTGACCCTTTAAGTGGTGTTCTTTGATACCAGAATTCATGTGGTGCTGTCATCAGCCAATTGTTCGTAGTGAATATATTTTAAATGCTTTAAATGAGCAGTTTTACATGACATGGATTTTTTCATTTAACAGTGCTTTTTTAAATCAATTATTTAAAACAAAGTAGTCATTTCATTTTGGAGGCTTACATGCACTGATACAGTTGGATTGAGTGATTTGAATACATTTATTTTAGATAGTAGCTGGATTACTAACAAAGTTGCATGAACTGAAAATATTGTAGTAGCCTTTTTGAACATTTTAAGTATTATGCATCCAAAATATGTGTATAGCTAAACCCATGTGTTTTTCAGAATTTTGAATTTGTGATCTCATACTGAACTTTTGACGTTATGAACAACAGATTGCCTTAATTGTTTAATTGTTTAACTGATTGCTTAATTGTGCGAACTGATGCGTATGTGAGATGGATGATGGAACTAGATTTTCTGTAAAACACTACGGTATACGTAAATGCAGTCCCTGTCTGGATTCCCTGAAGCTCTCTAGAGGAGGTTCTCTAATAACTGACAGAAATAATTGAAGCACCCCAAAGCACTGAAGAGTACAGCCCTCATCTGTACTATTTGTCTTAGATCAAACAGGAAAAGGTTGTGAGTATGGTTTACGATGGGGTTTATTGCAACTGAGCTGCTTCCCTGCAGGACCTTAATTTTGTGAATGAAGGAAAAACACACAGATTTAAAGGCACAAAGCCTTGGTCTCGGTATTATTTACCATCCTCAATAAAAATATCACAGGTACATTTGATGAGTTACTGTGTCATGTGTTTTGGGGGAAAACATCAGTGACATAGATCAAGAGAATGAAAATATTCAGTTTATCTTCATACTGAGAAACATTCTCTGAGGCAAAGATATTCCACTCACATCACAACTATGATCAATGGAGCTCTCCGCTACGCACAGATTGAGATACAAAACCGCCAACGGGAGCTACATTAAATTATGAGGTGACCAAAGTTTTAATTTAATTCTAATCACTAAATTCAACTAGACCATAAATAAACGTAATGACAATGACTATCGATAAATCTGATATTGCAGCATAATAGGCGAAGATAAGTGATTTTTCATGTACGTCAAATTGAGCACTATTACAGCACACAAGGGGGCTGTGTTGTATTTGTTACATGGGATTGGATTTAGTCTTGTGAATTGTGGAGCTGGGCAAATAAAAATTCAGATGGGAAAATATGGAGCTATAATGAAATGGAACTTAATGCAGTCAAAAGGAGTCTACAGCCTCATGTGTATTTTTAAACATATTGTCAAACTGATTATGCTCATATTTTTTGTTTCAACCAATCTAATCCATTTGTAATCACGATTCATAAGCAACGCTTAAAAACTTTCTTCAGGGGGCATTTCTTCAGGGGAATATTAACTGCTGATTAGTCTCCCTAAATGCCTTCATTAACAGGGAAGGACAATTAGACTAACATGCAAAATAACCAACCAACTAACGAACGATGTTGGGGGCAAGCAATTTTAAAAATGTGACTTCAAGAAAAGTGTTTTATATAAGTATCAGACAATGAACAAGAAAATCTCCTTTATTAGCTACTAAATGCTCCAAGGAAAACTCTAAGCTGCAGTCCTCACAATGTCTATGTATTGCTCAAAAAGTGTAACTGTTGTCATGATTCAACTCTTCTTGGAGGACATTCCAAAAGATTTTGGAGTGTTTATGTGGGAGTTTGTGGCCATTCATTCTGTAGAGCCTTTTTGAGGTCAGGCACTAATGTTGGACAAGAAGGCCTCGCTTGCAATCTCCATTCCAGTTCATCCCAAAGGTGTTGGATGGGGTTGAGGTCAGGGCTCTGTGTGGACCAGTCAAGCTCTTCCACACCGAACTCATCCAACCATGACTTTATGGACCTTGCTTTGTGCTTTGGGACACAGTGATGCTGGAATAGAAAAGGTTCTCCCCCAAACTGTGTCCACAGAGTTCAGTAATGTTACAGCTATCCACTTGTAGCCTTATAAGAAGCCATGGGTTCATTTGTGAGCTGCAAATGGAGCTGAGCTCCTGTAGTGCAGTTTGATGAAAAAGGAAACTGTTTCCAGGGCAGTGTTCATTATTATTCAGTCTTTTGATGATATGATAAACTGCACTAACTGATAACCTCTAAACAGTTCAGTCTTGCACACTGCCCCATGATTGTTGCTTTATGCCGCTGGAAGTTTAAATGGTCCTCCTAGTTCGACCGATTCATCACAATCACATAAGCATGTGTTCATGCTGTTTCATGGTGTTTTAACTTGCTAAATAAATTGGTTCATTATGCATCAACCTCCAATTAGCCTGGAATATATATATTGTTTCAGCATTAAAAACAGTAATTCCAAAGCATTCTCTTGCAGATTTATCTAGCTGAACCCAGATACATTATCATGACTGAGGATGTTAAATCAAACAGAACCGCATAACAATAATGTTTAGTTAAGTCACGTTTTTTTAAATCTATATAGTAATATTAGTTGGTCAGGGTTGCAAAAATTTGTTGTCCGGGGAAAAAAATCGGGGGATGAAATGAATGATTTTGACAAGTTGGGGGCATGTCCCCCCCTGCTATGATGGTTCCGGCGCCCATGGTCTCAACCCTGTACCCACAGCATGTTTAACCTGAGTGGCACAGGTCCGTGTCAGAGGCGCAACAAATGGTAAATCGTCATCATATGGCATAACGTCGCCTGCTCCTTAAATGGACGTTCTATTAATAAAGAAATCCAACGCATATGGTAATGTATTAACCAGCTATAAGCGATATCCAACCTTCCATTCTTTAGCAGGATACTTGAAAAGAAATGTATTTCAGTACAAGAAAAATTCCTTTCCCGAAATAAACTAAATATCCATGTGGAATTTCAATCAGGCTTCAGAACATAGTACAGCACTGAAAAAACATTGGACGAAACTCTTGTCTGTTTAGATCTAAGCGCAGCGTTTGATACGATTGACCATGATATCATAATCAATCATCTTGAAAAGTTTGCTGGTCTTTCTAACTTACATTAATTGCTTCAGAGCATACAGCAAAGAGAGAAAGTTTTACGTCAGTCTTGGAGACCGTGTTTCTGGGGTTACATGAGTAAAACGGCCTTGTTCCGTTATTATACTCTCTATACTTGCTGAGACTTGGAGTACTGTATACGTTTCCATAGTTATGAGGATGACGTGCAGCTGTACATCTCTGCAGAACCAAATGATGCAGCAGCTAAAAACTCCATTACTACCTGTCTTTCGGCAATAAATAAATGGATGGGCAATAACTGCTAAAGTTAAATGAGGACAAAACTGAAATTATATTACGCAGCCCTAAAGCAAAAAAGAGAATTGCTGTTTAATAATCTAGGGAAATGAACTCTCTGGACTAAATCTGAGGTTACAATTCTTAGTGTTATGTTAGATTCAGATTTAAGTTTCAATTCTCACATTACTAAGGTGACCAAAAACATCATTTTTAGAAACATGGCTAAAGTGCTACCACTTACAGATCAAAAAGATGCTGAAAACAGATTCATGCCTTTATTTCAAGCTGAGACATTTAATGGAATGCACTTTTTACTACCCCCTGCCCAAAAAACTCTGAGAGACTTCCACTGTTAACCAGAGAACAAAATAGTTCTGTTTAAACTGCACATTCGTGCAACAGGCCTGAAATTCTTTTTGCACTCGGCTTTGCACTTTCGTACTGCTTTCTGTTTTTTCACATACATTTAATGTAATTCTTTTATTTTCCAGGAGGTTTGATCCTATGCACTCTATGTAAAGCACATTGAGCTGCATTTTTTGTATGAAATGTGCTATACATAATGGTGGCGGTTGTTGTTGTTATTGTTATTATTAATAAGAAACTCAGTATTACCTATATTATACTATCAAGTACCTAGTTTGTCAATACTTCATTGAATTAAATCAGATGTGCTGCTAATATCATTTCACAAATCCATAGACTGGAGCCTGTGTTCTTCTAACCGTCTTTCTTGTTTGTTTTAAATTATTCTTATGTAAACTTGTGTTTTTGCTGACACTTACTGCTGAGATAAATGGTGTATTGCGTAGGTGCCTAACACTTTTGGGCATTACTGTACATTTTAAAGAATAGAGGCTGGGTTATGTCTCCCTTAGTTCTGTGTGTGCCTGAGTACAACCAGCAGTCTAGAAATACCTCTGCCACTGTTACTATACTAAACTCATTACAGTCAACTTAAATAACATCTCCAGAGTCCATGTCATGGCCTCTTGTGAAAAGATATTAACTTTTAATTTAACAGAGAGAGTTCTTGAGCAGTTTCCCTAAGGGAACGCAAGGGTTAGCTGATAGCAGTAGTTTGAGCGTGAACCTCAAACAATTCCCTGACTGGGTGAAGTCTACCATGAGTTCGAAATGTCACTTCCAAAGGAAACAAGGCAGTGGCTGGGGCTTATGAGTCAGACGAAAGTGCTCAAGAGGTTGTACTGCTCATCCATAATGTAGGAACTTCCATGCAGTGAGACACATGAAAAACTATGAAAAAAAGCTACAGCAAATGTAGTTTAAGGTCTTACCAGAATTTTTCATGCCTTTTCATCCCATGTACTGTATTAAAAACTAATACTGTATAAAATACTACTACTACCTTATACTGCCATAGGTAGCTTTGTGTTTTGGTAAACATATGACTAAGCTTACAAAACAAATCACCTGATTTAGAACCATGCTGATTACAGGTTGCCCTCTTGACCAAAATATACTTAGTGGTATGACGATAACTAAACTGACTTGCTCCTGCTCACTACATGTTTCCATATAACTGGAGTAACTTAATTACTAGCACCCTCAGAAAAATGATCAAAAGAGGTCAAAAAATCGTCAAATAAAGAATCTAATTGTGGTTAATTCACTCAGTTTTGCACACAAAATGAGAAACCTTTCACTGAAGTAAATTTAGTCCAAGAAAAGAAAACATAATTTTTAACAGAACATGTGCAACTAATGCATGTTCCCATTTATATTTTTTTTTTTTATGATCACTCCTTCCATCTTCAAGAAGGATGGCGATAATTATAGAGCTGACTGCATCATCACCACTCCCTTTAGAATAAATTATACATTATACATTGTGCTGCAAGTGCAAGACACCACTTCTGCTCATTTTACTATTATATTACTGGAGACTTTCATCTCTTCATGAATATTGGTAGCAATTAATAAAAAAATTGTTTCTAATATTCTGTTCCATTGTGGTGTGATTTTTTATTTTATAAAATTCTTTTGGTTGGGCAGCTCCAGCACAGTGAATATTTTCTCCATGACTTTTCATGATAACATGTATCATAATCTCAGTCAATAACAAAGATGAAGCACCAATTCAAGGTGTGGAATATGAAACATGCTTTCAGTGGTTAACCTAAAATAACTGTTCACCATGTCCATCGTCAGCATAACTAATGAAACATTGAGATGACAATGAGCTCATTAGTTTCATGATTCTTGAGAGAAAGTAGGAAAACAAACCATTATCCACATTTTAGTGACTTTCTAATTGGACTGTTTTTGCATTTATTCGCCACCGTAACAAAGACAGATATCTGTACCATTTTCGTTTCTTTTCTTCTCTTTGATCTTCTTTTTTTACTAATAATGAGGGGCATAGGTAGTGTTCATATCCTTGAGGACCCAACCAATTCTTCCGATTCAAGACTCTTACTAAGTTACATTAAAACAAAAAATATTAAGAGTTTTTGTTATCAACTTGTGTTCTGTTGTGGACTCTTGGTGTGATCAGAAATAATGAACTGTCGGTGTAGCTGTCTGATAGTATAGTGAAACAAACATGATTTTTTTTATTGCATTCTTGGAGGACTCAACATGGGGATGCCAAGGAAACCAGTAGCATCAATTAAGATGGGTAGGCTGTGATGGAGGCTAACACCACAGCTTGATCAGCCCAGATGGGTTAATTCCTCCTCCTGAAATTTTATTCAGATTGGAAAAATATCTTTCAATTTAACAAATTATGATCGCAAATTTGCGAGGCATTGTTGTTGTTCAGTGAAGTGGTAAGAATCATTCAAACAGCTGGAGCAGAGGAAAGCTAAGGATATAGAGAGCAGTCTAAAGCTGCAGGTTGAAACTGCAGAGTTAGTGTTCACTAAAGAAGGATTTAGAAAGTGGGAATATTTTAGACAGACTTATCAGAGCATAACAAGGGCAAACAATGCAATTTATGTTTGCCAAGCTAGAAGCTTATGGAGCAAACCATAAACCACAGAAGTGTGGAATGCTGCTAAACAACTGTATTGGAGCAACAATAATACAAAAGCCTTTTCATTTTCATTACATAACCTTTTCAGATACAAATAAAATCTCTTTTTTAGTAATTACTACCTACAGACCACCAGGGCCTTAAACAGAGTCTTTCAAGAATTTGTTGTTTTTCTAGCAAGCACAGCAGTACATAGTGATAAAAAAAAAATAATTATTGAAGACTATAATATCCGTTTGGAACATGATCCACTGAAATCAGGATTTGTATCTATCCTGGATCCTGTAGATTTTATAGTTATTCTTTCCCAGATCACTGTGATTTCAAATCATTACTTTGTCACATGCAGTGCCCTCCATGATTATTGGCTCCACTTGTAAAGCTTAGTAAAATGGCATAGAAAAACAACAGTCTTTTAGTAAAGTTGCTTTGTGTCACACTGAGAAAATGAGAAAAAAAATCCAATCTTTCATTTAAATGAATTTACACAAAAACAACCTCTTCAGTAAATAACTATTTTCAACAAAAACACTTACGCTATCATTATTGGCACCTCTGTAAATTATGGTGAGCACAATGTACTGAAACGCGATTCCCATTTAAATTGACAGGAGTGTGTGGGAACTTTAAAGCTATTTTAAGAACTTTAAAGCTGATTAAATTGGGTACAAATATGAGGTGACAAAAATACCAAATTCCTTTAGACATCCATCAGTAAGGGAAAGATAAGAGAAGACAAAAACCAAATGAAGGAGAAGTGTGTTTACCTTCATAATAAGTCAGGGAATGGTGGACATCATCTGGAACTGTTACAAACTTGTCTTTTGCCTCCATGTACAGAATTTTGCCTCCATGTACAGTAAGGAGGGTGGCAAGAGAGGCAAAAAATAAAATCCCAAGGATGAATTTTGGTAAAGGAAAAGTACAATCTTGGGGTTACCAAGTCTCCCAAATCATCATCAGACTGCACATTATTTGGAAAGTATGCAAAAAAAAAACCCTTATCAGTCATTGAATCACATGCATAAGCACCTGGAGTTTGCAAAAAAAATTACTACAAAATTCACTGGAACGGTGTTTCATGGTCTGATGCAAAAAATGGTGCTTTTTGGCAATAAAAATGTGGGTTTGGAGTAAAATGGAGGATGGCGAAAATGAAAAGAGCCTTATCCCAACTGTAAAATCTGGTGGAGGCTATGTGATGTTGTGGGGCTGGTTTTTCACCAAAGGCCCTTGAAACCCTGTTGTTGGGGTACATGGCTTCTGCATCTGCCAGGAAACTAAAACTGGATTGTCATTAGATCATCCAGCCATACAATGATCTGAAGCATATGTCCAACTCAATCCAAAATGGCTAGCTGACCACTGAGTCAAGCTTCTGGCATGGTCATCACAGTCCCCTGACCTGAACCACAATAAGAAACCTCTGGCGCGAGCTAAAGCGGAGAGTGCGTAAGAATGGGCTTGTAACCCTGGATGATCTGGCAAGATTCTGTAAAGATGAATGGTCTGCTCTGTATTTCCCAAGATATATTCTGTTTTACTGGCAAAGGAAGGTTGTACAAAGTATTAAATGCAACAGTGCCAATAACTATGGAACTTGCATTTGTTGAAAGTTATTATTTCTTGATGAGGGATGCGTTTTTCTCTCAATAAATTTAATTCGATTAAAGATTGGATTTTTCTCCCATTTGCAGTGTGAGATGAAACAACTCAAACAAAAGGTGGAATTCCTTACCTTTTTTACTAATCTTTACAAAGGATGCCAATACTTGTGGAAAGCACTGTATGTGCTTCGTCTTGGAAATAATAAATGTATCACCTTGCTTTTATATTTGGTAAACAAAAACAGTTCACAGGTCTTACTTTCACTGAAAACCTTCCATTTCACATTAGATAATAAGGCACCTTCAAGACATAAAAGCTTGCTCTGTGGGACAGTCTCTCTAAACTAACTAAGAACCAGGGAGGTACCGAGCCACAGACACCTGCAGTCGGCAGTAGCAATAATATAATGTTCTTGGACAATATGATCAAAGCCACTGGACAATGAATACAAACCACACTTTTAACCCCAACATGTTTGCCTTCCGATACAGCTGATGTAGATTTAGAGGAAAATGTGGGTACAACAGAGAGGCTGGTATCCTTCAACAGTAATCTCATCACAGAAACCTTGTACTTGTACACCTCTCAATACAATTCCTACAGGCTTGCTTAATAAAAATCTTAACAGTAATAATAAACTCGTCTCTTAGCCATGGTTATATAGCAAAAGCATTTTATCAAGACACTTAAAAAAAAAATCAAATCTTGATCCATGTAAGCTTTTAAATTACAAACATATTTCTAATCCACCATTCATAAGATCCTAGAGAAAGTTGTGGCTCAACAGTTGTATTCATATCTGCAAAAGGATTGCAGATATAAAAAAATGTAATATGGATTTTGACCTCATCAAAGCACCGAAATAGCCCAGGGAAACAACACATTTTTTTTTATCAGTTTGTAAGTGTAAACAGTAAAATCAAGGGAGGAGCCAGAACTCTTTACAACACCGGGTCTTAACCCAGTACAGAGAGGACTGAGAGAAAGTAGGAGAAAGAAAGAGGAGAATTAAACTGGAGAGAGCGTGTGGTTAGATTCAGCCCAAAGAGGTCGTGGTTTTGTGATTTTTGAAGTGTAAAGCCATTTTCTTTGTATTAAAGCTCTATCATGCACCCGCGCTAGGGTGTCTGTGTGCGTCCCTGAGTGTGTGTTTGGGCTTCCCAGCTTGTGGGCATTGGCCGTTCCCCAGGTCACGCTCATTTTCAGATTAAATAATATTGAGGATCATGTATGGGACATAAATAACCAGATGTTATGTAACTTTCTCCTGATCTACTCCAAAAAACAAGTCTTTCTTTCGGGTCCAAAAACTTACAGAAACAAACCATCAGGCACAATGCTATGTCTTGCTGGTTTCTCTGGAAACTCAGTATCAGTTCTGATCTCATTATCAGTTCTGATCTGTCTTCGTCTTTAAAGTACTGATAAGCTAAGAAATGCACTGCATCTTTACAAATTAGTTGGAAATAGTGTATGTCTGTGTGTGTTCATGTGACTCTCTCTGAAGGTGGCTTCACAATGCATCTCATAGATTAAATGGGGAGTTAAATTGGAAGTGTGGAAAAATCTGATGGAACGTATCCATGCCCTTCATTAGGGACCTGGGGGGACTCTGCAACATCAAAACTTTTCATTGGCTGAATTGAATATTGGCTGAACCCGATGTCTTGAGGTTCTTTCACTTGCAGTGATGTTCCAGTGTATTGCAGCCCGTTTTCACCTCTGGATAAGACATGCACTGTGCTTGCTTTAAATGGGCATTAAATTTATTATGTCCTTTACTTGAAAGACATCCAACACATTTGCTTAAGATTACTAATTTCTTAACAGGATGTACTTGTTAGAATGTTAGAATCCCCAGCTCAGTTTTTAATAAACATGACTTTTGTAAATGTGAATTTCTATGACAGAACACTCTTAACGAAAGAGGACTGATGTCATAGCAGTCAAATCTAGGAAATATAATAATTTTAGACTACTTTATTAGATTGCACAAGGTCTTGTAGAGAACACAACATAACACATGTTTAAACTAAAAATTTGTATTGTTTTCAGAAAAATATATGCTCACTATGAATTTGATACCAGCAATGCATTTATAAAAAGTTGGCTGTTGTGTTTACTGCTAAAAAATAAACCCCTGGTGGAACATCTCTCCATTACTTAGGTTAATTGGCAACAGGTCAGTAACTTGAACGGGTGTAAAAAGAGCATCTCTGTAATGTCTGTCAAGTAGCAGCAGGCCTGGGCAGTGGTGGCCTAGTGGGTGCGATACTTGCCCCTGGACCAAGAAGTCATGGATTTGAATCCTACCTTCAGCATACCACCAGTGGGCCAGGAGCCCACTGGTGGTATGCTGAAGGTAGGATTCAAATCAAGACCTTTAGCAAGACCTTTAACCCCAAGTTGGTCTAGGGAGACAGGCCCCTGTAGTTAGGGAATGGAAGTCGCTTTGGATAAACATGGATTTATATTTATACATTGAAAGATAGATATTAATATATGCATATAAATATTGTTTGTACATCTAATATGTTTATACTGTTGTTACGACCTGGTCTAGCCTCAGGAATGTAAACAATAGACCAAACCATCTAAAGATCCAGCCCACCAACCATGACCAAAACGCACCAGATAAGTCTATATGATTTATTCATCATCAAGCAGACAGTACAGATACAAAGAACCCATAGACATACATCAAAGGTGGGCAAGCACAAAGTAGTGGCGACGCGCAGCAGAGAAACACCAGCTCACAAGGTCTAGCCAGAGCTGCCACCCCCATGTTGCCACTAGACATCCTTTTAAATCTCCCACCAATTCCACTCCTCCAATCCCCAACAAGTCCAAAGGCGGAGTTGATGACTTAGGCATCACGGGGCAACCTAAAACACACCCACACAAGCACACACATACGGACAGACAGAAGCCCAAACACACTGTTTATAAATATATACACACACACGTGCACACACACATGAATGAACTAAATCTACAACTAAATTGTGGAAAAAAGTGGAGGAACAAACAAAACAGAACAGGGAAAGGACAGAAATAAATAAATAAGAAAATTCAACTAGATAAAGAGAAACAAGGGAGTGAGGGAAAGCATGTGAGAGAATAAGAGAGGAATGGATTGCAGAGCGGAAGACATAGCAGAGAGAAAGAGAGAGAGTAACTAAGGATAGAATAAACAATAACAGAAGGATGGAGGAAAAATGAACAATGAAGAATAAAACTGAAATAGTTTAGCTTACTGAAGAAACAATAGCTAACCCGAGAGAAGTTACAACCAGGAGTGTTACAATCCTAGAGTGGCAGAATCCCTCAGACACTGGGGAGGATATCACCACTTGAAAAAAACTGCATGGGCAAATAGTGCAACAAGTAAAGAATGACCTTCCTCAAAACATACTTGCAGTGAATTTGGGGATTTCATCATCTATATTACAAAATATCATTAAGAGATTCAGAGAATCCTTAGAAATCTCTGCATGCAAGGGTCAATGCCGTAAACCAGTACTGGATGGCTATGATCTTCATGTCCTCAGGCGATATGTGCACAGTTCAAAATGCAGCATACATGATGGTAAGGGTGTGCATCAGTGCACATTGCAGAGGTAGCTTGCGCATCTGGGGAGGCACCATTAATGCAGAATGACATATGTAGGTTTTGGAGCAACGTATGTTGCTATCCAGGCAGCGTCTTTCTCAGCAAGACAAAGCCGAACTGCATTCGTCATATACATCAGCAGCATGGCTCTGTGGTAGAGGAGCCCAGGCACTAAACAAAAATGCAACAAAGGAGACTCTGAACTGTTGAGCAGCTAAAATCCTATATCAGACAAGAATGTGACAATATTCAATTCTCAAAACTTCAGAACTTGTCTCCTTCCAAACATTTACAGAGTGTTGTTAAAAAGAAGCATGCAACACAGTGTTGTAAATGCCCCATCCTGACTTTTGTGTCTGGCATCAAATTCAAAATGAGCATTTTTCAAAAAACAATAACATTTCTCCATTTCAACATTTGATATGTTGTCTTTGTAATAATTTCAGTGAAAATGTACATCCTTTGCAAACCATTACATTGTTTTTTATATTTTACTTTTTAAAATGGGGTTGTACAAGTAAAAGCATCCATAAAGACACAGCAGTGAGAGCTCATGTAGTGAGAAATGGGCTCAGTAGCAACTTGTTTGACCCAGAGTGCAAAGTAAAAAATGCATAAAATTTGGGATGACAGCAATTAAAATGAAGAGTATCAACAAAACTGATTCAGATAACTGGAATTTTTTTGTTTCAGTGGTCTGGGCTTTATCAGCTGAAATTCAAAAGTTTCTTCTGTCAATATGTCTACCCCATGTCCAATATCCAGCATCTGTTGGTTATTACTAGTTTTAAAATTACTCTTTCTATTGCTGATAGAAAGGCAAGCATGGAGTGATGTCCAAACTGGAAAAAAAGTCTTTCTTCTAATTTCGCTTAGAAGTATACTGATTTGAACACCTCTTTGAAGAGAAAACCTCTCTCTGTACTTCTGGGCACAGAAAAAGCGTTGGAGTGGGGCTCTGCAGAGACTCTACAGATTACAGTGACTGAAAGTCTCTGGAGTTTGAGAAGGGGAATGGTGTAGGGCTGATGGGAAGCTTCGAGGGCATGCTGTTCTCTCACAGAACCTGCTGGTCAAGGGCAACCAGGGGAAAGTGAGTTAGCATGTGGACCCTCTCTCAGTCTCTGTCTCTCTTGCATAGCACCAGTAACCCTGCCATGCAGAGAGCAGCAGAATCACCCCAATCGGCCCCCATTCACCTCCTCACAAGTGTGAAATTTAATTGGACACCTGCACTGCCAAGAGCACCCAAAATAGCTCTATGGCAGCTATTTCAAAACTACGACCTACTGTGTAACCAATTGTTTGAAAAAATATGCTGTCTCTTTTTCACTTCAGCATACTGTGTACAAGACTTGTGGAAAAAAGTACTCCCAGCACAGGGAATATTTCAAAGGACAAAGTTATGCCTGTGGTGGAACACGACTGTAATAAGGCCTTAAATTGCACTGGAACAAGTCACATCCAGATCCAGCACCTCCCAGACTGGATCTGGCACCAATTTTAATCTGTTCTGGCACCTCATTCACATATGAAATACTTTCATGCAAATAGTCAGAGACCACCATTTCAATTATTTTGTGTCCAAGTATAAGTTATTAATAGAAAATTACACAGAAATTACACAGAACAACTAATTATAGGCGACATTTCCGGTATTTAGTCTATTCAGTCTCCGAATTTGGTTGTGTTTTCAGTTTCTCATGATCACAGTTTCAAATTTATGCTCATCAATCCATATATCACAGTGTTATCTTCTCACAGTGACCTGTGGATTTTTTGTGGAGCTTGATTTTCTCTTCTCTCTCAAAGATGAAAGCTTGAGGCACTGTTTATCTGATTGTGACAGTTTTGGTGATCTACCAGGTCTTGCTCGGTTGGTAGGAGTCCCATTTTCTCTCTATCTTTTAATCATTTTCTGAACTCAAAAACTCAAACTGACGTACAAGTGAACGTTTGATGTTGAAGATCCTCATTAACATACTTGTTAGTCCTAAGATCCAACGTTATGGGGAAAGCTTGCACTGAGATATGTGCCAGATGCACTTTTTTGTTTGTTCTGGGACCTCCTTCTACCCTTCGACCTGCCATATTTATCTCTACTCAGTGTTCCAGGACCTCATCATTTACAAAGGAAGCGCTGGCTGTAATACTGTTAATGAATAGCTTCATCCAAAGAACTCTGGAAATGAGATGTGGGATGAAGAACCTTTTGAAAGTATAAATAACTTATACATAACATCCAAAAATAGTGGTTCAATGGCACTGTTTTACTCTTAAAACAACTTCACAATGATTTATACATAAAACAATTGCTAAACAAGTTTTCCTTACTCTCTCGCTCTCGCTGACCCTTAGAAAAGAGTGTTTGGTGACTGGTTCAGGGTGTACCTTTTCTCATTACACAGTAATTATACCCTCTTTTAATCAGTTTGTCCCAAGAGCTGTTGAAGCATTTCTGTCCACATTTATGTGCATTATAGCCTGAGTATAACTGCTCTGAATCATGTTGTTGAGCATGCAATTAAACATTTACAGTTAATTGTTCATGCCAGTCACTCACAGTAGGCATAGAAGATGTCAACTCTTTAGATAAAGGATTTGTCAGGAGGCAGACCTAGAGGTCAGTTGCGTTTATTTATTGATCTTGTAGGTCCCAAAGGTATAGGTGGTAGGTCTTCACTTCTGTGCTAAATGAGCACATCTCTCCTCTCACCATTGATGTCTGATCCCACTTATGCTACAACTGAAATCATAAAATGTAGTTAGTGCGTAGTATGTAGTTGAGAATTACCAATTTATGTGAACTCCCACAAGAGACAGTAAATTAACAGCAAAATACATAATTCTGCACCTGCAGCAAGCTTAGCTGTACTTTTACTGACCCTTGCTTTTCACTGAATTTAATCATTGATTTCTATGGGTTCTAGGTTTCTTTGATTTTTTTTTTTATGGCAGAACCACATTTGAAATACAATTACAGATGATTTCAGAGCTCAGAATTTCAGAACAACCTCAGCTTTCATAACACTAACAGGCACCTTATGGATAAGAACAAAAAAATGATAAGAAACATTTTTTTCATAAGTATCCTACCCAAGGTCAAGTTGTTACTTTGTGAATTATACATTGTCTATCATGCGAGAGTGAAACAGAGCACACCTCACCCTATCCCAGGCTTATCTTCACTTGCTCCTCTTCTCTGATCATTCAGAGAAGTTGTGAAATATTACAAGCCCTGCTGCAAGCTCACTGTGCAGCAACTGAAGGGCTTATGAGATGCAGCCACAGGGAAAAAAGCATGACCATATGACTCAAAATATATAGAAATCGTGAGACTAGCTGCAAGGCTCTGACATGCTTGACTGCACAGAACGAGCAAACTGCAGGTACATAGATATGAGTGTATGGTCGACTTGACAATGTACCACTTGTACTATAAGAAGAAAACACCCTTTTGGAAACAACAACAACAAAATGAAACTGGTAGCTGCAATAGCAATACCAGAGAAACTCCTGGCTACCATGCAGTGGCTACCACATAGAACCGACTAAACATTTTAATGAATTATTACTGTATTTGTTGAATGTAACTGTAATGGTAACCAAAGAGAAGCTTCTGAACATGAGTTGGTTTGGCCAAAAACTCAGAGTCAGAGTGAGAATAAAATCAGTGAAATTTAATCAGGCTTGAAACAGATAACCAAGCAAAAAGTGTCCACCCTTAGCAAAAAATAGTATACATGAAGTTCATTTTATTAAGTATACTTGCATATAAGTATAGCAAGTATACGGACCATGTACTTGTAGTGTGATAGAAAGTATACTAATTTAATACTTCTTCGGACTAAATTGGAAAATTTTTAAGTTTATAAAAGTATACTTTAAGTATACTTTATACGGTCAGTTCAAGTATGCAAAAGTCTACTTTATAGACTTTCTTTATACTTATCAGTTTAAGTCAAGTATACTTCACTATACTATTCTTAAGTATATAAAATACAGTATATAAAAAGTAAACTTCAAGTATACTGCCTCAGTTTTAGTATAAAATAAGTATACTCATAGTACACTTGAATAAACTACTTTTTGCTAAGGGGAAATACAAAATTCACGCTTAAAAGAGAAGAAGAACAGAAAAAAAGAAAGGAAAAACAAATCTCAACAAGGTCCCAAATTCAAAAATTCAGTCTGCTGAGCCCCTAAATTGCAGGTTCCAAATCACAGCAACAGCATCACAGTACTCACACATAACTAACAAGACTCTTCCAACCACCCAAGATGAGACAAACCAAATATATAACAGGTGGCCAGCACCATTTACAAAAACAGAGGGGAAAATATAACAATCATTTAACACATAACTAACCAAACAGACTCTGAGACAAAAGCATAATGTTCTTAAATATACAAACAGCAGATTTACTAAATAACTACAAAATATTACATCCCAAAAGCACATGAAAAGATATCATACAGAGATGGTTTGATCAAGGCCATCTACACTCCCCCCATTGGCCATAAAAGGAATGGACCTTGCCAATTACGGCTGGAACCAAATAAATACTGCTCCGTTCCTCAGTGGCACCCTTTTGCTGCCACACAGACACTTGCCAAACAAGGTGAACATAGCAAGAAACGGTAAACATTTTAAGCACACTGAAAATGGTACTGAATTAACAAGATGTCTTTCAGTTTTCTTGTAATATCTATGTCAAATTTGATTGTGTTCAGCATTAGTGAGGTCAGATTAATTTGGACCATCAGATCTGGGTCACAAACAGCACTCCAACTCACCACAGAATTATCTGATGTGCTCCAGCACTGTGGAAAATATTTCCATTGCTCTTCAGTCCAATAGTAGGAAACGTTACAATCCTCTACCTAATGTCTCCGTTGTGCCTGGTGACCTTGGCCTGGTATGTGGATTCTCCTGAGTGTGCATTCAACTGGCAATGTTTTTTGGTGAAGATTACACAGCTGTGTGCACACAACTGAATGCATTTGTCAGCAGGCAGGAATGTGTGGGAGCAGACTGAAGTAGCTGAATCTGCTAATTAGTTGGGATGTTTGGATACCTTTGGATATATGATGGATAAAGTTTGTTTGGAGAACTAAAATGCATCAGCATATAAAAATTAATTAAGGGTACATCCAGTTACTGAAAGACCAAAAGAGAACACTAGAAAATATGAAACTTTCCATACATGCTCTGTAGTAGTTGAAGTGCCAGCTTTTCCTGAAGACTGCAGGAATCACGGGAAAACCAAGGACCCTCAAAGCAGAACGGAGAATCAGCTAAATTTGTCAAATAACTGACACTGGGATATTCTTCAAATGTCTGCCATCAAGCTCGTGGTGATAAAGCTCTGTGGCCTCCAGAAATGGTACAGGGTAAGTGAAAAACTAACTATTCTCAAATGAAAGGTTTTCTCCCTTCACAAAGTGCACGCAAGGTTTTTTAATCTATTTTGACGCTGATGTGTAGGGGGAACAGAACACTTTGTCTGCTTTCCCCCGCTTTCATTCTGACGGCTTTGAAGTGAGGGAGCATGTTTATATCTGCGTGTCGGTCTTTCCTGGCCTTTGGGAGAATTGATCTGCTACTGCTAAGATAATGGCTGAAAATTAAACACATTTCCTATTCACCTCAAACAAAGTCCTTTGATTGCAGTGTTGACTTCAAAGGATGTAAGCCTGTTGATGAACAATAAAAAAGGCACAGAAGAAACTGTGATAACAAGAACATGAGGACTGTAAGCCTGGAAGTACATCACCTGGCTCTTTACATCCACATATGACGAGATTATGTTTGTCCTACCATTCATCTTGGAAAATGAGCTTGGATGAATGGAGGCCATCTTGCAGTTTGTCCTTGTACAGGACGAGAAGTTATATCAAAAAGACATAGCTGTGATCTATTTGTGCTGCCACGACAATCCATTTCACATGTATCAGCCACAACATTAAAACCACTAACATGTGAAATGAGAAACATTGATTATATCATTATGATGGCATCTGTAAAGGGGTGGGAAGTATTAGCCAGCAAGAGAACAGTCAGGTTCTGACATTAATGTCTTAGAAGAAGGAAAAATTGACAAGAATAAGGGTCTGTGTGACTTTGACAATGGGCCAAATAGTGGTGGCTAGATGACTTGGTGAAAGCATCTCCAAAAGGGCAGGTCTTGAGGGGTATTTCTGGTATGTAAAGTGGCCATTCTGTCACATGTGAACACACCACAGCAAACAGTGTGAATTTCTTCCTCTGCATTTAACTCATTTACCAAGAGAAGTAGCTGGCAGCTAGGAACACAGAGCCCGGGGAGCAGTGCATGGGGACGGTATCTTGCTCAGGGGTACCCCAGAGGTGCCACTAGCTGTCTTGAGATTTGAACCCATAACTTGCTGATCGCAGGGCAAATACCCTAACCATTAGGCCACCAGCTGCCCCCTGTGATTATCAACAATGGTCCAAGGAAAGACAAGCAGTGAACCAGTGAAAGGGTTATAGATGCCCAAGGGGGGCAAAGGCTTGCCTCTAGTTCAGTCGCACAGAAGAGCCACTTCTTGTGTATCACAAATTGCTGAAGAATGCAATGCTGGCTATGACAGAAAGATATTAGAACTGCCTAGCTTGCTGTGTATGGGGCTGCATACCCCTGTTCACCAACAAAGGTGACTTCGTTCGGCATGTAAGCTTCAGAACAGGAGCAGCAGAAGAAGTTGGCCTGACTTGATGAATCATTTTTTCTTTTACATCATGTGGACATGTGTGACTTACCTGGGAAAAAGATGCACTATAGGAAGAAGGCAGGCCAGCAGAAGCAGTATGATATGGGCGATGTTCTGCTGAGATACCTTGGGTAAAGTAAAGTGGCATTTGGCAGATGCCCTTATCCAGAGCAACTTACAATCATTAGCACCAGGGACAGTACCCCTGGAGCAACTGACGGTTAAGTACCTTGCTGGAGGACACAATGGAAGAAAGAGTTTGAACCTGCAACTTTATGCTCATTGGGTTCAAAGGCGAGTGTTTTACTCACTGGGGTCCTACAACCACCCGGGTCCTGGAATTAATGTTGATGTTACAAAGAAACATGACCGAGTTAAAGGTGCTGACTTTGCCTCTAAATACCCCAGATCTCACTCTAATTGAGCATCTATGGGATGTGCTGGACAAACAAGTCCATGGATGCCCCACCCCACACCTTACATGACTTAAAGGATCTAACATGGTGCCAAATACCACAGCACACCTTCAGAGGTCATGTGGAGTCCATGATTTGATGGGTCAGAGCTGTTTCGGTAGCACAAGGGGGCCCTACACAATATTAATCAGGTGGTTTCAATATTATGACTGAGTGACGTATATTTTCACTCCTGGTACCACATTTAAATCAGTACCATGGACAAGGCCAGAGTTTGAAATATGAGGAGAGTTCAACTCTTCGAAATGAGATTAAGCTCCCTTAGTCTCATTTTGAAAGGAAGTTTGAGAGGGTCTCCTCTGTTTTTTCTACAGAAATAAAATTAGGGGTAAAATAAGGGCACTCACAATTGAAGAGCAAGTTTCCAAAACTCACTCAGTCCAAAAGCATTTTTTTTGGGGGGAAAATCGCATTTTACTTGTTTTACCTATTAAAAAGCAATTCTTACAGGAAATAATTTTTTAAATTGAAATTTTACAGTTACTTGTCATTTTTCAATATCTGTTTTTAAAGTGTACACTATGCACATTTTAGTATGGGCAAATTTGTTTAAAAAATATAATGAAAACCATTTTTAAGTAAATCGATATTCAATGTCACAAAATCATGTACAAATCTAATATTTATATCCTACTACATGACACAGCATAGAGTCAATGACAGCTAACTGCATAAAAATTGTAAACATACTTCTATCAACCAGTACTGGTAAAGATACAGGTTGGACTGAGTGAGTTTTGGAAATTCACCTAATCTTTTACCATGTATTATGCAAGGACTAAGTGAGTTTTGATTGGTTATACTATTGCACATAAAGAGGTAATGTAAAAATATGCCAGTAGTAGTGTTACTTCAAAAAAATCACAAAAAATGGACTTTAGGAAATTGCTCTTCAATTTGAAATCCTCCTGCTGCTGTGGTTTTATCTGCATAAAGGTAGGAAAATGTTAGCTTTCAGCATGCTTGTGCAAATGGGTGGGATTGTTGGTGTGTGTTGGTTTTTTTTATTGTTTAGCGGTGAGTCATATTTTTAAGTCTTGGTCACTATCTTTGATTTTCATTGTGGAATAACTGTGTGGGGCTCTGTGTTTGAATGTTAGTACTGTAAGCACAGGTAGGTCAGTGCGAGTCAGACTGGGCGTTTTGAGAGGACTTCTGTTGTGAAGAGTGAACTGGCTAATGTAGAAGTGCACATAAGAGAATCTGTCTGACTGGGAGACCTTGTCTGGAACTGAGAGTCATTGTTAGGTCTGGCTGAGAAAAAGGGTCAAATTAAAAACTGTGGGAGACTAGTTCACTGCTGAACTTAATTGAAATAATGTATCTAATATATGTCTGTTTTAGTGCATGTAGCTAAAAAACAACATATTTGCAGGTACTCATGCATGTTATAATTAAAAATGTGTTTCCAGAGCTAAAACCTATAAATGATTAAATCTGGGCATATCTTATGAGGACCATTCCCCAGCTGGAGCATAAAACTGAATACAGAACAAGGCCACATGAGAAGACATGGTCTGAAGAATTGCATTTTCTGTCCAGAAAACATTTTGTTGCTTAAATGTTGGCTCAAGAGGCTTAGTGTTGATTCTGATACTGAGAAATAGCCTAAGACAAAAAGACAGACATGAGATACAGGAAAATTGAGAGGTTAATTACACATTGTCATCAGCATTATTATCCATTATTAAATATGACCTCAATGTGAGATTTTTACAAAACCTCAGGATGAGACGTGCAAGGTTACATAGGTCTTTTGCTCAAAAGAAATTTCTGAGCAGAAGAAGGCTTAAATTCTCCTTTGATCTCATTGTTCCCTAGGAGAAACTACAGAAATATGACGATCTGTTTTATTCTTTTTCTTTCCTGTGGTTTTACTTCACATGCGTTTCAGACAACGACTGCATGTTCATGTATATTTGAACACATTCCTTCTGAGACCAGGTTGACAAACTTTTTGTAAAAAAAAATAAGAACTAGTATTAAATCTGAATTCCAAACAAAGCCCCGATCAATGATTTTAAAAACATTTTTTTTTGTCTCCATACATTTTGAGGGACCCCAGAAATGAATATGTCAGGCATAGCAGGGAAACCCTTTTTATAATTCCTAATGTTGCCACAGCATTTTCCCCGCCAAAGTAATTGGACATGAGATGTCACAGTGTCATCCAATGGCCTTATTTATCAAGTTTCTGTTGAAACAAATCGACTCCCTCTTTCAGTCTGGGACGAGTTTATCAGCAGCTGTCTGCAGGTGGCTGCAAAAGCCATGCTGATTATTAAGCAGAGGTAAAGCACAAAAATGTATCAGCTCTGCCTGTCACCGCATTGTAATTTCCTGTCATGCTGTTGCCAAGAGTGTTTTGTCACCCCTGGAATTCTGCATAAATCTTGAAGGCGAACACACATTTTTCATGAAAAGAGATACAGGATGAAAAGCTGAAGTGGCGTTCAGCGCTGATGTTAGTACCTGGCTGGAATGGCAGAGTGTTCGTGCACTGCCAGCCAGAGCTGTTGTTTCCACTTGGCCAATAAGTGACAGCAAAGCCAACTACTGTTCCATAGGACCAGCATGCAGACAAGTCACCAATGTGCTCTCGGCAGTGAATCCTCCATCGCAATTTTTTGCTCTGTTGTTCATGTACATCCAGTTCCCCGTCTCTTCATGTTATACAATGCCTCACAGAATAGACATAACCTTCAGTTCGCTCTGTGCTTCCAAGGCCAAGCTGTTACAAGGAGACATGAACACATGGACTTGGGTTATGTGGCTTCTTGCACTTTGTTGAAAAACTACAAAGTACTCTCCTAAAAATAACAGAGCCACAAATGATTATTTGGAGTGATGCTGCAGCAGTACAACTTTTAGAACCTCTTTAATGGATGGTCCTTTCAGTAACTATTTTTCAAATAAGGACCTTTAAAGAACCTCCATAATGTAGCAGTCTTGTACCAATTAAAGATTATCTCAGAACCACATGTTCAAGCCAAGAAGCACTTAGGAACCTTTATTTTTAAGAATGTGTGGACATTACATTAGGGTTTCATCATTCCTTCGTGTCATCCAGCTCCATTTCACATCCACTTCATGTGCCTGCGTTTGCGCAATAGTAACTTTTTTTCATATCTGGGTGATGAACTACATTCTTGCCGTCTCTTTAAATGAAGCGCCTTAAGATTCAATCCAACTTAATCTCCCTCCCCCACCATGTGCAATCATGAAATCTTGATTAAACAGTAAAGGAAAATCCTCTCACATTTAATCTAAGTAGATCTAGATAACACCACCATCATTTTCCCACCAGCCAAAGGTCTGTCATTAGGCAAATTTCACTGCTCTGCTACAAACAGATGTAATGACACTCTTTTAGCAGACAGGCTAGCACAGATGTCGGAACTGGCACCCATGGGCCTGTGCCTCTGATGAGCTACCACTCATTATGAACGGAGGGGCGAGGGCCAGTTGATATATTATTCAGCAAAGAGTTTATCCACCCACCCGGCTGAAATGGCACTACATGAGAGGGATTTCTTCAACTCATCTGCATAGGGAAATGGAAGGCCCAGTTCAGCATTAGGTGGGCTAAAGAGGTGACCAAAAAAAAGAAATCTCCAGTGACTTAGAGATGAAATGTTTCTTTTAGATAATGGGACATTTTTACAAGTACGTTCATGATAAACTTGACAAATGAGCAAGTACTAAGGCTTGGCACTCCATCTTCGTAGACAATGCATTCGCTATCTCTGCTTTGGTGCATTCATAGAAAGTGAAACATCCTTTGAATTTTTCCAATGGGTGCTCAGAGTTATCACCGCGGCCAGACCTTGAGGAAATGCTTATCCATTCTCGGTTCAAGACAGAAATTATTATGTTTCTTTGCTTTGACACTTTATTTATTAAAGATGTTGATGTATTCGGTCCTGTCTCCAACTTGCATAATCAATTCTGATAAGTGGCTCCTTATGCATATTAGTTTGAAAAAGTCTTGCTGGATTTTAGGCACAAATGATTCAAAAAGTCCTTCGTATTCGTGCCAGTCATCTGTGGGGCTTTGACAGACATCTGGCACGCAGTATAGATTTGGCTTGAGTGACAGTGCAGGCTGTTCAGAGGGGCATTATGGTCCATTAGCATTCAGTGACATTTTCCCATGTGCCTAGGAAACAGGAACAGGCATGTAAACAAAGAGCCATCGCCACGGCAAGAAGAATGGAGAACATAACGCAATGTAAAATGACATTGTACTCTGGACAAGCTCCTAGAAGTGCATTTTAATGGAGATCAGAGGTCAATCAAAGTTCTGCTGCAACAAGAACTGAGAGAGATAAAAGAGAAAGGAGTGAAAAGGTGACTGCGAGAGTATGGAATTTTAAAGTTCACATTCAGAGTGAGGTTATCACTGTTAACCGTGTGCTGCCTATGAAGTTAACCTATCTGGAGTCTTGTGCCAAAGGCATAATGATTGGATAAGGCAGGGGTTCTACCTGGATTCTGATAAGTTCCAGACTGGCACAAACTTGGAAAAGCTCCCCTTCAAGCAACAAAGAAGTTCGCAGACATGCACAAGATGTCAATAACAACATCTAAACACGTAATACCTGTAAAACTGAGAAAACCACACAACCTAGGCTGTCATTTTTGTGACTCCACAGCGGCATTCAAAAATAGAGACATCATAAAAAAAAGACTAGTAGTCTGTCTCTCTGTTTCCATGGTTACATGCCTCGATTTTTTTTCCCCCTGCAATCAAAGAATGGATGAATAACATCACATGGAAGCGCGGCAAATGGAAGTTAAATTGCCTGTTGTTGACCTATTTCTGAAAAACCTTTACTGTGCCTTAATGTTTCTGGCATTCATTAGGTACATGACAATTAATAACCTTCAAAGGCCCACACTGAAACGATCACAGACCTCAGGGCATCTGGAGTTAGTCATGGACAGACGATGGACCAGTATATCATAAAATGCACCAAGAAAAAAGGCCAATGTTTTCCCAAGGTCATGGTGCAAACAACATCACACCTAGGTCTATAAGTCTGATTTTGTTCTCTCTCTGCTTTTAGCACATCACACCCAGTTAGTACATTAGTTATTTAGCACTAACCTTAACTGGAGTTTTTCAACCTAATCTCTCCCAAATCTGCCAGATATGTAGCATGTGGTCTATTAACAAAGGTAATCTCTGGAAAGCTGATTCCAAACATACTTAAAACAGAAGTCAGTGGGCACTTGCCATAGCACCATAGACTTCTGTTGTAAAACAACTACTTTTGTTGTTTACCAAGAACAGAAAAATGCGTCACAATGACTGCCTGCAGTAATTGACAGAAAATTAGCAATATGGGACTCCAGTACCAAATTCTGCTTTTGTTACTATGTCTTTACCCGTATCTGCTTTTGTTACTGAGCCTTCAAGACTGATAAATGTAAATGGTCTCTGTTCTGATTGGCTGCCCAATGTTGTACCTCATTCAAGAAACAGTTCAGGCTGAAATGGTCCTTAAAAAGTTCAGCATGAATAGGCAGGGCTAAACTACTGCAGGCAGATATGTGCATTTGTTTTTGTGACATCAAAAAGACAATTAACTCAAAAAAGCTGTTTTTTGCAGCTTATAGTGTCTTCCATGTGTGGACTCTATAAACTGTGGAGTGAATGGCATGTTTTGAAAGTTTATGTACTGCATCATGTTTACATACTACATATATTTTTTAAAAAGCAATTTCCATGGTAAATACCTATGCCCTTATATAATGATTTGTACTAGGCTGGGATTCTAAATTAAGTCCGTTATGAAAATCGGTAAGGGCGACACAGCTTTCATGCTTCTCAAGTTCATTCACACGCAGCTTGCTTGACCCTATACAATCCTAACAAAACCAATCATAAATATATTATACGTAATAATTACATTTCTATGACATTTAGATTCTGCAGACAGATGCAGTCTAAGCGAGGGGTAAAATTACAGTGCATTGTATAAATGTGTAGAAAAATGTCAGTATTATAAAACTACTCACAGATTTCACAGTAAAAAAAAGTAAATGCAACACCCTGAATGCCTCATGATGGTTGAGTGTTTCTCCAGTGGCCCCCCGAAATTTGCTATGACCATTAACACTTCAATGTCTCAACAGGCTCTGTCTATCTAACACCAGCAATACTCAATATCTGGGCTCTTTCTCACCTGCACAAACACGCAGCATCTTCATGAAAAGATGAAGCTACAGAATAAACATCAATGAGCCACAGGGACCTGCAATTCATCACCACAAAGAGGACTCTGCAGCAAAACAGTACAAATGCTAAATCATTGTAATGTCCACTAACCTGAACAGATTGTAGTAAGCTTGACTGGTATTGTCAAGGTGGTAAATCTTAGATCAGATACTTTCATGATTATAATGTTCATAGTCTCCTGAATTATTCTAGGTCAACACTCTAACACATGAGGCTGTTTGTGATTGCAGACCTTTTTAAGACCCTTGCCGGTAAATACACACATATAGCAGTGTTGCAAGTTAACGCATCAAAAACATAAGCATTTAACTGCCAGTCATTGTTCAATGACTTTTATGAATGTATAAGTTAAACTGTCGTGCAGTTCAAGGGGTACAAGGATTTTCACTACCAAAGTTGTTAGGAATGGTTACAGACAAATAATATGTTATGTGCAATGGGCTCCAAATAAAATAATTAGTATTAGGAACTACACGGTCAGAAATAACTGGACCTTTCAAGGTACAAACACCCTCACACATATTTGCAGAACATAAGTGCAGCATATTCCAGTGTCACTGAGACACCTGTACAGCAAAGGCTTGTGATAAAATTAATATATCTAAATGTACCACCTGGCAAACTGTTTGTAATATTTAAATTGACATTAGATTTATTGTATATAAAACCAAAATAATAATGGCAATGATTACAGTCTTTTGAAAGGAAATGTCAGCACATGCAAATTCATGTCATCAGCACAAACAAAAGCATATCATGTGAAAGAGAACTTGCCGAACACTGATGTAAAATACCTGTTTTTTATTATTTTATCATTAGTTGCAGGGATGGCACAAAAATTGGTGATAAATCCAAAGAAATACAGTGAAAATAAGCCTAAACAGAACACAAATCAGAGAGCAATGATGGCATGTCAATACAGGAGGCTGGCTCAGATTAATATCCTTTTTTTTCCAGAATTATTCAAAAAGTGTGTTTTGTTGGGTATAGTATCTGTACAGGGAGGCAATGAAAGACCTTGTGTTGCTTTGAGAATTAATAATTGTTGATTAGCATCATTCACCCAGAAGTGAACTGGGAAACTTACATAACAGCAGTTAAAAAGCCCTTCTCTTAATGACAGACTGAAACATTATGAGCAACTGAAACACATCTTTCCGAGAGAAGATGGTCCCTAGAATTCAGCAATTATTTTGACCCAGTCTGTTCCCAGTGTCAGGCCTTATGCCCTTGCACTACACTGATTACAGTTTTCCATTACTCTATATGCGGAAGGGTTCATATCCAACTGATAATGGAACTCCAGGATTAAGATGGGGAGTTATTTTGCAGTCTTGTTTTATCTGAGTTCAAATCAGGGACCTCAAAATACATTAAAACACAAACATTTTGGGCCATCATATATATTTTAGTGCCATCTAAATGGCTAAAATTTAAATTTGAAATGAAGTCCTTGAAAACTTTCTACCTTTGATGTGGCACCGCTGATGCAGTTGCTATAGTCATAAACATCATTTGCAAGGTAGGCAAACAAACATCAAAGTCTGTTTAATGGGTTTGTGCATGTAGCATTGAGGTAACAGGTTTTTGGCCTTATACCAGGGACTTGGCTTAAAATCCCGATTTGAGTTCCAGCTAAATATCTACGAGGGATAGCTGATAAATATCTTGGCAACCGTTTCCTCCAGATGCTCTGCTGTTAATACCTGATGAGTTTTAAAGTGCCACCATCATTTTATTCTTGTCCTTCATGAATTTTGGAAATACTTGTACGTGTGGCACTTCTAATAACTTATATGAGACTCCACACTTAACGCTAAACACATATAAACCTCATACACACTACCAAATTCTTAGTAGATGTGAGTCATATAAGAATTTTAAAGGGGGAAATGCCATGTGGGCAAGCAGTGAAACTTACTTTTATGCAAGAAAAACATTGCCTTTATTATTGATCTCTGCTATTTGTTTATATGGGTATTTAGTTTCTATCCCACGCACTTTGATGATCACTCCCATAAATCTAGTATTTGATAGATGAGTTGAATAAGGTGTGTAAGAGCAGAGGGACATTAAACTGTGTTGGGCACTGGACCTTCAGGACCTAAACTGAAAAAACTTGATGTAAAGGGTAAATGTTTCTTAAATTGTTAAAATGACTTTCTTTTGCGCAGTAGTTGGGCAACCAGCAACAGCATCATTGGTGGTCACGTCACGTCGCCCTGTGGTGACAAATAAGCATATAAGTGATGAATCTGGCAAGCTATAATGCAAGTTATAAACAAAATGGAAGACCATCACTTAGGTTTCTGTTTTTAGAATGTAATTGTGTCAGGGCACTTTAGGACTGCATTTTCTCGAATGTGATACTTAAAAATTGCTTTGAGCCATGGTAGGAGTGCACTGGACAAATCTCTCTGAAATGGCCTTTGGACAGATGCCATCATGTGCAGCAAAGTGAGTTTCTCATGTCCTGTAATGACTGTGGATCACTGTGCTCTGGTTTGTTCCCATCTTCTACATGTATTGTAACTGTTTTCCTAACACACCTATTGTACACTGCATATACCAGAACATATATGTGACTCATTCTGGCAAACCCAAGGCTATGAAGACCTCAGATTAAATGAAATGCCTTTTTCATTTGCTTTCATTTTCCAATCCGTTCTTCTTCAGTCAGGACACAAAAATGAGCAAATTTAGAGTGCACCTCTTCATACAAACATACACGCATAGGCAATGTCTGTCTACATGGGGCCGACATAATTATTATCAGTGGAGCTGATCACAGATTCACAGCAGCAAAGCCACGAGAACAGTAGGTGTGAAGTTGCTGCTGCAGTAATGAAACAAAAGTCAACATACCTTTTGTGGGTCAAATAAAGAAAAGACACCCACAACAGACCATTTAAAAAGAGGCTGAAAACACATGCGAATAATGCTGTGTCTGCTTTACAGAGGCTTCTGAACTCAATACCTAATTTCAGCATCCTTGGCTTTGTAAGAGGAAAGTCACATATATGAATTTATACTGCATTTTAAACGTTGAACCCTAAATCTTGTGCTTCCCGTGTTCATACATAAACATTTCATATAAACCTCGATTAACAGAGCTTCTTTACATATACAAGTTATACATTTACCAAACCGACTTCAATATGTTTCCGGCCATTTCAATATTTTTAGCAATGCAAGGGAGACGACAAGAATAAAAGAAAGTTAAAAGTCATAACAGTTTTAACATAAAAATAAGAAACAAGACACAGCTCCTCAAAACGTCTTTTTTTTTTTTTTCATAACCAACAATATACGTAAATGTTCTTTTCCTTTTCTTTTCCTTTTTTTTTTACAATATGTTTTTAAAAACCAGCTGGTTATGGATATTCTCAGGTAGATTTTCCCACAGTTTATGTTCACAGTTTGTGTAAAATCAGAGAAACATTCTTGCTAGAGTAATAAAATATTATTATAATTATTAATATCTTTTTCTTTCAGAATGTACAATGTTCAGTATATAAATGGCAGAGGCGTGGGTAGGGACAGTAGGCCTTTTTAGATGCGGGCTTTGACGCCTGCCAGTTATCTCCTTGGTTGTTTACTATTGTGTCTACTGTTCTAAGGCCCACTTTAGGAGACTCCATCTAAAGCAATGAACACAGCAGGCCACTGTGTCTCTGTGTGGCGTTTCAGCCAGTGTCCAGGGACCTGCTTTACTCCCAGTACAGCACAACGGCTATGTTACAGTGTGCGGGCAGCCATGGAGGACAGGCGTCTTTGCTCTCATGGTAGCCATGGCTACCTACAATATGAGGGACCTTGCCTAAGCCCAACAAGGTCTGGGAAATGTTCTCAGGCAGGCTGTTGTGCTGACCTCTGGGGCCATCATTGATCTCCACTCAAATGGTTGTGCCATTCAAATCAGCACTTGAAGGAGCAAAATAATCGTGTACAAAATAGCCCATCAGTGACATTAGAAACATAGACATTGGTGTTAACGGCCAGGCTCACGATTCTGTTATTAATCTGAAGGCACTTTGTATTTCATGGCAGAAAGTGGCACCGATTATGTCACATTTCTGGCAGTGGAGAATAGAGGAGGAGAGGAAAGGCCGATTCTCCTTCTTCATCATCATTTTCAGCCCACACACTTCATGGCCTCCTGCCTCAGGTCTCTGCTTGTTGCCTTCGCCTCCTCTCCTCTCTCTCTCCTCCAGCGTTCGCTCCCAGTGACCTCTGACCTGGTCTCCTACCCCCGGCCTGCCCCTAGGGGACGTGAGCACAGTGTTGTGAAAACAATATTGGCAGCTACTCAGGTAGGGATATAAAGCAGATGTTTTTGCCACAGCATATGTATTTTTTTCATCTGTGTTCTAAAGCACCAAGCCAAAAGAGATGGGTGAAATCCATTAACCGAAGAGTGGGGGTGTGTAGAAAGAGCTGATGAGGTCTGATGAGGTATGACGAAGGACAGAAAGGATGACACACTGATAGGTGTTCGTAGTAAAGAGCTAGAGGAGACTGCCATCACCTTTCATTTCTCTACTTTTTTTTTTAAAAATGAACTTTTTACTGCCAGCTGGCAAAGTTGTCCTTGTGCTTTACAAACTGTCTTCAGGTCTGCGTGGGAACCCTTCCTGATGAGCCTCGCCTTCTGCACCAGCTACTCCATTAGGAAAGCGGTCTTGTCCGAGTCCTCGCGCGCATCTTACCAAAACAGAGTCAGCAGACTGTTTTCAAATGGTTCATTTTGTGAATCCTTATTACTTTTTTGTATTGAGTTTTTCATTTTTTTTTCAGGATTTTAAGTTGTGATAATCCATGCCGAGCCAGTGGCGTGTCCCTCTCTGCAATCTGAATGTATGAATCTTTGGTGATTATATATCGAGGGTCCAGGGACACAGACTCGGACGCTGTCGCCAGTCTCCACCCAACCAGGTGGTCACCTCTGACCTCGAAACAGTGTGAGAGCCAGGGCGGTGCAAAACAGCCATATATGTGTCACCCTGTAAGGAGCCTTCGATCGGATATCTAACAATGAGAGAGAGACAGAGAGAGCGAGAGAGACAGAGAGAGAGAGAGAGAGAGAGAGAAAGAGAGAGAGAGAGAGAAAAAGAGAGAGAGAGAGAGAGAGAGAGAGAGAGA
>JBBIGA010000153.1:6617174-6630879 GCA_037576975.1 Alestes dentex | reverse complement strand
GAGAGAGAGAGAGAGAGAGAGAGAGAGAGAGAGAGAGAGAGAGAGAGAGAGAGAGAGAGAGAGAGAGAGAGTTAAAGTAACAACATTTGGAAGTGACAAAAAGCTCTTATGTGTTGAAATTATGTTTAATTCCTTGAAAGAACTAAACACATTAATCAAATGACAGCACATTTGCAGCACACTGCAGTGCGGACAGAAAGATTGTTCCGGCTGGTACAGGACCACTCCTGGTCCTATTGCTGAGAAAAGCATAGACAACCCATTTAGCCACCCCATTTGCTCATGGATTTCATCAAAGATCAAGCTGCGAGGAACAAAATCCTTATTTCCCTGTCAATAGCCCTGTCAATTCCAGACCATTACCTGTCTTGCCTTCCATTTTCTCTCACTGTTTGTCCCCAAGTGCAATTACAGAACTCCACTGGGCACAGCTAGGGTTGCTAGCGCTCACACATTGCCAGCTAGTTACTATGGTGACGTGTACATAATACATACGATTGGATGGAGGGTCAGGACACTCCCCCTCTTCCAGAGTGACGTCATCGATAGCGATGTCCCCCTCGATCCCAGGACCACGGACGCCTTCAAAGATCACCTGCATAAAGGGCAGGAAAAACAAGAACAAACACAGCAAAATGTCAGAACAGAGCCTAACACACATCAGTATAAAACCAAAATATTGCTTCAGTGCACTTTATATGTTAATCAGAGACTTTTAAAGATAAACCTGTGTAATCCTAAAAAACTTAATTTTGCACTGATTCTAGAAGCAGATTTAGGAATTTGCAATAAGTTCTAAAAATGGACGTTTTAATAAACCAGCTCAGTAATCAGACTTTTCTTATGTACTCTCAGACAGACTCAGTCCGGCAATAAACAAGATACGTTGCTAAGAATTCAATTTAGATCACAATCACATCAGAATTTACATTATTGATCTGTTGTATTGTTTTACAAAATAATACAACCTGCAATGTGTGTCTTTATGCCTCTTTTTACACATTAAAACTACTGCTACATCTTTGTAAGGACAGTTCAAAATGCATCAGATGTAAATAAGCAGGACGTTTTTATATTTGTGTCTGGTTAACCATACAATATTGTGTAAGGTTCACTTTGGTATTATTATAAGAGAGGAAAACAGCACAAATGATTTCAGTCATGGCATGCTTTTTCAGATTTGTAGGATGTTATTTTAACGTAAAGTATGTACTTGGCAAAAAACATTTTATATAGTACCAAAAAAAGTTCTTTGTTTTATAACAGTTGGAACCTTTTGGAGTTGCAGAGAATGATATATAACAGAACCATGTACAATCTATTTTCTACATTAAATAAGAACCATTTAACTATGCAAAAAAACATCATATGCATTCAAATAATTATTTTTGTGTAACATTAGCTCTTAAGGATAGTAATACTCTATTTTCACAAATCACTGCGCAATCAAATGGAGTAGCTGTAGTTTAACTGCAGTACAGTTAACTGGCCATTCTGATGAAGATATTTTATTTTCAGCCAACCAAAGCCAGTACTGAGCTTTTGTAGAAAGGCCAAGACAAGCTTTGAAAAAAGGCTCCCAGCCGTTATTTCTTTTTGAGCATTCAGCCATTATTGTTTTTACTCTTTTGCTAAAAACACCCTTAGGTTCAAGTGAGGACATTAAACCACATTAAATCAAAATGAAAATGAAAAATCAACAACTGATTTTTTTTTTTGGTGATATTATTCATAATGTTGATAAATCATTTAATCTTTGATGGATAAACATTTGCTTTACTAAAAAAAAAATAAAAAAATCCCAAAATCCAAAACTCAAAAAGCCAAATAATTCTTTTTAAGAGTGTACTAATACTCATGAAGCACTAGATCATTATGTCTTTATTTAAGGAAATTTAAATACTGTTAAATACTGCAACATATTTGGAGATGATTGCAGTTTATCAGTACCTTCCAACATGAGAAAGAAACTGACAGTCTGGTTCTAGTGAACATGTCTTATTTAGGGCAGACGACGCAGCATGTCCAGACGACCTGATGTGCCAGGGCTCTCACCTGGAAGGAGGAAGTTGGATGGATGCTGATTTTGGCCTGTCTCCACCGATCCCCCTGGTTGCCACTGAGTGACCAGACTGGACCAGTATCTGAAGAAGCCTGGCCCTTCTGCTTCATAAACGCATTCAAAGTGCCTGCAAAAACATTCAGTGACTTCATCAGAACACAACGACCTCTGTAAAATCAAATGTATTGACAATTTCCCAGCAATATCCACATCAATTATTGATAATGTGTTTAACTGTCATTATTAATACTTTATGTGGATCTTTGTGAAGCATCTAAAAGAGAGTCATAAATCTGATTTGCAATGCATCTTTCATTTTCTCTTCATAAAATATTCTTTAAAATGCATGCTATTACATACTATTGAATAAACCTGCTAGAACCTGCTAGACATGAAACACTTTTTTCAAAAGCACAGCACAAGCTTTCTTGAACTTAATCATAAAGTGACCTCTAAAAGTAAGCCAACAGACAAAGACTGTCTGATCGTCTCCCTTCTTGTGTGGTATAGAATCCACAGAGATAAACATTTCCAGCAAAGGATTTGTAGACTTCTATACATCTCCCACTAACGCTGAAGCACCATACTCTTTATGAGCCCAAAATCGACTCTATTCACATTATTTTCAGAGAGAGAGAGAGGGAGGGGGAGAGAAAGAGGGAGAGAGCGGGAGAGAGAGAGAGAGACAGACAGAATGAGATGAATTTACAGATGAATACAGTTTGCTTTAGGTATGCTCTCACTCGGACGTGACCCGTCGTAAGCCGCTGAGGAAGCTACAGCCATGCTCCGGAGGATGAATAGCATTAAGCCTCCCCTCTAATGAAAGTGCTCTGATCCTTTAGCCTCTTAGGGACAAGCATTCAAAAGTGTGTTTGCTTTGAGTCGGATGACTTAATCCCGTAAACAAACTCGGAGAGAGAGCGAGAGAACTCCAAAGGCAAACTTTGAAGTGTGCCTCATTAATTAGCTCTGACCTCATCCCAGGTACCTCACTTTGCCCACAATAAAACACAGCTGTGCTGGCCCTCCAGGCTAATCCACACTAAAGATCACGTCCTCCACAAAGCTGCAGTCTACCGGTACATTCACTTTAAATCCACCACTGCTGGGACCCAAAAACGCTCTGTGCATTTTTCTGCCAATTTTATTTGTGCTGTTCGTGGAAGTCTCTAGATGTCTCCTGTAAAGGCTATTTGTGGTCCACAAATACCACCTCAGTTCAAAAACTGCCATAAACAGTCAGAATTTTGGGGCTTATCAAGGAGTACAATTTGATCACAGGAAAGACCCTGTGTAGTAAACAAACAGAACTGAATGCAAAAAAACTGAATGCCTTTTTTTTTCTTTTTTACAGCGGTTTAGAGGTGCAAAGCTCAAAGCTACATTTCTCATGCCAAGTCAAGAGACAAAAATAAAAGAATAGGCTACAGTCCAGTGGAGCCATTCCTCATAGTAAATTCAGTATAAAAAAAATTGAGCCCAAGGAAGGGAATTCTTCTCCATGTAGGGGGTGGAATGGCACGAGGAGCACTGATAGATTTCCCTTCAGCCCAACAGGACAAATGTGAGGCACTGCCTCCTAAATTGGAAATGCAGGGCCTCACAAGCGGCCTCACTTCAGTCAGGGGTAGAGTGCATGTACTCCTGTGTGCGTGTGGATGTTTCCTTGTGTGTGTGTGTGTGTGTGTGTGTGTGTGTGTGTGTGTGTGTGTGTGTGTTAGAATGTTAACTGTTTCAGTGTTTAACTGAACAAGGCAAGTGTATTAAAAATTAACAAATGCCATAAAAATTACACACCTCTGCACTGGCACAATAATTTAGAGAGCCTGCAATTTCATGTGCAGCTCAGGCATCTCCTTCTCCACCTTGCCAGCAAAAGCTCACATCTGATTATGTTTTACAGAAATGCTTCCATCTGTTTGATACACATTACACTCATTAATCTTAATGCTTCAGAATTAGCACGCGTATGTGTCATTTCTTCTAATTGTTTCTTTTTTTGAGTTCATTTTAATAAGTAAGCATGCAAGACAAAATCCGGTTAGAGTATAGAACCACTAATCTGCTATCAAAGCTACACCCTACAATAAAAAATACACCCCCCGCTGAATGTACGAATAGCTACATTTACTAATGTTTGGCACCACTTAGCTGTTTACACCTGGTCATTTCATGCATCCTGAGATCAGGTTAAGGCCAAGCCACATAAAAATGCAAGTGTAAATGCACTAAAGATGCATTTAAACCAGCTGGTGGCCTGGTGGTTAGGGAGTTGCTTCTACAATCAGAAGGTCATGGGTTCAAATCCCAGGACTGCTAGTGGCACCACTCAGGTACCCTTGAGCAAAGCACTGTCCCCTCACACCGCTCCCTGAGTGCCCCACGTTGGTGGCAGGCCACTGCTTCACTTGGTAAATAGGTTAAATGCAGAGAAAGAATTTCACATGTTTTCACAAGTATGATGGCTCAAATGACTTCTTGTGGTGGTTGGAGATGCATTTGAGTATCATGTATTATAGCAGTGCCAATGCAGTGTCTCTCCAAGACACATTCAACAACCTAAACCCCTCCCAGTACACCCTGCTGCTCTGCTTACAGAAGAGACCACCCATCAGCCACCGCATAATGCAGACATCACCGCTTCTTCAGTTAATCTCCAACATGAGTTTCTCTTCTGAGTTGAATTTTAATTCCGTAGCCCACTTTGGATGAACTAGTCAGCTCAATAAAGCATCAGTTGGTTCAATTTTACCACTGTTTTTCAATGCAACTCACTGTGTTTAATGCAGTTTCTTTACAGCCGTCTGGTAAACATTTCACTGTGTCATGCAAATTGTACTTTGCTTTTGAATAAAGCCGAAAAATGAGCAGCACAGACTATTGTGGTATAAGAGCTAATTTACATATTACTCACCACAAAGTAATTGGATTTCAGTATGGCTGAACGGAGGAAGATTTGACTACTAAGTGTAAATGCATGTGGCTAAAGTCCAGATACAATCCAGATACCGGTCACATTAGGTGGCCAGGTATAAATAATTTGACAGTCGTAATCATGTTTTCATTTCAGATCATAAAACTCATTTAGTGCTTTTTACTTTGGTACCCATTTAACCCTTTAAAGTTAATGTTCAGTTTTTAATCTTAAGACTTCAGGAGTTCAGGAATTATTATATGATTAAAAAATCCTTTTTGAAAGTTGATTGCTTTTTTTGGGCTTGTGGGTGCACACAGCACACAGCACTCTACGTCTCGGCTAGTTTTTGTGGGGGTCATATTATATGGACAAAAGTAATAGGACACCTGACTATGACAACAACAGGGACTTTAATGACACTGCATTCAGATACATAGACTTTCATATGGAGTTGGTCCCCTTTTGCCACTGCTATAATGGTTCTGCCCCTGATGCTCTGGACTCTGAGGGTAACTTGTTTTCTATAAGATAAGAGAAAAGATAAGATAAGATAAACCTTTATTAGTCCCACAAGTGGGAAATTTGCTTGGTCATGGTAGAAAGTGGACAGTACAAAGTTAAGAGCAGCAAAAATGAAGAAAAACAGTAGAATATAATAGAAAACTATGTCACAGTACAGTATAAAATAGAATGTTCAAATGTACAGTCAAAAATGTACAGTATAAAATCTAGGAATATAAATATGGACATCTGTATTGTAAAAATATACATGTATGTATGTAAACTGTAAGTAAGACTAAATGTAGACTTGGGCAAGTTGTATATATGTACACAGTGAGTATATGTAGATAAGTATATACAGAGTGGATGTATAAGTAAAAATGAGAACACTGTAGATACACACACACAGGTACACAATGGAGTACTATAACAAACTAGATAAAACATGAATGCCCTGGCAGGGGCAAATAGCTTTGGTTTTATATTTGATTGAATTACATTAATGTTTAAGTTGACATTTACAAGAAATATTTGAATTGTAACTGTGTAACTGTGTTAAAGGGAACACCACTGTTAAAAAGCTCCTTATTTGTTAAAAGTGTTTGCAAACCATTGTTATTGCACTTTTGTTCATATAGCAGTACTTTAAAAATAAAAGTGCACCATACACTACTTTTGAATTGATGATTTAATTTTGCGTATAACAACACGCAAGTTAAGCAGTTCCTGGTACAGTTGGATACAACTCACTTATATATGTATATATATAAGGCTTTGTTCACATTAAATGTTTCTGTTAAAGAAAAGGTCTGCTTGGAGTGCTTCATGAAGGCCATGCACACTGTAGCCATAACAACTCTGTGAGTTGTATTCAACTGGTCCAACTGCACCAAGAACTGGCTAACTTGGTAAGCTGCCTAGAATAAATGTAACAGCACGGCACAAGCATTTCTAAACTTAACTGTACACCCTTCTAAAAGTAAACTAACAGGCAAAGATGATTCATACAAGGTCATGGATCCAAGAATAAATTGAAAAAAAGTCCTTTGGCTTTGTCTGTCAAAAAAGTGATTTAAACAAAAAACAAATTCAAAGGCAGGCACATTCTATAAAAATGGCTGTAAATTAAAAAACTATTTTTACAAGAACAGTGTTTAATTACAGCATGCATTTTGCTATGAATTCTGATTTCCTTTCTTAACAGTTTATTGTTAATTATACTGTGAGTTCATTTAAAAAGTAACTATTGCAGAATTCCATTCAATCTATAGAAGTGAAACGGAGAAAGGATGGTGATTCAAATTCAGTGAAAACATGTCAAATGGTGACATGAAAAGATGTCATATATATATATGTAAATGTAATATGTAAGAAAGATTGAAAAATGTTAGAAATAATATAAAAGTGAGATATTACCTATGAAGTAAATCAGTATGGCTCTGATTGCCCATATATAAGAGATGGAGTCAGTCAGTAGGTTGGTGTTGTGGGTGCAGCTCTGGCTATAGTATTTGTAGAGTCAAGGCCCTACACATTAGGTCAGCAATGATGGAGAGTGGCTAATAGTCCCTTAAGTGCACCAGTTGTCTAGTGGTAGTTTACAAAAGTAAGTAAACATCAGTTGTAATGGTGTCCAGCAGAGCCATTACTGTCATTTGATGTCATTTGAAAAACTTTACATTCTTTATTCTTTATTCATATTTGCATAAAATTCCTTACAGTACAAACGTGTATATTTACAATACCTGACTGGTAGCTATACTGCCAGTAATTTACTGTTCTACAGTACTTTGTACATTGTCTAGCAATTTTTTAACAGTGTAACTTGTGACTGCCTGTATTCTTACATGTAAATTTTGAACATAATTGGTGGTTAAATAAAAGCCTAAGCAAAGACAAATTCTTTATATGTGCAATAATACTAGGAAAATAAAGCCTATTCTGATTCTCTCTCTTTCTCTGCATTGATGTTAATAAAATGTGAAACCACAAACTGTCCCTTTATAGGTTTTGTCAAGACATTCAACTCCAGTAAAATTCTGTGCCTTCCAAAAAGCCTAAGTGCAGCTTTTTTCAATTTGTCATTCTAATTGAATTCTTTGGGTGAGTCATAAAATATGATTTAGTATGTGTAACAGTATCAGTTATGTGTAAAAACCCACTGAACACAGCTGCATAGGAAGCTGCCTTTGCCCTTTGACAAGAGCGTCCCATGGCCCCACAGTGCTGCCCCTCAAGCTGAAAAATTCCTCGGTTAGTCATGTCTGATGGCAGTGCTCATGGCACTGGGGCATTAGCAGCAGTGCTAGTGCTGGGGGACGGGGACAGACACAAAAGCCTACGGCACAATGGACGGGATCAGATGGAGACGGCGAAAAACTCCCCTGGGACTCAATGACATGACAAATATCACAGTGGGGAGTGTACAGTTTCGCCTGCTCGAGATCCAATCTCTCTCCTCGCCAGCAGAAACACATATTCCCACTCGAGGGAGAGGCGAGGAGAGCAGCCACGCAGCCCGAAGAAAGCGCACTTGGTGCTCAGAGTGGTTAAAGCAAATCCAGTGGAGGAGAAGAATAAGGGCAGGCAGAAGGACAGTAAGTGGCAAAAACGAGGAAGATGCACTGTGTTCACCTTATTACAGCATTAGTCTATGTGTTCTGACGCAGCAGCATTATTACTCTATTAGCAGTAGCATGTGTCTGCAGCGTTTCCGCACATGAGACAGGAATGGATCCAGTGATGTTATCAGGAGTGATTTAGGTCAGGCCTGCTGGCTACAGGCTGTGCAGCTACTTTCCCCATTACACTGTATGCCAGAAGCTGACATAAACTATCTAGCCCAGCAACTTGTCATATTAATGGTACAGTTATGTGAGTCTGCTCTAAGAGGCTGTCAGAAAAGATGTGTCTTTACAGTCATTTACTCCACCATATTCTTCTGGTGGTTGTAGTGGCACTGTTATTGCGGTGTGCTGTAGAAGAACCTGCCAAAAACCTGCCAGGGGGAAGTTTTAGAGCAAGTTCTGACTTACCGATGTGTTTCCCGTACATGTGGTAATAAAAGCCAAAGCAGTACGCTGGAGGGTTGGTGATGCCATAAGGATTTTTAGGGGCCACGTTGAAGGTGGGGCTCAGCAATCGGGCCTTGTCTCCTTCTTTACGAGGTCTGGATGTCTCTATGTACATGTAGAAACCTGTCAATGACACACAAAACATGCATGTGTGAAATATCACAAGGATCTGTGCTTAAAGGATGCAACGCCACAGAATATTATATTTCATAACTTAGAATACATGCTTTGGTCATTCACACTGCGCTATTTTGGCAAGATTCTTGCAGCAAAATTTGAGTTTTAAATAGTAAGAATTAAGTAGTTGAAGTGAGAAATCTGAGTGCAATGCAGCGGAATCATTTCATGATTCACTGGTTCCATTAGTATGTGCAAACAAATTATGTGCTTAAAACTGGAATACTGTCCTTGACAATTATGCTTATCATCACTATCATGCCAACAAATTCATTTTTATATACCATTAAAAAAAATCATGGTGACTATCTGACCAATGGTTATAGTATATATGGTGATAGATAAGAATAAACTGTCATTACATTAATACACTTCAGCATTATTCTTCTCCCGTAAAGCTGCCATTTCAGAGATGCAAGATTTTATGTCTAAAATGGTTTTATGATACTGTATGTATGCACATTAATATAACACTACTATTAAGGGGCAGCTAGTGGCCTAGTGGTTCGCCCTCCAATCAGGAAGTTGTGGGTTTGATTCCCAAGACTGCTAAGCACCTGAGGTACCCTTGAGCAAGACACTGTCCCCACACCCTGCTCCCCAGGCGCTGTGTTCCTGGCTGCCCGCTGCTTCACGTGAATGGGTTAAATGCAGAGGAGGAATTTCGTGCTGTTCACACTGTGTGCTGTGGTGTGTTCACGTATGACAGAATGGTCACTTTCACTTAACCGATACAGGCAGTTTATTTACCTGACGGACTCTAAGAAACAGGTAAGAGAAGTGTAAACCTCAAAATATACAAACTTTATGTTTTTTCAGGGCTGCATGAATTAATTTATGACATAGAAATGCAATTTTGATAGTCTTTTATTGCACTCTGCACATTTTGACATCAAATGTTTGATGAATTGTCTGTGTCCAACTAATCTGCTGTGGTTTTACAGTAACGGAATGTATTTTTTTGGGAGGAGAATATGGAGAAGTGACTGGGAGAGGGTAAAATGGTAAAGTATAATCACATACTGGAGGAAGAGTGCTGTCAGGCCCCCCCCACCCATTCCACCTGACAGTGCTGAGCTGCTTTCTGCATGGCAAGGCAGTTCTCACCTCACCAGGTGAACTTGCATTAATGTAAACTGTTACCTGGTCCCAAGCTCTCTTCACTTCATCAAGTCAAGGAGGGTGCTTGGCACTTCCAAATATTTGCTCGTGTTGGGCTTGCACTTCACGCACAAGCACCTCGGTCACCTCTGCTGTGAAGTGCTTTTGGCACTGCCTCTCTAAGTGAACAATTTTCATGATGTGCGCAGCAGTTCTAAAGATACGAGAGGAGGATTATGACGGGCTAAGAAGATTCTAATTTATGGTCTCAGCAACCTATTTACGGGTATATGTAAATAACTCCAAATTACCTCTATGACGAAATGTGCTATATAAATAAATTTGCCTCTCCTGTTTCTTTTCCATGTCTGTTTCTTGTGTGCCTGTGCAAAAAATGCAAGACCTTGTTTGATGTGCCTTTTCCCACAGCATGTATCTGCACTTAAGTTACACATTCTAAGTTGTTTCCACTGCTGCATGTAGACAGGCCTGTAGTGTTATATGCAGCCAATTAAAATCTGGATTTAAACCTGAATGTGAACAGCAAACCTATTTCACATTCCATAAAACACAAACATGGAGCATATAATGTATATAAACAGTATGTGGTTCGTACTGTTCTCAGAGTTGGATGATAGAACCGTGTTTCAAATGCATTAATCATGATGCCTCATGCTCCCCTCCAGCAGGACTACAGAGGCACTTCAAATCATTCTGCTCTGAGTTCGGGAGGAGGAAGGTAAAGCACTGAAGGCCCTCCAGCCAAAATCAAATAGAATTTCTTCTTCTGCTGAATTTGATATGGATAATTATAGCCCATGGAGGACTTTTGATGGTAATGAAATGTTGGACAGTTTTGAGCCATTAGGATGATTAAAGCAAATGTATTATTTACAACATCAGCTGCTGCTACATTCCCAGAAAAGCCACAATCACCAGCATGCCTCCCTCCAGACCTCTCCCCCTCCTCTTCCCCTCTCTATCAAAAGCCTCTTTGTGGACACGTCAATAAATGGAGGTCAGACTGAAACGCTGATGTAACTGGCAAGTGCTTTTTTCTCTTTCAAGTTATTTTCAAAACCGCTATTGCATGTTGGGGTGGCATTTTCATATTTTAAGTTGGGAGTTATACAGCATAATGTGTACTGCTGGGATTTGTCCAAATTAAATTGCTTTACAATGTTTGGAAGTTAACAAGAATTCATTCTGGGTTGCTGATTGCTTTATTTAAATGCATCCCAGCCTATCCAGAAAATAAAGAATGAAACACTAATGATTGCCCAGATGATGACGGCTGCCCATGTTCTGAGGGTTGGGCAGTGTTGGGCAGTGCAGCTGCCATACATACCCTGCTTTGAGCCAGTGCGATCCCCGCTGGGCCCTGTGTTGGGAGTATATTTGGTGTCACGTGTGGCGGCACTGTGTCTCGTCCAGTCAAAATTATCATTCTTGTCCTGAGTGAACATGCATACCGGCTCCTCCTCGAAACTGCAATGGAACTCCCCTGAGCACAGGGAGGGAGAGAGAGAGAGAAATCAACAATCATTCTGGGAATTTCCGAAACACACCTCGACCTGACGCAGCTAAGAATCTCAGCAGCATGTTTGAGATGATGATCAGGGACTTACTTAATCATGTATAGCTTCCTAAACACACCGACAAAACCCTTACAACAAAATCAATCGATATAAGCAGTCCGAGCTACCGCCAAACAGTTTAAAGGCTTGTCTCCCGTTTCAAAGCATCGCAGAGAAGCTATTGAAATTCGTCTCGAGCTGCTTGCGATAAATATTCATTGATTTTATTAAAACGTAGCTGGGAGCAGTGTGGAGTGGTGACCTTCAGAGAAGCGGGATCTGCCGAGTTTTACTCAGGTAGCACCAAGAGGCAGCTCACTCTTGGTTAAGACAGTGCAAGAGACTAGGCTCTTGACTCTTGTCCACCTCCAGGCCCGAGGATTTAAATGGGGGGTTTGGCCCTTGCAGCACTGCTAACACCTCTCGCTCTGCAAGAGATCAGGTGGGCTGCCTGCAATCTCCTCTGCACCACAGGGGAGAGGGATAGGATGGAGCTCAGGCCCAAAGATAGCAATGGGAGCTTTGTGTAAACAGACAGACATTGTTGTTGCAGGCTGACCCTTTGCTTACAGTTGCAGATAAGACTTAGGGAGCTCACAAACAGTCCACATTTCGGGAAAAGAACACAAGAGAGGAATGAATACTCACTCAGGTGCGGGTTAATGGGAGCTGCAAAGAGAAAAAAAAGATAAAATACACTTTAATCGACTGTCAGCAACTACATGGAACAGCCTGAAATCTGCAAAAACTTTGATGAATAGACTCAATTTTGGACAAATTTTCAGGAGTGTCAAACATACACTTTCACAATATTGCATAAATATTGCATACTGTATATAAAGATGAAGAAGTGAGTCAGGACACCTGATTACATCAAATAATTTACTCACACCCTCAGAGTGATGTCTCCTCAATGACACCTACCTTAATTCCCTTCACTCAAATTACCAAGTCATCAGATTGTTGTGCCGCATTAACTGACACCCATTTCTCAACCGGAACATAAATTAATTATTGTGAGCATGAGAAGGGTGTGATGTAATTAAATGAAATACAGGGAGATGGAAATCCAAAGATACATTAATAAGGTCCATAAACTGATATAATGAGGCGTTATGAAGCTCACAAAAAAATAAAATAGAAATATTCTAGGCCCATAGACTGGCTGCCACGGTCAGAATGCCTTTAAATGAGAGCATATGAAATATCTTTTAACCACCGTACAACATATTGTAAAGTTTCATTCCGAGTTTAATCACTTGCACTTCAAGGTCCACAGCCCAAGAAATTCTTTATGAATTATGACAAACAGCCTATAAATGTTTACAGGAAGCTTTTTATGACCCTTTATAAAACAACTTATTAGGAGAGCATAAGACGGAATAAAGAAGATGAATATATGCACCGCCACCCGTGTTAATGCAGCATATATCTCTTTAATGCTCAATTGCTGGCTGTATATCAGGATTGCATTCGTTTGCTTAATTCATTCTGCAGTACATTTTCTTTTCACAAGTCCATTGACCTATATCTGTCTAAACTGTTGTTACTCACAAATTAACACAGAACAAGTTCTCAGTTGAGGACCACACTGCCCTGATCCTCAAAGTGCTGAATTGTCATAATGACTAAACGACTAAACATTTTAATGATTTCTTGGTGTTTGTAGTCTTATTGCTATTCCGGGTGCAAATCAGAATATATACAGCACACGGAGAGGCATCGCATTGCTCTGTAGTCGCAAGGGCACACTCATGCATTTCAAATCAGTTACTGCTCAATGTACAGTCCTCATTGATAATATGTGAGGGATACATCCATAGAAAACAAGCTAAAGGTCAAGGGTACAAAATGTTGTTTGTTTCAATAAGTCAGATAGCCCGCAGTAATTTCTTTCACAGAGTAAATACAATCTATGCTGTCAAGAAGATGCATGGGCTTTTTAATGATCGATTCCTGCCACGCTGAATAAATGCGGTACATCAGCTTAACCCCAAAACTTTGTTACCGTGGCATGATTTATGAAATGCTTTAGTGCATGGAAAGAATTGATTTTAATCCACTCGATTAAACCAGCTAATAACAAATCATTCCCACAAAGCAAACATGTGTAAAAGAATATTGGTTAAGATCCCCGGCTCCTATCTATCTGTCTTGCGGAATAATGCTGTGGGGAGAGGGAAGAAGAGAGAGGGAGAGAGTGGGAGAGAGGGAGAGAGGGAGAGAGAGAGAGAGAGAGAGAGAGAGAGAGAGAGAGAGAGAGAGAGAGAGAGAGAGCGCGCGCGCAAGCGAA